>RSEF01000003.1:2505482-2768928 GCA_003993805.1 Himantopus leucocephalus
TGAGGGGAGGGGACGGGGGAAGGGTGAGGTTGTGGGGCGAGGCGGCGCGTGCCGGTCCTGTCCGTATCTTGCGTCGTAATTTAGTGGAAAAGGGAAGGGGTTAGAAAAGGGAACTGATTGAAAATAGCCTCTCATCCCTGCCGGAGGCTGGTTCCCTCTCTGCGGGCTGCCTGGGCCATTGCGGGGGGGTGGAGGGGGGCAGAGGGATTCTCTTGTGTGTGTGTGTGTGTGGGGGGGTGTCTCTGCCCCTCTTTGCCTCCCCTCGTCCGGGTTTGCTTTTGTGGGGAAGGGGCAGCATGAGCTTGTGGAGTTTTACTGGAATTTCTCCTTCCTTTCTGAGGAGCTGCCGCTGCTGAAGCAGATTTTTCCTTCCTTTCTTTTTTTTTTTTTTTGTCTGATGCAGAATCCCAGTAGCTAGGCAGCCTCCCTCTTTTCTTCCCTTCCTTCCTTCTACCCCTTCGGTATGTAGGAAGGGAGAGACATCAATGGAAAGGATGAAATACGCGTAGATGGACTTTCAAATGCATTTTTTCTTGAAAGGAAGGTAAATCCCCGTTGTCAGTGCACTGACTTTTTTTGTTGCTGTTGCATTGCATCGCAAAAATGGGGTTCACTTACTCCAACTAAATCCTTGGAGCGTTTCAGAGAGTTGCTACAGTGAAAGACTTCTCATATTTTTTTGCATCAGAGGAGCTACATTGATGTTAACCATTTTTTTGTAAAATGGAGAACGAAATATTCACACCCCTTTTGGAGCAGTTCATGTCTAGCCCTCTTGTCACCTGGGTAAGCATTCATTTTTCCTCACACGTTATTCATTTATTTGCTCATTGTTTGAAGATAAATGCCTTGCGGCAGAGAATGAGGTGGAGTTAATGTCACAATGGTGATGATTATGTTTTAGGTTAAGACATTTGGACCGTTAGCTGGAGGAAATGGGACCAACCTGGAAGAATATGTGGCGCTTGTGGATGGTGTGTTTCTGAATGAAGTCATGCTGCAAATGTAAGTGTTTGCAAGTTGTGCCTTGGGTTTATTTTTTGCTGTTGTCTTGGTTCTCTTGTACCTTTTGCTTTCTTATGAAAGCTCCTTTTCCCTCCATATTGATCTTGGTAAATTTCTTTCTTTTATACTTGAAGTAGTCATGTGGTCACCTAAGAGGAGACTTCGGAGCATAGCAGATACTCTACAGTTTAATGTCCAATGTATTTGCAGAATGTATAGTGTAATACACGCTGAATCATGATATATAGAACTTAGTGGAAAATTGGATGACTAAATAGCTTCCTAGATTTCCACTGAGAAGCATAAAGGTTCATTCTACCATGTCATGCTCATAAACAAAAATGTGAATTAATTTGCTTGCTAATAAGATTCTAATACATATCTTAGTTCATGTGACAGGCAACTTAAGGATTGTATTTGAGTCGCATAATATTGTTTACTGAGCAAATGAACGGTCCTTTAACTCCTTCCACTTTATTTTTCCTAGTTCCAAATCAGAGTAGATAGCAGTTGAGCGGTAAAATTGATATTTGAGTTGAGAGTATTCTGGCTATGAACCACAAAAGAAACATTTTACATGGTTTTATAAATTGTTTATTGAAAGCTCTGATTGTTAGAAAAATTTCTTTATAATTATAGCAACTTCTTGTTAATCATAGTTTTGACTGGAATGTTGCCCGCTACTGTAATGCTAGAGAGAAACACTTTTGTCGAGTGTCTCATGATATAATCATAAAAATGTTACCAGTGGAAAAAATTTCTCCATACTTTTTTTTTTTTATATTTTAAGTCTTTACAGAGAAATACATCTTTTGTTTGTATAGGTATGAAAAAATGTAGACTTATGGATGGCTGGATAGACACATCAGTGTGTGAGCAGCTTGTGATGACAGCTGTTCCTCAGGAACAGTGCTCAGTGATGGACATCCTTTTACTCTGTTTATAGTTTTTACTAATATTTAGTACTTTAAATGTTTTTGCTTTTGGTGTTCAGCTTGTATAATTAATCTATGTAAAAAGTTCTGCACATTACCGCATACAAGTTTGATTTCATATCCTTTTGAAACCCATGTTTTCTTTGTCACCAACTTCTGTGAATTCCTAATATTTACTTCTGTAATATTGAGAAACATGAAAAACATGGTGAAATTGAACTTTTTGAAAAAAATCTTGAGTGTTTTTCTGACCTGTTTAAATAAGAATTTTAAGTGATGCATTCACTGAAGCATACTATTTTTATTCCACAATTTATTTTTTCTTGGACTACATATAAATTAAGTAGTTTGTCAATTATGACCATGCATTTAGCATGTAGAGCTTCTATTTGGTAAAAATCTTTGACAGCTGGAAGGCATATTTAGTACTGGAACAAGGTGATTTTGAAGAATATAATATTGAAATTAACTTTCTCAGCAAGTTTTTTGAATATTAATAGTATAAATTGATATCTGATATGTTATGTGGGATACTTGTATGTGAAATGGAAAGCTGCGGAGAGGGGCCATTCTCATGCTGAAGACACTGTGTTGGATTTGGCTTGGACTTTGTGCGTTTTTTACCCCATACCGTGATTACTGTAGTTTACTTGGGAGGAGTTGTGTGCGTACATATAAAAAACACAAGTGGAAGATGTAAATTTAAAATAAAATTGTTTGGTAGGTAGAACAATTAAAAACCGCCTGAAACTAGAGGTGTGTGTAAAAGGACTGTTGTACAGATAAAATTCGTTTTACAAATATGTAACTACACTGGAAAGTGTATTTTATTTAAAATACATTTTGGGGGACTGAAATGTATTACAATTGGTTGGTGCTTAGAATTGAAGTTTCCAGAACTGTATTCTTATTTTAGAGGGGTTTTATTTGTTTTGGGTTTTTTGCCAGGATTGAAAGAGGAAAAAATGTGTCATGTTTTGCAGACAGATTCCGTCTCTGGTGAAGTCACTGTGGAAATCTGTGTTAACTTCTAGTCTTGTTCACTTTGAATATCCACCTATTAAATACATATCTTCTTTTGCAAAAGTATTTAAAAGATGCAGCTCCAACTAATCATTAATATTACTTATTTTCAGTATTTTCCATTTTATTAGTATTTCTCTTTTTTCCTTTCAGTCTTAACTACCATATGTTGAGGAAATGTGGCAGAAAGAATTGTATCACGTGACTTCAAATGCAAAATATTTTTCTTCAGAATGTTGTTTGGTTTTTTTTTAAATTTTTTTTAAAGCTCTCAATGACTTACTTCATATAAGAACTAGAGATCCGTGGTTAGGAGCTATGGCACTCTGGCACTCTTAGAAGCTATAGAGAAATGTTGTTCTTGCAGAAGTCACCAGGAGTGCCATTTGTAGAAATATGTGGAAAGCAACTCTAGAAGTTGTTTTTGTTCTTTTTTTTTTAACTTGACTTACATTATGTGGTGCTTACTTTCTACTCTAGTTTTGAGTTATTTGAGGCTGTTAGTGTTTTGGTGTGAGAATACAGCTAGTGCGTACTTGTCAGCCAAGGACTTTGTGATGATGTGGTGGTGTAGGTCAGTTCCTATGGTTGGAATGCCATTGCAGCACTAGATGCTTTAAAGCGTGTTAGAAGCATGAACAAGTGGAGGCTATTAGAGGTTCCTGCTTTGTATATACTTTAATGCTTATTTTATTTTTGCCAAATTTGAAAAAATGCTTTGACCATGAAAGTGAGTGCTAATATTGGATTAGGCGTGGTTTGTAAACAGTTACACAATCAAAAGAGTGGCTTTGTTACTTAGAGAAGGTTTTTTTATTCAGTTAAAAAAGAGTTAATCCTGCCCTTAGCCAGTGACAAGTGAGAGTTTGTTAGTACAGCATTTGTTATTCCTTGTGCTTCTCTAGACCAAATTTATTTTCAACAATTGTAATGATTCAAACAGAGGAAATAAATGTCAGCATTGGAATAGTTGCAGGATAATGGTACTGAGATGTTTGGGTTATATCAGCATTCCGTTTATTAGTACCTCATACATGAGAGACACTAATTAATTACATTCCTTGTATGTGTTTCGCTTTTGACTTTTTTTATGTTTTAGTACATGTGAAAATTACACAGATTCCATTCGGTGTCCAGTTACATCTGAAGAGCTCTTCCTTTGCTGAAGATGCTACAGGCAAATTTTATTATTATTTTTTAAATTATATTTTTAATTAAGGAGAGTTCCAGTGTTATAATATTAGCTCCTAACTTGAGAGAATGTCTCTCATTTCCTGTTTAAATTTAGGTCCAGTTCTTCAAAAGTATTCGGTTACCTACCTTCTGCTGGGATCAGTCAGTATCTGATAGCTCTGGATAGAAACCCATCTGTCTTTCTAAATCTGAGCCTTTATCTTTGTGTTCTTTGATACAAAAAGGGGTCATGCTTCTTGGAAATAAATCAGAATGCAAGAGATCACTGCAGTGGTGTTCTGCCATGGCAGGGAGGTGGAGGAACATACCAAGAATACTTCATACCTTTGCTATACCTTTATATCGTAATAATTCTGACATTATGAAGTGCTCATATACTTGAGTATAATATGTTGTGTATACTACTAAAATAAATGGAACAGTATAATTCAACGGATTAGTCACCTGCTGTGCATCTAGGTGCAATTAGAGTAAAATAATACTTAGTTGTCCTGGAGATACTTTTCCAGAACCAAACAATACCTCTTTTTTTTTTTTTTTTTTAGTTTTAGTATTGTAGTGTTTATATACTCTTCTGATCCAAAGAGTTCAAGATATTCTTACAGAAACACTCATTTTCTGAGTGTTTTATATTTTCATTTCTGACAGGTTTTG
Organism: Himantopus leucocephalus; assembly: GCA_003993805.1. Classification (NCBI taxonomy): domain Eukaryota; kingdom Metazoa; phylum Chordata; class Aves; order Charadriiformes; family Recurvirostridae; genus Himantopus; species Himantopus leucocephalus. Next base: position 2,510,294 of record RSEF01000003.1, read on the forward strand.
TTCTGATATTTGTTAATTGAATTCCAATAGGATTGTGTAAGAAAAGCTGAAAGTCTTGTAGTACAAACTGTGGTTTCCAAACTAACAAGAGTCTTACTAGTTCGTTTGAGTAAAAATAGACAGCTGCAAGTAATTACAAGATTGGGACTTCCATTACATTTAGGACCACCATTAATATTTGGTCAAGTAACAAAGACTTGAAACTGTATTTTAGTTTTAATGGTTTTATTTTACTATGCTTTGTATTTATGGAAACGGATCTGTTTTGAAAGAACTATTGGGCAAATACTGTATGCAGAATTGGTAATGTATAGAACCAAACTCTGAAACTAAGTGAATTTAATCCACCATCTGGAGAACCTGTCTGCTTTAATCACAGTGTTCCATTGGTAACTTTTGTCTTAATTGAACATATTAATCAATACTATCCATATCAGTTATTGCATTCAGAAATGCTGAAAACTACTTCAAAGGACGAAGTATTTTATTGTTCTCACGTTTTTCTCCCTTTTGCTGTTCTCCCACTATTTTCACTGACTGGATTCACATTCAGGCCTTTCATGCCAGTAGAATTTTCCAGGTGGACTGGCTGACTGTTTTCTTCCACCACTCTGGTGGTGTGTGCCTAGAATGTGTAGACCGCTTCATTGACTCCTTTTCTGAGCTCTTAGTCTTTAGTTGTACGCTTTTTTCCAAACAGTTGAGCTTGCCAGCCCATACTTCTGGCTTGCCTATATCTTTCCCTGAAAACTGGACTCCATCTCTAGCACTTGAGCCAGCTGCCTGGCTCTGTGAAAGAGTGCAGGAACACGCACTGCAATCCAATTAACTCTTTCTTGTGAAGAAGACCAAATAGCAAGAGGTGGCTTCAGCGAGGTTCTGGCTGGGTGGGGAAATAGAAAAAAGTTTTGGAGAAAATGAAATTGGTGAGTCTGGCAGTAAAAATAGGAGCCCGTATTTTAGAAAAAGTCAAATGTTAGGAAGTCTGCACCTTTCTCACTTTCTTACGGCAAATGGATTTGATTCACACTTTTCAGATGTGCCATGTCAGGCTTCCACAGATGCGAGGTAGGTGTCAGTCTAGTAGTTTGTGAGAGTTGTTGCTCTTAAGAATGATTCTGTGGCAGTAGGGCCTAGATTTTTCTTAAGGAAAGCTCATGTTTTTTGTAAAGAAGCAAATTCTATTATAAATGGTCCAGCAGGATGTGCATGGTGGTCAAGATTGTTGGAATTACAACCTTTTAGTTATGAAAAAGGAAAAGATAGTTCTTATAGTGTAATAGTGGAATTTTAGACTTGAACATCTGCCTGCCGTGAGCTTTGAATTGGGCAGATGAGGTGGGCGTAGGCTGATGCCTGTACTTCTGAGGTGTTTGGGTTTTTGACGGCTAAAGGGGAAAAAAGCATGGTGTGAATGTGAAATGCTTGAAGTGTTTGATCTTTGCTTACGTCTCTGTTTTACTAGGGGTTTTTTTATGCTTTTGTACCCTTTTCCACAGTCATGTCCACTTTCCTTCATCCTGTCTACTGATTTATTTCCATGCAGTAAACTATTCTGTGGTTCCCTCTTGTTTCTTGCAGTATTTTGAAGATTAGGAAGTAAATAATCTAATCTTTCCCTGCACGTATACATCCACTTCTTTGCTTTCTTCTGCATGTGCTATCATCAGTATCTATCTTTGACTCTGGCTCCTTATTTCTTTTGGTAGTGTACTACTTATCCTATCCTTAGTCTAGGCTAGTAGCTGAGGCCAGGGAGTAAAGGCTGAGTTAAAAAACATCTGTTAATACATACAGAGGTGCTGTATTGAGTCTGTTGACTCTATTGAATCTACTTACGTATTCCATAAATAGCAATCTTAGTTGAAAGATTTAAAATCAAAATATTCTGGCAAGGGAAGAACGTATATTCACTATGGCTTTACAGTTTTATTTTCAGAGTATTTTGCATTTCACTCACATTCTACATGCTGGTTTAAAGAACTGGGATACAGCCACAGAGCGCAGTGCGGCACTACTGCATAGAGCTGCCCTAACAGAAGGCAGAGTCGGCTTTAGCTGAAGTCACAGGACCATGTGGGGAATGCCACAAGCGTGACTTTGAGCCAGAGGAAGACATATCCTGGTTTTGCACTAGTGGCTGTGCTGTGTGCTTTCGCGGTTCAGGGATGATGGTTGTGTAGCTCATCTAGGCATCATTTGCCCTTAGCGGCACCCAACATTGTGAGGCTGGGTGAGCTTTTCAGTTCCAGTTGTGGCTGACTAAAATTTCTGTTTGTGGGACTGACTTTGCTCTTTACCTGCCTCTGCTTCCATGCTGCTGCTGTCTTGGCTTCCTGTGTTGTAAGGAAAGACAATACACAACTTTTTGCTCTAATTTTTATACCAGAAAGATTGGTTTGCCCAGGTTGCTGAGACAAGTTGAGCTGCCCTACAGTGTTGCCTTATCTGTTGGTAGTATAGCAGCAGTAAATTTAGGTTAGCTACAAATATCTTACCTGGACTGATCAGTCTTCATCTTTCACTGGCAAGGCTGTATTTCTTCAGGTTCCATGGCTAGTTTGTGGGATGCACCACAAACCTTTGCAAAGTATTGCTGTGCTCTGATCTTTCTTTCAAAAACTAATCTAGTTAACTGACAAATTGGTTGCTAAATCAAGCACATCTTAATCCTATGCTAAATTTGAGAAGCTTACATCTAGATTTTCCTCATTTGTTTCTTCTCTTAAGAAGGGGCTTTTTAGCTTTGTGTTCTTTCATATGTTCCTCTTATTTTTGGTTCCTCCTCCTTTTTCTCTAAATACCAATTTGTTGCCTTTCTTGTCTTTCATACGGTACCACTTTTCCCTATGTAGTGATTATTTAAGGATCAAGACATTTTTTTGAAATGCTGCTTTGTTAGAGCACATGACCTCGGTGGTCAGAGATTATTTGGTAATAACTGTGTGGCAGTCTCTGTTTGTTTGCTTTGTTTTAGAGTCTGGTGTTTATGCATTAAGATGTTCCAAAGAGATGTGGGCTCTTAGGCAGTTGTTGTTAAGCAGTATTTACAAAATGCCCCCTCTTCATTTCATTGGACTAATTGATGTTAAGGCATTGAATCGAAGCAAGGCTACTGCTTGACGCAGACTGGGTTGGTGTGCTTTCCCATTGGCTCGTTCTGAGGAAAAAGCAAAAATTATCCTACGTTGTATTTTGGATTGAGAAATATTAAGGGATGAACTTGTAAGCGGCTTGTATTATATTCCTGGCTGTTGAGTGAATCTTTGTATCTGTGTTGCACATTTAGATATACTCAAAAATTTGCTTCCTTTTCTATAGTGATAGGAGATAGAGTCCATTTAGGTTTATTACAGAATTTTATCTTATTTGAAGCTGCAGGGAAATATTTGCTCTGGTTTTTGTTTGTGTGGTATCTTTGTTTTTCTTAAATAAACCCTTGAGCAAAGATGTCTGGTGTAATTTCCTGGTAGCTTGGGAATACGCTTGCTGTGTATTTCAAGTATTGTGTATGCCAGACAGAAATAAAATATAGATACGAGTTGATGTATGATAGAATGTGGACAAATGTCATGCTCACAAAGTGCTGGTTTGCGTCTGAGGAAGGATATTAATGTTTTAAGATTAAAAGAATGCACTTCTTTTACAGGCCCTTATATGTGTGCTTATCTTGTAGCTTTGGGTGGTTAACAGGGGTAAGGTCCTTCATGTACTGCTCTATTTATATCTAAATCAGTAGAAGATTGTACATGTATTGATGTGCATACAAAATTTGCAACACATTTCAGTTAGTGTGCTTAAGCAATGAAGGTGCTCACATGGATAAAATTTTTGCAAGAAATGTAACTTATTTTCTTTGGCAATCACTTTATATCCAGGAGCCTTGCATTTGAATTTGCCTCGTTCTCTGGAATAATCTGTACACAGGACTCAGATCTGTTACTCGGTAGTCTAAAAATTGTATGAAAAAAGATGAATATGTATATTTTAATGCTATTAATTTACTTACAGATTCGTAAGAAGGGGAAATTCTAGAGTCATAGTGTTCTAACCAAAAGTATTTAATGGAAATCTATGTGGCACTATTTTTACAACTTAAGATCTTTTTAGTCACTGAAACTGCAACATTCAGGTAGCTTTGGTATCATCTCACTAGGCTGATCTCACGTCAGTATTTCCCGCATTTTTTAATACTTAAGTGTGCTGAGATGTTTACCTATGGTCAGACTATTTTGAATCTGAAGTACTAACTAATTATTTTTGAGAATTTATAGCTTTGGCAAAGTTCAAAGTAAAGAATAAAATGAGTACACATTTTTTCCAAGTCTTCCAAAGGAGAAATTATTTTTGTAGTGCTATGATTATCAAATAAAGCAAAGTGCATACTGCTGTGGTGTTGGAAGTTAGGTAGGGTAGAAGAGAAATACTTGTACATACAATCTTAATAATCTCTTAGGAGAGTTTTTTTTCATCTTAAGAAGACTGCATAAATGTGTATTGCTTTTAAATCCTACTTAAGTTATTTTCCTTTGTATTCATATTCTAAGTATCTTAGAAAGCATGTTAGCTCCACAAATGTCATTTGCTAAGGACAGTAAGTGTTTATTTACTTCCTTTCTGTACTGCTTGCTGCTTCCTATCTGACAACTTTCTGGCCCTATTCTGCTTCTTTTATAACTGTTTCTGATGTTTCTTCCACATGACTACCTGTATGTTTGCAGAATATTCTTTCCAAGGTAGATTGTAAAAACATTTTCTCACTTTAATGCCCTCTGATGTTTGGTATCAAGTCATGCTGCATCTTGTGATCCAGATCTGTGAGTGCTTACTTACGTAAAGCTAATCTTACTGTTGTCACAGGATTATTGTGGGTGTAAATGTTTGCAGTGTTTTAATGGTAAGTTACATTGAGGTGTTAATCATGAAGTCAAATAGTTTTCAGTTACTCTGTTAATTAGTACTGGACTGAATAAATCTTTAAATTTGAACTCATTTGAGAAGTAAAAAACGTCAACCCTGGGAGGGAAAATAACACACAGAAAGCAGAACTGTTGTATTCATTATCCTCAGTACTTTGTTTCTGTGGTATGTCTGTCTTCTTGCTTGACGTTTGTAGACTGTATGTTCCTGCATCCTGTGCTGCCTTTTTGTTTTAGTTTGGTTTGGAAAGTAGTATAGTGCACATACTACAGCCATCTAATTCTACCTTTTCAAACAGTATTTGCTAATAGGCCTTTTGTAGTTAAAAAAACCACACACAAAAACCCCAACGCAAAACCAACCAAACAAGCAAAACCCCCAGAAAACCAAAACAAGATGACCCTTGTAAGATACTTAGATGTGTTGAAGTAGTAAAATGTATGTGTCAGACTTCCTGGTTCTCATCTGTGTGCTCAAAAAAAGTTTTGTTTGTCAAGTTGTTTCTTCTAGGGGTTCTCAGTTATTTAATGCTCACGAGTGCTTATTTTGTGTGACAGTGTTAAGCATTCTGTGATGCTCTGAATCCTATAGATTTTCCTTTCCATCAGTGAAACTTTTAATTTGGTGGAAGCCATCTTACCTTTTGCTCGCTGCAGAGCAGAGGCTGCTCTGTGTTCTCATGCATTGTTGCGGGGAGCTCACCCAGGTTACACAGTGCAGTGAGTAGTGATGCACTGTTTTCAGTCTGTGGCAGAAAGCTGGGGTTTTTTTTGACATAGTACCTTTTAGTGTGGTAGGAAAAGAGTACATCTGGTAGTCAAGTTGAAACAGTAGCAGTAAAGCTGTTTCATGCTGTGTGATAATAAAGACATCTGTTGCTCCGTAAGCTTGGAAATTACAGAGTTTTGGGGGGGGTGTTAATTCAGTAATACAAGTGTGCGCTTAGTAAATGACAGGTGATCTGTTCTATTTCCTCTCTTATTTCCTACTATGTTTTGCTCACCTGCATGCATCTTCCTTATTACTATTAAGGGAAACATGAGCCAGCAATGTGCGCTTGCAGCCCAAAAAGCCAACTGTGTCCTGGGCTGCATCAAAAGAAGTGTGGCCAGCAGCTCAAGGGAGGTGATTCTGCCCCTCTACTCTGCTCTGGTGAGACCCCACCTGGAGTATTGCGTCCAGCTCTGGGGCCCCCAACATAAGAAGGACATGGACCTGTTGGAGCGAGTCCAGAGGAGGGCCACAAAAATGATCAGAGGGCTGGAACACCTCTCCTACGAGGACAGGCTGAGAGAGTTGGGGTTGTTCAGCCTGGACAAGAGAAGGCTCCGAGGGGACCTTACTGTGGCCTTTCAGTACATAAAGGAGCCCTACAGGAAAGATGAGGAGGGACTTTTTATTAGGGCACATAGTGATAGGACGAGGGATAACAGTTTTAAACTAAAAAAGGGGAGATTTAGATTCAATATTAGGAAGAAATTCTTTACTGTGAGGATGATGAGATGCTGGAACAGGTTGCCCAGGGAAGTTGTGGATGGCCCTGGGAGGTGTTCAAGGCCAGGTTGGATGGGGCTTTGAGCAACCTGATCTAGCGGAAGGTGTCCCCGCTGGGGACCCTGGCAGAGGGACTGGAACTAGATGATCTTTAAGGTCCCTTCCAACTCTAACCGTTCTACGAAAAGAGAAAGGGGAAAAAAAAAAGGGGGGGACATGACTGTTGTGGTCTTTGCTTTTTTGCAACCTTGGGAGGGAGAAATTAAAGATCAGTCACAAGACCTCTTGAATGTACTGTGATTTTGTCTGGCTGTTTGCATATTCACATCTAAACATGTGAGTGTACAGATGTGTGGAATGTCTCTTTGTGCAAATAATACCACTAACAGTGGGACCACCCAGCAGAGCAGTTGTTGGTCAGAGCAGCCCTGAGGTCCTGAGGTGTAGCACGTTCGTATTGATGGAGAAAGGGGAGACAGGGTTACTTGGCACAGGGGCTTCTGGCACTGCTTCAGATACAGCTATTCTAGCACGCTTCAGCCGTGAGTAATTAGGCAGCTCCTCTGCTGTGAGCACCACCAAGAGAGCTTAGGCACTATGCAGCTACCCTGTGAGTAGTTCAACCTGGTCAGATGCTACAGAGCTAAGGCAGGGATTAGGAAAGCTGCTGCATATGCTCAGTATCTACTCATACATTCTTGGTGGTGTTCCATGTGATTTCCACCAGTCAGTCGATTTGTTGTAGGCCACTTGGTCATGTTGTTTTTTAAAGTAGGCATAGGGCTTCAGCCTCCTAATAGTTTATGATGTTGGACATAATCCTAGGAAATGGGGTTTTGTGCAAGGGCTGAAAGGCTTTTGATGTTAGACCTACTTCCTAAAACTCACATTAGCATGAGGCAAAAATCCTTTGATACAACTGTTGAACTTTTTGCACATATAGTCAATCTTTGTGAAGTGCAGAGTTAGCAAAGTTTCCTTAAATTGAGATATTAATATGCACCTTATTTTGTGGTATAGAATATCTCAGCATTTGTAATAGCTTTAGATGTTTGAGCAGATGTCTGCAGAACTGCATGACCGTTTTAACTGTGGATTGATTGCCGCTCAAACAGTATTGTCTCAAGGGTAGAAATACAGGTGTTTTACAAGTAAGAGGTAAATTGCCATTTTAGTGGGCATTTTTGACAAAGAGTGGTTAGTATAAATCACAACATTTGCTTGCTTATTGCAAATTAGGATTAGAGCATCCTTTTACTGGATCCTGTGTAAGCGCACAAAGATACAATGGCTAAGCAGGATTCAAAAGTGAACACTTGGGCGACTCTAGAACGCGCATCCCTTGTGTCTTCAGCAAGTCAGACTGGCTCTCCAGTTAATAACAGTTATGTGTGCATTGTGTAGTAGCACTGGGTCATCACATTGTTCAATGTCATCAATACATGGCAGCCTCAGGGCTTGCATGTCTTGGATGATGCTCTTCAAGAGGTGTAAGGATTTTATTGCCATCTGTTTTTCAGATAAGAATGTTCCGAGTTAGTTCTCTGCACGCTTCAACAGTGGATAGTCTGTGTCATTAATTATTCTTTAGGGAAGTCATCTATTTAAATCCCTTTCTATCAACACAGAAATCCTGATGAACACATCCCAGAGGTATAGAAAAGGAGTTACAATTTTTTTCTTTTTTTGATAAGTTTAGCATGAAAGTAGTCCTTGGCAGCAGAAACTGATCATGTTGATAGATGCAGGAGGATTTTGAAGTATGCCATCTTGTGCCAACATTTCTAGAACGTGCGTGAGCGCAAGGTTCAGATACTGACAATATTATACTTCAGAATCTGCCCCATTCCTTGGTACTGTAACTCCTGCAGACAGACTCTTTGACGATGACTGATGATTTAAAAACTGATCAAACAGTACACTGGTGAAGGCCCGTGATCCTTTTGTCCCATATGCAGAGGTGCTTCTGATAACTTCAGTGTACTGTTTTGTCTGGTGTTACTTCGAATGTTTAAAGCAAATTTGAAATTATTGGTTATTGTCCAGTGAAGGCCCCTATTTTATTTTAACTTTAACAGTTAAATTAAATTTTAACAGTTAAATGTCTTTGTAAAACACATTTTGTATGTGTTTATTATTTTCTTGCTACTAGTAAGTAATGGAAATACTGCTTTATTATCTGAAATATATCCAAAAATTCTGGTGTTAGTAATTATTGAAACATTTGGCAGAGAGCAACAGTGAGCCTCAGTATTCCAATTAAAGGGATTTTGCAAAAAATAACTTTATTAGGCAAGCAAGGTTTATGTGTAAAAGTGAATACTGTGCTACTGTAAGCTAAAACAGGCAGAGTAACAGTCAATATTTATTACCCTTTGAGATGTACGCTTGTGTAGATTTTTTTCCAAAGTGCTTGTTTCAGCATTTCGCTGTACATAACAAATACATTCAAACAATGATATATTTAAAATTAGGGTGCGTTATAATACTAGACTTAATCATTAAGTACCATCAACGAACAGATGGCAAGAGAGGACACAACTGGTTTGCAGTCTGCATAGATTTAAGCATGAAGCCATTAAGCTATCACATTCCCATTTCTAATAGATTTTGGTCAATGAAAAATTAAAGACACATAATCCCTGATTATATGAGGTCTCAATCTGTAATTCATGACACTGGTAGTATTTCAAAATCACTGAAGTTCTCTCTGTAATCAGTAGTTTTAAACTAATGCATTATTGGGATAGATGCTCTTGTCTGTTTTTATTGCTATTGAAATTAATGTGTCTTGTCATAAGTAGGTTGCTTGTAAATGTAAAATTGCTTAAGGGTATCTTTTACTGCTCTGCTTCCTATTGACTTCTAGACAGATTTGCCCTATTTTGCTCGGCTATTTGCCACTGAAGCAGTTCAGTATCTCCACCTAATAAAAGGAACAATTCAGACTTCAGAGCATGTATTGCCTTAAAAATGTTTATAGTGTAACTAGCACAGTAGCCACTAGAATCTTGTTTTTAAAAAACTGTTTTTTAAAGCTATCTTTTACAGAGGTCTATTTTGGAACCGATTTATTTTTGAAATTATTTCATTTGCATCTTGTTGTAATCTCAATAGCATGTACTAGTTTATTTCAGTGGTATTGGACCAAATGTATTCTGATAAGCAGAATTGTTTAGTATTAATAAAAATGTAATTATTGTAAAAATTTTCTTGGTCATAAAAATGAAACAATTCAACATATGGGTACAAGTAATTTATTAAAATCTGTAATAAGTTAGTTTCCAAAAAATGTAAACTAATTACAGGATGCATGTTCTTGAAAGTAATACAGATTTTGGTGATTTATGTTTAGAATTTTATCTTTCTGTATGAAAAATATTTGCACGTTATATTTCATTAGTTTTTCTTGTTAGTTATTTCAAATGCTTGTTAAGAAAATTAGTATGTCTGTTCCTGGCTTGGACCAGTCTGATAAAATACAGTTATACAAACAACATACAATGGAGAATGTGTAGCTAACATCATGCTATTTTGTTTCCTCTTTGAGAGGAACGAGTTAAGGAATCAATACTTAAACTGCCTTTCTGAGAAGATGGACTGTATTGACTAAATTAAGATTATTTAAAATAGTGTTTTGTGCCTTGAGGAGACTACTGAGCTTTAGAGTTGGAGGCTTTGAGAGAATGAGGCCTGGTTATCAGTATTGGGAATGAAGGTGGGTTTATTTTTTAAAATAATGAATCTCCTGCTGAAGGACCTAATCACAGTTCTTTTGGTAACTGCATGGTGCGAGAAGTGATCTGTCAAGCCTGTTCTTGGCTGTTCAATATACTTTGCAAATCAAAACTGACAGTTCAAACATGATCTGAAAGCTAGAAATCAGCGACTGAGCATTAGGGAACACTGGTAAATACAAAACCTTAAGGATTCTTCTACCAGGTGGCCTCTAATTTACATGTTTAAATTTCAACATGTGGGTCATTTTAGTAGGTAGCCTATTAATGGTCTGTGTTTATAAAGTATGATAATGTAATGACATAATGTGGCTAGAAAGATTTAAATTACTGTAGTACAGAGATAAAGTCCGGTTTGCACTGGAAGGTGTTGAGAACAGGATTTAACTCCTGGAAGAGTTAGACACAGTTTTTTTCCCAAGTAAAAGTCATCCTAGTCATTGCTAATGTGTTGATTGATGGTGTCAAAGACAACTTACCTCCCTTGTTTGAAGAATAATGACCCAATACAACAATCTTTACAAAAAAGTGACAAAATCAACGAAATCCAACTCCCTACTAGCTATAGTGGGTTATTGAGGCTACATGTTCAATTACATTAAAGATGATTTGTAGCGATTAGTAGTGTTAGTACTGATATTTCAGTAACTTAATTTTATGAATCCTCAAGAGCAAGGAGTTAAACTTCTTGTTACCATAACCTGTTTGAAAGTTCTGCTGAAAAATGGTAAGGGGACTTTGGGTTTTAGGTTTCTGTTGGATCTGTAGCCATAATCTTTTGAAAAAAATTAAGCTTATTAAAACAAATTTGTTTTGTGCACTGAGTTGTCCTGAGGCTGACATTCTGATTTTAATCATAGGATTATAGAATCATCGAGGTTGGAAGGGACCATTAAGATCATCGAATCCAACCATTAACCTGACACTGCCAAAACCACCACTAAACCGTGTCCCTCAGCACCACGTTTACCTGTCTTTTAAATACCTCCAGGGATGCTGATTCAACCACTTCCCTGGGCAGCCTGTTCCAATGTTTGATAACCCTTTCTGTGAAGGAATTTTTCCTAATATCTATCCTAAACCTCCTCTGGCGCAACTTGAGGCCATTTTCTCTTGTCCTGTTACTTGTTGCTTGGGGAATTGTTGATAGTCTGCACAAGCAGAGGATCATACAACTGGACTGTGAGTTTCTTCAAGCGGTAGAGATGCAGTTCCAGAGCATATGTGTGGCCCAAGCTTTCCTAGCAAAATTCACAATCTCAGTAAACTGTTTCCTGCAGTTCAAGCCAAAAAAAAAAAAAAGAAAAAGTTCAGTGCTTTTTGTTTTAAGATACAAGAATGAATCATTTTGACCCAAACCGGTGTATTTTTCTCAAAATAGAAGCCCGGAATTGCCATAAAATGTAAGGAATGTGTGTCACCCATTGAGTTGGTCAAAAAAAAAAAGGGGGGGGGTAGGAATACATGGAGTGAATTGGTGGAAATAAAGGAATGTTACTTTACTTTCAACAGTAGTGTAAGTTAACAATTAATAAAATCTTTGTTATGGATCAGTATTAACTTTGACACAAGAGTAATACCACAGAATTTCTGATTATCTTTGTTAATGCATAATTTGTCATATTTGATCCATATGCTTTTGGATTTCTGAGGATTAAGATGCAGAAGATGAAACATAAAAATGATTTGCTGTAGTACTGTTGACAAAGCATCTGCTAAAGTGAAATGCTCAATTAGCATCTGTTAGTGCATCATTTGAGAGATGTGTATTATTTATTTTTGTGCTGTGAGGAGCAATGCTGGTATTGAGGAGCAAAGTTCAGGTACAGGTATAATGACACCCTACAGTTCCTGATCTTGCCCAGATGTTGTGACTTCTGATTTCAAAAATTTATTTTCCTATCATCCAATAAAACACAAAGCTGGTATGCTGTATCTTTGATGTATGCAAGTCCCAGTGGTAAATATTATCCTGCAAAACATGAAGATGGCAGTGGTGACAAAGGTGTGGAAGTAAGAATTTGTGTCCTAAGAAATCTTGGGCTCTAATTGCCCATCTTTTTTTCCTCCTCCACGTGGATATATTTGGTGTTCATTGTTTCTGCTTTTGTTCAGGAATTTTTCGTTTGTGTTCATTTCCCGTTTGTTGCATTGCGATAATAACAATTTGTCTTTAAAAGTGTGTCAAGATTTATGTTTGTGTACGATTATGAAGACATAGTGCCATGCAAATGTTAAAGTTTTTGTTCTTACAGGATCTGTCTAAAGTTTCTAGTACAGCTTTTGAAATGAGAAAGTGTAAAGCCTGAGCTTTTATGACATTTGTGTTTTGAATTCTTGTGGTTGCACACGAATTTTTGTGTTGATACTAAAATAAGAGCTATTACGATATCTGGGAAACTCTAGTGCTCTCTGTTTTGAATGCTCTAAAGAGAGAGTCATAGAAAATGTATGGCTGTAGAAACGCAGCTGAAGATGATGAAAAAGCCTGGAGATAATCCGATAGTCGTTAAGATTAAAGATGAAGATTAAGGGCCCAAATCGGCCTTTTGGAGATATGAATGTAGAAATAGGAGACTTCAGCTGATCTCTGTATGCCATCAGGTCAGCAGGATTTATCATGGATTTTCTCCTCTGATTTTAACAAATTTGAATGAATTCAGTTTGGAAAGGAGTTCAGTTCTGCACATCTGCAAAGCATCATAATTTTTAGCCCATTTAATTCATTTTGCAGCTACAGGTTAACTGAATTAATAAATCCAAGGTGACATCTTAGTCGCAGAGTTTTGGCTAATGTATTCTAAAATGTACTTGGTTATAGCATTTTTAGGAACATGGTGATGAGCATTTAGGAATGAGGCAGTTACCAGTGTAAGAATCAGTGTCCTAATTTTCCTAGATTTATATTCATATATACAACAAAGAAGATGCTATGCTTACTGCTTTTCTTTTAAAAATGACTGTGTTGGAGGTGCATTGTGTATATGATCTGACTTTACCAGCAGTGTGGTTTTTCTTTCTATGTTACCTCCATTCATGCTTACAAACCAGGAAATTCTGATAGCCATAAACTGAAGAAAAGACATAAGTATATGTTAAAAATTGTAACATGCTAAAACCAAAGAAAGCTGTAAAAGGCAAATAAAAGTTTATGTAACATATTTAAATGAAAAATATGTAAATTTTGTCTATAGCAACACTGGTACAAAGAGCATGTGAAACTACCAATTAAAGTGATAAATTGCATCAAAATAAATCATGATACTACTATGTTCAGGGCAGTAGAGGGAATAGCTCATTTTGGGGGGTTGATTGAATCGAGTACCTGTATAGAAACATTTGAATCACACGTATATTGGTGATCTTGTAGACTTAATCTTGTAGACTACTTATGTGTGGTTTCTTTAGATAAAATATATCTGTTCTGTATGATGCATGTTCTTATTCTGCTGTCCTCTGCACAGCCTTCAGTTTGTGTGCATCAGTAGCATCTGGTTTTCAGGTTGCAGGTCCTGGGTGTCCTGCCAAGATAATTCATGCTGACCTGTAACTTGCTCCGTGCAGTCACCTTCTCCGGAACTCTCCCAGAATACACTGTGGTGGATGTGCAGTTCCCATTCTGCAGGGGCAGATATACCTGTATGTCACGTGGCAATACAGAACAGCCAAGTAATTGAGGGAAGACCTGTGATGAGCCTTTGCATGCCGCTTAGAACCCAGGTGATTCACCTGTGGAAAAAGTACAAACGCAGATCTTCCCTGAAGTCTGACTCTATAGTAACTGAAGCATCATCTGTACCATGCATAGAATAACTACCTCTCTTTTAGACAACGCATGTACGAAAAAATTGAAGAATTAGGGTTTTTTTGGCAATGACATTTCTTTTCCTGTGGTATTTGGTTGTGTCCACTACAATATTCAGGTCATATTTGTATTATAGCAAGTTACTCCTCTTTCTGCATTTGATTCCTGAGTATAATCCCTTGCCTGTACATGTTGTTATTGAATTCCTCTGTACTGCTGTCACACCATTTTCGCACTTTATCAGGGTCATCCTCAATTGCCATAGTGTTCTTTGTAGGTTTTTTTTGGAGTGTGGTTTTCTTTTTTTCTCATTCCTCCCAATTTTTGCCAATGGCAGTTCTGGTAAGTGTATTCTGTATTCCATTGTCTAAATCATTAATGACAATGTTGAATAAAACCAGACCCGGCAGGCACACACCCTTGCAGGAATCTCTAGTTTGACATTGAGAAGCTGGTAGTTTCTTGTTTGAGAGCAGTATTCCAGCCAGCTGCATGTTTATCTGACAATAATATCATTAAACAATACAATAATTTCATTAAGTATCAAAAGTTGCATTGTGCAGCTGTATCAAGTATCTTTGTAAAAGTTAAGAAACTTCAGGTTGGCCATTTCTTATGAATTCTCTGAGCCTTTTACAGGGTGTTGTGGGAAGTTGCATTGGTTCAGCATTGTTTTCCTTAAAAAATCACAATGAATAGTTGTCATCCTGTCTCATATGTGGTTAATAACTCAGTATGTTATGAGGTATTGAAAAAGGGTGACTCATCTGCATTTCCTCTGATCTTTCTGGTTTGTGAAGGAAAAAGGGATTGATTTCCTCTCTGAAGCCAAGATAAACCATAGAAAAATCTGGTAGTATGTGAGAGTACACGACAAAAGTTCCCATTGATAATCCCTTTGTTGACAGATTCCAGTCATCTGTAAATAAATTTAAAATAATTTAGTGTGTGTTAGTATGATGTATTTCATATTGTTCATTGTTCTAAAAGTTAAAACTTACATTCTGGTTTTGTGCCTCATGATAGTCAAATAGCATTGTATAGTTTTTCAGCGTATAGACATTTGTTAATGTAGCCAGTCTGAATTCTGTTACTTGTAATTGTCTGCATCAGCAAGAATGATTCCCGATGTCTGCAGTGTGTGCTGGAATATTTACATTATAGCTGTGTTCTGCTTTCTGTATTCCGTCAGGAATGGGGCTGCTTGTGGAGAAATGCAGAGCCACAGAAACTTTCTTCTTATATTCATTCTCCGGTAATTGTGATGGGAGCTCCCAATTGCATACTGCATTAATAGCCAAAAAGGGTGCTAACCTGACTAGCTGTGTCAGAGGCAGATGTTTCAAGTTACATCTTCTGCCTTTGGCAGTCACTTCCACAGCTCTTATTTACTTGAGGAGGGAAATAAAGGCATGATAACCAAGACAAGAAGTTATGCTAGTACAATAACTATATAATTTGTTTTATAGAGAGCTTTAAAGATTAATGTTCAGTGGTTTTAATTTATTCTTTTTGTTTGTTTGTTTTGCAGTAATCCAAAGTCTGCTAATCAGAGGATAAACAAAAAAGTAAACAATGATGCATCATTAAGGATTCAAAATTTGTCTATTTTGGTGAAACAAATAAAAACTTACTATCAGGTCAGTAATTGTTTCTTGTATTATGTTTTGCCTAGAATTGTTTCTAAGTATTCTTTCATAGTTATGCCTTTAAGGGTAACAAAAATATGATTAATATTTTGAGATACTTGTATTGATGGTTATTTATAAATCTGGTCAAATTTTTTATCACACTTAATTTACAGCTACGGTAGTAGTCTGGAAACACTTGTATGTGAATGATGGTCTGTTTATATAATAGATATTCTGCGTGTTCAATTACTCTTCTAGTACATTAAGTAGTATCGGTTGGTATTTTCTGAATTGAAGCAAGTTTTGTGTCTGAGAGAAATTATTACTTGTGCATTTAAGCTATCAATGGAATCTTAGTAAGAAAAATGCAATGAAATTTATTGGTTTTAGAATTAATTTGATTTTCAGTAGGAAAAAAATCAGTGAGGTGATAACAATCAAATGAGAATTCCTAGTAAATGCATAGTAAATGCAATGATGAGCTAATTTAGAGCTGTAAAATAGCCATTGAATTTTTGCGTGGTTTGTGTGGTAGGTAAGAGCCAGTACTCTGCTTTCTAGATGCAGAGCCTGGACAGAGTGGTGTATACTATACATGGGCTCGCTATAGTAGGACACTGCAGATATCATCAGTGTCCCTAATAGTGTGTCTTTTAGTGCTCTTCCATGCTTCACTGCGCCTTTCTGCCAGGAGAGTCCGGATCTCAGAGAAAATCTCCTTTGATCTGCCTCTTACAGCAAGCGCATCATGGCAGAGCCTGTACCGTTGTGTGCTTTTCTTCATATGGCATATAGTATATGTTCTCAAAAACTCCAAAGATAATATCATTAGCCCATAGAGGACACATCTCTTGGCTACCCCTGCTTGTAGTCTGCTTCACAGTGAGAAAAGCTTTATAATAGCATCATGGAATTATTTGAGCTATTACAAAAAACAAACAACAAAAAAGCCACCAAGCTCCCACTTTTTAAAGTATGTGATTTTCTTTTGTAGTAGCTATAAATACTCATTGAATTCCTTATATTTTATCCGTTCTTTATTGATATAAAACTTCCTGTGGTGCACTTCATATCTTGTTTTTATTTGAAAATTCTCTTTATCAAGTTCTCAGAAGTACAAGAGTCATAGTTGATTGAAATTCATGATATTTGAGTAGGTCAAACCTATTTTCACCCTCCTTAGAATTTGTCTTGGGCATGTGCAATGAGAGTATGTGTTTTTCAGTCTAGTATTAATCAATTCAGATATAGCCTTTCATATTCTATATTAACTGGTGAGAACTTCCAAGTCTAGCTATAGCTAATAATTTCCACATGAGTTTTTCAAGTAATATTGTCATTTTTCAAATTTGACATAAAATGAGTTGACTTACGTTACATTTTTAGCTTGCAATATGACACCTAATATGTGCCTTTTTGGATGTAAAGCGGTGATGGTTCTGGAATACATTGAGTATGAACATTTTATGTATTGATGAATCTGTCACTGTGGAAAAAACAAAAGGCATGACTCCAGAGCTGCTGATAGGATGGCATCTGCTGTGAATAAACATCTGGGAACAGGAGGAAGACTATACTGCTTCAGAAGAATTAGGCTCTGTCTAGACTGGGGATTTGACCTGATTACAGCCATTACTGGCTGACAGAAACTATCCATTGATACAATCTATAGAATAGATAGGCAAAGCTGCTGCTTGAGTGTGTGGGACTTACCAGACTAAAACTCTGCCTGATCGTGCAAATAGGATTTTGTACCTTTATATTCAGGATTGTCCCAGCATAACTGCAGGAAAAACCCCTGTGATTTTCACAACCATGTTTGGCAAGGCCACCAAGGCTATGGACATGAAAGAGAGGAGGTTGATCTTTTGTAGTATAAATGGAACTTAGAGCTAATAAAATAAACATCTATCAAAGAGCTAGTCAGGGAAGCATGAACAGTAATAATTTAAAGGAGTCTTGCTACGTTCTGAGACACAGGATCTAGTTGGCTTAAAATCCATAAGCCAGCTCATTGCCACGAGAGGATTTTGCTATGTTGAGGTGATCTTGCAAACCAGTAAAACAAGACTTTTGTAGAAGTAATTCATACTTGTAAGTTTTTTTTAATTAGAGTCCAAGTGATTAAGTATTGAACGTGTACGTACAAAGACCTGAAAAATTTTAAATTACTCATGTAATACTGATTTCTGTTTAGTGATGGTTAGTATTTGATCTTTGCTTTTGTTCAATATATATGATTTAAACAATATTTTAATTTACTTTTGTAGGAGAATTTGCAGCAGTTGATCATGATGTCTTTGCCAAATGTATTAATAATTGGCAAAAATCCTTTTTCTGGTAAGTTTTTTTTAACTAGGATGAAAATGTATATCAATTTAATAATTTGTATTATTTCACTGGTAATAAAATTCATATAGGATTGACCCTATCAAAAGAAGATTGTGTAAATTCTTTTAGCAAATAAGTGGTTTAATAATGATGAATAACATTTTCTTTGTTCACACCAAAGGTCCACACTTTACAAAAATGTGTTCTGCCCAAACCTCAGCATTGGCTGTCATTAGGATTTATACTGAAACGAAGTGCATTCTCCAGCAACCAATGAGCCACTGATATGACAAAGTATAATTTTCATGTATTCCCAGCTAATACGCTTTCAACTTTCTTTACCTAAACCACCCCTGAGAAAACTGGCAGTTCAATGCATCTCACTTGATCCAACTCCTAATCCTCGTTTTTCCTTCCCCAAAAGTCTCCTGCTTCTCTTGCATCGTTACCTGAAAAATATTGCAATTACCTTCTTGCTTTCTCCCCTGAACTGACACTGTCTTCTCCATGCTCCCACCTTCTCTGCTTCCAGCTCTGAGAGTTGCAATTTTCAGACCAAGAAAATTAGCCTGTATGGACCCAGCTGACTATCCACAGCCACTTGGGAATCTCTGCACCATGCTCTCAATTCCAGAAGCAGGGAGCAGACACACCTGGCCTGCATGGAGCCACTATGGATTGGGCAGAATTTATTTACTTGGGTCTAATGTGTCCCATGTGTTCTACTTCTGATGTTCTAGCACCTCAGCAGAGAGGTTAGGAACCACTCTAACAGGCTGTGTAGCTTCCCCTGGCTTTTTTTATTTATTTAAGATGTCTTATATGCCATGCTTCCGTGTATGTGAGACAAGATTTTTCTCATGAGCAAGAAGAACCATCTGTGTTACCTCGCTTTTCAATTCCAGGGTTCATAACATTGATACTTTCCATATTGCATCTGCATATATCCCATTTATGTAGGTATCTTGATTTAATTTTTTTTATTTTTATTTTCTGCTTTTGAATATTGCTGCTTTTGCTTCTGAGGTCACAGCCTTTTAAGTTTTTATATGTGTAGATGCTGTAATCTTATATGCACCAAGAAGTGTGAATGTGGTTTCTTCTTTTCCAAAAGACTAGGCTCCAATGTGCTTTTATATTTTGATTCAAGACTTTCTTAAGGTTTTCAAAAGACTCCATGGATTTGCCTAGAGACCAGATTTAATGGAAAAACAGATTAAAAAAACACAGGTCATAGTATTGTTTTGTAGTGACATTTTTTTATTCTCTTTAAGATACTGAGATAAAATATGTCTTAACAATATTGTCTAGTAGAAGATGAAATTTTATTAAAAATGCACTACAAAACCCCACAAAGATAATGTAGTATTCAGTTGTATACATATAAACCTGTGCTTTAGTCATTAATAAGAAAGCTTCTTCCTGTTTTGGGACCTCAGCTAAGTCTATGTAGCTTTTGTGGTTTGGCAGCTGGAACCTTTGGTGGTGTATGCATTGCTCTCCTGTAGGGACTTCATTGGATTTGTGAGAAAATACTGTAGCATAGCCCACACATTAAAAATGTTTGTTATGTATGGACAATATTCTTGAAGACGTTTCAGATTCCTGCTTGAATTCATCATGGAGTTTGATCTGAATCAGAAGATGGACCTGTTCTTTTGGGTTCCATCCAGAACCTTTCCCCTTTGAAAGTTAAGACCGCTCTTGCTGTGTCAGCCCGGAGGACCTCATCCCTACAGGGACTTTTAAGCTTTTTTTCTTCGTTGGGCAAATGTAGCAAAATCAAACCTCGGTGACCTTTTGAGAGACTTGCTATGTAAATCTGATTGCATCAAGGCAAACCCCCATAGTAAAAGCTGATTCTCTGATAACGATTAGGATTTTGTCTACTAAAGCTTAGGCTGTAGCTGTGATTTTTTTTTTAATAAATGCGTCCCAGTTTTTTGCCTTTGCACTACTTTGCACTTAAGGAAAGACTAGTGAAGAAATACCAGAAGACGACAAATTGCAGAAGGCAAGGGCAGATAAGATTTCAGGAAGAGAAATGTGTTTGCCTGTGTCAGAGGCAGTTGGCTAGTCAAGGAAAAAGCAGATAGAACGCTGGATTTGAGCTTTGGTAAAAAAGAGGTCATCAGAGACTATCAAGAAACATTTCAGTTGAGCTAATTGGCAGGAAGCCAGTTTGAGGAGAAATCTGGAGGAGAAGAGCTACAGCCTGTGACTGTAAATGTTAAATTACAGAGGAAAAGGAGAAAGGAGGTAATGACGAGGTGAATGTTCTTCTGCAGGGGAAGAGGAAGGATTAAAACAAGTTTGTATTTCTTAGGAAGCAAGCCGGGGAGGATGGAAGGCTACAGAGGCTGTGAAAGTCAGATGTAAGAGTGAGCGCAGGGAAGATCACGGGATAGGATATAGGGTAGGCACAAAGTTCAAGCGGCAGGTTGGAGGATGTAGAAGAGAATGATCTATTTCTGTATGTGTGATGGAGAAAAAGGAAGGAAAACATACAAGATGGTTGGTAGCAGTGGGAAGCTGAGGTTGTTCAATATTTTGCCATGTTGCTTCAGGGAATTTGGGGGAGAGACATAGAAATGATATTCAGGTAGGCTTTTAAAAGCCAGTCAAGAGTGAGCAAAGAGGAGATCAGGGATTGTTTAAAAAAAAAAAAGGAAAAGGGATTAATTTATTGGGATAAGTGAATGTAGAATGTGAGATGTTGGGATGGATTTCTTCTATTACAATATTCTGGTTAACCTTTATTAGTGTAAGGCAGCCAGGTGGAATTGCCCTTCCTTAGCTGAAGTAGTGTGCTTCTGATGAAACATGTTCATTGGTGTTTTCTATTTCTATGTGAAAGACTTCCCAGCTCGAGTCTTTGGGATACAAGAAGGCTGTATAAATGATTAAAGATTTCCCCTTTGAGTTCATGTTGTTTAATGTATCTACTTGAGAAACCTCTTTTGAAAAATTTAAACATTACATGTTCATTGGGATTATACATATCTCCCTCTAAAAGAAGCAGGTTGAGTCAATGTTGAAAAAAAGCACTCTATTTAATATTATAATAGAACTCCTGAAGCTGAGGAAGGTGGAGAAGTTTAGTATCTTTCATCTCTGCTTTATGGCAGCAGGCTCAACTTTTTCCTGAAAGCTAGTCAAAGTCATTGAGGGTTCTGTATCCTTTAGGTATTTTCTTGATTTCTTTTTAATTTCTTCTTTTGATCAAGATTACTTCATATCTGTAACTTTTTGAGAAGGATTTTGCATTTACTTCACTTACAAAATACTGTAGTGGATCAAATCAAAGGGCAATTTTCTAAGTGCTTGTGAGTGAATGGTTACATCTTTCATATCTGGGGGTTCATCCAAAATAGACTTAGTTGCCTAATGTAGAAGATTGCAAACTGCCATTTTGGAAAGAAGGTTCTGGTTGAGCTTTCTTTTAGATGCTTATAATTGTCTCGTAATCATTTGAGCTCATCTGTGGATACCAACTGAGCCCTTTAAAAAAGGGACTTCAGTAACTTAGGTCAGGTTCAAGAATGACTGTGCATACCTTAGTATGTGCTAGACTTTCACTGTGGTGTTTGCTATTTGGACTGAGAGAGAGTCAGTTGATGATGGTAGTAGTTATACCAGCTGTGTTGCAGAGTACAGTTTTGCAGAATAAAGGTCAGATTTCTAGCCAGACCCAGCATTATTATGTTTGACAGCATAGCTTTTGGCTGGTTAGCTAACAATGAAATAAACTATTGGCTGTAATCCAGAGTATATTGTAGAAAGGATGCTATTAGGACCCTTTTATGCCTAGTTAGCCCAATGGATAGTGTTTTCTGTTTCAGTACAGCAAAATGATATATGACCATATAGACTTTAATTCCAACTAGCCGAAGTTGTTTTGCCATCCTTAGAGCATTTGCTTTATGGTGTTTATATTCTAGATAGAGCATATATTTAGTAGCAGGACGAGGACATTTTGAGTGTAAAAAGTAAGAAACAGCTTTACTAATCTGTAAACAGAGTTCTTTAACTTAAGCTTCTTTAGGAGATTAAGATGCTTAAAGCCAGATTTGGAAATATATTTTGATTTTTAGATGTTTAGATTAGAATATCTAGTACAGCTTTATAAAATAATCTAAATTAACTTGTCACCTAACTCTTACAGCTCAGGGGTGGCAAATAATTTAAGTGCTTTTGTAAGTATCTTGAGATACTTGAGATTACAGTTGAAAACTTTTTTGTATGTCTTCAAAGCAGTTTTGAAAATGTCATGCTTAAGCTTTGCTTTACAAAGGCCTGAAATTATGTTTTTTCCATTTGGAACTATTATGGATGTTAAGCTATTTGTTAACGCTGAAAGTTGGCAGTTAAATGGCAAAAAGGACTAAGCTGAAAGCTGGAAAGATGAGGGTTTCTTCATATTTTTATTTTCTAAACTAGGTTAAGATAAATTATATGCAAATAATGAGAAAACCTGATGTTTTCTGAAGGGTAGGGGAAGAAACTCAAGTTATCATTTTACACCTACCATTTTTTTGTTCTTGTTTTCTTCTTAGAGCCAGGTACTGAAGAAATAAAAAAACTCCTCCTGCTTTTACTTGGTTGTGCGGTTCAGGTAAGTTTGATATAAGTTTATATCTGTATGAAATGATTTAAGTGTTACTGATCTCTTTTCTTATTATTTTAATACCTGAGGTGGTATATAACTTTGACCTTCCTTCCTCTAGTGGTACTATTGCTTTCCTTGAAAATACGAATATTCTTACAGTTAAAATGGCTACCACTGTACACTTCTTACATCGGATTGTATGAATATAGTGACCTGTGTATGTAGGATTTCTAATAGTTTATAAATTGTAATACTGTTATTTCATCTGATACTGTAAAGAAAGGAAGAAAATGGTGAAGTACTGAAGAATTATCTCGCTGATGTATCTTACTGAAACTTTTTCACTTATTTAATAAACCTTTTTTGATGGGCTGCTGTTCTTATTAGGAAAGTTTGTGCCTTTCAGCTAATTAAACTGAAAAAATAGGTCAGTCATATGTTCTTAACAACTTAAATAAGCAACTTGAGTACTAGAGGAGGACACTGAAAAAATACCTGTGGAACTCACTGTTGTAAAATTTTAATGAGTAGCTATTTTAAGAAACCTCTTCCTTTCCCCTTTTCAATAAGTCTTTTTTCTTTATCATTTTATTAGTGTTGAAAGTTGTTGTAATTACTACAACATGGCATAAACCAAGTGTTTATTGATCAACAAAATTATTGGATAATAATTTAGCAATATGATCATTATAATTTCAGATTTATCATGTTTAGCTCTCACAAATACAAAGGAAGAATGAAAATACTTGTGATTTTATATATGTGTATGTATATAATATAGATATCTTTATTTTTAGTGTCAGAAAAAAGAAGAATTTATTGAAAGAATCCAAGGTCTGGATTTTGACACAAGAGCAGCTGTTGCAGCTCATATTCAAGAGGTATATTGTTATTTTTGAGTTTTTAATTTTTTTGGAGGTGGAATATTGTATTGTAAGAAGATTAATTGTGTTTGTTCAAAAGCAAGTAAATCAAATAAATTATTTGTATAACTATTGTATTTAGTAAGCAAAAAATATCTTTCTTTTTTAACTTGATTCACAAAAAGATTTAATTATCAAGCTCTTCTGGATTACATTGTTAAAACAGTACCAGTGAGCAAGTATGTTGCTCCAAGAATTTCTTAGAATTGCAGGAAATTTACTTTAGTCAAATTTTCATATGCAAACTTATTTATAACATACAATTCAAATCCCATATATGTGATATGTAACGCATATTATGTCATAGTCACCTTTTGCTTCTTATTTTGCCAGAATTACAAGTTGCTACTTTCATTTACATAGGAAACTATTCCATAACATACAATTTAATCTATTTTAAATGTTTTTTTTTCATTCCTTTTCTAGAGAATTTAACCCATAGAGTTCCGGCTTTATTTTCTTAGGCTTCCTTTCTACTCTTACAATTTAAAGAGGATGGATTTTTTTCTCTTCCATTTTATTCCGTGTAGGTAACTCATAATCAGGAAAATGTGTTTGATCTGCAGTGGATGGATGTCATTGTATTGACACAAGAGTATGTTGAACCTCTCTTGAAAAATATGGCGTTACATTTGAAAAGACTTATAGATGAAAGAGATGAGCACTCAGAGGTATGGATGTGGTTCGTTGCATAAGAGAAATATAAAGAAATAATTTTTTGAAAATTATACAGCTTACCATTTTTATAACTAATAGTTTAATAATGTTCTGATAGCATAAATAAGCTAGGATTCCTTACTGCCAGAGAGTTGTTTGAGGTAGTTACAGTGTGCATACTAATTGTTGAATACTGTGACAATCTAGAAAAGGTAATAGCAGATTAAGTTTTTCATGTAACCAGTGTCTGAAACAACTTTAAATAACGTTCATCTGTAGTTGAAAACAGAAAATCCAAAGCTCTATCAGCTGAATTTTCCAGGAGTCAGTAACCTGTCAGTTTGCAAGCCAGTGACTGAAAGGTGCCTATTATATTACTGTATCCTGTTGTACAGCTTTGAGTGAATTGGAGCAGAATTTATCCTAGGAGATGAGGTCTTACAAGCGTATCATGAGGTACAATCATTGTACTGTGTGACAATCAAGAAACAGAAATGTATTTAATAAAAATTGCAAGTTATGAATTGTCTTGGTGGTCCCAGATATGCCCTTCAGTAGAGTGTGGATATGTTCATGTTGCAGTTATTCCAAATACTCCTTTGACAGTTAGAAACTGTCTTTCCAGTTCACTGCCTCGATAAGAGTACAACAGAAAGTTAACAGTGAGGGGAAAGGATGTGTGGTAGTCCTTTTTTGCAACGCAAAGGAAAAGTAACTTTAAAAAACAAGAGATCTTCATATAGGATAACACCTTTATTTATATGATGAAATAGGAATATTCCTATAGGTCTCATGCTTTATTCAGTTGACAAGGATGCTGCTGCTCACTGAAGAACACCAGTTTCTATAGAGATTTGTATTTATCCTCATGTTCAAGGAATTCATGCCATTTCATTACCCAATCCAAGCACTGATAATTTTGTGGCAATGTGGCCAGGTGGCCAAGAAGGTCAGTAGCAACCTGGCTTGCATCAGAAATAGTGCGGCCAGCAGGACTAGGGAAGTGATTGTCCCCCTGTACTCGGCACTGCTGAGACTGCACCTTGAATACTGTGTTCATTTTTGAGCCCCTCACTACAAGAAAGACATTGAGGTACCCGAGTATGTTCAGAGAAGGGCATTGAAGCTGGTGAGGGGTCTAGAGCACAGGTCTTAGCAGGAGCAGCTGCGGGAACTGGGGTTGTTTAGTCTGGAGAAAAGGAGGCTCAGAGGAGACCTCTCCACAACTACCTGAAAGGAGGTTGTAGCAAGGTGAGTGTTAGTCTCTTCTCCCAAGTAACAGCCGATAGGACAAGAGGAAACAGCCTCAAGTTGCCCCAGCAGAGGTTTAGATTGGATATTAGGACAAATTTCTTCACCAAAAGGGTTGTCAAGCATTGGAACAGGCTGCCCAGGGAAGTGGTTGCGTCACTGTCCCTGGAGGTATTTAAAAGACATGTAGTGCTGAGGGGACATGGTTTAGTGGTGGACTTGACAGTGCTAGGTTAACGGTTGGACTCAATAATCTTAAAGGTATTTTCCAGCCTAAATGATTCTATGACTTGGAAGTCTAAATTTGAGTAGTTTTAAGAATAGCCAAACGGTACTGTTAAATAGCTGTGACTGTTTGCCTTAAGTATAGAGGTGTACGTAGGGCTTCTGACGGCAAAACTTTTCCATTGTTCTTGCTTCATTTCAGTCTTTGATTGATTTATTAAGGTAGTGAATGATACTAGTGTCTGACATATAAATGGCACTCTGAATGCAATTATGTGCTTTTTTTTTCTCTCTTTTTTTTCCTTTTTTTTTTTTCTAATTTCTTAGACTATCATCGAACTCTCAGAAGAACGGGACTGTCTCCGTTTTCTACCTCATGCATCAGCAGCACAATCACCTTGTGGATCTCCTGGCATGAAACGCACTGAAAGCAGACAGCACCTGTCAGTAGAGCTAGCAGATGCCAAAGCAAAGATAAGAAGGCTTAGGCAAGAGCTGTGAGTACACGTAGATTGCAGAAGTGTGAGAGCCGTAGCGTTTTAAAATTTTGTTGATTTTGCACAAAGTAGTACTCTAGACGAATTCTTCATTCTTTCAAATGGCAGATTAGTTTTAAGTGCTTTTTTTAGTTATTGCATCCCAGGAAGCCTATTTTTAGCGCGTAAGCTATATTTGTGGACCAGTGTGACAAATACAACTTTTCATCTGTGTATGGCTTAATCTGTATTATGAATTATATTGATGTTTTAACCATAAACATACTGAAATCAGTGAACTAGTGCTGTACTTAGTCTATCTTCATAGTCTAGGGACCAATCTGGGCAGTAGTGAAGAGTTATTTAAAGCGGAAAAACAATAATAGGCCAGTGGAGAATCTGTTTCTCCTTATATCAATGTGCAATGTTGTTTTAGCAGAGTGAAGTATGTGCAGTTTGAACTTAAAACGCAAATGTTAAATCTGAAGAGATTCAATACGTATAGTGACTTGCCTATAGTTTAAAAACAGCATAAATAAAGGTGGTTTTTTTAATCCAGTGTATCTCATAGAGAAAGGAGACAGGTAAATTTAAAGTAAAAGTTGAAGGTAGCTTAAAGTCACAGTTATCAGCGCACTGGTCTGCTCTTATCAGAGTCTGTTGATCAGATCATCTCTAGCTGGCTGGATTAAGTATCTGGCTGATTTACTCAGAGGATCCCCTTCCCCCACTACATCTTGGTCTTCGTGAAGAATAGAGGACAAAAAGATATGGCTCTTTTTTTCTGATGTCTGTATTATTATGTGTCTACTGAAATGAGCCCGCCCAGGATATTCTATAAACAGCTGCACCAAGAAAATTAGTGAAAAAATTGCTGTTATTAGTTTGATTGACAGTTAATAGATAGCCTAAACAGCGAACACTGGTATGTTCTGTATAATTTAGTACAATCCTCTCTAGTCTGTAGCTGAAGCATGCAATTAGGGCAACAGTGATGGCTCGGAACATTTCACATTTTGCACTCCTATTTGAATTCAATCTGTAAATAAATTTCCTTTATGCGTAGCATTATATTTAAAATACTAGACTTCAATAAATTAACTTCTGTCTGTAGCATTTGGTATTAAATGCTGCATTTATTTGATAAATTTAAAATTATATTCATTCCAGAGTTGAAAATATTCAGCTTTAAATTTATTTATAATCTGGTTTTGGCAATGAACCTTCATATCTGGTTTAGTATGCACTGCAGCTAATATAATTTCATAGAAAAGGTCTGTAAAGATTATTTTTCTTTGCAGCACCATATACCAACACTTGCGTGCAAAACAGTGATTTGAGGCTTATAATACAGAAACTCCAGAATTGGAAATTGCACACCTAATTTTCTATATTAAGTCCCATGTGTTTCTATATAGAAAAATAATATAGGAATATGAATGTTAATAGGAAAGTTATAGTAATCTAACGTAATACAGAATACATTTGTATTTCTGTATGGATTCTGAGCACCAAGGTAGAGGGAAAACTTTGATATCTGCTGTGGACAGTGATGTTGCAGCGAGCTATACACAGATGAACCCTTGCATGCTTGTAGGCTGTTAACGACCATTTTGAAACTATGTATGGTTGCAAAAAGATCATTGTGAGACTGGCTCGTTTTTTAAAATAACGGTTCTAGTTTTGTTTAAAGCAAATACGTTTTTGTTAGTATGATTACTT
The DNA here is from genome assembly GCA_003993805.1 of Himantopus leucocephalus. Classification (NCBI taxonomy): domain Eukaryota; kingdom Metazoa; phylum Chordata; class Aves; order Charadriiformes; family Recurvirostridae; genus Himantopus; species Himantopus leucocephalus. The sequence goes on from RSEF01000003.1 coordinate 2,538,075, forward strand.
TTAGATTGTATTACACATTTCAGTCCATTAAATTCTCTTATTTCCCCCTTTTCTACTTCTGTTTTGTTTCATACTTGTATTCCAAAATATTAAATGATATACTAACATGTTTGAGTAAGCAATATATCTTTTAAGGGTATACAATTTTGAATTTGGCAGGTTCTTTCAACCATGAATACTGTTTGTTCTGAAGTGCAATTGTATTTTGAACATTAGGTATTCTGTGTCTTTGAGTGAATTGAATATTTCCCTTGCACTACTCATTGTTTAATGAACTCATTTTTTAACAAATTCATTTTTTGAGCATTGAGAAATAACTGTTAGCTGGAAGTTAAGAATGAGTTCTGTAAAAATTGTAGTATTCTATGTCGAATTGTTACACATTTCTGAATAGACTAAAGCAGACACTGTGTTCTTTCGATAAAATTAAAATTCATTATGCATTTCATAAAATTAAGGTTATTAAACAGTATCTTCTTTTAATGAGAAGGGCACCTTAAATCCTTAATTTTCCTCCGTAAGAAAAAGAAAAATTACAGAAATATAGAAGTGTGTTTAAAATTGGCTTTACCTGATCTGCAGCAGGATGCATCAGTAATCATTGTCTGGTTCTCCTGGAAAATATTTGGGCCTTTTCAATGTATATTTTGAAATTATTCTAAGTTTGCTTTTGGATGTGAATCTCCTGGTACACATTCATGTGTATTGTCTGGGTTTTTTTGCCAAAAAAAAAATCCCTTATGCCTTATCACAAAAAAATCCCATATTACACCCTGTTGTTTTCTGCCCACCATAAATAGGAAATCTTAGTGAACAATTTAAAGGTCTATGAAAAATCTAACCAAGTTAGAAAGATTAGATGTAGACTAAAACCTAAAGAATATCTAAAGCGTAAAGGCATACCTACATTTTACACTCTCATGTCCATGATATTCTGGGTTAAATAAGGGAGGGAAGTCTCACAAACTCAGTGTTCTGTTCTCAAACAAGATGATAATTACCAGGTTTTGCAGTCATATTTAACTGTGTTGTGTTTTTTCTTTTAAGTGAGGAAAAGACCGAGCAGTTGCTTGACTGTAAACAAGAACTTGAACAGATGGAAGCTGAACTAAAGAGACTTCAGCAAGAGGTACGGGTTTTGTAAATCTATCATTTAAAAACAAGTGGGCAAAAAAAAGCTGCCACCACCAGAATGATTTTCCCCATGCTTTTTTTGTATTAGCAAGTATGTTTTCATGCATTTTTTTTATTTTGCACTCTGAATAAGATCTTGTGTAATTTATTCCTTTATTTGGTCTAGTATGCTGGAAAAATATTCTGAGTTAGGTTAATATTTCTTGTCTAATTTTTTATTTTTTATGCCACATTCAAACAATTTACCACCAACATATCCTATGAGTGTACATGTGCTGAATACTTCTCAAAAACAATGCCATCAAGTTTTGTCTAGTTTTATTTATGCTTTGAGTCTGAGTTGATAATGAGGGAAAACATCTGATTCATTTATTATTAGGATATGAGTGTTTAAAATTATTCGGGGTCATTTGTGAATATTATCTTTAAAAGAAAGGTGCTGATCTGAAATTTACAAATGTGTAAATATCTCTCCTTGAAAAAGGCTAATGCAGTTTTCTTGGAAATACATCATCTGGACTGAGCCTCTAAAATATATGGGTTTTTTCTTTACCTTTCTCAGAATTAACTTATGATACCCCTCTGGGTTTTTTTTTTACCCCAATTTAAATAATGAAGCAGCTATGTTATCCTTCTTGCCTTTAATTTCTTTATTTTCGTATATTCTAGAATATGAATTTACTCTCAGATGCCCGCTCTGCCAGAGTGTATAGAGATGAATTAGATGCTCTTCGTGAGAAGGCAATTCGAGTCGACAAGCTTGAAAGTGAAGTCAGCCGGTATAAAGAGAGGCTGCATGATATTGAATTCTACAAAGCTAGAGTGGAGGTATATTAAGGAAAAACATTACTTGAATAACCATCATTTTTTGTTTGCTGTGGCTTTTTCAAAGTTATTTTCATGGCTTAAACATTGTGATGTGAAAACAGTGTTATAGCTTCTTGCTCTGGGATATATGATAGTCATTCTTTTGTGGTAAATTACAGTTTCTAGGTAAGAGTCCCCATGTCTAATGGCATGCAGTTTCATCTGAGGTCACCAGTATTCATCATAGCTCTAAGCTAGCAAGATCAGTAGGAGCCTCTGTTTAGGATATATAACATGTATTGAGAAACCCAAGGAGGAATTAATTAAAAATATGCTATAAATGTAATAACTTCTTTTTCCTCTTGTGGGTCTCTGAAGAGAATGTAATTTTCTAAGTAAAGTGTTGAGGAAATAATGGCTATACGCATAAATGAGTATAGGGCAACGGCATTCCATGGATAAAATGTGCCAAGAAAGGATGTACTGACACCAGGCAAGAGAGACTTGCATTTCTGTCATTAATTAGAAGTTTAGGAAACAAATATCAACGTGCAGGATTTTATTAGGCCATCATTTTGTCTGTAAGTGGCAGATTCGTTGGGCAAATGCCCAGGTGGCAGAATTTGCGAAAGAAACGATTACTTGTGGGAGTCAAAACTAATGAAAGTTTAAAGACATTTTCAAGGTGGTCATTAAAAAAGAAAGACTCCTAGAAAAGCAGGGAGAACTCAAAATGAATGTCCATTGGAAAAAAGATTATGTTGCTTAGATGTAGTTGTTGAGATACTGGTATGAAGCCCTTCCTTTAGGGTAAAAATGGCCAAAAAGCAAACCCAAGATACTAGGCTGATCTATGGTAACAGAATATTTTTACCTAACTTCTTTATTTAATGTGGCCTCTTGGATTCACAGGCCTGGATGGGATCTTGGGAACTCATTCAGTCCTTCTGCTTTAAGAAAGGTGTTTTTATATACCCATACCACTCCAAGTGAATGCTTGACATTAATTGGTGCTTTAAGACCTGAGTGATGAAGTGTCCACAGCCTTTCATGGCAGCCTTTTTCTTCTCTGAAGACTGTGACATGTCAGGTGTCCTCTCTCCTAGCTCTTTGTGCGCTACAGACCAACAGCATTCTGCATTACAAGGTGGTTTTTTTTTTTGTTTCTCTGGGTTCGGTTTTAATTCACACCTTCTTAAAATTCAGTCCCTGGAACAGGATCTCATACTCTAATTATGGTTTCACCAGTTCTGAATACGGTGGAAAGACGACTTTTCTTTACACCTAATATAGCAACTCCTAAGCAACGTCTCAATGTTGTGATCTGTGGTAACCTCCAGATTTTCTTCCCACAGAACTGCTGCCTAGACATGATAGAATATCCCCAATATTCTAGTTATCACGTCAGAAAAATGTCATAATATTAATGACCAATGGTACAGCATCCTCTGGAAAGAGACTACTTTCTTTGAATGTTTAAAACTTAAAACTTTTTAATGAATGTATACTTCATATGTCACAGCATAAAGTAACTACTACTGATAAAAGCTACTGTTGACAAGATGGTAAAAACTGCAAGGCAAAAACCAAATCTTTTTAACATTCAATTGTAGATCCTTCATCCAGAACTTCTAATAATAGCTTTGGTCAGAAATAAAGCATATCAGCTGACATGGGATATTTTACTCGCATTTCATGAGTAAAATTGCCAATTACATGCTTTTACATACTGTTATTTTCATCAGATGCCCTTAAAAAAAAATCCTCTATATACATAAATTAAAGCTGTTTAGGACTTTTGAATATGGTTGGCTGTATTTTAAGTGTGCAGTTGCATTTTCAGCATCATGTCCTGACTTTGGGCTTAAGTAAGTTTGCCCAATTGCCCGTAAACCTAATTATGACCTCTAGGAGATGACTCTCAGGTTTTGTTCTGCATTTCCTACAACTCAAATATTAGGGAGTTCAGTCTGATAATAAGATAAGTTATGGATTGAAGGGAGCATCTACATCAGTCTTCAGTCTTTGACAGTGGCCAATAGTAGGTTCTTAGATGAGAGTAAAAGAACAGGGCAAGCACTTGGTGATCCTTTCTTATTGTGCTGTCCCAGCCTTCAGCAGTCTCTGCTTGGGAGAATCATACTCAGAGGTAGTACTTTTGAGCTTTTTGGCCTTCTCTTGCGTGAATTAGATAGCTTCTCAACACACGTAAGCCTTTTCATCTACACAATCATGTAGCAGTAGACTCCACAATTCAATTACATGGAGCGTGAAGTACTTTTTGTTTGTGTTGAGACTGACACCCGTAATTTTTATGTGATGTCAGCCTCTTGCTCAGCTGTAGTTCATATATGTGTAATACATCTTTCCAGATCACATCTCAAATCACAGATATATTTGTGGTTTGATTGTAATTATGAACACCTTATTTATTCTTAATGGTTTAGGTACTATTTAATTTCTTTTATAGTTACATAAAATATTCTTTTCATAAAAATTTCCTAAGTTACAGTTATGTGAAATTGCTGTAAACTTGTTTCTTATAAAGTCTGTTACAGCCTCCAAATGAATGTTTTGGCATTACAGCAACATTTCTAAAACTAGTTATAGTGTATCAAAGTTTGTATGAATAAGGAAATACTTTTGTTGTGAGGTTTTTTGTGTTGCTTAATTCTTGCAGGAGTTAAAGGAAGACAATCAAGTGTTGCTAGAAACAAAGACAATGTTGGAAGATCAATTAGAAGGGACCCGAGCCCGTTCTGATAAATTACATGAGTTAGAAAAGGAGAATCTACAGTTAAAAGCTAAATTACATGATATGGAGATGGTAAGTATAAATGGAGGATGACAAAAACAACTGATATGCATTGAATTTCATTTCTATTTTTAATAAAAGAAGAACTTCCAGTGAAAATGGTGTGGGAGAGGGGGAAGATAATGTCTTGATTTACTAACACTTCTCAGATACGGTTTCCTGCAGTAGCTTTGGTTCTGCCTAGGGAAGGAAAAATTGCAAAGGCAGTACTCTTCTTAAGGCAGTACAATGTTTAATCGGACAGCTAAAATACGATAATAAATAGAGTCATTAGTAAGAATGATAGGATCAATTTTTTTTTTAATGTGAAGGTAGTCTGTTGTCACTTAAATACTTAGATAAAAGAGGTTATTTTAACCACTTCTTCTCCAAAAACTAAATACTCTGAAATATAAAGTCATAATTTGCCTGGGTGCTTTGGGTTTGTTTTTTTTTTTAGTTTTCCTTAAGGGGTGACAGATTATTACCTTCTGATTACTTTCATTTTCTGCACAAAGTTGAGAGTTGCAGCTGCAGCTTATTCCTGTTAAAGTAGCATGTGTGGGGAGAGGGGTTTATGAAGAACCAGGTGAGAGATTCTCATCATGGACCCAGTCTTGTTACAGCTTTTTGCATCAAAGTAGTCTTACGATAGTTCAGAGAAGGTAAAATTTTGCTTCTCTGTCCATTTGTTTCTTGTGTGTGCTACCAAGCTGTGCTTATCGCGTATGCATTGTTCCCTGATATTTTGAGAGAAGTGAACTTTGAAAAAGAGTAAGTAGTCATTACCATAGGTTATGATGAGAAGAGGTTCTCTGCATATTTTTCTTCACTGGTTGTTACACTTATTTTCTAAATTCTCCATTATTTTATCTGTTCCTCCCTGTGTCTCACTATGTATTAGCAAATTATAAAATGCACTTGGCATTTCTCTGTGACGTACTAGATACTAAAATACTTCGTGCATGTTGAGACAGTTTTTTAAGTTACGTGTGAAATAATTTTTAAGGAGCGTGATATGGACAGAAAGAAGATTGAGGAACTCATGGAGGAAAATATGACTCTAGAAATGGCTCAGAAACAAAGTATGGATGAATCATTGCATCTTGGCTGGGAACTTGAACAGATAAATAGGACTACTGAACTTTCTGAAGGTAAACATAGTAATACTTGCAAACTGATAAGACAGAAAAATTGAAAGCTCAGAGGCTGGACAGCATTAGGAAATTACAGCTCCTGACTTCTAAAGTACAGTGTCTTTTGTCCTCTGTCCTCTGGAGACATGTGACAATTTTGGGGTTATTTTTGTGTTTGGTTTTGTTGTGTTTGTTTTTGGTTTTTTTGGTTTTTTTTTTAACACAGTCCCTTGTATCCTTGGAGATACATCCTACATTAAGAGTCTCGTTCTTATGATTCTTGTTCACTTAAACAGAGATGTAAAACCCATAAATACCTTGTAGTTACATTGTGTTGCCATTCAGACTTCTATACCGTGTAGCACAGATCATGAGTCTTCTTGCTTTACTGTTCTGCAAGTTAAGAAAGATTTGTTAAGGCTTCTCAGAGTAATTGTTTGCAGAGATAACTGTGGCAAAAATTTTGATTCTTCCAATATTACCATACTTGGTCATACACTGGATCCCATACAAAGGTTTTGTGGAACTTTAGAGATATGTCCTCAGCTGCAGGAAACAAATCTCTGCTGTGACTGGGAACTGTAGGATGGGTAGGACATTTCTTTTTACGCATCTGCAGTGTTGTCTGTTGGGTAAGGAGGATGGGTCATTAATCCTAACTAGCTCTATTCACCAAGAAGGTATTGGAGGACCATCAAAGGCTTCTAAATCCTCTGAGTCTAAAAATGCAAAGTTAAAAAACTTCAGGTAATAAATAACCTTTTTTTTAATGGTGCTTTTCTTTTATAGTGCCACAGAAGTCACTTGGTCATGAAGTAAATGAACTGACGTCAAGCAGATTGCTGAAGTTGGAAATGGAGAACCAAAGTCTACTGAAGACAGTGGAAGAACTACAAAGTGCAGTGGGTTCCGTAGAAGGCAGTAGTTCGAGGACTCTGAAAATGGAAAAAGAAAACCAAAGACTTAGCAAAAAGGTGATCATCAGTGTATGTTTGTAATGCGTATGAGTTGCCTAATGTTGCTTACCATCTTCTTTCTAAAGGGTATTTTTATAAATTGCTGTTATTTTGGGTAAAGTATTACTAGGGTCTAAATGGTGTTACGTTGTTTGTAAGTTTATGGTAAAAAAGAAAACGACCTCAGAGAGGTTTTTCCTCTGCTTTAGTTATGCTGTTTTATTGATGTAAGAATGTGACTGTTTTATTCAGAAAGGTCTTATATCAGTGAAAAAATCATGTTAATATTGGGGACATAATGAGTAATGAAAGTGTTTTATGATACTTGAGAATGTTATTTTAATTTTTGTAATTATTAAGCAGTGGAAAGTATGTGTACATAGGCATATCAGCCAGTCTTCATCTAAACAGAAAACTTGGTCACATATCCAAATTCATAACTGAGAGAAGATGGGCCATGGAATTGATGAGCAAGTGAGGAGGAGTTTGTCAGATTTATCTGTGCTGATCTACAGTATTTTACTCTCTAAATCCATGTATATCAAATACATACTAGGACTAATTACAGTGGAGTGAAATGTCTAAAGTTTCTGAAATATCCACTGAAGTAAAAGCGATGTCAGACGTTAGACTAGTCTTAGAGATGAGTGGGTAAGAGATAATTAAAAAAAATAAATTGAAAGAAATACCCTCGGTATTCCATACTTCCATGCTTTTTCTGATTTCTTAATGACGTGGTATTTTTTGCAGCAGCCTGTGTGCTGCTTTGAGTTTCTGTACAGTACCAGAAAGACAGCTAGGAGGGTACCAAAGAAAGGAATAGGTCTAAGAAGCAAGCAATAGGAGGTCCTTGTGGTTGTCTGATACTGTTCTTACCACTTTGGATGTCTGGCAACATGTCCTTTTTCTCACTTGCCCCTACAAACAATGTTCTGAACAGTGAGCACTTCAGCAAAAAGCATGAAGTTGAACAAAATGTCTGTTATGAATCCTGTATAAATAGTCTACTTCTATCTGGACACGCTTTCTGTTAAACCTCTAGTATACAGTCTTATAAATATGACATACAGTGACTACAGGGACTCCCAGTGCCCAGTTGGCAGTTGGGCAGGCGGTGGGTAAGTTTGGTTTCCCGACAGAGGCGGACTGCATCCCTGCGGGGGTGATCGAGCCAGTTATTTCTCCTTTGCAAAAACCAGTGAAAGTGCCAATACCCTTATAAAACGTGCATTGGTCTGCTACACAAGGGACTAGGAAAATCTGAATTTGAGAGGGAAGCAAAAAGCTGGTCAGGCATTAGTATTCTCGTCCTAAGAGAAAGATTTAATTCAGATTTTGGCCTAATTGAAGCCATGCTTTTTGCATATTTCTGATCAACAAATTGCTTCACAGAGGAACAAATTCCATTTTACTACCTTTTTGTGATTTTATTTCTCAGTACTGTTTAGTACTGATTTAATGTATAATTCAGATAATTTGTTTCTAAAAGTATTCCCTCTGCCTGGGGTCAGAGTTATGTCTGGACTCCTCTAGGATTGGGGTATGTGGATGGAGTTCACATAGTATATAAACATTCCAGGAGATGATTGTTTAAAAATACAATGTGTTGCTTCCGAGTAACTAATTATAACTTAGATGTGGCAGAAAATCACACTTACTTTCACTCATAAATAGTTTTGCTGTGTGGTGACATTAAGAGAATTGGAGCCATTTGACAAAACAAACCTGTATATTTAATTCCCAAGGAATCATCATAAGTATCTCTTGAACGAGTTAAGTAAGATCAAACAACATTCAATCCTTGTAAGCTAAAAGGGACTTGGAGGAGCAGTATAAATCTCACTAAAATGGAATTTTAAAAGAAAAAACGATGCTTGGGAAAATATCCAGAGCCTAATAAAATCTGACCAATTTTTTTTTATGCCAAAGTACTTTATGGATATAATCTGAATCAGGGAGAAAATTCTGGCAGAAGTATATTTATTCCTAGAAGAGAATTGTTTCAGGTAAAGAACAGAAAATTCCATTTTATTCTTTCCTTTAACCTTCATTATTCATTTCTATAAGGGTACCTTCAACCCAGCTAAGAATACTACTATTGTCATTTTTAAGTACATTTTTAAAAATTTGTTTCTTTTTCCCTAGCTTGAAGAGCTAGAGAATGAAATTAGCCAAGAGAAACAAAGTCTTCAGAACAGTCAAAATTTGAGTAAAGATTTGATGAAAGAAAAAGCACAGCTTGAAAAGACACTTGAAGCACTTCGAGAAAACTCAGAGCGACAAGTGAGTAGTAGAATCAAAAGTCTTAATGCTGCAGTCTACTGTACTGTTGTCCTTTTGTACTTTTTTACAGGCATAAAGGCATTGTAAATGTAGCAGATTTGCCAAAAGGACATATCTTCAGCAAAATAGCTTGCCTAAGACCTGCAGCCAGGGAGAGGCATGACTCATTTTTAGCTGAGGCTTTACTGTTAGTTTTAGAACTACTTAGTGGTTTGTAATGCTTCTGTGGCTTCCATGGGCTGTACGTTTTCTGTAGTTGCTTAGAGGGTGTAGCTCAGCCAAAATAGAAAATTGGGAACTTTGGAGGTAAGCCAAACACCTCTCAATGGAGGAAAACAGGTTCCAGGCAGCTGGTCAGTGTTTGAGGTAATGTCGGAGTATTAATGAGAATTACAGCAGCCTGTCCCTCGATGGGACCTGACAGAGACCAGTATAGCAGAGCTGGTCTGCTGCTCCGCTGCTGACTCTATTCCTCCTGTGTTGGTCACAGTCTTGTTTATCTGGGGTAGGAACCATCACATCCACCTTCATAATATTCCCCTATACTAGACTGTTTCGTAGCTGTGACTTGTAGGTGGATAGCAGAATTTATTTCTGGTTGCCAGAAACTGGCATCTGGGTCTTGGTGAAGTATTTGAGCTGTATTTGGGAAGGTACTGAATGTCATGGATGTATCTGTATCTAATGGGTGCTGTCACCTTCTAAAGGTCTTTGCAGAGCAATTCAGAGGACCTGTGGAAGGCAGCCACTAGGAAATGAGCTATGGAAACTTCTGGAAGTCCCATTACTAAATAGTAATCAAGTGCTTTAGACTGATAACTGTCGTTATCTTTTTTTTTTAATAACTGTAGTTATCTTTTATAAATTCCACTGATACTTCCTGGTGGGGCTGACTTTTTTCAGTTTAATTTAAAGTACAGTGTTTTGGAATACAGAATAATGTATTTCAAAAATCCTAAAAATATTTAAAGGCCCAGTAAATGAAACTCCAGACATGGAAAAGAAAGAAAGAAAAAAATGCTTGGCATTGAAGCTTTACTTTCATTTAAAGGGAACAGTGGTGATAATTTTAAAGAAAATATGTCAGCTTGTCTTGTTTAGAAGTATTCATTGTTAACAATAATTTATTTATTCATTGTATTAGAAGGGTACTCTAGGGGAAAAAAAGACTAAAACTTCCTGGAATAAGTCATTAGTCCCAAATCAACCATCAGGGATACGTATATTGTTTCAAATGTGTTGGAGTAGGACTGACATTTCAGTGGGAATATTTCTGCATAGAAATAATATGCTGCTAACCTATCACTGCTCCTGTTTCATGTCTTTTGCAAATCCTGTGCTGAAACTTATTGGAGTCAATTATACAAGGTTCATTTGATTTAATCAAAAATTATGGAGGCACTGATCATGATTTTTTGTTAAGTTTGTATTATACAAGCAGAATTCATGGGGAGTAATTATGCATGTTCAGTAACATAACAGGTTATGTAAAGAAGTGTTACAAAGTTGTGTTTTAGACACTTGTTAATTAGTTTCTCATTAATCGTTTCGGAACATTTTGTTATTGCTGGGAACCGAACCGTAGATCTTGTAATTAATAGTTACATTCAGACTTAGATATGAAAGAACAGTCTGTAATTTTCTCAGTCTTTTTCATTGCAACTATTGCTTTTGCTTTTCTCCAAACCAGTTTATTGTTGAAACATCCCTTATGCTATGTTATTAGTGTATTCTTAAATACTGATCTAAACAGTTTTCTGGATTTTGCTGTCTATTGGTATATACCCAAATAATTTCAAATGACTTGGAGTAACAAAAAGTCAAGAAATAGTAAAAATTAAGATGTAAATGCTGCCTTTATCCTTGAAGCAGATCTGGGAACGTTACCTAAGAAAATAATTCAGTTCTAATATGTTTTTTACTTTCTCTGGAAGCTGTTTTGGAACAGCATGTCCAAGGGTTCTTTTCAACTCAAAAAATAATGTAACTTTGATGTGTTTCTTCCGAAAATGTTTTTGACTATGATCAGGATGCCCTCATATCCCACAGATCACCTCTGTTTTTTCCAAGTGAAATAAAGCCACTTCTGCGGCTCCCATACCTCCTTCCATCTCAAGTTTGGTTTAGAACTTGACTGCAGTTTTGTTCTTTGTGGACACACATCTCTGGAAATTACAGAGTTTAAGAAAAATAATCTAAGTCTGGGTAAACACAAATGAGATGAAATGAAGCTAAGAAATAGATACAGCTTTGTTTTGGTTTGTGCTTCATTAGTTTTATTTTTGTTATCTACTAATATCCAGAAGAAGATATTTGAAGATTCACTTTGACTGACTTTGTTGTCAGACTTCCACTCGTGTACATACACATTTGTAATGCCGCAACTAAATACCAGTAGAGTAAGAGAAATTTTTTTTAAACTTGAAATATCATGTCATCTTATTATCTTAGTAGCTTTCAGTTTATATGTGGAAGTAAGTAATTGTTGCCATGTCGCTCACCAGAGTTTACAATTTTTCTCCCCAAATTAGATTAAGCTATTAGAACAAGAAAACGAACATTTGAATCAAACCGTAGCTTCTCTGAGACAACGCTCACAAATCAGTGCTGAAGCGAGAATGAAAGAAATTGAAAAAGAAAATAAAATCCTTCATGAGTCTATTAAAGAGACCAGTAGTAAGTTAAATAAGGTTGAATTTGAAAAAAAGCAAGTCAGGAAAGAACTGGAACACTATAAAGAGAAAGGGGAGAGAGCAGAAGAACTTGAGAATGAGCTGCATCATCTGGAGAAGGAAAATGAATTATTACAGAAAAAAATTACTAACTTAAAAATTACTTGTGAGAAGATCGAGGCCTTAGAACAAGAAAACTCAGACCTGGAAATGGAAAACAGAAAACTCAAAAAGACTTTGGATAGCCTAAAAAATCTCACTTTTCAATTGGAATCCTTAGAAAAGGAGAATTCACAACTTGATGAAGAAAATTTGGAATTAAGAAGAACAATTGAATCCTTGAAGTGTACAAGCATTAAAGTCGCGCAATTACAATTAGAAAATAAGGAACTGGAGAGTGAAAAGGAGCAACTTAAAAAGAGCCTTGAACTCATGAAAGCCTCGTTTAAGAAGACTGAACGCTTGGAAGTCAGCTACCAAGGCCTAGACACAGAAAATCAAAGGCTACAGAAAGCCCTTGAAAACAGCAATAAGAAGATTCAGCAATTAGAAAGTGAATTACAAGATTTAGAGTCTGAAAATCAGACTCTGCAAAAGAACTTAGAAGAGTTAAAAATCTCTAGTAAGCGCCTAGAGCAATTGGAAAAGGAGAATAAGTTGTTAGAACAAGAGACTTCTCAACTGGAAAAAGATAAGAAACAGCTAGAAAAAGAAAATAAAAGGCTTCGACAACAAGCAGAAATTAAAGATAGTACTTTAGAAGAAAACAATGTAAAAATTAGTAATCTGGAAAAGGAAAATAAATCTCTATTTAAAGAAATAGTTGTATATAAAGAGTCATGTGTACGCCTCAAAGAACTGGAAAAAGAAAATAAAGAACTTGTGAAAAGAGCTACCATTGATAAGAAAACCCTTGTCACTTTACGAGAGGTAAACAGAAATTAGTTACCAATCCTGTCATAATCTGTTTGTGATGTAGAGAAATTATAGCTGTATTCTTGGAAAAAGTTTGTATTTTGTATTTTTCATGCTTTAATCTGTATACTATTATTGTCTTTAATGGTTACAGTAGGGAAAGTGTTAGATAATCAAAATTTATATAATCACAATCAAACGGAATAATATAACCATATTACACTTCATTCTGTAAGGTTGCTTGCAGACTGCCATGGAGCCTCTGTTAAAACAACATTCTTCTGATTCTTCATGTTAGTATTTGTTCTGGCTGAAACGTTTTTCCTTCACCATAATGTTCAAGACCAAATTTGAAAGGGAAGTTCTACAGAAAGGAAGGGAGTAAACTGCTGCGCTGAAATCATAGTATAGTTACAATGTAATGTCTGATATAGCCGAAAGCTAACAACTGGAAGGAGAGGAGAGTTAACATGGAGTTGTTCAAGTCATGTAGTGATACAGAGACTCTTGCCTCAGCACTTCGAGAATTAAGACTACATTATTTATATGATAATACTGACTGTAATTTTTTCTGTGTAAGGACTTGGTGAATGAAAAATTGAAGACTCAACAAATGAACAATGATCTAGAAAAACTTGCCCACGAACTTGAAAAAATAGGCTTAAACAAGGAGCGTCTCTTGCATGATGAACAAAGCAGTGATGACAGGTGAGAATATCAAGGCCTACCTGGAACAGTGGAGAAATGAGGTTCTTTTTTATTCATAAAGATAAAATGGTTTTGCAGACTGGTTTTGTGCATACTCTTAGATTTTTAAGGCACACTAATAGACCCAAAATGGAACTTGCTATTCTTTGAAATTAATAAGGTAATTGATACGCTTTTACATTCAGCTGTCTGTGAAAGTGCCACCACTTTTTGTTACTAAGAAATTTCTTGAAGTATTTCAGTAGATACAGTTAATGTATAATTAAAATGTTTTATGTTCTAGTTAGCAGCAGAAACGGCAGCAGTAAAAGATAATAGACCCAAAGTGGTTTTTTTCCTTTTTGTCTGCCTGACTGATAGAAATGTTTTTTACGCTTTTGTCACATAGTGGTTACCTTAAACTGTCCCAATCATTCCTTAAAACTATTTCCCTCTAATTCTTCCTACCAAAAGGAAGCTCTTCGCAGTTCCACTTACACTGGCTAGGAAGTATCTAATTCTTGAGAGTCTCCAAAACTTCGTACTGGCTCTATCACTGTACCACACCTGCCATTATAAAGCAGCTGCTATCCTGACATCTGTTTCCTCTACTGTATGTTGTGGTCTGTCTTATCCTGCAGGGATTTAGGGAAAATTTGTGACAGGAGAAAAGCAGACTAGTACGGGCTTCTTGCCAGTCTTTCTTTCACGATGCTATTCAGTTGTGCTTTTTAAAAAAAAAAAAAAAGCTGCTGTCATGATCTGTTATTACAACCGATTGTCATGAACACGGAGATTGATTTTGGGCCTTCTATATCAAAAGAAAACCAAACAATATTTTTTTTTTCTTCAGTTTCCCTTTCTTGCTCCCAGTGCTCCGTTACTGGGATGGTGCCAGCATCCATTAGGGAGAATCTGTTACCACCTCTTGTGTTCTGCTGCCATCTTTTATCTGCCTTTCTCATCTCACAGATGAGTTGTTCTGTCAAGGCAAGTCCTCAGAACTTTGACTAGTGTGACTTCTTCCGATTTAAGCATTACTACGTAGCATACAGCGCGTAGTATGTGTTTGGTTTGTCCTTAGGTGAATATACTATACAAAGAAGAACCAATCCTTGAGCTGAGTTGAAGCTTAAACTGCTTTGATGAAGAAGTCCAGATTGAGCAACATTTTTTTAAATCATGTTGTAGATTCCAAGTGGTTGGAGTGAGTGCTCCCACAAAGGGAGAGAATATTGTTCTGTAAAGGTGCTGTCGCAAGTTATACTACATGAATAGATTTGTGAGTCTACTTCGACTTTCCAGACAATGGCACTTGTCCTTTACAAGTGCTCATACATCTAAAGATCAGATGTTTTGGGTTCACTTTTCATAGATTAGTTGGTTTGTGACGCTATATGAATTATAACTTTGGGCCATATAATACTAGTGTTTCCTTCACATTTTACAGAATGATGTTATATTGGATCTATAAATTATAATTTGGAAGAAAATTTGGAGTTATGTGTCTCTGGAATAGGGAGTTTTATCCAGCTTTCATTAAATTATAATCTGTAAATGAACGTTTAACATACTTCTGGCACCTATCATGACCTGTTTCATTCCTTCGTTTCCTTCCAGGTTAGCTGTGGGGGGGGATTACACGAATCAGTTCATTTTCTTTTCATTCCCCCACGTCCCCATAGTTCTCTTCTAGTGAGTATTTCTTTTTCAAGGAATCACTGCTCATTTTTTGCTTTGTATATATTATATATTAAGAGCACAGCTCACAGAGCAGGCTCAAGCATTGCATACTGGTTGATCTGCACTTGGCAAATGTCTACTGCTGGCATTGTATCTCTTGTAGTTTGGTGCTGCTCAGCTGCACTGTCGTAAGAACAGCTCATGCTTAATTCTTTGCAAATTGCCTTGCAGCAGGAGATAATGCCTGTCTAGAAAGGTGTTCGTGGCAAACTTGATCGTCCAGCACTGACCATGTGAAAGCAGCATGAAAGCAGGTGGAATATTTGATGGTACAAGATACTTTGATATCGGACTGGGTATGATGTGCCTATTCAGGCTGATCTATGGCGAGGTGTGCAGTAAGCATTATATCTTGAAGCTTACCCAGAACATTATGTAAAGCCTACCTCTGAGCTCAGGCTTGTGGCCGAATAGTTTTAGATGTGAAGGAATTTGGGCTATGCTACTGTTTTGAGCTTCTTCTCAAACTTCATGTAGAGGTGAAGGACTGTGAATGGGTCATACTTGTTTTCAAAGTGGAAACGTTGGTTGGTTTGAAATTTTGCTCTGCTGCTATCCTACCTTTCCATTATTCATCCAAAAGGTACCTGGATTGCTTTCCTTATATCATTGCGTAGGTGTGGCATTAGTAATTATTTCATCAGGCCTGTACAAAGCTAGGTTCGTTATGGCCAAAATTACTTCTCTCATTTTGATGACGGAAATTAAAAATGCACGGGTTTTCTCTCCCTGATTGGAGAGAGCTGCTTGTGTTTTTTGTTGAACGTTCTTGGTAGCACTTCAGATTCTTTCTGTTGGGGCCTAAGCTGACCGTGTTTGATGAGTCAACTTTGAAGTGTTTTCCATTTCCTATTGCCTTTTGAATGGCTGTTGTCTTTAGACAAACAGATTTATGGATTTTGACCCTGAATCTGAAATACCCAAATCTCAATGATATTAGAAAATTTGTACCATCTTCCATTATTAGATTTTCAAAAGGAAAATGGATATTGGCTCTCTGCTATTGGTCTTTTTCCTTCTTTGTTTCCTACATAATCGTATAACTTTTTCTTATTTGTAGCTGAATAAATGCTTCAGCTCAAGAAGATGAAATGCTATCTATTCTACTAGTCATAGACTGCCTACTGTTTCTTAAGTCCCTGAGAATTACTTGTCATACCTTAAAATCTAGGATTCTCATCCTACTATGTGATGCTACTGGACAGCTTCCTACTTATTAATTCTCTTACCATTGGTCTTCTGCTCCAGTTCCTGACTAGATCTAATGCTGTTCATTCAGGAGTCTCTTGCAATCTATTCTGTTCACTAAACCGATAGATTCTTCAGCAGTCAAGATTAAAAAGGGGCATATTAGTGGTTTGTTTTATTTTATCTTACTGTGGGGAGAAGTGGGATGTTTTCCAGATTCTGAGCACGTGTACAGTGACAGAACTGCTTAAGAGTGATTAATGAGTGTGGTTTTCAGTATTTTCTAAAAAGGAGATACTGTTCTAAACCGATAAATTCTAAATCCAACCACTTCTCTCCAAAGTGTGTGGTTTGGGTTTTTTAGGTGCCCTACAATATTGTAAATATGGTAAAAAATGGAAGCTTTACACATCAGGCACAGTAACAGTCTTAAAATATCAGCAGCTGGGCTGAGTGAGCAATTTGCACATTCATACATCAAATGAGTATGCACCTGCAAAGTACTGTGTTCTGTCTCCTTCCCTAGTGCCTCCTCTTTGTGAGCTGGCAGGAAATGGAAATTGATGAAAATCTTGCTCTCCAAATACTTCACATTCTAATTTAGTTCAGGTCCCCGCTGGATCCGCTGGAGTGGAGCCAGAAGGAAGAGTGCTGTCATCACAGACACGCTAATGATCCAAATAAAGCCAGCCCCCTACTGCTGTGGCTGAATGTGGGGTTTTGTGTGTCTAATGTTTTAAAAGAAAGAAGGATTAAAAATGTTTTTGACTACCATCTTGTTTGTTTTAGACGTAGGACTTGGTACTAATACTGAGGTGTCTTCGTGCTTTTGAATAGTCAGCATTCTAGCATGTTTGAATGTAGCTATGAGACTACTGTTTCAGAATGTTTTAGAATTCAAATACCTCAGATGATTTTTTGAAATACAGACTTTTTGTGTGTGATGTCATTGATCAGTAGGTATAAGCTTTTGGAGTCAAAATTAGAATCTACACTTAAGAAGTCTCTCGAAATAAAAGAAGAAAAAATTGCTGCTTTGGAGGCTCGTTTAGAAGAATCAACAAATTTGAACCAGCAACTCCGTCAGGAACTTAAAACAGTAAGGAGAACGACATTTTTTCTACAAGATTAAATTACTCCTGTACCAGCTATTGTTATTTCTACACTTGACCTTTTGTATAAGACAGCAAAAGATGGGCCTTGTTCAGGTAATAGAGAGCAGCATAAACATATTACTGCTTTTTAAGACTGCAATAATACAGGCCCAGTGGTGAAATCGCATGAAAAGTTGTTGAGTTTATTCATTGGTTATTCAGTGTGTCAGGTGGATAAGTAATCTAAAGTTGATTTGATTTGGGATGCCAAAAGTAGTAATTTTCAGTTACGTTTTCTGATCTACTTTGAACAGCCTAAGTGGGCTGGTTAAAAAAAGAAATACAGTCTCCTTCGTTGTAGGTCTTTATAATAAAAGTTGGGAGATACAGTTGAAAGCCCTGAAATAAAATAGAGAACAGAGATCTTTTTCGGTTAGAGAAGTGTTTGCTATGGTTAAGCTATCCATATCCATAAATAATTTGTACATCACCTCCCCAAACATATGCAAAAAGCAAATTTACAAATACAGTAACAGAGCGATTTCTGTTCTTTGAGAAGCGGTATGGTCATGTAATAAATCAGGATGTAGAAAACGGAAAATTCTAAACCTAATGTAAGTTGTCCTAAATAATTTCAGGTGAAAAAGAACTATGAAGCTCTCAAGCAAAGACAAGAAGAGGAACGAATGGTTCAGAATTCTCCTCCGAGAAGCGGAGAAGAAAATCAGTCTGTCAATAAGTGGGAGAAAGAAAATCAGGAAACTACTAGAGAATTACTGAAAGTTAAAGATAGATTAATTGAAGTAGAAAGGAATGTAAGATGTGGTTTTGAATATTATTCTGATTTTAATTATTTGTTGTGAGCTGTTCCAGTAATACAAATGAGAGTATTGTTAAGAAGGTATGCAATTTATCACCTGGTTTATGTACCAAGCAGAACCTGAATTAAATAGTTTATGAAGCAGCTGGATTCTGCTCTGACGGATGCGGTGAAGCACTTGACCAGCATTTAAAAGGAGATGTGGAAACCTGAATTTGCCCTTTTGAATCCACAGATATCTCTTGAATCCCTCTTAAATCATACTTATTTACATGACTCATGGAGATTTCTTTACTATTTCTCCATAGGTACAATATTAGTTACCCATTTTTTCAGTCTTAACCTGTAGTGATAATATTACTGTGTGTTGCTTTTATATAAGGTGATTTACAGTTTTGTTCCACCCTGTAAATCTCTGCAAAGTCACGCTGCTTTGTTTGGTTTGGAGAAACAGGTTTTATTTCTTGAAGTTCAGTAAACAGCCGTAAACTCAAATTATCTTTTTTTTTTTTTTTAATGTTCAAAGAATGCTACACTGCAGGCAGAGAAGCAAGCACTGAAGACACAATTAAAGCAACTTGAGACACAGAACAGCAATCTGCAGGCTCAGATTCTTGCACTTCAGAGACAGACTGTTTCTCTACAGGAACAAAATACAACTCTACAAACTCAAAATGCCAAGCTGCAGGTAATATTTTCCTATTTTGCTTTCAAAAGTAAAATTAATTCCAAGTTTTTTTCAAACTAAAGCTTTAAAGCTAATGGCAA
This sequence comes from Himantopus leucocephalus, assembly GCA_003993805.1. Taxonomy (NCBI): domain Eukaryota; kingdom Metazoa; phylum Chordata; class Aves; order Charadriiformes; family Recurvirostridae; genus Himantopus; species Himantopus leucocephalus. The sequence goes on from RSEF01000003.1 coordinate 2,557,072, forward strand.
TAACGTATTGTAAGTCACATTTCACTTTGGTACAGATGTGGAAAAGAAAGGAATGTGCAAATAATCTGCGTTAAGCAGTCAAAAAATACTTTGCTGATGAATAACAACATTTCTAGAAGTTGGTTTAAATCCTTTGTCCAATTTAAACTCTTGACTTTATACTTAGGAGTAGAGTAGATTCTCTTATCCAGTCTTCTAAGATAATCTTTTAAATTTCTTTTTAACTTCTGAATTAGGTCAGCGAAATAAGGTCTGCAAAGAGACTCCAATAAATTTAGTATTTTGTCTGTTTTTATAAATAGAGTTTAAAAAAAAAAAAGCTATACCTAAGAGGAAAATCAAGATGTTATTAAGTACAGAAAGACTTAAAAAAAACCCCTTTGAAAACTACATAAATATGTGAAAACTGAATTCAGATAATTCAGAGGAAAAGAAAGATAACATGTGACCCTGGAAATTACAAAAATGGTGCCCACAGAGTCTTGCAGCTCTTATGGCCAAAATTCAGATGTCATTCTTCATACTTTAACAGGGTCATTAAATACACCTCTTTTTTTCTCTGCTAAATAAAGTATTCTTGTTAATGAATCTAATGCTTTTTGGCGCTCTAAGAATCAAAACTACTTGAGGTCCACAATTCAGCAGAAATAGTAAACAATGTCAGAAATGATGGAGGGGGAATGGAAGTCAGAATGAAGGAGTTTTTAAATGGGTAAACAAATAATGCATTTTGTGAATGCGTCAAGTTATCCTCCTGTCTCTTTCTGGAAAGCAGAACACACTTGTACCACAGATGCATTTTCTATCTACCACATTCAAATCTAATTAGCGCACAGTGCTCCTCTTTGTGGCCGGCAAGCCTATGAACAAAACAGAACATTTGTGCATGCGCTGTGTCTCTTCTTGTCGTTAAAAATTAGTGGATGTGGGCATGGAAATACAGCATTTTAAACAGATGAGGCTTTATCTCTGGGATTCAGAACTCTGTGTATTTTGTAATACCATTTGTCAAAAACCCAGAAATATCTATGTAGTTCCTTTTTTACCTCACGAATTGCACAACCGCACACGCCTTTCCTGTCTGACAAACCTACACAATTAATTAACTGTAGATATTTGAAAGTATTGGCAATATAGTTTTTGTTGCCGGGGTTGACTGACTGATGTTACACCCAACAGACTGAGAAAGGGAGTTCTCCTTCCTTGAGAATTCAGCTGTTTTGCTCTTAGCTTCAGTCGAGTTGCAAGACAACTCTACATCAACTGTAAATCAAAACAAAAGGTGAAAGATTCATGAAAATGAGTGGTTAACTATTAGCTAAATCTGAAGTGCAAACTATTAGCTAAATCTGAAGTGCAAACAAAGCTGGTGTACACGGGCTATGTCAAAACTGTTGGTAGGCCACTGTAATTCTACTATTCCTTCCAATACCCATAAGGAACATACAAGAGAAAGGATGTCTTAAAGGATAACTGGGGATTCTGAACTAAATCAGACTTGGGCTTCAGTCTGGGAAGTTTCACAGCATACACTTGCCATCAGACATTACTTCATTTGCAGTGAAAGGTTCAGCTTTCTCATCTGTAACAAAGAATGCTGCAGTTTCAACAGAAAGGGATTTGTTCCTTAGTAACAGTGTGCACTGGAGTGATAGATTTTTTTCCTTAAATAGATACCCTGAGGGTATTAGAAGCCTCAGTAGTTTGTGGTTTTCATCTCTTGAATAGGAAAGAGAAGGAAACTATCCTAAGACAGGTCAGATGACAAGCACGTTAGGTATCGTCAATTCTTCAGGATATCCAAGGATTATAGATTAGGTTAGTCTTTCCAGAGGTACACCAAGTAAAGTGTTTTTGTTGTTTGGTTTTTTTAATCTGTCTAATGTTGAAGGCTTTACTGTATTAACGAACATTAATGCTATTCTGACTTAATTGTTGGAGAAATTGTACTCTTCTGCAAGAAGAGTACTTTCTACCAGATCTCACAATGCATACATAAAGTGATCAATTGAATTTACCATTGTTGGAAGAGAACCCGTGAATGGCAGTTCCTCAGAAAAACATAACGTGGGTAGTTCCTTCCAGGTGCTATTATTTTTATTTCCCTTTCTCTCTGTTGAATGGATACTATTGTTTGAAGTCTCATTGTAAAGGATATATGGATACAATAAGGATGTTATAGTGACAGTAGAGATTCTGTGCAATAAAGATATTTTTTTTAAATCTATGCCGATATGAAAGTTCCTTTTATTTTAGTCATGTCACAGATTTGGCTTATGTGATATGAGGATCACTGGTGATCCATTTCTCTAAGATACTTTGGTACTAGACCTGTCAATGCTTAGAGGAAAATGTGCCTCTTGTCTAGGTAGCACTTTAACAGACATTTGAGGGTAAACAGTAATTTGACACACACACCCCCCATGTCAATTTAAGCATACGCTTAAGTGCTTTCTTGCAATACTGCTATGAAAATACTCTTGGAAAATTTTGAATTGGAATTGTCTAAAGGGATGTAAGAAGAAAAGTATCCCCATTAAAGGTTGTCAGGTAATGGAATAACTAGAAGGTTGCTAAGATGCTAAGGGTTAGACTCAAGAAATCTTTCAATAGGAGGAGATAGACAAGATAATCCAGACTGTGAAATTCATTTGCAACTCTTGTCACGTGTTTGTGGCTGCAGGTTGAAAATTCCACCCTTAATTCTCAAAGCACATCTCTTATGAATCAGAATGCACAACTGTTGATCCAGCAGTCTGCTTTAGAAAATGAGAACGAATGTGTACTCAAGGAGCGTGAGGATCTGAAATCATTGTATGATTCACTTCTCAAAGATCATGAAAAATTGGAACACCTGCATGAACGCCAAGCTTCCGAGTATGAATCTCTGATCGCTAAACATGGAAGTCTTAAATCTGCACACAAAAATCTGGAGGTGGAGCATAAGGACTTAGAAGATAGGTAAATACTAATATGCATGAGTGAAATTGGAGTATGCGATTCCTGACCAAAAGGCAAAACATGCTTTACAATTAGTATGAATAAAATTAGTATTACTTAAATATAACGTTAAGATCTTTAAACTTTGAAAAATCACCTTTTCAAAAAAATTCCGTATTTTCTTCTCATTCCAAAAAAAAGAAACTTAAATATTATTTTTGTTTGCAGGTACAATCAATTGCTGAAGCAGAAAGTGCAGCTGGAAGAATTGGAGAAAGTACTCAAGATAGAACAGGAGAAAATGCTGCAGCAAAATGAAAAACATGAAAATGTAGCAGCAGAGTATAAAAAACTTCGTGATGAAAATGAAAGGTAAAGCAAAAGTCTGATATGTGTATTACTAGAGCTCTGAGCACTTGCCAGTACAGTCTAAACAAGGGTTGTATCCTCTCACGTTTCTTAATATCTGATGCTGCAATTCAGGACATCTGTGATCCATACCCTATAGCAACTCCACTCTGTTGGTCTGTGATACAGTCATTTTAGAAAAACTGAACAGGAAGGGGAAAAAAAAAACCACACAAAATCATTCTATCCTGAGGATACTGAATTCCACATAGCATCTTGCGCAATGGCAGGCCAAGCACTGTGCAGTATGGTTGTGAGCTGTAGAGGGAGCAAGCCACACTGTGAGTTGCTTAAGGGGCAAGATAACAGAGGTTAATGCTGGTAGGAGTAGAAGTGCAGTGGGTGGTGAAGTCCTGCTTGACCCCTGCAACGGAGGCATAGCTCACCATAAGTAGTTGGGTTTAATAGTCGTATTTACATAGCATGATACTTCCGCCCTCAAGAAGAGGCTTTAATATTTGTTCATCTGGCAAAGGGGCTCACAATTAAATGCCTCCTACCTTTGGTGTTGTGTGAGGATTAGTAGGAACTGGAGGTTGTTTTTAGAAAGGGACATGGCAGGGCCCAGTAGGGACAAAGGGAGCCCAAGAGTCAATGTATGCAACATCCGTGGTCACCAAAGTTTGGACCATTCCTAATTCCTTACTATTTTGTGTTGGCAAGAAATTCTAGCCGTTTTGTAAGATTCTTTTATTTTGAAAAGTGGCATCTTTAAACTAGTTGTGATGTCTGCATTTAGAAATCCTGCTTTATTTTTAAACATATGGGGAACCTGGAGTGTTTGTCTTTAAGGCAGAATGCGTACATAAGAAAATTAGACTAAGAGATGACTTACCTACAGTATGTGATACCAAGAAGTTTTTATGTGTTCTGTGGAGTAGTATAGAGCCCTGGAAATTTCATGCTTCAGAGGGAATGTGGGCCGTGAATACGTTTGCTTCTATCTGCAAGTATTCTTTTATGGTGTCTTTTAATTCCAGGCTTACTCATACATACAGTCAGCTCTTGAGAGAGAATGAAGTTCTCCAAACTGATCATAAGAATTTGAAAACATTATTGAACAATTCCAAACTAGAACAAACACGATTAGAAGCTGAGTTTTCTAAACTCAAAGAACAGTACCAACAACTGGATATTACGTCAACAAAACTAAATAATCAATGTGAGGTATGTAAGAATGATGCTGTTTTACACGACTGGTATCATTGTAATATTTATGTAAGTGCATTTGTAGATTTATAAAATCATATTAAGTGCTTGAGAATTAATAATTTGGTTTATAGATAATGAAGTGGGTCTGAAGACAAATTAATTTGCCTGTTGTACAGGCAATACAAAAACTGGGGCTCATGTTTTAGCTAAACTGTATTAAGTTATTTGAAATATCAAAGAGACTTTTATCAGTTGAGTCATGATTTAGTCAAGTTTTCTGTTTGATCAGAATCCTTTGTAGACCTAAATTTTCTTGATAATCTCATTATCTGTGTGTAAAATATGCTCACATATATATGCATGTACCATTTCATATATTTTAACAGCTGCTTAGCCAGCTTAAAGGAAATCTGGAGGAGGAAAACAGACATCTACTAGATCAAATTCAGACATTAATGCTACAGAATAGAACGTTACTTGAGCAGAATATGGAAAGCAAGGATCTCTTCCATGTAGAGCAAAGGCAGTACATGTGAGTTTTTAAAACAATGGAATTACTGTGATTAGGGGAGTTAAGCTAATACCTTTTTTTTTAAAAAAAAAGCTTCTGTTTTATATAGAAATTAACATGTATGCTGCTTCTGAAATGTTTAAAATAAAAATATAAATTATATATGAAAAGCAGATAACTCAAACTACGCACATTATATCTTAGTTCTGAAGGATCAGTGCAACTGTGTTTTGATGTGTACTGATCATGCAAATGAGGAATAAAAATGCTATTTATTCCTTATTCTTTTACAAGCCAAGTTCGTAGGTTTGTTTGTGATCTGTAAACTTTTAGTGAATTTGAGAATAGCAAATGTGCTTGTCTAAATGATTCTGTTAGAGCCTATATGCACTTTATTATTATTAAAAAGGGGGAAAATCCTGTTGTGTAATAAAGGCAAATGGAAATTTTTTCAATTTTGTATCATAACATTAAATGAAAGACTGCTCGTTTGCTCTCTTTCTTGATTTTTCAATAAGAAACAAGTGTTATATAAGAATTCCTCATGAAAAGTGACAACTTTCAGATAACAGATATCCAAAGGAACATGCTACTTGCACATTATATATACATTTTTGAAGCATACGTTATCAGTAATTTCTGTTTTTACAGTGATAAGCTAAATGAATTAAGGCGACAGAAGGAGAAATTGGAGGAGAAGATAATGGATCAATATAAATTTTATGAACCATCTCCACCAAGAAGGTACTGATGAACGTGGTATGAAAATAAACATAAATCTAAAACATGACATAGCTATTCTGTTCCAGCTGAAACTCAAGAATTTGTTAAACTTCAGGGGAGCAGAATCATGTCTGTGTTCTTGCATACAAATTAGGAAGAGTCAGAAGGCATATGTATTATAACTGCAATAAATGTACTGTATTATTGATAACAGAAGGGGCAACTGGATTACTCTGAAAATGAGGAAGCTGATAAAATCTAAGAAGGATGTTAATCGAGAACGTTTGAAGTCCGTGACCCTCACACCTACCCGTTCAGAATCCAGTGAAGGATTTCTTCAGCTGCCCCACCAGGACAGTCAGGATAGTTCCTCTGTGGGCTCAAACTCTCTTGAAGATGGCCAGACCTTGGGGACCAAAAAGAGTAGTAGTGAGTACTGCAAAACATTTTTTTCTTTTAATAATCCTTGGCTAAATTTCTTTTGGTATGATTAAAAATTAAAAGGTGCTCAGAGAAGGCTGTGTGTGTTGGAGGATTTTTAAAGATAATTTTTAAAGTGTGTAGGAACGAAGCCTGAATTCATTTATTAATGACAGATTTATACTGACTTCTTGCAAACTCGAGTGTTTGGGCAGGAACTAGTTTTTAGCGTTTCTGTAGCTCTAAGTGTAAATGTTAAAATACATTTACAGTGCTTGGGTAAGATGAAGCAAGCACGGTTACTGGGTCAGACAAGCAGAATTTTGGATAGAATGTCAGATGCCACCACTGTACCCTATTTTGTTTCTCCCTCTTGTCCCAGCATGAATCCTTCCCCCTGTCTTGGAAGTGCTTTCCAAGCTGTGGCTGTGCTAACACCCTTTAGTTGTTAAAAAGATCTGTCTGAAGGTGTTCATCCAGCATCTCACAAAACCAACGATGAAGAATTGTGATAATATTTGAATATGCAATAGGAAGGGTTAATGTAGAGACTTAGCTTGTCAAAAAGATGTGAATTGTTATTGATCCTAAAGATTAGTGTTAAGTGGCTAAGAAGGGAGACTGAGGAGAGTACAGAGGTATGGATAGACTGAATGTTCCAGACACAATTTGCTAACCTTGAAAGAGCCGGACAGCTGTTATCTTAGGATGCCTACAGTATGAAAGGCCAGATTCTTTGCAGCATGTACATTCAATATCTGTATTTTTTGTTACCCACTCTTGGCATTAACTGCCCGATTTCTCACAACTGGATAATATTACAGCCAAGTTATCAGGTTGTAATGATTCTACTTAATAATTATGCAGCAAAGCATTTTGGCTATGCAGGTAAAAGCATCAGAATACATGTGTATTAACATTCACTTTAAATCTTGGCAATACTTTTTTAAAATTTAATGTCTTGGGCTTCAAAAAACGATAGATCGATATTCTGGTTTTTGTGCCAGTTATGAATTTGCTGTGTGTGTTAGAAATTATTTAAGCCATTATGATGTTGGTTTTTTTTTCTTCTGTGCTTATTGCAGAACCTTAGTCACAGTTAGAAACATCTAAAAACACTCTTTTAGGAAAACTTAAAATCAGATTTGTGAGTATTTTTTTAATAACTGAAGAAAACAGTAAGTTCGAGGGTACATTTTATCACTTTTGTTGCTAACGTGTCAGTTTGGGAAGCTTAGCGTTTTTCAGCGTGAGGGTCTGTTAAGGTTCAAAACAGGTACTTTTGACTTTAAAGAAAAGCAACTTGCATTTACATATAAACTGGAAGTCTTGTGGAATTCAGCAGTGACTGAAGCTATAGTGGATGTGTTTGCAATTGTGTTAGTTTGAATCGCGAGTGTGCACACTTTGGTTCAGACCATCTGCATCTGTGTCAACGATTTCATGTTCTGGAAGGGCTCTTTTATGTGACAGTTTTCTTTGCATGATCCTTGGGACTTTGTGGTGTGCAGTTACCCTCCTGGTGGAGCCATGGTTGAAGTTACGGTGGCTGATCCTCAAAAGAGGTTTGAAGTTGTTCAGACCTCATTAATTTTCTACTCCATGGACCTTGTTCATGTTCCCCTTAATCCCAGTGTATTTATCCACATACTGGAAGGGCTGATCTAATTCTGGATCCTAACCTTCCTCCAGTACACATGTCGCCATGGAAACCACAGTTTTTGATAGAATTTGGATGAATTATGTGCCAATTCAATGCTGACAATCTAACTGAGACAGTTTTTGTCTTGCAAAATTAAGAGAATAGCTCAGTGTGAGAATTACCGGTCATGGTGCACGTTTTGTGGTCTATTTCTTCTGCTTTTAGAATGACTGTAAATCCTAAATATCAAGATACTGTGGCTCCTTTCTTTTCTGTAAGAAGTGGCTTGGCAGTAGCGGCTTCCACTGAAAAGCTGCAAGAAAGAGAAGACCTGTAAGTTGCGGCCTGCCTATGCAAATGCTTAGGTATTTTAGATTTCCACACTGGTTGAAGGCAGTTTCAGGTATGGGAAAAGGCACATTCTGTTCCATCCTGATCTCCTGTGTCCGGGAACGGTCGTGGTTCCAGAGGGAACTGCTGAGGTGAAAAGTCCTGTGTGTTCTTTGTGAGGCAAGAGACGGCAGCCTATGTTCCCCAAATAATTGCAGTCACTGGCACAAATCAGTGGTGTTCTCAAAAGCTAGAGGACAGAGTATCTGACATAAAGTGATCTTTGAGATGTATAGGTTTCCTACCCCTACGCCCTGTCAGAGAAAGCTGTCAGATATTGATTCCAAAATGAATTATCTTGCTGCTACCACTACTGATAAACAGATTTGCTATGTGACATCTGTAGATTTTCTTCTTTTGAAGGTGGTGATGGAGACTGTTTTCCTAATACAGGACACTTTCTCATGCAGATGTTGTCAAGAGACCTGTTCTCTTACATAGATAGGTGATCTTGCGCAAAGATCAGGTTACCCTGTTCTGCAGCGAAAACAGCACCTGAGACCTCACAGAGTGCTTGAAGTCCTTGTCTGATTCCGGAGGCCCTCTGGAAAGGAGGGGTGCCTGGATGGCTGTTACTGCATGCAGCACAAGTTAAATCCTGCAGGCAGTGTGGATACTGTATACTCCTCTGACTCCAAAGTTTCACCTTTGCTTTTTGTATCTGTGTTCAGTGGTTGAATCAGGTGAGTACCATAGATCTGACATCTGCTTTGCACAGAACCTTTTTTCTCCAGGGGGATGGGATACCATTCTGAGCTGTGGCTTGGGAAACCCAAGGCAGACAAGTGGATTTTTTTTTTTCCTCTGGAGAAAAACAGATTACTTTTGCTAGCTTCCACTTTAGCCATTTCAGCTTATTAACAATGTCCCAAGGAATTAAGGCTATTAGTAAGCCTGTCATCTTTAAATAGTAGTACCCAGTAGCAGACACGTCGTAACATATCGGAAGTGAAAGAAGTCTATTTGGCTCCATTTTCTATTACCAAAACTTTTAGAAGATGTCAGCCTAACATTTTCTTGTGTGCATGAACAAAACGATTTGAGGATTTTAATACTATCCATGTGGAATTCCCCAGAGTATTACTGGCACAAAATAGGAGGATTACAAAACGGGAGATTTCCTGATCAGTGGAGGAGTTCTGCAGTACTCATCATTCATTCTCAGCTCAGAAAGCAAGAGCATGTTCACAGAATACTGAAAAGAGAAAGAAAAGTTAATGAATTATAACTAGAGTTCTTTGAGTGGATGATTACTAAGACCAAAATAGTCTTCCTGCCATTCTGCTTTTAAAGTTTGCTGGAATAAAGGTGTAAAGAGCTAAAGCTGCCTAAGCTAAACTTTGTGGTGTCCTGTTTGTTTCTTCTGCCGTTCCAGTATTTTTTGCAGGACATTTCTTTAGTTGTAGTCTATGCAGAAATTACTTGTGTAGTCTCTCAAGGAGGTTGTATTTTACCAAAGGACAGATTTTGAGTTGCGGTTTCCAGGACTTGAGTAGTTGCAGTGGAGTTTTCTGTTTGGTACAGTTGAGAGCCATAAATCAGTCCTTTTGGAGGTGATCTGTGTTAATGAACAAGAATCACAGATGACTCAAATGATTCTTGAGCATCCTCTGGTTACTTTTTTGTAAGATTAGGGTGGACGTTTTTAATTAAGAGGGATCAGTTACCTTGTCTATAAAGGATTATAGAGGGATGGGTTATCTTGTCTATAAATTACAGAAGTTACGAAAGAGTCACGTTTCACCATGATGACAAAAAGTAGAAATAGACCAGAATTACCTCTTTGATTGGATGGCATTACTGTTAAAACCAATAGTTATTTACCCATTAGGAAACTAGTTTGGTGCTGTGCCTCATATTCCTTTGGAGCGAGCTATTCAAAGCTATGTACTTTTATATACAGTTAGATAGACAACATGCATTTCTTCTTTATGAGAAGTTGAGCCTTTTTTTGAGCCACTCACCATCTACATTGATGTTGGTTTTGGCTTATTTCCTCAGGATCTACAAGAGGAGGAATGCTTTATTGATCAGGGAAAAAAAAATCAAACCAAACCAAAAAAAATGTTATTTTGAAGTACCTACAAGTGTGTGTACATAATAAAAAAAGAAAAATCTGTATACCTACGTAGTGAATTATTCAAAGGTGAAATTGTACTTAGTGTACTCCTATCTTACATAGGTAGCACATGTGCTGTTCTTTTCTGCCTGTTCTTCCCCACGCCACATCATAAGGACCTGACATAGGAGGGTGTTTGCTGTCCCTCTGTGGTCAAGATAGAATTATATTCTGCAACTGTGAAAACTTTTGTATTTGTTTTTGACGCTTGTGGCTGTGCCGATCATGCATTCATTGGAAGTTGTAAAACGTATTGCATTGCAAACTCCTTACTGTAAGTGCAAAGACAATAATATGATGGAGAGGGAGATGTATTTCTCTTTCAAGGTAGTTCATGTGCACTTGTAAATGCGCACGTATATATGCACTGCTGTATAAAATAGAAACTGCTGTATAACAAGCTGCTGGTTGAGCGGAAAACCAAGGCAAATGACAAAGCATGTGTCCCAAAAGTGACTTCAGAGTGATAAAATAATCACATCTTGAGCTAATCAGCTGGACTGTACTGCTTTCATATCTGCATAAATAAGAACTTTTTGGTAATTTCATTATGCATTTCTTTCTGGATCTTTACATGCCAGTTGTTTGCATGTGGCTCCCGTATGCTTGGCAGTCAGCTGACACATTTATCTGATGCTTCAAAATGCAGGTGTCTGCCAGTAATCTGTTACTAATGCAGAATAGCTGAATCTAAGGACAAGATTAACTCGTGACTTCCCCCTCCTCCATCTTTTAATATTATTTGTAATTTTAACTCTTGTTCCTTGATACTACGTATCTCGATTTTCTCTTAGGCCTCCCAAAATGTTATAGCAACACTCACATTTGGATTTTTTTTTTTTTTAAATCTTCAGTATTTTTCAGCTAAAAAATATGGTGTGTACCATTCCAGCCAATAAATCTTGATTTTATTTTTCTTATTAGATTTTTGAAGTGGATTATTTCAGTAAAATGTTAGTCACTGCACACAAACAGTAGATTGAACATAAGGTCCATACAATTTTTCTACAAGACCGTAGATGACCAAAATTATTAATGAGCATAAAATTAACAAATGAAGACTGATAATAGATTGTGTCCTACCAGAGATGCAGGGCAAAACATTACAAAAATTATGATGTGAACATATTTTAAAGTAGAAGTTGTACTTAGAGTTGCTTTCATTTTTAAGCTTTTTTTGCTTCACATTTTTCTTTATGTTCAAGAAATGTTATTTTTTACAGTAAAAACTATCGTCAATTTCTGTAATCGTCTGCAAAGAAGTTACATTTATTTTTTCAAGAACTTGGCAGTTAGAACTTTCAAACTGTATTACACTCTTCACCATTATTTTCGGTGCATTTCTGAGTATATTAAAGTTTTCATAGTGTAGTTTTCATATTTCAGTGTAGTTTTCATGTTTCATTATCACACAGAAGCATGAGAATGATAGTTTTTAGCATAGCGTACATAGCTTAAACTCAGACATTCATTTCTGTCCTTAGTTTAAACATTTAACTTCCATCTGTTCTTCTCCCTTTTTTTTCTTTCATTTCCCTGTTTCCGTTTTTCCTCATGCTATGACATAAAAGTGGTTGCACTGAAAAGACTGCCCTTTTTGAGGAACAGACCGAAGGAAAAAGACAAAATGAAGGCCTTCTACCGTCGCTCCATGTGTAAGACTTTATGACAGTTCAGCTTCTTTTAAATGGCTACACTGGCTTCCATTACTAATTTTTCACTAACCTCTCCCTGGACTGCGCTGTATTTTTCCTCCTATTTTGCAATGTGCAAGTCCTGCTACAATACAAGGAGCTGGAGCTATTTCTTTTTTCTTCTTCTTTTTTTCTTTTTAAACCTTGGCACTGAATACTTTATATATGTGCACATGTGCGCGCACACACACACGTACCCGCATATTTACATGCACAAGCACACGCACAGACATATATATATTCAGTGCATTGTGATTGCATATATTTGTATACATAGTTGTCTATATACACATGTCTCTATGTGTATATAAATTTACAGTGCACTGTGTTAACATAAATAGTTCTAAATTACACATTTCATAAGCCTTTTGTTAAGAAATCACTGTAATTTTTTGTTCAAAGAAAGTGAAGAAAAAATAGTGCAAGGCTGTATGGTGGTCTGTCACTCTTCGAATATTCATCAGTTGTTGTTGCCAAAATGTTGTATTGGTTTATTTTATTTTATTTTTTAATAAGGGGTGGACAATTTTTTCTAGTTTTGTGAAGTAAAGGTGAATATCATCAGATGTCATCTTTTTCAGATCCTTTTATTTGTTATTATGTAAAATACAGTATCCCTGCAGTATCCTGCACTGTACAAGGATCCCGTATCATTGTTGACATTATATTGTATTAGCACCTTTGCTCATTTTATCCCTATTCATTCCATTTTATCATTGCAAACAGTATATCAAAGCCTCTAACATATATATTACATATCATTGCAGCGCAAGCATGGCGATTATACCTAATAAAATCAGTTTTAAGAACCATACTGAGCTGAAAGAAGTCTCTGACTTATAACACTTCTCATTCATTGAGCTGATTGCATGTCATAACATGGATGATCTTGTGTTTATATCTTCCAGTATTCAATGCGCTTTAATGCTTAGAAAACTGTCGAATGTCTTGCAATACAAAATAAGAACAGAAGCAAATACATTGACCATGCTGATCATTTGCTTTCATTTGCATCCCAGCCATGAATGACCTGGTGCAGTCCATGGTCCTAGCAGGAGGACAATGGACAGGTAGTTCTGAGCATCTGGAGGGTCCTGATGATATATCTACGGGTAAAAGGAGGAAAGAATTGGGAGCTATGGCCTTCTCTACTACAGCTATCAACTTTGCAACTGTCAACTCTTCTACAGGCTTCAGATCCAAGCAGTTGCTAAATAATAAAGGTATAGGTAGAAGCTTTTTGCACTGTGATGTGACTGTGTGTAACAGCAATTTCATGTAAATAGTGGTCTTACTTTTAAGTTTTTCAGCAAAAAGCAACCTTAATAATTGAGTTGCAGTGCTAAGATACTGAATAGGTTTATTAACTGCAGTTATAAAATGTTTCAGGATTTTTCCTACAGAATGTTACCTAAGTAAAAATGTATCGGTTTGAAAAATATTTTAGTATATTTTACAGATGATAAATATTTCAATAATCTTTTAATTTTATTTTATTCTGCATCTTCTTTTATGTCTCTGTGTATAGATACGACATCCTTTGAAGATGTAAGTCCACAAGGTATTAGTGATGATTCTAGTACAGGATCAAGAGTTCATGGTAAGAGGTGAACTTTAATTAAATGAATTAAGGATATATTATGTGAATGTTGACAAAGTTTGCAAAAAAAGTGAATGGCATTGTTACAAGTGAGCATGCTTTCTGTGATTTGCATATCTCTTGAATGTATAGTATCATTTCTTCAGATTATCCTTTTCTTTCTTAACTACTGCATCAGACAGATGTTCTATATCTCTAGTAGAAAGTATCTGTGAAGTGCATCTGAACAGGATCAAAACATTTTCCCTTTTAAAAATGTATTTGGAGTTCATAGTAAAATAAAAGAAGTTACAATTTCAATCCTAAAAAAAAATCCAAATCTGGCATGATTTTTCAGTGTTTATTGTTCAGTGAAACCTAAATTTGTCACGTACTGTATTTTATAAAATCATTACCTGTTCCTTCAAGCAAGGCTGTGAAGCGAAAGCTATCATAGATTATTTAGAAGTGCAGTTTTAACTTCTATAAATACTTAAATTTAGTATAAGCAACAAACATTTTTGAAGGTAATAACAGTGCATTTCGCTTGTATTGGATAGGAGTACAGGACATTATCTGTGCAGATGCTCTTGCTCCTCCTGTTCGTGGCATTTCAACAATGTGCAAGGTTCCTTGTCAAATCTGTTGTAAGTGACCTAATCACGAGCAGCTTTTTGCATGCCCATCCTTTCATCTGTAAAATCCTGGTTTCCCACTAACCAATCAGTTTCAATTCTAAATGTACACTCTATTTCTCTTTTCCTCTCCCTTGTACCTCACTATTCCTGTAGTGCCCTTTTCTAAAGTGTCCTCTTGGACTGCCTGGAAATCCCTTCGCTTTCTGATCTGTAAGAAACCACTTTGTTGACAATGGGCATGCTCAGCCTGAGAAATAGTGCATGATTCCTGCCTCTGAGCATTCTGTGATCAGAATGTAAAGGTACTGTGACATCTGCTAAAAATTTTGTTCATCATGGTGTCTCCTAATTTTCCATTTAGCTTCCAGACCAGCCAGCCTTGATAGTGGCAGAACATCCACTAGCAATAGCAATAACAATGCTTCACTCCATGAAGTCAAAGGTATGCTGTGGGTGAATTTACATACGTGCTTCATTTCCATTATTTTCTCTGTAAGATCATTTATATAGGTTAAAAAAAACCAACCAACCAACCAAAAAAATTCCCACAACACACCACAGCATGTTTTTCTTTAAGCATTTTATAGCCTTCGTTCCCCAAATTAGGAAAGGATACAAATATTAAATAGAACTTATGTTTGTAATAAATATTAAAAGGGTAATATTAGTATATAAGTTACAAACTATTTTAAACCAAACGTAACTGAAGTAACGAAGTTACAAAATAAGAATTCCCCCCAAATTACTTTAAAATCACTTATTTTTAAGCAAAGAAGTTGCTCCGTTTCTTTTCTCCTAGCATCCTACCATGTGTGCACTGCTGCTCTAAAGCTATATATCGTACAACACAAATCGGACAAAATGGCATATGCAGTACCATCCTGTAAACTTGTATATTCTGTTTTTAAAAGATTACTAATGTTCCTAGATTTAGCAATATTCTCTAAATTTCATACATCATGAGCCTTGATCTATTTTTGTTTATAATGGCCATTCTAGCTGGAGACCATTGTACATACTAGACTAGAATGCTGCCAACTCAAGACTTCATTTAATAGTCATGGCTTGCATTTATTAAACAGTATCTGTTTGTTTGGAAACTTAGAGATGAATGCTAGCCTAAGATATTTATTAGTTTATTTTCTGTCTGATTATTCCCTTCTGTAAAAGATTCCTTTAAGTACTCCTTGCCCCACTTTCTTTACGGTGTTAGAAATTTCTGCTGTAAACAATTTCTCTTTCTTCAAACTTAATTTCATTTCTTAGGATTAACATGAAGTAGGAAATACTTGTTTATTCATCAGTACTTTTAAAGCAATTCAGAATTATTGGAAAATAAAAAGAATTTGTGTTGTGGAATTTATTTTGCATTCAGTACCACATGCTTCCTTAAGGTCACAGTGGTAATAAACTAGAAGTTAACGGCAGAACCTGTTGAAGAAGCAGCATTCCTAAATAGTTCTTGTTGAAGAACTACGTTGAAGAAAATATTTTCTTTCCATTCGGTCCTTTGTATTTCATTTAATGTAAAACTCATTAATAGTATATTAGTGTGTGGGCCTCACAGCGATGCTGAACAGGAGTGAAGGTATATCTTTAGCCTCTTGGAATATAGTGTTATGTAGACGGAGGCCCAGATTATAAGTGAAAGGTGTTTTTCTTTTATTCAGAAGCTATCATGTCATGTTTGAAGAGCTCTAAGAGGTAAGTCCGGCGAGTGCAATTGTATTAATACTATATTTGGTTGAGTAAAACAGGACAACTGGATTTTTTACTCTTTTAAATAGAATTATTGTTAACTGAATCTGATAATGTTCCAGATTTGAGTAAGATTATACTGTTTAACAGCTGTCATGTTTTTCTTATGAAATACTTAATACCATTTACCCCAAAAGCAGGTGCAGTTAACAATCAAAGCAGGCCACAAAGTCACAGCAGCGGAGAATTTAGTCTGCTACATGAACATGAGGCTTGGTCTAGCAGCAGCAGCAGTCCTATTCAGTATTTGAAAGGTCATACAAGGTCTAGTCCTGTGCTTCAGCAAAGAACACCTGAAACGCTGGATAGTCGTGGAAAACAGATCAAAAGCGGTTCTCCTGGAAGTGAAGTTGTTACCCTGCAACAGTTTTTAGAAGAAAGCAACAAGAGTACCTCAAGTGAGGTTAGTTTAAAAAAATGTTTTAACTGTGTATTATCCCATATATGGGCACAGAATTAATAGAAGACTTAGAGTGTATAATCGCTTTTAAACTTTGTGGAGGTACTGGTTAACGCCCGCATTAAGAGGTAGCGTGGACTATATCCTGACAAACTGTACTTGCTGTATCACACACAAAATCATTTGGAATTTCACAGCTTGACCCTTTCCAGGTTACTGAATTGGGTAAGAAAGTTGATCTCTACTGCACAAAATGGTCTGCTGTACTGGTGCACAGTACACTCATTAGAGTTCAGATGGAAGGCCGTAAACTCAAAGTATGGTTACTTTTCTTCTTGTAGTTCAGCACTTGTCTTCAATAACAGCTGTTTTGTCACATCTGTTTTACATCAACAGGGAGGAAGATGCTTTACTTCATTGACTGAGGAGAGACTCTTGTCTGTTTCAGTTGTGTCTTTTTAACTCTACTGGGCAAAAATACTGACCTTGGAGCTCATTGGAACTTGACAGGAATAAAACCAAGAGCATGTTTCTCTAAATCAGTAACAGTTTGGAAGCCCAAAATCACCTTGTCTCTGCTAGTATTCTAATTTCTTCATTGCTAGTTCTTGAGTAGATCTGTCCTAAGCCTAGAAGTGCTCTAGAATAAAACAAGCCAATTACTGTGACTAGGGCCTATCAAGAGTAAGGATCAGACTCCATCTATTTTTAACAACACAACTGAAATTGAAAAATATATGTTCACAGCTGAATTGATTGGGGTAGTCTGGGGTAGTGACTTGAATCTGGACTAAGTTTCTGGATTTTTTTTGTTAGATACTTAAAATGACCTCTCACCTCTGGTCTCTCTGATAAGGATTTTTGGTTTTTAAGCATTAGACAATACTCTTCTGGCAATAGAAACAAAAGAAACCACCTGAGTCATCACGTCTAGTTCACTGCTGTTCATGAATCACACACAGAATCCCTTTCATAGCATCACAGAATCATTCAGGTTGGAAGGGTATTCAAGAGCTCTCTTTCCAGTCTTCTGCCAGAGCATTTCCTTAATACTCTCAGCTTAATTCTTTCCAAATTGTCTCTTTTACCATTTGGAAGAAGACTGAAGTCTCTCTCCACTGAGTCTGTGAATAGTATTCAGCTAACCTTTTTTTTCTAGCTCTGAAGTCTCTTCTCCAAAAAGAGATATTTGAGAGCTGTCCAGTCCAAATTTAGGCAGCAAGGGTGCCTAAAGGTTATGTGCTTTCTATTACTTTCTGACATTTTTTGGTTTTTATTATTTGAGTGTATAGAGAATTTAAGCTTTTAGCTCTGGATGATCAGTGTAAGTTAAAGTAATATTCCATATGAAAGTGCTTCGGAAGATGAGTGATTGCATGAGTGATGGCAGAGGGCAAGTGAGTGAGAAGATGAACTGGAAGTTTTGATCATCTGATTTGTTGAGTTAATCAGTATTACAGAACTAATTCCAGGTAGTTATGATATGTCTGACATCTAGTTTTCAAAGTACTTGCTTGTAAGCTATACAGGAAATTCATGAGTATGTACCGTAGATGTTTAATACTGCTTTTAGATCTGAGAAATTTAAAAAAAAAAAAATACTTCTTAGAATTGTTCTTCATTTATGTCCACAAAGATTGCGTAAGAAAAGGTCAAAATTGCAATTTATAAATTTATAAGATGTTTCATATTTTTGACAGATGAAATCTACAAGTGAAGAGAATCTTTTAGATGAAGTCATGAAAAGCTTATCTGAGTCTGCGGAGCTGACAGGAAAGGAAAAGCTAAGAAAACAGCCGTCTGCCGGTTGTGGTATTGTGAGATCATTAAGTGTAAAAAATACAATTGATTTCTCAGATGGACGGTCCATTAAACCAGAACAACTTGTAAGGCCCAGCCTCCGTAAAACGGAAGATACCTACTTTACTAGCTCTCCAATAAAATTTACATCGGGCGCTCAAGGGAAGGCCAAATCAGTTAAAGAAAAGATACAAGCAACCGTATCACAGCGACAATCAAGAGATTGCAATCCTTACGCTACCTTACCTCGTGCAAGCAATGTGATTTCTACAGCGGAAGGAACTACTCGAAGGACAAGCATTCATGATTTTTTGTCTAAGGACAGTAGGCAACCTGTATCAGTTGACCCAGCACCATCCACCGCTGACAGAAGTGTTCCATCAACCTCTAGTGAGTACTCAGCACACCAGTTACCCTCTAATTTTTTTCACTGTGTGGCTTACAGAGTAGATTGTGTTCCACAAAGCAATGTAGCTAATACAGTTAAACCACGTAATTTAGGATGTAACTCTGATGTGCCTAAGACCTCAAGGATGGAAAGGTCAAATTTTCATGAGAGAACTTTGCTAAGCACAAGTGTGTTTAATGATAAAGTCAGTATATCTGGTAAGGACAGCACGGGATCATTTACTGTGGCTCAGCCATTTTTATCCCTTAACACTGAATTAGTTAGTAATATAAGTGGATTGCCTCAAAGATCGACGTCAAAAACAACTGATCAGGCAAATCTGTCAGCGTTTAGATCAGTACCAAAAAATCAAGAACAGCCTTCTGCTAATCAGAAGTCTGATCGTAGTGACCCACGGTCAGTTCTAACTAGTGAATTTGTTCCTACCACCTGTGTAAACACTAGTGAGGCTGAATCCCCGCTACTGGTTTCTGAAGATAATCAAACTGTGTGGTATGAGTATGGTTGTGTATGATAAGGAAGTTGTGTTATTAAAAAAGAAAATATATATATATAGTCTAATATGACATATAGGTGTTTTTCTCAATGTCCACTGAATTTAGAGAAAACGTCACTACAATGAGAAAATAATTTTGTGTTAGATCTGTGGGTTGTTTTCTAAGAACAACGGCATAGGGCTCAGTTGTGTACTCTAGCATGTTTGAATGTAAAATTGTAACCTCACCAAAGTTTGCATGAAACATTAATTGCACTGTATATATTTTGCATGCCTTTAAAAGTCTTTATAATACAAGCTATATTTTTATTTGTTACGCATTACAAATATTTTGGGTTTTTTTGTGTATATTACTGAATGCATGTTAAACCTATCGCATGCTGCATTGCCAAAAATGGCACAGTGAACAACATACTTTCTGGTACAAAGGCAGTACTTTTCAGTTGTGCTCGTGCTTTCAGATGTATCAGTAACACGGTTGATTATGTATTTAGTGTTAAAATACTTTTTTCTCCTTCCAAAATGAGATACTAATGAAAAGAAGCATTTAGAGATATTTCAGTGTCTTACCCGTTTCCTTTATGCCATGTCCTGGCGTAAATGCACTTTGCACAAGGAACAAGTTATAGCCCAATAATTCAGTGCCTCTAGCTTGCACACTAAATATGAATTACTGTTCATACTCATTAAAATATTTGAACATTGATAAATACAAAGACCATTCATAATACTAAACATAAATGATAATTCTTACAAAGAGGTAATAAATAGTCACATGATGCACAGCACTTGTAATGAAAAAATGACCCTTTCCACCTTTTCCCTTTTGTATGCTTTGTCTTTCCACGTCTGGTGTACAAATGTGGTGAAGTGTACGGTTTTATTAGGAGTCAAATAACAGAGTTATATGAGACTCCTTGTGATGTATGGTAATAAAAGCCTGTATTGATTATGGTGGAAATTCATTTTTTCTTAATAAAATAACATTAATATAATAGAAACAAGATATGTAACAAAATAACAGAAAAACTGTTAAATTAACACAGTTAAATAAAAGAAAAAATAACCAAAAAAATTGCTTGCAAAGTTATGGGAGTATAGGAGCGCTTTATAGGAGCGCTTAAGCGAATAACTCATTAAATCCCAGATAACCAGCTAAAGAGAAATGTTGAAAAGTAATTACTTAATATGCCTCTGTCTCTGCAATTATTTGAAACTTCTCAATGGTAAATATAAACAGAGTTTAAAATTGTATCATACTTAAACTATAATTACATGAGGCTTTAGACAGCGCTTTTTTGCAAGAGGAAACAGTTACTGACAGTTATTGTAGGCCAAAATTACATAAGCTATAAAAAACCTGATTAAAAATTTCCTTGTCTAGAGGAAAAATATTTAAAATTGAAAATAAATACTGAAAATAGTGAATGTCATATTCTGATTTTTACAATCGAATTTATTTTGCCAGCAGTTTTGTGGCAGTCATGGTGCTGCTATGTGGGTTGAACCTAATTCCTTAGTGTTTAACTAGCGCTGCAAATACACAGTTCCTCAAGGAAAAGCAGCAGACATCCTATATGTTAGTCTGCTTCATGCAGGGGAATTCTTAATCAAATGAGGAGATAGCCCTTTCCAGAACTCCAGCTACATTTCAAGGTGGGGAAAAGGAGTGAGGGGAGAAGACTGGATGTTTCAAAGACATTCTGTGGAGGGTAAAATTACTGTTTCAAAATGTAAAGCTGCCATCCTTCACCATGTCTGCAGGCATCCGTTATTATTGGGCTGTTAAATTTCTCACTTCTCTTCGATGTTGTTCACAGCATGCTGTTAGTTATTGCTGTATTCCCTCTAGAATTGTCTCACCATTTAAAAAAAAAAAAAAAACGAACACAAATCTGAAATATAATCTTAATTTCAGACGCATTTACCCTCACGCAGCCAGATCAGTGTTCTGATCTTGGGTCGTGTCATTTGACTTCATTTCCATTAATCTGTAGACGTGTTTGAATTAGCTTTGAGATGAACAGCGCTGTTGTCTGAAGCGAGATGTGCATAATACATTTTGCAAGTTATGTAAGGAATTAGAGAGAAAATCTTCTTAGCTCTGAGAGTACTTATTCTCAACTCATACTGTGCTACCAGTACCTGTATTTTTCTTAACTGATTGCAAGCCTGTGTCTTGCAGCGAGACTGCTTGTTGTGATCCCAGCAAGGTTTGTAGCTAGAGGTAGTATCTTCTGTTTAGATCAACTGCTATTGTTGGAGAAATCGGATAAGCTTTCAGGTGTGCTATTATCTCCTTTGCCAGCCTTGTCTTGCTTAGGCCCTTAGGCTGTCACAGCTACAAAAAATACCAGTATTGTCTGCAGATATGTTTATTACGAACTCTCCAGCATGACCACTGAACCTCAACTGTAATCGTGAGCAGAGCCAAGATCTAAAGAGAAATTTGAAAGGTTACCCCTGTACAGTGAAGTTAAAGCTTGCTATCAAGGCAGCAAAATGCTTTTTTTTTTTTTTCTAGCCACTGCCCGTGGGGCACTTCAGTTTGCCTTGTTTCATTTCGCTTCACAGCACTGAGCTTTCACATCCAGACCAAATCTGATAGTCAATTATTTATGCCTGATATTTAATGCCTTTTTAGCCTGTGCTTTACCTTACTCCGTTGGGGGAGCAGCATTAAAACAGCTTCTCTCTTAAGCCCAAAGGGCTTCAGAATAATGGAGTGTTAGTGTCTTTGACCACTAGTGTCTCAGATCCTCTATGGGAGTTCTAGACTAACCTTGTTCAGCTCAAGCTACTATTTTGCATTGTTTTATAAACTTGTAATGAATTAGGTTTCAGTTCTGAGGATGATAACTTTTTGTGCTGCTATTTTTGCTCCGTTGAGCTGCTGGAGGCTTTTTAATGTCTCTGAAAAATAAATAGGCAACATTTGTTTATTATATATGAAAGAAAACAAATGTTTTCATGTACAGAAGGATTCTTTTTTCCTCCACTTTTTGGTCTTCACACTTTAGCAATACATACATCATGGATGTCTTTTTTGGTCTGTGCTCAACTAGCGGAAGGATCTGTGAAATTCCTTTCAGACCCAATCACTACTGCTCCTCTGCCATCCAAATGGCTGACTGTAAAACACACGGTGCACTCGCTCAGTCCTTGGCCCCTGCTGCCTTTAAAAATCATGATAGGACTTTGCATGGTACTTATAAACACTAAATATGTGGCTGCTGAGCAAAAAAGGTTTTCTTGTTCAGGCTCAATAATTTGCTTGCAGTTAAAGGTTTGCTTGATGCTTTGCTTTAAGGGGATAGTAAATTAAGAGACTGCATTTTGCACGTTCAGGCTGTTGCATGCAAAGATAATTTTCTGTTTTGCAGAACTGAATGTGAACGTTTCTGTCCATGTGTAGCAGGTAAAAAATGCAAAGATGAGTTACATTCTCTGCCGGCCTTGATTCCATCTGATTATTTTTTTCCTTTTCATACAGGCAGAAATTTAGGGTTAGTGTATCTAAAGTTAAGTATATCTGATTGTGGCTTTGCAAATAATACCTGGTTATTCTAAATGCTAAGATGAATTTTAATGAGTGTAGTTGAGTAGGCGTTTCCAGTGAGTTTCTTCTATCCCTCTCCTCTGTCCTTTCCTCTAAAAAAAAAAAAAAAGTGTTTATATATCCTTTTGCTCTACTAATAAGTAGAATATATTTTAATGCATGAGGGTTTTTTTTCGTGTCCTGATAAACACAATGAATAACATGAAATGCTTTTCTCTGCAGATGTGGAAGCTATCCCAGAAAGCAGAAATTCAAAAAGCAGGTCTAGGGAGCAACAAAGCTCCTAATTCTATTACCCCACTACATGAGATGTGGGCCAAGTGGTGAGTTTCCTGCCCAAAATGTAAATGAGATTAATTTCATTTACAACAAACTAACAGCATTACATATAAGAACAAGTGCACATTGCATTAACCAGATGTAAATACTGCTTGCTTAACTGGCTTCTATCTTGCTTATTAGTTAAGCCAGAACAGGTTGTTTTACAGCAGCTATTTTGCCTGTGTAGGCAGGGAACTTCATCCCATTTAGCCTTTTGCCTGTAAAAATTACATTTAGTTTTATTTTTCAAATCTCTTGGAGAAGAAGGTTCAAAGAAATCACATTAAGAAGTAATATTGAAGTCAGTTCTTGGAAAGGGACAGATAAATCTAAAAGAATAGTTTAACAAAACATATGAAGTATTCCATACTACAAGGAAACAGCTTGTCTTTGGCATTCTGTCCTTCTCTTGACTTCATTAAAACATCTTTGATGCATGCTATTAGTGCTGTTAGTTCTGTTAGTGACTTAACTCTGTATTTTATACTTCCACACTTTAAGCTTTTCTTATGTTCTTTTCTCTTTCTACCTTTCAACTGAAAACAGAGAGAAAAGTGTCCTTCAGTATCTCAGTATGAAGCCTTTATATCTGAAGTAACAAGACAGCGACTGTAGGAATCATTAATAAAAATTAAGGGAATTTTTTACATTCTTCGTGACTAGAGCAGGCAAGAAATAAAAACCTACCTACCTACCTTCCTTCCTTGAATCAAGGAGCTCTACTGGAGTCTACTGCCGAAAATTTGTAGATGGTCTTAGGAATTATTGCACATTGCACTGTTAAGATCTACTGAATAAAGGACAGTTCTCATCTCCCTAAGGACCAAGAATTTTAAGGTCTCAAGAATTACTCCAGGAAAAAAAAAAATACTTCTTTCATCTTCTGTTTATGAAATTAGCCACTGATTTGCTTAAGCTTCTGCTAATAATTAGCCAAAAAACCCCCATAACTAGCAGTTTATATTTACTTCTGTAAATCTAAAATAAATGCTGTAGTATTTTGTTGAAATTGACTGTATATACAGATACAAAAACCTCACAGCTTACTGGCACTTCACTGCCTTATTTGGTTAGCATAATCTGCATGAAATTGCTCTTAAAAAAGTTTATGCTGATTTTTGTTGCATACTGCAAGAAAAAAATTTGTTTACATATATGAAAAAGTTCGATAACTAACAAAAGTGGGAGTCATGGGATAATCATATTATATAGAAATTGTCTGTCATTTGTGTTTTTCGCATTCCCAAGTTATTCTGCATATATATGTTCAGATGTTTCTGACAGGATATTGTCAGGTATGATTTTTCTATAACTTTTATTTTAATATAAGGCTGTTTTCAACAAATGGCATTTCCAGGATAAGACTGTCTTACAATGTTTGTGTATTTACTGATATTTTTTTTTTAATCATTTGTCTTTTGACATGAGCAGATTGTGGCTTAGGAGGTTTCTTGATGGCAAAAAGAAATGTAAATAATATCATATGCATTTTACAATCAGTTCCCCTTAAAGGTTATCTTTTAATAGTAAGATACATTTTGTTCATTACTGATTTATATTAAAGTCAACAAATGTTATTGGTACATTCAGTGGTTGCATACATTTGTTGTCTGGAAAGCATTTACAGAGGGCTCAAAGGAAGTGTACGTGAATTTATAAGCAGATCCAAAATGAGTTATCGTAATTATACTGTAATACGAATCAACCAGCACGTTCATATTCGTGTTTAAAGGGTACAGTTAACTGTGTAACCTCCTAGTATCCCCTCTGCCAACAGGCGTGTACACAACTTTCACCTCCAGCCATCTCCATTCACACAAGTGAAGGTAAGCGTGACATACTTGCAGAACTGGGGTCGCAGACTGCCCGTAAGTTGATCACGCTGCTGCGTGGTAGAGCCACTGCAACGTCGTCAGCGTAGTAACAGCTTGTTTCTTCAGGCTTACAGGTTTTATCTGTAGGAAGTCTCAAGCTGTCAGGGACGGTTGGAACAGTCATTATTCACTGGAGAGAGAATGCAGTTCAACAGATTCAAAAGCATACTGGCAAGTCATTTGTTTACTTTCCTGAAATTTTGTCAAAAAGGGGGAAAAAGAAGAAAGTTCAATAAGCTTTAGAAGGGGAAATTTCCTTGGTTTTTTTTCCTTAAAGTGATTTCCTTCTGAAATACTTCTTATGATAAAATGGGCTAAAAGATCTAGGTCTAAGCAGAATGTTTTGTTTTTACAATATAAACCCTTGGTTCAGCCTGGGATTGTTTTCACAGAGAATTTAAACTTTTTTTTTTTTCTTAAGTGAAAATAGGACCAATTTTGCAGCTCTCCACCATACAGAATTTCCATTCTTCCTCCGAAGACATTTCTAGTATTTCATTAAAATCGTAGGTTTATTTTAAGTACCAGCTCACCCCAGCATCCATTTCTGGTCCATTATTCTCAGTGTCAAGATTTTCACTGATTTCAGTGGAAGCGTGGGGATTTTTGCAGAGTATCAACATAGACGAGCAATCCCAGGAGCGATCTGAAATCCAGCTCCACGATGGTTTTGTAGGCAGCCTGAGCTCAGTTGCACCTGGAATAGTTTCCCACATTGTAACTGATACTGTGATATTTTTGAGAAGGATTTTGGGTGTTCCAAGCCGTGCAGTGACAGCTACGAGATGTCACCGGAGGGGCGGGTGGAATGGATGACAGCGGCTAGAAGAGCTGCAGTGTGACAGGGCCTGTATACAGGTAATTTGTGTGTACCTGTACATGCTCAAAGCTCAGAGCACAGCTGAGTTTCTCCCCCAGGACCAAGTGGGACCGGCAGAGCCCTGAGGTGCTCGAGGAGTAAAGTACTTTAAGCAATAAGAATCTGGTGCCAAGCCTGGTTTCTGTGCCATTCCTCTCCTGCTGTATAGGCAGAGCCATAGAGACTGAAGGAAAAGTTGCCTTTGCAGAATTTTATAGGCAAAGATAGGAAATGTGGAGTGCCGGTAGCCCGTACTAAAGGCATAGCTGTTATGAAAGAGAAAATATGAATAAAATATGATATGAAATATCACAAACATTAGGAAAATTACATTTTCAAGCTCATTTCAGGGTCTGGTTGTGACTGGATTCTCCTAGCTCTCTTTGACAACAGAGGACTGATGCATTTTAAACTATTAAACCCTAACCATTTAGTAGCGTTGCTACTTTTAGAAGAACAGATGTGTCTTGAATTAACAGATTTAAACTGTAGTGCCAAATGCTGTTTGTATTCACAGAATCCGAGCAGTTGTGTGCGTTGAGGTCGATCCTCCACGCCCCTGGGAACTGGGCAAGGGTGGCATATTGCCATGTCTGCATGGCACGCGCTTCTCTGCGAGGAGCATTGCTGGGCACACCTAACCTGCCCTCCCCACACGTGGCTGTGTCGTTCCCGTCACACGGGCATCTCCTGACTTATTATTTATCAGCTCAGCTCTTTTCTATATTCATTAAGTTGTGCAAGGTTACCCATCACAACTTCTGCGCTTGCTTTTTGCATATTATTACACCTTCTTAAAGCATCTGTGCAATCACAGCCGGGGTGTAGTCACAAACTTTACAATTACTGTTTAACAGATAACATGTATTAGAAATGAACCCCCTCGTCCAAAAACTGCAGCGGTTTCCTTGTATGAGGGAATCAGCAGGAGTTTGGGGGCAGAATTCGTCCCGCTAGGTCAGAGTCTGGCGTAGGTCAGGTTTCTGTGCCAGAGTTCTGGCTCGTGCCCATCTGTGCTGTTGTAAGCAGGATTTGACCCGTTTCATCTGCATCAGTACCGAGGCCATAGGGGGATTTCGGGTTGTATTTGCTAAATTAGCCAAAAGCAGCTCCGGGGATACATTGGCATTTAAGAGATCAGAATCTCCTTCTCCCAGCAGCTTCTTTTGCAAAGACGTTTCAGAGCCAAAGAGCAGTCAGGAGGTTCTCTGTGCTCTGATGATTTTAAAATTATTTTCTTTTTCCTCTCTTAATCTTTCCAGTCTGTGCCCTTAAAATGAAAATAAAATAAAACCATAAATTTAATTTGGGAGCCGCTTCACATTTTCTGCAACACGAACTCCCAGGGGAGGAACACGGCGGCTGTTGGACAGCCTGCAACGAGAGCATACACACAGCTTTTTAGTGCAAGAGTTGCCAAATGTGTCACTGCTAGTTCAAGATTACAAAAGAGGTTGTAGTATAATTTTTATTTACTTTTCTGGTAGTCTGCTGAGGATTTAGTAACATTCCCAACACCTATTATTTCTAAACTTTTTCCAAGACATGATGCAGCCTCAACAAAGGAGCTCATGTAAGATTTTTAGAGTTAGATGATAATGTATATGTAAATAATGCTTTGATATTAATAAAACTGCCTTAAAGGAATGTACCTAGGTGTGAAACAAAAAGCTCTTATTTAAAACTGTAATTTCCTTTACATATTGATTTTTTTAATGTTTGCCATTGTATACATTTATTAATGATGTTATTAAAATGCCAAACCAAATAATTTTTTTTTTCTTATTTTGTGTGTACATTTACACACACACTTTCTGGAAACTGATGTTGCTGGAAGGATATTGGTGTTAAGTAACGGCGTTGTGGTCAGTTGGTGATGTGTTCAGTGAGTATTTCTTCCAGAAGGAAACCGATAAAACTGTAGCAGAATTTTTCTGGACAGTGTGTTGTTTGTTTCGTGTTGTTTATTTGTGTAGACCTGTGTGGGTTTTAACTGTACACTATTTTGATATTATTTAAAAAAAAAGGACACTAATTTCATAAGTAAATACAGAAAGAGTCATTATAGATTTGCCAAATGTAATATCTGAAGCTTTGGTTTTCCTTGGTCGTTATTTTTGCCGAGACGAGTCTCAGAATCTCTTCTGAGGACAAAGGTAGTGCAGGTTTGTAAGATTTGTGAAGCATAGTAAACTGCTATTGTGCACGTCTTTCAAACAATTTTTCGCATTTAAAGCTTTCTGGATTTAAAAACCTTGACAAGTCAAATTTAGTATTTTTTTAAAGTGATAAAGGATTTAGGGATACCACAACAAAGAAACCTTAAAGGAGAGGGAGAGTGAGTGGCAGGCAGAGGGCAAGATAAATTTTACTTTCAAAAACGCATAAGACTGTATCTTAATATCTAGCTAATTTAGTCATGCATTTCTCAATCCAGAGTTCATGAATCAACCTAATATTCCCAAAGACCAGATGTTCCTTTCAGTCTTTTATTTAACAAATATACAATCACATGTACCTGGACATCTTCCTCGTGACTCTTCCTATTTGTTCAACATTTTTAGGTCAATTCTTTCCCATTTGAGATGACAGCCATGATAGGTGGGCTTGGTTTGTGTCCCTCTGAGGTAGAGGGGAGAATTTAAACTGCTGTGTCGTGACATACTCTGTCATTAAGCTCACATCTCTGAGAACAGGCGGCAAATCCTTCAGAAACGAAGGAAACCATGGTGAGGATCTTTGTGAACTAACTTATGTTGCCCTAGAAGACACTTTTTCTTTCTTAGTTAATGGTAGCTATTAATTCTGTAGAATTATAGATTTCACTTTTTTAATAGAAAAAAACAGCCCAACCACAAGTGTTGATGTTCTCGTAGAACTGTCATGACCATATAGAATGAAACTGATTCAAATTGGCTAGTTTTTGCCTTTTGTTTCTTTTGAAGTGTTTCCCTTTATCGTTTTTAGTATTGCATCCTTTAGCGTGATGCAGTAGCAAATTGTCATCCAAGATCGCAAGTCCTACTGTGTGGGTTTTTTTCTTCACTCTTTTGTATTCTTTCCATTCTGTCTCAACTTGCGTTCACACTATTGCTTGCCTTTAGGCATAGTTCATATGTGACGTGTTCAAGAGCCATCTTCCCCATCATCTTCAGATTTGGTCCCTCACTTCCACTGCTCCCGTCCCCGGGTTTTGTGTGGGTACTCGCTGGCACAAGTATATGCTTACGGGACTTCTTGGAATTTCTGCTGCTTCTGTCTTCCACACAAAATCTGTTCAAAGGGGGTTTTATTCATTTAGGCAGGAGAGGAAAAAGAATTAGATTAGAAATTCAATGTTGAGAATGTACTGGTCTTGTTCTTGTGATAGTAGATAGTTTTCTATACTGAATATATATTCTCTATTGGAAGCCAAACGGGCCTCCCCTCAGCCTCTTAAGCAGGTGGATGTTTGTACACGCAGTCCCCTTCTCCTCAACGGAGAAGCTGAAGTACAGCTACTTGTTGTACCATTCTGTCCATTCCTATAGGTGCTGGTTAAGGGTACGGTGGAGCAGAGAAAATGCACGTCCTCCATGGGTTTGTGAATCTGTAGAAATTGTGCACAAAAGTTAATACAGTTCCAGGCTTTATTAATTTCCTCCCAGGTGTCACCAGAACATACGACACCTGGTCAGGAACCCGCAGTGACACTGCTCCTTGGAGCTTTTCTGCCAGGAGCCAGGCTGGTACGGGGCTCACACCCCATCCCGCCTGCTGTCGGGTGGCTCCCTCCTCTTCCGCTGGTTTTGGGGAAGCTCTAGAGATGGGCGAGGGACCCGCCTGTCCTCATGGGGACATTACCAGAACGCTTAATTACTTCCCAAGGGGAGGATAATACTGTGGAAGTGAAAATGCAACTAAAAACCTAGACAATCAAAAACGTTCTCTGCAGGGTAGCTAAGTTGGGTTTTTTTCTAGGTAATAATAATAAAGCAATGTGTAGTAGGGGTTAAGTGGGTACAGGTACACTATTTAGACATCTCTGTCCTGTGTGTATTGATACATATTTTATAACTTTTCAGTTGTTATTTCTTAATGATGTTAAGTTGAAACTTTCAAGGCCAGTACCACACACGGGAAGTTCCAGTTTTATCCATTTTATTAATAAACAGTATAACATTATTCAAATCATGCCTTTTCTCCTTACTGGTAACTTAGTGGTAGATTGCAAACACGTCTTGTCTTTTTAAGACTATTCTTTTAAACCCGAAGACTATTTTTTCTCACCAGATTATACAATATAAACTTACACAATTGAAAAAATAAAGGAGTAAGCCTCTTTTCAAAATTTATTTGTAATGACATTTTCACCAGTTTTGCTCTTTTGCTTTACAAAATCTATGCCTAGTAACAAGAAAGCGAACTTCATCTACTCGGTGTCTTCATCAAAATGTATGATGATGGGATCATGGCCTGTTGATCTCACAAACTTCAAAAAGTCATTGGGGCTTAAGCCCATGGTTGCAGAATTTGTCATTGGATGAAAATACACCTTTTCGTGGCCACCTTCCAGAAATCCAGCATCCAGCACAAACCTCACGTCTCCCTGGTCACAGAAGAGGGCTAGAGGTGTCGCACAGCCCTGGCCCACTTTTAGCTTTTCCAGCATGGCGTTTTCATCAGCAAATCGTAGGTTTCCGCTTCCAACACCCAGTTTTTTAGCAAGATCATTTAAATTGACTTGCCTGTTGTGCAGAACAGTCACCAGCCAGAACCCTTTCTTCTTTTTGTCTTTAAGAAACAGGTTTTTACTGTGACCTCCTTTCATGTGTTGGACGTGGGGCATCATTTCTTCAACAGTGAACACCTGGAAAATAAAATCAGGGTACTGTGAAACTCTATTTCCATTACTTTTAGTTGCGTACTGGCAGGTATCTTTTGTTACCTACTTAGAAAATCCTGAATGTTAGACTCGGCGTCAAAACTGTACCCTCTTATGAAGAAATTTTAAAAGAACACAAATAAAAGGTGACATACTGCTCCTGCACACTTTCTGAATCATTTCTGTCTCATCCATACAGCAAGAATATCACACTTTAAAAACGCAAAAAGGCAGCCCCAACAACACTCCAGTTTGGAGATCCACCACAGACAGATGAGAATGATGTGGTGTCTGCACTTTCAACTGGGAGCAGGAAAGTTTGGAAGGCATCCTAAATGCTGCTGACTTCATGGTGAATAAGTGATGGGCTGTAGCTCCTGAAACCGCTGGGGAACGGGGGGGACAGAAACATAGAGGGCAAACACCCCATGGCTGCGCTCAAAACGGCCCCAAAAAACCCAAAAACGTTTTGCCAGGGTCAGCCTCTGTAGGACCGTTTGGCGAGAAATTCCATATTGATACTTAATTGTGCTAAAAGAAAAAAAACACGTAGAGGTCCTAAAACCGCCACGCAGCCTGCTCTGCCCTGCTCGTACGTAGCATTTTATTCCCAGATTTAAAAAGGACCTGGAGGATGCCGCCGCAGCCCGCTCGGAGAGGCCGGGGCAGCGCCAAGGCCCGCGGGCTGAGGCGGCGGCGGCGGCCCCTACCTGGGGGTGCTCGACGGTGACCGCCGCGATGTCCAAGTCCCGCAGCCGCTGCGCCAGCGCCTCCCGCAGCTCCGGCGCCGCCGCCATCGCCCTCCCGCTCCGCCGTGGCCGGTGGGAGGGGCGGGCAGCGCCGCCATCACCGCCCCTTCCGCCGCGCAGCGCCCTCCCGAGCGGCGGCCGCCGTCGCCTTAAGATGGCGGCGGGCGTGTCCCGCGGTGGGGAGCGCCGTGTGGCTCCGCCCGTGCCAGGGGAGAGCGCGGGGCTGGAGCGGCCGCCGAACGCCCTCCGTGAGCAGTTTGAAGTGAGCTGTAAACAGAATACATTTGCGGTAAGTTTTGATAAGGAAAAAAAAACCAGCCCTAAGCTTCAGAGCTGGACGTGTCTGGGGTTTCTTAATCTCTTTCCTTGTCAAATAGTGACATTTGAACGATACGTTGCTTTGACATACACCAGGTTTTCGCATCTAATGTGAAGTGTATTTGTTCAAATATTGGTTTCAAAACGGGTATTTGTCTCAAATACCTACCTATTAAATTTTTTGTATGTGCGTTTACTGTAATTTCAGGCGCTAGCTTGTTGCCTATGTACAGTTTTGCTGAAAATGTTGCTGCTAAGTAAGGAAGTCAAGAAAAATTCAAAGCTAAAAAAATCAAAATAAGGTAAACTATTTAGTTAATGGTACGCACTAAAAAATAAGAACTGCATAATCAAATGGGGTTTTTTTTAAAGGCAACCAATAGTCATGAATTGCAACCAAGGGACAAAGCCAAGCATTAATGGCCACATAATTAAGCGGAAAATATTGCGACAACCCAAACCATCATCCCGACCTATGACATCGGAAATTATTTGTTTTCAGTTTGGCCTTCAGAAAAACAAGCAACCTATAATAAAGCTTTAAATTAAACCAGTATGAGTCTGTGGTTAAGAGACGTGTGGCTATAATACGATCCCACGCTAATTCCCAGCGCCGTACGGCAGCGCACACAAAGGTTTCCAGGCAGCATCCGAGGGAACATTGACTCAAAAAGCAGATTTGCAGTAAACTCCGGTGACTGCTTTGCATGCTAAATTTATCTTCCAAATAAAACATTTCCCAGGTTGATCCCAGAGGGACCAGGCTGTCCCATGGGGCGAAGGATGCGTTGCGGGGCAGCGTGGTGGGGTCTGCGACGGCTTTCTGCCCAGTCCGTCCCTCTGTGGAGGAACACAGTACTGCGTTTAATGCCCTTTGTACAACCTCTGGGATTTCAGTTTTTTTTTTTTTTTTTACCGTGGTTTATTTTCAAGATTATTTTTCCCATTTTACCTGTGGAGAAACCCTGGAGGGCCCTGGGTGTTGAGGTATCAGTACCTGGTGCATTCATCAGCAGATGGTGCCTTTGAAATACAGGACATGGTTTTTTGGTCAACACTCTGCACAAATAACCAAATACTTGCCGAAGCGAGATACTGAGGGCAGTAAAACACATAGCTACCGCCTGTCGGGAGCATGTGGAAAACCACATGTGAACTGCTGCAAGTCCTGCGTGACAGGCAAAGTGTGTGCAATACACAGCTCAAACACACGCAGATTAAATTATTATTACTCCCAACACGCAATTTGCAGCCGCCTGATGGAGATGGCCGTTAGAAGTAGTGAAGTCCCAAGCGGACCCAAGCGGAATTTGGGATTATCTCTGGGTTTTACGAATGGCATTGATGAAGGGACATTAAGGATTTTTCAAAAAATACAGAGCTTCCTCGTAGGTTTTTTTTTTCCCCAAGTCTATTAAGTGATACTATTTTAGAGATGCCAAATTAAGAGAGAGCTTTAAAAAAACCCAGCCATGTTAAAGCTCTAGATTGGAGGTGGGTGGGAGGACACTGCAAAGAAAAGCGACTATCTCCTGGTAAACAGAAAAAACCCACATGTAGGTGTGCATGTATATATTTAAAAACAAACAAACAAACAAACAAAACCTACGATGAGGGTAAAACAGCTCAGAAGAATCCGTCCCGTCCTGTGAGGCGATCTCCCGCCTCTTCTGAGGAGAGGCCCCGCCCCCGCCCAGGCGGGCGACCGTTGCGGCGCGCGCCGCCGGCCGCCACTGCGCCGGCGCGGTGCCCTCGCGCCACTCGGCGCCTGCGCAGAGAGCGGCCGGCCCGGCGGCAGGCACGGAGGGCGAAGCGGGGAGGGAAGGAGGGAGCGGGCGTTGGGCTCCCTCAGCGGGCCTGTCAGGGCGGGGGGCAGCGGGGGAACGGTGCCGGGGGGGCTGCGGCCGTGGGGAGGGCTACAGCGGGCAGGTCTCGGGAGCTTGGCGGCCTCGCAGTGCGCCCCGTTGCGGTATGGTCCCGCTCGCAGCGGGGTGAGGCTGTTTCTGAGGCCGCTGTTGGTGTTGGCGCCCGCGGCGGTGAGCGCGGTTAGTTTTGCAGTAAACGGTGAGCATAAGAGCAGTACGAGTTAGAGGGGTGCACCGGTGCCGGCCACTGGTGACCCACTGGGGCCCCGAGAGCCAGGAGCGGTTTCTTTGCAGTTGGCAACCTCGCGTGGATTTCTCCTCTGTGAGATTGTCCAGTCCCGCCTTGACCTTATGTTAGCTTTCGCTGTATGGAGCGTCTTGGGGCAGCTGCTGAGGGTTCCTTGGTTTTATCGATTCTACCTCTTTATAAAGTTTTCTGTAGTGAAAAAAAAAAAAAAAACCCAAAAAAACCACCAACACGTAAGTTGTTTTTGGTTGGTTACTTTGTCATCTGCTCACTTCCTGCAGGTAGCCGGATACAAAAGAATTTTTAAAGGTGCCGCGGGCATTCTGAGAGGAGTTGATAGCATTTCACTCGTTTGTAGCTGCTTGGAGGATGGTACAAAGCCACCTTTGAGAGAAGACATAGAAGGTACAGAGAATGGCGTCACTGAGCAGAAGGACAAAATAGGCAACTCTGAACAAGAAGAGAAGTTCGAATAGGAGACTGTTGTACTGGATAGTTAGCAAAATGACTCAAAGTTAAGATGGTTAAGATAAGATGTGAGATGATCTGACAGAAGCCTCTGGGAAAGCTTATTTGCTGAGCCAGGGCTTAGCCTCAAAGGATGTCTCTGTCCATGTAACAACACTGATATTACTACAGTGCTACAGGCTTTTAGTGGTGGTATGTGCTCATGTAAGCAGCATTTTGCAAATGTGTTTTGCTGCCTTAGAGAGGTAGGTTGGACCTGGATAATTTACCAGTATAGCACAAGGAGTGCAACTGTCTCTTTTGTTCTAGGTAGTGTCAAGAGAATCTGAAATGGGGACTTTAGAAGTTTATATTAAAGATCAGTGGAGACAGGTGAAAGATTTATAAGCTGTGGTGATGTTAGTAGATCTGTGTGTCTGCAGTGGGACAATGGAGAAAGGTAAAGCACTTAAGGAAACTGAAAAATTGGAACAGTTACTAAATAGTTCAATTTCTTCTTCATTAAAAAGCCCATTTTGAAACAATAACATTTGCCTTGTGTTCCTATCTGTATTATCATATGAAAGAGTATCTTTCAGCTTTGAGACTGATTTCAATGTGCCCTTTGTGTTTTCAGTGAGGAAATGAATCGAGGGTTGATACTGAGGTTTGAAAATGTGGTCCAGTTACGTGGTGCTTGCCGGCAGCTGCGTACTCTGTCCTACAGAAAAGTTAACAGAGCACAATGGAAGCCTGTGCAGTTATCTGCCCATCCCATGTGGTCCGTCCTGTACCCACAGTTCTGGCAAAAAGACAAAGTAATCAGTATTGCCTTATCACAACACAGACATCTAGCTACAAAGGAGGTAATTAACAAAATCCAATAATCTCTGGTTTTCTGTGAAATGTCAAAGTACAAGAGCTCAGTTTGAGCATTTTAATTACAATAAAAGGGCTTTATTAATGAATAAGAGAAGTTGTTATAAATTTATAAGACAAAATGTATTTAATGTATGACTGTATTGTGACTCCCTCTCAAATATTGACTCAAAGTGCTTATACCAGTGGGATCGTGAATCTTGCAGAGGCAGGAGGAAATTATTACAAACAAAAATGAAATTATTGAGTTGATTTTTTTTTCCTTGTGAACAATTAAAAATGAAAAAAGATTAAGTGTAGTATGCTATACATTTTAAATATCCACTATGATGTGTTAAGTCATTCATTTATTGTAATTCATTAGTATTGTAGTAAAAAAGATGTGTTTACATCATATGGCTTGAGACCATTGCCTTTTTAATGTTGTTTTTATTATTTCTTAGTTTATGCCAGCTATGTGTTCCTATATACGTGTCTAATTCCATGTAGGAGACAAAAAAGAAGAGAAAGAAGATACCACTGACAAGAGGTGAAGTGGAGATAAGGCAGAAGATGACTATTGAGGAACTTGCACAAGCTATGGGTAAAGACATAGGTGAGAGCCTGCTCTGTTGTTTGAGATTGAATGAAACACAACAGTTAAAATCTGTCATGCCACTTTCATGAGTGGTAAAGGCAAAGATGTCTGTGATGGCGTGAAATAGTGGTTGCTGATCCCTCCCTTAGCAAGGTGGATTGTACCCATACCAAAGAAAATATTGGTAGACACAGTGGCAGACTAAAGAGAAGAAAGTTGGACCATCCAAATTAGCAGGCAAGACACTTTAATGTGAAGAAGCCAGGACTCCCTTCCACCTCCAGCAGAAGGGCTTCAGATCCACGCAGGCTGCTCTGTATGACTGTGTTCTCTAAGTGTTAAATTATTCTGGAAGGACAAAAGTTGCACCTTAGTTTGTTGGAGCTGGGTACCCCTGTGGCTAAAGAGAGAAGGTGCAAAAGGGCTTCAGACCATAATCCAGCCCTTAGATAGTTACCTGGGAGCAGGAATCCTGGATTCAGGAGCAATATATATTTCATTAAAACAGTCATTTAATTAACTGGGAGCAGGCAGGACTTGTCTGGAAACACTCTCCTTTTTAGGTGATTGCGCTGACAACTGGGTTACAGAAGCAGGCTTGTGCATTTAATCCCATGGACCATTCCTGGTTGTATAGTGGCTCAGCTTGACCAGTTTTCAGTGATGTTTTAGGGGGGTTCAGCTTGACCGGTTTTCAGTGACGTTTTAGGGGGGTTATTAGCATGTTTTGACTGTTGACATATGAAATAATTTCATACCTGTATAATACCAACGTCCAATATCTTTTTATCCAGCTGGGTGCTATTTCTGGCAAAATTCCCTCTCAGCAATGAGGAGACAAGCAGAAGTGTCTGTCATGTCTTGCTCTATATTTCTGGGATAGGTTTGTAATGGTACTTAGGTCAACGTGTAGCAATTTTTGGCTACTGCAGTATGTTCTGTATTTCTACTACCAAAGAAAGTGGCGTATGAGCTGATTTATCAAATGTCATTCCTCCTCGATTCACTTCTTCGCTGTTTGGTTTAGATGAGTTTCAGTTGTTTTGTTAATGGGAAAGTAGGCGATGAAAGCCAAGTGAAAAATAAGATTGGAGCATCTAATGAGGCAGTCTTTTTCAGTAAACCTTTCTGAATCAAGTTCTTCTCTGCAAGTATGTAGTGTAACAGGAACTTTTAGATAAATCTAACTAAAGCAAAAATGCTTAGTGAATGTAACTTATTAGCACAATATAAACTACTAATAAAAAGTCTTAAACTGTATGAAATATGGGGGTTTGGGTTTGGTTTTTTTTGTCCCACATGTTTTTGTGGATGTAACTGTTAGATGCCTTTATCTTTTCTTCAGATCATATTTATGAAGCACTGCTATACACAGACATTGACCTTGATTCACTAGAACCAGATTCCATCTTATACGAAGACCAAATCAAGCTAGTTGTTAAAAAATCAGGAATGAAGTATAAATCAGCAAAACTGAAAGAGGAGAAAGAAAGAGAAAACACGGATGCTGTGAAAAGGTAAACTGAACTGTTCTTTTTGGCTCTTTTTATCCTATTTGTTTCTGCAAGTGTTTTTCATATGCTGTATTTTCTTTGTTCTGGTGGTGTGTTGATAATACCTGATATAGTTACAATCTGATAATATTTAAAAGGTAAAGTTTACTATTTTGTTTTCTTTGGCCATAAAACTGCTACTCCGATTTGGTTTGGTTTAGGTGAGCTTTTTCTATGCTGTTTTCTGAGGAAAAGATAATTCTTGTTTGATATACTGAATTGCTGTATTAACCGATGCAGCAGTAAGACTGAGTGCTAAGAGGGCTGGCTGTGTGGTGTAGCTAGGATTTGTGATTGCACCGGGGAGAAGGCCCTCAGAAGCACCGCTGAGTTCTGGTAAATGGCTCCTCGTTAGCCATAGTGGGCATGCATATCAGTCAGTGAACATTTTTGGTATTTACAAAACACGCTTTTGCTTTAATTGTAGGCCTCCTGCAGACCCAGCGGTACTAACTCCACGGCCCCCAGTTGTTACGATCTTGGGTCACGTTGATCATGGGAAAACAACCTTACTTGACAGTCTACGAAAAACTCAAGTGGCATCAATGGAAGCAGGAGGCATTACGCAACACATTGGTGCTTTTCTTGGTATGGCTCAAGTGTATGTGCGTGTGTATTAAACAGTTGACGCTCCATCTTGCATAATGGGCTGACTTGCTGCCAGTTTATTGGGGAAAAATGTTGCGACATAAACAGTTTATATGTAAGCAGTGAAAAAGGAAATCATAACTTGTGATAACTGTCATAACTATGTGGATGGAACTTTGAAGGGAATTGTCTGCGCAGTTGAAATTATATTTAGACTATTTTGGATTATGAAAGATCCCAGGACACTCTCTTTCTTTCCTGAGGAGTTAAAAACACCTTTGACCTCCATGCTAACAGTTATTTGTCTGCCTAAAATATGTCATTATTATTAAGAGAGTTCTTAAAAGAGTGATGCTTGATTTACAATAGGTCAAATAAAGCTATGTGAAGTGTTGATTTCAAAATGTACTGTATACGTTTGTTCACAGTGCATTTGCCTTCTGGGGAAAAGATAACTTTTCTTGATACTCCTGGACATGCAGCTTTTTCAGCCATGCGAGCAAGAGGTACCCATGTTACTGACATCGTCATACTGGTTGTAGCAGCAGAAGATGGAGTGATGCAACAAACTATAGAATCCATTCAGCATGCGAAAAATGCGGGAGGTATAGTGTTTAACTTGTTAATACTACATTTCAAAGTGAGTGGCAAGCCCAGTACACAAAGTTAATATACGAGGTGTGTGTTACTATGCAGTTCAAATAATGAGCGCTTTGCAAACGTTTATTTACCTCTCAAAAGAAACTCCTTGAACTGGAATCCTCAGGACTTGGGAAGTAACTGTTGTAGTCCCGTTCCTTCTCCCCTGGGAAGGTGTTTGAAAACACACTGAATGTTGCAGTAATTCATAAAGATATTAAAATACTAATATTTTTGCAGGACTTGCAGGTTTGTGAGAAGAGCACTCATGGGGGAGGGGGCTTTATTGTTGGGGTTTTTTCCCTTCCCTTCCCTACTAGGATAACTCCTTCAGCTTACTCATGGTAGCTCAGATCTCAACGGGTGCTCAATAGGCACCAAGTGAGATGATTTATTCTAAGTGGTCATAACCTGCTCTAACCTTTTATTGCAGTTGTGCTGGTAGCGGCATGTTTTGGTTAGGTTGGTAATGAGGATTTTTGTTCTCTTTTTAGTTCCTCTTATCCTCGCCATTAATAAATGTGACAAACCTGAAGCAGATCCTGAAAGAGTAAAGAAGGAATTACTGGCTCACGATGTGGTCTGTGAAGAGTTTGGGGGTGATGTTCAAGCTGTAAATATTTCTGCACTCAAGGTAAAGCTATGGTGGAAAAAATGATGGTGTTCATGGGCGTCTAATATGTGCGTACAGCTGCATTTTTATTTGGAAAATAAAATGCTTATCTTCCTGGTATTTGACCCCTTGTCATGAGCTAAGTGCTGCTGGCTCTTGCCAGAATTAATTGAAACATGCTCCTATCATATTTTGAGGCTCAGACATTCAGGGAGCAATAGTATCTCATTTTTCTTCTGGAAATGTAGTGGATATTTCAACCTAATTGCTGTTTCCTCATGTAGTTGCTCATTGTATGAACTTAGTCCGAAGTCAAGGTTGGTGATAATGCTATGCATGAAGAGAAAAATTCAAACGAGGGTAAATAAATATTTTCCTAACACATGCCTAATCACAGGAACATAGTTTTTTAGTGGTCTTACAAGATTTACTGTCTTATGCTTGCAAA
Source organism: Himantopus leucocephalus (assembly GCA_003993805.1). Taxonomy (NCBI): domain Eukaryota; kingdom Metazoa; phylum Chordata; class Aves; order Charadriiformes; family Recurvirostridae; genus Himantopus; species Himantopus leucocephalus. Next base: position 2,596,551 of record RSEF01000003.1, read on the forward strand.
CAACTCATAGCCAAAAACTGAACTAAAAGCTGAACTTCAGTCTTTTGGTGGCCAAAGCAGCTTTGTCCCAACTGATGCAGCAGTGTCTTAACCTTATTGCTATCTTTCTAAATGCATCCCAAGTAATTTTCTAAGATTTCAGGCAAGTTCAAGACCTTTTGAAGTCATGCCCTTACACTTTAAAATAGGCATACATAAAAATGGCTTCTCCATTCACCTCTGTAGCACATGTTGTTGCCCTAATTCCTGTCGATCTGGATCTGCTGACTGACAGCTAGCTTGTTGTATCTATGCTCAAAAATAAAATGTAATTAGAACAGAAGGAAAAAAAAAAAACCAGACAGACCAACAGTTTGGTCTCTTTGGTGTCCTGGAGTCTTGACTAGGTGGTAGATACCATCAAGTTTCAATTTGGCTGTTTTGTTTGTTTTTTTTCTTTTTTAATTTGCATTTCTAATATGCTTGTAGCAGAATATTGCAAGGTCTTTTTCGGCATCCTTTACTTGGATGCTATGGACAGAGAAGCAAGGAAACTGTCCTTCCTAATGTTCCATGCATTCTAGACGGCTGTGCAGCAGTCTTAAAGAGTTCATTACTTCAGTGCCATCTTGCCTTGAAGGCAAAGGGATCTGTGCCGTTGGACTGTATTGTATTGTTAGAAGCTCTGAATTAAATGGGGGAATTTGGCACTAAGGTTTCAACTTCTGATCTTACTTTAATTGAGCACTTCCTTTATTATTTTTTTTGTGTGTATGGTTTTATACAGGGTGAAAACCTGATGGTTTTAGCAGAAGCAACTGTTGCTTTAGCAGAGATGTTAGAATTGAAGGCGGATTCCACAGGTCTGGTAGAGGGGACCGTAATTGAGTCTCGCAAAGACAAAGGGAAAGGGTAAGTGATCTGCTGCCTTTACAATTTTAATGAAGCAATTTGTAACAACGCAGAGATACTGTTCGGGTGGTTTGTACCTCAATGTTTATGTTTTAATGTTGAACTTGTTGTTGTTAGATAAAACTGTAACAGTTTCTTTGCAGTGTTTGTAACTAACGCATCGAAATGTTATTCTACAGCATGATAGCCAGAAAAAGAAGTTATAAACTGACAGGGCAAAATTCATCACATCACTGAAATAATAGTCTGTAAGCACAATAGTTTAAAATGCTAGAACAGATGTATTTTTTAAAACATCATTAAAAAGTAGGAATGATGAAGTTGATAGTCATAATATAATGCACATACGGTTTTTGGCAAATTGTGCGTAACAAGACGTTTTATTCTTTAAAATATTTTAATCCTTTTGCAGGTTCTCTGTAAACAAGATGTGTTCTGCCCTCTTTAAAAATGAACTGTATTCTAGAAAGTTCTTGGGGTTTGGGGTTATTCTGGGGGAAGGGATCACTTAATGTGTTAAATCAGCCTGCTGATTTCACAAATGCCAAGTTTTGTATTGATCTGCAGAAATGAAAAGAGTACAGTCCAGGTTTCGGGCTTTTTGCAAGTTACTTTAAAATTTTATTAGAGCACTAATTCAGTGTGTCACAGGAATATTCTGCCTGTGATTGTTCACAAGTACGTTCTGTTTTGTGTTTGCTTACTTACGCTAACCGTGAAAATGGGGAGAAGAGTCACTCTAATTTTGTCTGTTATTTTTTTCCTCTGCTCTTCACTAGTCCAGTTACCACAGCCATCATCCAAAGAGGAACTCTGAGAAAAGGCTGTGTTCTGGTTGCAGGAAAGACCTGGGCAAAAGTGCGTTTCATGTTTGATGAGAATGGCAAAGCTGTAGAAGCAGCCTCTCCAGGCATCCCAGTGGAAATCATGGGCTGGAAGGAAGTCCCTTCAGCAGGAGATGAAATCCTTGAAGTAGAATCTGAGGTACAGAAAGAACTGTTTAGTGGAAAACTTATCCTGCAGTATGGTGGATGGGAAGGAGCTGAGTTAAAAAATAAGTTATAGCTTTCATTCTGAATAACCTGGATAATCTGATGAAAGATGAAGGCCGAGCATGGGTATTAAGAGACCTGAGCTAGGTCTTCTATAAGAGGGATCAGGATTTTCATATTGCCTCCTTGTTTTCCACTGCCCCCATCTCTCCTGCCAGACTGTCCTCTCCTCATCTCCGTGCATGCAGATTAACCTGCTTTACAATCACATGAAGAAAGCAGGCTGCCGCTGGAATTAAAGATGTGTCACCTTTGGTTTATGCTTTTGCTTCTCATGGTCATCCAGTCTTCCTCCGTGCTTTGCTTGCAATGACTGCAGTCTTGAATGGCTTCTGCTGGGGTAGTCTGGAATATGTTCTAATGTGTTCCCTTTCTAAAGGCACAGAAGACTTTTCTCTTTTATATGATCACACTGTCACCCTACCTGGAGAACAATCTAGCACTTAACGGTGTCAGTGTTTTAATTTTAGAATGAGAGAACTAGTTTCTGACAAAATAATATGCATAAAATATAGCTTGAAACAGGTGTTGTGAGAGCTGGACAAATACCACATGAAAGAATGAACAATAATATATTCTCTTCCGCAGTGCAGAGATACTGTAAAAATCAGCCTTGAGTCATGTTATTGTAGCCCAGGGAGGAAGCTCTTGTGCTCAGTCTCTGCCATCCTTGCAGCAAAATCTATTGTTAAATGTGAAAGAAAATGAGTGAGCCTGTAGAGAAGATGCAAAAGGATGAAACTGCATTAACTAAGTTTTCCAGTGTGGTACTTTGAAAGGTAATGTTTCTGTCTCTTCCTGCCCAGCAAAGGGCGCATGAAGTTGTGGCTTGGAGAACCTATGTGGAACAACAGGAGAGGATGAAAAGGGATGTGGAAGTTATTGAAGCAAAGCAAAAGGAACACAGAATGGAATATGAGAAGAAGCAACAGAAGCTAGCCCATCTCACCTGGAGACAGAGGAAGGCAGTGCTGTACAAGGCCAATAAGCATCTAATGTTTTCAAAGCCTAAAGAGAGAACAGAGGTGGACAAAAATGTGCTATCGGTAATTGTTAAAGGTGCTGTCCTATTCTGTTTACTGCTCTGTTGTTTTTGTCCTTCTCGAATGCTCGGTCTGAAGCGTAGCTCTAAACTGTTAACAAAATTTCTGTTACCGGAAGTTTGGTCAGTTTAAAACTGAACAGATTATTGAACTTCTCTCAGTAAGAGGAGGGACTTCAGAAAACATCCAGTGGGCAGAAGGATATGCTTCCAGCAGGGCCAGAGCAATGGGAAAATTTAGGAGCCCAACCTCCTTGTCCAGGAACTCCTGAGTAAAACCCATAAAAGTGCCTCTCTCTATATATAAATTTAAAACATATATAAACAAAAAAAAACCCCAAGTTATATGAGCAGCAGTACTTCATCAGCAAAATGGAGGACAAAAACAATTATATATTAGTTAAAGTGGGACAGGAGGAACTTGGTTTGACCTCACGTTTAGTGGTATATAAGCAGTGATGGTCGTAGCTAAAAAAACCATGCAAACTTGACCTGAAAATGACAGCAGATGTGGAGCCTCTGCTGCTATTGTATTTATTCAGTTCATTTTTGGAATTAATAGGCTTGTTAGATGTGTTTCAACATACTACTGAAAGTACAGTAAGAACAATAGATGTCAAAAGACTTTATGTTGCACAGCGTGGAGTTGTCATTCCCTTAGTTCTGCTTCAGTGTTTCTGTGATGTATACGAAATCAGCAGTACTTCCCATTTATACACGCAGGTGACGTGGATGGATCTGTTGAAGCTATTCTGAACATTCTGGACAGCTATGATGCTGCTGATGAATGTAAATTGGATATCATTCATTTTGGAATGGGAGATATCAGTGAAACTGATATAAGTCTTGCTGAAGCATTTAATGGTGAGTGTGTGTTTAAAAATCAATTTACAATTAGTACAAACTCTTTATTGAAATGGGTAAGACTCATTCTGGTTTTGTTTTCTCAATAACAAGTAGCAACATCAATAAGGTAAACTTGTATGTATCTTAAAAATGTTTCCTTTAACATCAAAGAGTAGTGCAGGCAGCGTAGGCTAGAAATCTCATGAAAACTGAAGGACTCTGACAAGCTCTTACCAGTAGTTGAATTGTTAAGGTTAAACACTGACTCTTCGATCAGGTTGCTTTACGATGCTCAAACAGGGCAAAGCTAGAAAAGTACATTACAAAAGAATTTCCTTTTCCTCAGGGAGGTAATTGGAAGGACTGTGTCAGTAGTTGTTCCCTTTTGTACCCTCTAATTCTCACCTGCTATAGAGGGTGTAGGGTCACTGGACCTGCCATAGTCCACAGTTTGATGAGAATGATTTAGATTTCACTTCCAGCTTAATTTAGACAACTAAGCTGTTTTTCCAGCCCCAAAATGGGAGGTCCTCGTCCCTTTACAAGCTCTGGTGAGCTGTGTGTAAGCATTAGTTTCTGGCTTGATACCTCCAGTTGTGTCATGAGGGGGCTTTCTGTGAGGGCTTTGGTGAGCTTTTTTTTGATACCAGGTTAGTAGCCGTTGATGTGCAATAGTGGGAGAAGAAAATGGTCTCTCCTTAAAAGGGAAATAGTAGTAAAATGTTGTTTCTTGTATTGCTGACTGCTAATTCTAACCTGTGCTACAAGTTCAACATTACAGAACAGACACAACTGTTTAAAGAGTGATCTCTTGTAGTCATCACTTGCATATTGTTTTATTTATCAGGTGTTGTATTTGGATTCAGTGTGAAAGCCAATGAAAGTATTAAACAGCTGGCTGCTAAAAAGGGAATAAAAATTAAACTTCACAATATCATCTACAAACTTATTGAAGACTTGAAAGATGAGCTAAATAGCAGACTACCCCCATCTGTGGTGGAGAATACAATAGGTGAGTTTTCATTGATCGTTAATGTTTTACTTTGCAACATGGCCCAAAGTTTATTCTCTGGTGAAGTGGTTCTATTGTATCAAATATTTGATACTTTGTTAGCTGCTTTTCTGTTTTGTTTTCAAGCTTGTTAAGTGGAAGAGTGTAGCTTGCTTATACTCATTGCCAGTTTGTTATTCTCATCGACTTCATACAACTTTACTTTTTTCTTTTAGGGGAAGCTTCTGTTCTCAATGTCTTCTCTGTAACAGTAGGAAAAAACAAAGTTCCAGTAGCTGGATGTAGAGTACAGAAGGGGCTGCTAGACAAAAAAATGAAATTTAAGTTAATCCGTAATGGGGATGTTATTTGGAAAGGTAAGTGTAACTGCCACAAAACACGGATTTACATTCTGTATTAGACACTGCTAGTTCCCTGTGAAACTAGTGCAAAATGTACACATCTGATCGCAGGGCAATCCCATATGCTATTTAGGATGGAGTTGTTCCAACTAGAGAAAAGCTGCAAAATGCCACTGTACTGTTATCCAGACCCTTTTCTAACCACCAACTCTGGTAGGAAAGCAGTAGCATCACAGGATTTACCTGCTGAAAGTCTGACTGTCATTAGCTGCAAGTGCTCACAATGCCTACGTTTTCTTGCTTTCATTTTGTAGCTACAAGGTGAAACATTAATTCTGTAAGGTCAAACCGAAACACTTCTATGCTCTGATGTTTGTGGGCGCTCTTTGAGACACTTTCTCTTTGTAGGATCTTTATCATCACTGAAGCATCATAAAGATGATGTCCAGGTTATAAAAACGGGTATGGATTGTGGATTGAGTTTGGACAAGTATATAGAATTCAATATTGGAGATGAAATTATCTGTTATGAAGAAAAAGAAGTTCAACAGACAACTTCCTGGGATCCAGGATTTTAAGATACATTTGAATGCATTAACACTAAAGGACACGTATTATTCCTGGCTGGCCTTCAACTTGTAACATTAAATGAACTTTCAGAGATTCATATGGCTTCTTTATATCTGATGTTTATGTAACAATGTTCTGCTTTTAGATCTTGTCAAGCAACCAGCTTACCTCATTGGATAACCTACAACAATTAATTGTGAGCACTTCCAAGTGCGTAAAACCATCATGGTATAAATATTTCTGATGACTTGTCTATTAGTTCCAAACTAGCCGACACATCCTCTTTCCCCCCCCAGTACTGCTATACAATTTTCCAGTATGTAGTCTGCATTTTGTTAGCAGACCCCCCCGTTTTCTCCAGCATTGACCCACTTGGAGACATGACTTTGGACCTCTTGATCTCCTGTTTTTCCAGATTACAACTACCGTACTGTCTACTCCTCTCATGTTTAAAGAGACCACTTCTAAGGTTAGCTAGAACATTGGGGTTTTTTCCCTCTGCCATTGCTACCCATTGTCTCCTTTAAAGGAGATGTAACTAACCAAAGCCACTCTTCAAAAGAAGCTGCTGCTTCCGTTCTAGAGTGAAAGTATTTCATCCTAGTTGGCAGTCAGCATCCAGAGTTTCACACATTTTTCTCGCTTATCAACAGAGAGGAAATACAGTGCCACAGGAAGCAGAAATAAATCCTTAAACCGTACAGAACTTCAGATTTTTATTGTCTAGTACATTTACTTGTCTTCTGGTTTATTGAAGCAGTATGTCAGACAGCACTTGCCACAATAGTGTCTGTCGAAGTGACTAGCCATGAAGACTCCTGCTCCACACTCCTCAGAGGGGCACTCCCGGCGCAGACGACTGATCTTGCCGTTCTCATCCACCTGGGAAGGGCGAAGAAGAAACATCTCATATATACTCACCACCTTTTAGCACCGATGATAATTTTGAGCATTTTTCTTTGGCAAAGTAGTTTTTGTGATAGTTACTACGTGAAACTTCTTGAAGTGAAGTTCAAAAGTGCCCAATTGCAACAGTCAGGTTCTCTTCTATTTAACGGGGGGGGGGGATATTTGCAAACAGAAGGACTTTAAATATGCCAGGCTACATGCAGACTCGTTACAGGCTTCATGTCCTTCCTGGTGAGAGCTAAGTTTTCATCAAGTTTCGCCTAGAGTTAGTTCTACATACCTTGTAGTACTTAAGCACTGCAAGCTTAACCTTCTTTCTCTTATGCTTGTTCTTCTTGGGAGTAGTGTAAGACTTCTTCTTTCTTTTCTTGGCACCACCACGAAGTCTCAGCACAAGGTGAAGAGTTGATTCCTATTTGTAAAGCACATGAAATAGACTCAAAATGCTTTCTCAAGACAAAAGCAGCATTTAAGCAGGCTTTTTCTTTTATTTACAGAAAGTAGATCTTAAGCTCCAGGCAACTAGGAAAGCTCTAAAGGATTTTTCATTCTTAAGTCTGCAAATGAACGGGCTCCAGAGAAACATGGGCTGCTGCATCCCAAACCCCCAAAGGTTCAATTACTATAAATTCTGTTGTGACTATACTCCTTGATTCTAACTGCAATTGCAGAATAGTTTCGTGATGTAACTAAGCCAAACTGACAGCTATTCGTCGCTCCTCTGTAGTGGCACTCGCTGGCCTCGCTGCCTGGTTAATCTGGCAGAAGAGAGCAGGAGATTTTCACATTAGCCCCCTAAAGGCAGCTTACCACAGAGGGCCAGGGCTGACGGAAGGGAAGCACTGCAAGTGGAAGCTGTTAGAAATGTTTTCTTCTGACCTGAAACTATAGACTGGCCTGCAGCAACCGTTGGTTCTAGTCCTAGCATCAGCCAGAAGTGCTACCCAACCCTAAATCAACTGATTTTGTTGACTCCGTTTGAGGCGTTTCTTAGGCTCCCACAGCAAAGGTCAGTCTGCTCCCATAGTGCCAGCCAGTCGGGACTACAACACCCTGTTCAGCCCTTCCTACTCACTTTTTGAATATTGTAGTCAGACAGTGTGCGTCCATCTTCTAGCTGCTTACCAGCAAAAATCAGTCGCTGCTGATCAGGAGGAATGCCTAATGGTGACATGAATCAAAATTCAATGAGGAATGTGAACTACGACGTTCTACAATAAAACAATAGGTTGCTGCAGACAACCACATCTGCATAAAATACAGAGATGAAAATAACAAATGCATCTTGAACTTACCTTCCTTATCCTGGATCTTAGCTTTTACATTTTCTATAGTATCAGAAGGCTCAACCTATTGTGAAACAAAACAGTGGAGTCAAAACACATTTTTGCCTTTTAATTAGTGCAGAAAAGCAGAAGAACCGCGAGGAGCCTCAGACACAGCACCTAGGCTGTCCCGGCCATTTCGGCCCGGCCGCGGGGCAGCCAGCTCGGCCCGGGCCCGCCTTTCTCCGTGCATCCCGACATTTCGGTGCACCAGCAGGGCCCGGCCCGGCCCGGCGGCTGCCGCGCTGCAGGACGCGGGGCGGCCACGGAAAGCCCGAGGAGGGCGGGCGCGGCCCGGCCCGGCGCTGCCGGGATGCGGCGAGGCCTTCCCGGGCACCGCTCCCGCCTCCCGGGCGCGATGAGGGGGCCGCGGCGGCTCACCTCGAGGGTGATGGTTTTCCCCGTGAGGGTCTTCACGAAGATCTGCATGGCGAGGCCGGCTCCTGCGGGGCAGATGCGGTGAGGGGCGGCAGGGGGAACGCGGCCACGGCCAGGCGTGCGGCCGCGGAGCGAGCGCTCACTCACCCGCGACCTGCTCGCAGAATGGCGGCTGCCCGAAAGAGCGCGGCGCCGGCCCGCACGGGGTTTCCACCCGCGCCGGAGGAGGGGCGGGCGGTGCGGCAGGACTACGGCTCCCGGCGGGCCGCGCCGCCGCCCGCCGCGCTGGGGCATGCTGGGAGTTGTAGTCCCGCCCGAGGGGCGCCGTGGGAGTCGTAGGCGGGAGCGGGCCCGGCGGGGAGGGGGAACTGCAGCTCCCAGAATGCACCGCGGGACGCCTGGCGCGGCGGCCGTGAGGGAGAGGGCGGGTTCCTCCGCCGGCCGCTCGCCTGAGGGCGGCTGCGCGGGCGGCGCAGGGGCGGGGGGTGTCCGTCTGTGCGGAGAAGCGGCGTGCTCTCAGCGGCGGGTGGAGGTTTGGGGAGTGAGGGGTGTTTCAGGTCGCTGTGTCTCCGCCGGTCTGCGCTGCAGCGTGAAATCACGGAAACCGGTGCCTCCGCCTCGGCCCGGGCCTGTGGAGGCAGTTTAAAAACATCCCGCAGCCACCCGGGGGTTCCCTGAGGTCAATGCCTGGGTTGTGGGACAAACATTTTTAAGAATTAGAAAAGCCATAGGTAAGTTAGGAATAGAGGAGCACTGAGAGTCACGTTTGGAAATTACTCACCGAGGGTAATTTGGAAATTACTTGCTAGGTGATTTTATGCTTATAAATTGAATATGTTAAGGGGTTAAAGTCTTCATTCTGACTTGCTTGAATACATGATCATCACCTGATGCTGTTTTGACAGTTTCAACTCTTCTAGGTTTTGGTCTGAGGTGGTTGTAGAGCAAAGGAGCAAAGAGGTTTAGACTTTGTAAGAAAGGTGCAAGGTCGCTATGCCAAACCATCTTGTGGGAGCAGAGAAACATTCTGTCCTCCCTTTCCACCCTTTTTGAGAAGGACAGGAGATTTCTGGAGACTGTACGAACATACGTATTGACAGAAACTGAGGAAGTGGGTTGTGCTGAGCAAGGACTATCTGAGGAGTGTTACATTATATACAGTAACGCATTTGACAAGGTAACAGGTAAATGAGCAATGAAGAATAATGAATCAGTGGTTTGCTGCTTCTTTGTCTTCTGGGGAAAAAGGGTATAAGCAGACCTTACAGAGTACTTACAGTACTTACAGAAATCAAGGCTTGGTATATTTTCAGCTGGGTTTTGTGCCCCTGTGTACACTGCAGTCAAATAGAAGCCACTAGAATGAATTCATACTACCAGAAGTTACAGTAGGGTTCATGCTTGATAACCACTTTTCTTAACTTTATGGCAGTTTTGAAATAATAAAGCATTTCAAAGCTGTCCTAAACCAGGAAAAAAATCTACAAAGCTAAAAAGACCCATGACATATATCCCCTATGCCCTGTATTAGCATTCATGGCTCTTCAGTTCTACTGAAAGGCTATTGCTGAAGTTCCCGAAGGCCTCTTGCCTGCCTGATTGTGTCTGGCTGTTTCAGATGCTGAGGTGGGAGATGCCAAAAATAAATAAAGATTCTTAGTTTTCCAGATGAATAGGAATGAGGGTTACTGGGTCTGCATTTAAATCTTGAGTTGGACTGGTATTTTAAGATATCAAAATGCACAGCCTCTGCTCCTTTGCTTTTCCACACCTGTAAGTGCTAAGAACATTTAGTGTTCATCTAGAGAAAGTCTCTTCTATTACATGGCAATGCTTGCTGCAGCGGTCCAAAGAAGTGCTGATTGCCTTAGTTTTAATAACATCTGTGATTACCGAATCTGAGGTAAGTTTAGAGGCTGTATTTCACAATGTAAAGTTTTCCCGTATTTTCATCATCTTGAATAATGTTACTTGCTTTTGGGGCTGTTTTTTATTGTATTAGAGCAGTGCTATGGAGCTTGCTCTGAGGAGTATTATTTTGTCTATTCATTTGATTTTAAACCTGTCATGCTTATTAGGAAGTTCCAGAAAGTTGTTTTTCTGTCAATTCCATATGAATATTACATCCAAAAATTTATTCACACATAATAGAGTACCTTACTGCATACAAGAATATCCTGACTTCAATCAAACAGGAATATAAGGCGTTTATTGCCAGATTCAAGAATGGCCAAAGGAATGCAAACTTTTTTCTTCATGGGAGATTAAAAGCTCTGGAATCTGAGTCCACAACTCTGTTATACTATAGGAAAAAAGCAATGGAGCTTGAAGACAAGTAAATTATCTCTAATAATGTTTAAAGCAAAATATGTTGTTTTAATTAGGTCATGAATAATTTAGTTGTTGCTGGCTTCTCTCATTTATATCTTTTAAATGTTTCGATTCTTGTTTTATTTTTATATGGAAGCTGCCAATGATTGTGCAAAACTTTGCTAACATACGGTGTTAGATTTCTGCTCTGCACATCCTGGTGCTGATTCATGTGCAGTCAAACTTGAGGTGTAATCAGTAAAGGCTTTGCTTGCAGAAAAACTGGAGGATCAGGTTCAGAAGTTAAACACACAGATTCTCTCCACCTGTAAAAACAGCATAGCCTCAAAGTAAGGCTATTGCATTGCTAAAATGCACTGTCTGAGGTTGAGAAGTACAGAAAAGTGAGTGAATTGCTCACTTTTTCTCATTTACAGTCTTATATTGAGGAAGTATTGTTATGTAGCTGCATGAACATAGTAGGATTCTCAACAGAGTCAGTTGTCTTGCCGTGTGCAGTCTGAAGTAGAATAATATGGGACACTGTGGGGACAGGCTTTACTGAGAACAGCAGAACAGTATGACAGCAAGGCTAGTTCAACAGCTTTCACTACTGATACCCTTGCAACCTGATGCATAAAAAGAACAAAGTAACAGTGCATGTGGGGAATTTTTGTTGTTGGTTTTGTTTGGTTTTGGGGGTTGGTTTTTTTTTCTCTCCGGAGTGAAAGCTATTCAGAAGAATTTGGCAAAAATTAAAAATGTAGTATCGAAAATTCATAATGTAAGAAAGGTACCTTTGGAAACCTTTGGCACCCCAGAGAAAACAGCGCATCCTGTTAAACTCATCCCAGGTAAATCCCATATTCTGCTAGTTTGAGAGTTTCTTCTAGATTCAATGTTGTTGGGGAGAGCATCTGTCGTTTGTTTCAGTAACCAGTCTGGCTCAAACCACCACAAAACACAACCAAAACTAAAAAAACACCCCAAAACTAAGCTACCCAGGATAGCGCAATGTCTCAGTAAAATGCAGATCTGTTTGCTGGAATGCAGAACAGCAGTGACCCAGCAGAAATAGGGAAGCGTAGACTTGAAGAATAATGTATTCAGAAGATCTTTGCTGTTGTGGGAAGCTGCCCATGAGGGGAGGTACAGCCTGTGTTACTGTTGCCAGCCGGCTTTACTGCCTGTAGTTGGGAGCTCATGAAAGGCATTTTCTTCTTCCACAGGCCTGAGCGTAGAAGAATCACTCAGCTTGGATTCTCTTTCTAAACATCTTGCTCAGTGAGACAGACAGGTGCTGGAATTGAAAAAAGAAAGGGGGAAAAATGTATATGCCCCAGCAGAAAAAGACTAAGAACAAGAACTCCTGCACTTACTGGCCTTACGAGATACAGCTGAAAAAAAGAGCGGAAAGATGGAGGTCAGGTTCAAGTGCCTATCTACAAATATTTTTAATTCAGATGTGTTCTTTATGTCACATAGACTTTCTTTTTTTTTTTTTGGCTTATGGATTGAGGTTCTGTACATTAATCAATTATTGAAATAGATACTGTTGATACTATGATGAAGATTTCTTGGTGTAGATAATTGTGCTAATCACATACATGCTTCCCTCCCTAACTATCCACAGATATGCTAGAATTTTGTTAGTTGCAAATGCTATTTCTGCCTAGGCAAAATCAGACACTGCGGGATCTCTTGCCTCAGATAATGAAAAATAAAGAAGGTGAAAGAAGTAAAGTCATTAAAAATGAAACGTCGGAACAATCAGGAATGAGAGTATGAGTCTAGACTATCAGCAATAGTGGACTAAGAGTTTGGTCTTCAAGATGGTATCTTTTATTCCTGTCTGGTAATTTTTGAGGGCACAGGTGAGAAAACGGTCTGAGTTTAACTGATGCAGTAAAATGTGTTTCCTAAACAATCATCTGCTTAAGGAGATTGTTTCAGTTCTTTAAAAATAAATGAAAATATTCTCAGTTTATAAAAAAAAAGTCTTTGTATAAACACATCAGTTGATAAAGTTTGTGGTTGGTTGTTTTGTTGTTTGGGTTTTTTTAATGCTTTAACACTTGTAATTCTGATTTACTTGTTGAGATAGTAATGTAGTTATCCTACACTGCCATGTTTTATATTTCAGCTCTTGATGTCCCTAGTAAAATTGCTGAAGATTCACTTGAATATTTTGAAAGGTAAAAATAATATGGTTATTGTGCTCTGCATTAGCGGTTTGCAATATCATAGTTAATGTATCATATTGAATGCAGTTCTTCCAGGACACATTCTTTTTGTGACCCTTTTGGTGTTTGTAAAAAGTGCTGGCATGGCAGCCATGCACATTAAGTGAATTGTTTATCCATTTTCAGAGGTTCTTTGGCCCTTTTTCTAAAGGGACTGAAATGGAAGAGACCGGCTGTTGAGGTGTTTCTGATTTGCTTATTTCTGTGTGTTGTGAAAACTGACAAGCTAATCTTAAATATATTTCTATGCATAGAGATGAAAATGTACAACTTGAGGGTTTTTCAAAAGCATCCAGATGCCTGGAGGAAATTGGACATTAGATGCTTTTGAAAATCCCAGTGATGAGACTGTCTACTTCTAGCTGCCTAGATCTCATTGCTAATGTCATCCCTTGATATTATGAATAGGAATTAGTTCATCAACTCATCTCATATAGCTTGCTGTGTAACTGTTACGTAGAAATAACTCTCTCCTGTTTCTGGCCATTGGTTAATTAAATTAGTCCTTCCCAGATCACAGTCTTTCACAGGCATATACTAAAATACAGTTAATTTCTCTTTCCAGTTGGCCATAGATAACTCCCTCCTACGTTTCTCAAAGTCTTCATTATGGACACTCTCAAAAGCACTAGGTAGTAAGGCAGAAGAGATGGAACTGGCTGTGTGGAAACAAAATTGCTGCTCCATACTGGAAAATGGTGTGACGAAGGTGTACTAGGTTTAATTAATGTATATTTTAAAGCTGTGTATTCTCAGTGTTTGAGCTTCTTGACTAGATTCCTGTACCATCAGGCAACCATTTTATGTTTGTATATGTGTGTTTATTTAGTGTTTGTGTAATGTATCATATTCTGTATATTTTTTCTTCCTCTTTCATAGTTCCAGTGAATTACTTTCAAGCGGTCAGTATGATGCTGCAGCAGCGTATGCAGTAAACTCTCATAGGGGAATTCTCTGTAGTGAAGAAGATCTGAAGTATCTTAAATGTAAGAATTTGGTAACTGGGTTCATTCTTACAGGAATTTAGGTGATGTCAGTCTAGTCATTTCAGTGCTTAGGAGTTTGGGATTGGTGTGGCTTGTATTCCAAATTGAAGATAAGAAAAGCTGTAAAGCTTTTTTTTTTTTTTTTCTCCTTCATTGTATGTTAAGGACATGCCTTAAGAGGCAGAGAGGGAGGTAGTTAACTCACAACCATTGCTTTTCATACTGTTGGCGAGATATTGGGATAAGCAGTGATCTTAAGGTCTGGTATAAAACTGTTCCTAATGCAATGCTGAAACTGTTTTATTTCTAAGGATAAATTATGTGCAGTAGACAAGAGCAAAAGTCTACCTGCTAGTTTGAAAGTCCAGTCCTTATTGTTATGGGTGTTAATTACTCAAGCTTAGTCTTTTGCGTCATAAAGCAATATTCTAGTTAGCTTCATTAAAATTAGTTTCTGAAATCTGAAATATATAAAACCTATTGATGATTTTAAATATCCCAGATAAATGCAAAATAGTCTTTGTAATTTCATCTTCCTCTCAATGTTTTTGTTTGCATTTGGAAACACAAAATTGAGTGATATTGATGAAGTCAGAGACTGAAGCAGCAGAGTATTTTGTCCTTCCTTTGGAAGAAGCCGTAGGGGCATTGCTGAACTTTACAGGATTAGTGTGGGGTTTTTTTTCTCTGCATATTTGATTGGCTTTTGTTCAAGTTTTAAAGGCAATAACTGAGAGAATAACGATGATAAGCTAATATTCAGAATCTCAATTTAAAAATGAGTAGTCTTAGCAGCAGATATTATATTTTCTGTATTTTCACTTGAAAAATTGTATGTTTTAAAGACCCCACAACCCCCCTGAGACTTAGCCATTACCTGTCAATGGTAAAATACTGTCACGAACCCTCTGCCTTCAGTTTTGAGCAACCTTCATTTGGACTGATTAACAAAGCATCTGATATGACTCAACCTCACAAAAGATTCAGTAAGAATTTTGTCAGAGGCATTTGGTGGGTATCAGCGAACAAAGTCTAAAACTTAAGAAGTCTTAAATATTAGTGAAAGTTACTTTTCTGGGTGCTCAGCCAATGACTTTTGTTTTCATCCCTTTAGCTGCTAGCTGTCTTAAAGGAAGAAATCTCCTTTTGCTAAAGTATTTTGACTCAAGTACTGCAGCTGGACATCTTACAAATTCAACCATAACTCTGGAAGCAATCAAATGTGCATTGTCTGAAAAGCAATTAAAACTAGTAACACATCGGGTTAAACAGCAAAGGTATGTCGTTCTTCTGCACTGAGATTCATGGAGAGGTACGGGGGTATGCCATCCTCCTTTACTTCCAAGGTCACAAGGCTTTGCCTTTTCTTTGAAGTAAATCCTTTCAAACAAACCGCAACCAAAAATAGATAAATTGATGTCTTTTTGTACTCTCTTATTAAATCCTAAATTCAATATGAGCATAGACCAAACAAGCAATATCAACAGCTCCTTCTGAAGGACGCATTTTGTTTTGGTTGCTGTCAGCCTTTCTTACAGCATTAGACTCCAGTTTTGTTGGAGACTCTTTTCTTTTACATTGTAGGTAAAAACTATATGGATATAAGATTTTCACAGCCTACTGTGGCTTAAAAACCCCATAATTACTAGGATACGAATTTCTTCCATTTTATTGTTGAGGTCAGTACCAGATGCACAGTTTCAAACACAATTACACTAAAAACATGCTTAAACTGTAAACCCTATACCTGCGCTTGACCTCTGTTTTTCCATTTATGGGGAGAGGATACAATAATATTTGAATTTCTAGAAATGTGTCGATTTCTGTGTTTCTGATTTGGAGAGACATTAAGATGTCAAAGAGATGTTTTCCTAATCCAGCATAGATTTGTTTGAAATGGTGAAAATCCTGCTAGAACAGTCTGGTATTAAATTAACTCTAATGGTTGCCTCTCTGCTGAAAGACTCCTGAGAAGAGCAACAGAATTCTTTAGCACTACCCCATATTTTAGTTTTAAATTGGGATTCTAAACTGCCTTGTGTCAGGATCAAAATACCACTTGTTTGTTTCAGTCCTAACCCATAACCTGTCCTACTAATGCAAAAAAAACCTGTTACAGCCTGCTCTTTTGACATGCTGAAATCATCATTGTTCTTCTAATAGTACCTGGAAATCTGACTAGACTTCTAAAACTTACTTTTTTTTTTTTTTTTGACATCTTCATCTGAGTTTATTGTGAGTCTGACAACAAAAATTACAAATACCACCAGTACTGAGTAGACCAGCTTATGCAGTCTTTTTTTTTTTTTACTCCATCATAGCTTGGGAGCAACACAAGCATTTCCTTAATCCTGAAAACAACTTCCTATTGCTTTCAGTGCTCTTAGAGCCCTCTTTTCTCCGGTTGGGAGGTTAAAGAAGAGAAGGAATAGGCGACTGTGGGAAAATAACAGAATATTGGTGAAGAGGATTGTAAACACACTGAATTGACTTGCAGCTGGTGTGTCAAAAAACATATGTCATACTAATTGTTGTTTGGCCTTGTGTGTTGAACAAGTAGAACATCTGTGTTTCAGTTACATAGGCCTGTGATAAACACCCTATCAGATGTGCTTGAGATTCCTGCCCTGCTATGGGAAAGATCAAAGCAGAGTGGCAAACTACGCCTGCACGAATCCCAGATAAACAGGCAAAACCAGCAGGTTCAGCGATCCTCTAGCATGGACTGAGCTCCATGGTGTCTGTGTCCACAGGTGTGCCTCTGCCCAGGTGCTGCTTTGGGGATCCCCTGATTGGCAAGGTAATGAAAATAAATTTACTCTTTGCATTTCATCCATGGTTTTATGGTTGTTTCCGCATCCTGCCTGTACCAGCTCTCCCAGTTACTTTCTCAAATACAGAGGATTAAGGCTGCAAGGGGGCAGAAGAGCTGAAAGCGGTATAGTTTAATATTTACACATGCAGAAATATGCCCATCTAAACAATCCACTTGTTGTAGTTTGTTTTGAAATAGTCCAAATTACAGAACATATTAGTAATGCTGGTTTGTTTCATTACCTAGTCTTCCTCAGGTTAAGCTTTTCTGAGGCAGTAGGAGATATTATTTATGACTACAGGGAAAGTGGAACCAAGCAATGAGTCAAAGTGCCTGGCTTTGGCTTGGGTCGCATATGGTCAGTCTAGCACACACAAAAAAGTTACTCTGTGCCTGTGTAAACAGGACTGAATTTCTGGAGCCGTGGATTATATTCAGCAACTGGAACGTTTTTCTTTAGGTAAATAATAAGGCACTTGTATTGTCTTTTATGATTGTTCTACAATATATTTATTTCAGTTTTAATGGTGATGTTTTTGCTCACGTTTGTATAGAAAGCATCTGAAGTGAATACAAATATCTGAACTTTTGTCATTGTGTTTACTGAGATGTCAAAAGCTCTGTTAAATGTCCCATAATATCAATACATGCATGCTTTGATGAAGTAAGGGATTACTTTTTTGTAGACATGCTAGAAAATCTCCACGGTATTTTGGCAAGGACCCCAGTAGGAGGCTGTGGGGGTTCTCAGAGCCTACAGTTCCAAAACCAAGGTTGATTTGACCATCTCTGGTGGATTGTGAGTTCATTAATCAAATGACAAAAGGAAAGAAGGGTGCACTGTGTTCTCTATTAGGTTCCTTTCTACTTAGCTGCCTTCTGGCAGTGTCCTTTTTTTCTTCTATATGTGTTCTTGCGTAGAGTGTTGTTGCTCAGTTAAGTTACAGTTTTTCATTCTTATTTTATTTTCTGGCCGTATTTCAGATAATTTTAATGGAGTATTTTCAAGTTATCATCTCTTCTAGGGTTTGTTGATTTTCTCATTCTATGAGATTTTTAAAATAATGATAGGGAATTTTTTTTTTTCTTCTTCCAAGTAAAAGAAGGTTAGATTTTAATGTCACCACTAGCATTTCCACAGTGTTCAGGAACATCAGTCAAGATCACTGTGGGTTTTATGGTGAGGAAAGGGAGAGGTAACCATCTGCAAATACGTAATAATCTTCGTATTTGATTTTTCAGATAATTTCTTCTTTCTGTTGGAAAACTGTCTTACCACTGCATTAGTTCACTGTCTCAGTCAACAGTGGGTTAGAAAACCCCCGTTTTCATCTGTGGGGGCTACCATCCTGTCTCTTCTCTCAGCCGATCACAAAAAGCATGGTTTTGAGCTGTAGGAGGAAATAAGTAAGAAAAGTAAGCACAGCAAAATTTTAATAACAAACTTTTCAACTTGAAATTTCAATTCAGCTCCCATTTCAGCCTATAAATGACTTTGGATTCAGTGCTCCTAGTTTATAATGTGATCTGAATAAAAGTTTTTCCTTCACAGTGAGATGAACTGTGCATTCTTGCATTTTTCAGAACTCCAACAGGGATGAGGGTCACTGTGTCAGTTTTGAGGGCCCCTCCTGCTTGCACTTACACACAGGTTCAGTCTGTGCTCTTGCACAGAGCACCCCCTGGGGCAACCCTGGTGCTGAAATAACTCCGCAGGCACTTTGCTTGCTTCTAGCAGAGCCTTTACAGGCTGGCTTTTGGGCAACCTGCAACTTCAGCACTTACTGCTTAGGACACAAAAAAATAAACAAAGTCCTACTTTGTTGTAAGGTTTGTAAGTTTTCAGAGGGACTTCTTTTTACACTGCCAGACACAGTGGCAGAAGCTCTTCAGGCAGCACGAGCTCAAGCCAAGGGCAGACAGCTGCAACAAACCACATGGGCAGCAAGTGCCAGGTCCTGAAACTACTCTGCAGACAAACTAGTTCTTATCTACCTGGGCTTAGCCAGGAAAAGGGCTTAAATTTAAGGATAATATTTCTGAAAATTAGGTTTTCTGCATCCAGAGATGGTTATTTGCATCTATTCTGCTTGTTGTGTCTTGCTCCAATAAACTGCCCTTAACTTCAGTGCCTGCAACCCCCCTGCCATTCTATTGCTCTTATGGGTTTCAGAAGTGATTTTGAGTGCAACCAGGAATTTTGGCCTTTGAGCTTTTTCAATTAAAATAAGCACTGTTTTTTCTTATAGGTCTTTAATTTTATCAGTTTTTTTTTCTTTTATCTCAGTCTTAGGATTTGTAATCCATCTATAAAAACAGTGAATGATTTGTGCAGTATGCTTAATATGAATAGTACAAAGCTTATTAGAGCAAACGCAGGATCTGTAAATGCAGTTGGTTTTTTCTTAGATGCATTGGAACAGGTTATTTAAATGGTACCCTCTGTACTTTGGAAGACTGGAATAAGATAGCAGTTGCTTGTGCAGAAAATAAACATGTAGAGTTATCTCAGAAAATCGTGTTGATTCTCACCTCACAGGATGGAGTGTTTGAAAATTCACCAATTGAAGATGAAAAAGATGCAAGGATAATGGAACGTGTTTTCTGGGAGTTTTTCTGTGTAACAACAGAGGGAGCTCTTACAGCAGTCAAGTGAAAAATCCTTTTAGCTCTGTATGAACTGTAGTAAACACTACATGCAGAAACAGTGCTGAGAATTATTTTACCATCAAATATCAGTTATTTGTCCCTTTTAAAATGTCTGTGTGAGAATGTGTGCATGTTTGTATTTTGTTTAACTGGAAATGTATTCTCAGTGTAAAAGAAAGTTGTCATATTGTACTCTGGAATGGTATGGTAATGGTATGCATTTACTTTCCATCCTGTTCTCAGCTTCGGTACATCGTGTCTGCCCTTTAGTATAGTGCTGGAGGGAGATAACACACAGGATTTAGAATCAGTGTGGGTATGGGAAGCTACTCCGAGTGAACTGTCATTCTGAAGGAGCTGGGAAAATGGCATTGTGCAGTGTAGACATACCCTGATGCCTTGGTCTTTTTGTATTTTTCCTGATAGGCCAGAAGGCTCATATCACTAGCGTCATAGTACAAGTCATAGTTTCAAGATAATCTAACAAATCCTGCCAAAATACATCAAATGTCTACTTAGAACAAATTTAGGCTTCAGTTACATGCCTCCACCTGCTCCTTGGATTGCTGTGGGAATAGTTTGATTTGAGGACCACATTACGCTGTAAGAGCCAGTACGGGAACTTAGCTTAGACACATTAGTAAGAGATGGGTAACTCGGTCTTAGGGAAAGGAAGATGTCCAACTGCAGCCCTATGCCAGCAGATTCACTGGGAGCATGTTGGCAGAGCCTCTTTTTAGCTCTCAGCCCACAACCAGTATAAACAGGAAGAATACTGAATGTCATTTACTGTTGTCGCTGTGCTACATGTTCCCAAATAACAGATATCTCTATAATTAAGCTAGATATAACTACTGCTGGTTTTTTTTTTTTCCATTTTAATACATTTTTGGCACTTTTTAAAAGCTGCTGGGACATATTTATTATATGGATAAATCTGCAGAGTTAGGATTCACAAGAGAACTTTCTTTAAAAAATAAGAATTATAAGTCTACAGATATTGTAAGTATTGTGTGGATGAGGAACAGAGAAAGGTATGCAAGTCCAGTTTTTAACATGTAGAATGTCCTGTAAATATAAGCCTTAAGGTAAATATATAAATGTAGACATATTTTTTTTAAATAAATGAGTGTTAAATATTTTTTTTCTAGTAATGCCTGCTACTTAGTAGTGTCTTTCCAAATGCTTGTGAATTGTTATCACTCCGAAGAGCTTGCAGTTTAAGCAAGTTTTATTAGGGGTACACTCTTTGTAATGAGCATTAGAACATCTACCTCAAGAGTGATTCAAATCTATCAAAGACTGGCCCGTTTAGTGGCACTTGAAGTGAGTTCAGTGCTGGAGGAAAAGGTAAGTTCTGTGACCCTGGAAAGTGGGGCCTTGCCAGGATGCTTTTGTAGTTGTCTTAGGTGATCACATCTTTTCCTAGGTTGGATTTTTTTAATCTGATGTGGCATTTTCTGTACTACATCTGCTATGCTGAGAAGGAATTTCTAGCGTTTTCAAAAGTCAGAGGGCAGCTGATATAATCCTGTTTGCAGAAGAGGGGAGAGAAAGAGGTGATACTGTCAAAAGATTGTGAGAACAGAGATTTAAAACATTTATTAAAGCCTCAGTTTACAGAACGTATTCAGGAATAAATAACTTAGGTGATATCTACTTTACATATCATTGCAGCTGTATTTTGGCTAATGTTCAAGTACATTTTCCCAGAACTACTGAGGGTGAACTACAAATTAAGAATGTAGTTTTCCCTTTTAATGCTTTTTGCTATTCATGTTATTGAAATTGATGTAATCCTGCCATTTTAAATGTATATGCTGATGCAGATACTCCAAAAGGATCAGGTGAAAAGGTCAACAGTGATGGCTTCTCTGTGATTTCTGAACTCATGACATCTGCAGAAGAGAGTTCTGAGCAAGAGCTTATGATTGGAAAAAAAGGTGTTGCACGCTGTTTGCAGATACAGGCTAGTATACTTTGGAGACTGCTTGGTTTCATAAGAAATGCAAGGAGCATTAAATGTTTATTTTCCAGATTGAGATTGTTTTAGCTGTCCAGACTGTTATTTCTATATCAGAACTAGTGCATTCATTACTGACACCTGATCTTTTCCTTAACTCAGCTTGATACCACCCAAGTGACGACAGACTTCTGCACTTTTTGAATATGAAATGCAGAGGAGTTGAATTCCATAGGAGAGCTTTTTCCAGAGTCTGGTATCATCGCACACGATGAATGCAGAGGTCAATAGTAATTTCTCTTCCCATTTATATAATTTACTTTAGTTATGAAGTTCTATAATTTTACTTGTGACCAACTTGCATTGTAAAGTTCAAAGATGAACTATAATTAAATACCAAACATAAGCAAGGGATCAGAAAGAATGGCCAAATATATTTTGTATGCTGGGAAAAGAAAGCAGGTATAAACTCTCAGAAGTAGTAATACACCTTCATGGAAAAAATGGACAGTCCGTGCTAGATGAAAATTGGTTTATTATTATACATTGCTATGCCTACTGAAACTTCAGGTTCAATTTTCTCATTTTATGCTGGTGGATGCATATTAATTTTAATGGTGCTATTTCTTATATGTGTAATGACTGACAAAAGATCATTATCTGATTAGTTGTCACACTGATTATAAGATAAGACGGGGTAAGTGTTTGACCTCAGATGCACTGTATATATTGTAACTTGATTTACAGTGTAACATACATTGGATATTGACCAAAAGGATGAAAACAATGAATGAAAAGATCACTGACAATTCTTACTGCACAATAAAAGAAAGCAGTGCAGATGTAACTGCAGCACTCCCCAGAGTGATTTCATGGTTCTTGTTTAATATTTGCAGCAGCTGAAAAATGAAACTGCTTGTTAAATCTAACAAGACAGTGATGGACTAAACAAAGTTTTATTCTTTTTCTTTATAGCCATTTTTACTGTGCAGAAGTGATTTCTAGCAAGGATACATGATCCAATGGCAGGCCTGAGGTATGTGCTTCTTTAATTGGCCTATTTACTTGCTAGTTGTTTTGTATTAAACATTCTCTGGAAGTTTTAGAAGTCATGCTACATAAGAAAAACAATCTAAGTGTGGTATCAAATGAATACTCTCTAGAGCAAAGACAGCTGTTACTAGGGAGAACTGTACTGGTGTTGCCTTATATGCCTTATTTTCCTTCAGAAGAGCTTGGTGTCTCCCAATCCAAGCATCGGTTGCTAAACATCTGTTGGGATTTAAAGCTATTTAGACTTGCGTGTTTTATTTAGCAACCTCAAGAATTTTCAGTCACTTCATCTTGAAAAAAATAAAAAGTGTCTTAAAAATTCTATTTAGCAAGGTGACAATATACTTTCACCTAAAGTGTCTGTAAAAGCCAAGTAGCATTTTAGTAGTATTCAAACAGCCAAAGTTACATATAAAGAAGCTTTTTTTCAAAAAGCTAGAGACGTCTGTAAATGCCTAAGCAAGTTTAAAAATCCATTCCTTACAAAACTTTATGTCCCCAGTCTCAGACGTGATTCTGAAGAAGAGTTAACCCAGTTTCACAGACAAAGAAGTAGGAGACCTGTCTTGTCACCTCACTGGTAAGAGAGATTCTGAAACATTTTGGATACTGGCAGTAGTCACGTTTCTTTTTTATCTTGTTTATTAATCAAACTCAGAATTTATTGTTTTCCCAGTGTTTGGCAGACTTGGACAAAACAGTCTGGTCAAAATATAATAAAGTGGTTGTGAGTTTTAAAAATAGTTCAAGAGTGAAAAAAATTTACAGGTACACAGCATCATGGTCCTATGCAATTCATTATTGCCAAGCTCTGACTAGCTGACTTAATTCCTATCTCTACTTGCCTGGTGTCCTGCACTCACCTCCTTCACATGCAAACTTCACAAGGGTCAGTCATAGATTTATACCTTGATTTAATGAAGAAATTAGGCTCTTACGAAATAGGTGCTGAATGGGAGATTAAAGATACTGGAATGACAGGAAATGTTGTGAGGTTAGTTACGTAGTGTAGTGCCCAGGATGCTTACCTCAAGGAGAAAATCATGAGCTGCACTTCCTGTTTCATGGAATTCTTCTGTCTTAAAATAAATTCATTATTAATCTTCTGTCTCAAAATTAATTCATTATTAGTCTTCTGTCTTTAAATTAATTCATTATTCACTGGAAAAAGTAGAAAGCCCATCCAAGATCCACTTCCCAAGTGAGTGCCCTTACCACGTAGAAGATGGTTTTTGCTCCACCCCCCCAAGACATTTCATTAGAGCTTAAAGAGTGATAATACTATTTTTATTGCATTCTTGTCTTTGTGAGGTGGGTTTTTTTATGTTACTCCAGCAAGTTTTATGGAGAGAAGGAGATGGCAGTAACTTAGCTTTTTGCATGCTTCACAAAACTCGTGTGATATGAGAGTTAGGTTTTCTGAAGTTATCAAAAGCAAAATAAAATTTTGTGGTACACCTTCCACCAGATGCAAGTCAGGTAGAAGATTATCAGTATGAAAAAATTTGTATTGATAAACAGATAAATGATAAAGATATTGATAAGAGTCAATCAGTGGTATTCATTAGGACCTTTTAAGGAAAATGAAGGTATTCAATTTTAAGTATCTTTTTATGTTGTTTCTTCAGGCTCTTCCCATTATTTCACCTTTTTTCTTCTGACTTTCTTGTGTCCCCACGGGCCAATTATCCTTATACTTTAAATCACAAAATGGTAAAGGAGCAATCTTTCACTGGTGGAAGATTAATGATATTAGCATGGTGACCTAATACGGTAAATGCGTTCTATTTCCATCCTTCTGTAATCCCACAGAAATCCATGAGTCACACTGAGGATGTTTGGCCTTACGCCTTTTTCTTCACTAAATTTTATGACTCTCTGAGCGTCCCTTCTGTTTTTGAAAGCTGTGTATACAGTCACCTGATTTGCATCATTGCTGAAGCCATTAGTCAGAAAGAGCTATTGAAGAGGCAGCACTGGATGTACCTGACCAATTAACTAAGCTCTCCCAAGCACAATTACTTATGTCCTAGATGTATTAACATTGTTTTGACAGATGGTTTTGAAACTTCCAGATACATTGAGAAATCCTGATAGCAGATTCCATCAGTTCGTTTGTAATAAAACTCTATCTAGTCACAGCGCTCCAGACTTCATTAAGGCTTCTCACTGAATCTAGTAAACCATAAATTCTGGACTGTGTTTTGCTCCAGTGATATTCACTTTGACTATTCTGCTGGATAGCTGAAAGTGGAAGTAGGTTATCTCTGAAGATAACAAAGCAAAAAATGAAGTATTAGTTTTTGAGCTTTTGTGGTTAACTGCTGTCAAGCTTCAATTCCAGTTCTTCACTGCTTCACGTTCAACAAAAATAAACATAGTCCAAAAAATAAGTAAAAAAATTGCTATGAATACAGTGCAGGGGACAGAATTACCAAGCATGCAGCTGCTGAAGGTAGATTTGATACGCTGGAGTAAATTAATTTTGAATGAAGCTCGCATTGATATGAAATTTAAAAGGTCAAATCATTTTCCAGTAACTCACCATTAACCCCTGGTGTAACTGGAACCTCTAAGTAACTGTGATTCTGCTTCAGAAATAGAAACTAAATAATAATAATAATAGCAATAAAAAAGAGAGTGCAGAATAAACTGCACAGCCCTCCCTCCTGCAATCAGCAGAGCAGCAAGTAGTCAACTGCAATCATTTTGATCATAAACCATCGTGGGAGGGGGGACGCGACCCATAGTGTTTCATATACTGTAGGAACACAATACCTTATAAGCAGAATGCTATTTTTTAAAAAATAAAAGGATTTTTTTTTCAATAAAAACATATTAGAAAAGAAATCTCTGCTGGATATCTTGCAAAGATTATTATTTCTTGTATGGCGATAGCACCAAGACTACATTCTCATTTTACCAGATATTGTTCAAATACCAAGAGACAGACAGCAAAGATGAAAAGAAAGCGAAGTACAAATACTGAAGTGGATCTGGAAAGGTCATTGATAGATGTTTTTGTTCTGGTTACTTTTCTGAATTCTAAAATACACAATGAAAAGTGCAAAGGGAGAGAGACCTATCATAATAATCTGAAATTTCTAGAGTTGATTTTTCCGATTTTACAGATTAATTACTAGTTAATTTGTACTTCTGAATTCTATCAAGACTGGAACTCAAGTATGTGACTGCTTTGTGAATATAATTTGGATGTGTGGATTAGTTAAACGACTACTTGTTCGACAGTCTTGAGTGTTAGGTTATTTTATTCATACTTGAACAAAAATACAAGGGGGCTGCAAAATCCTCAGCACCTAACTCAGCTGAACTGTTAATTTCCTGAGGCTGCTACCATCGCTATCATTCATCGCAGGGTCAGGACGCAGTGCTATTGCAGATAGCACACAACTGGGCCAGAACCCTCTCCCTGCTCCCCTCCTCAGCTGCAGTTGCTCAGGCAACAAGCTCCATCAGCAGCAGAAAGGCACAGAAGGAAACTGTAAGGAGTGGGAGGAGAGAGATTTCCCAGGGGCTATAGGAAGAGTGGAGGAAAGAGGAGGGAGAATATTGGTACATGTCTCAGAGAAGATATTTGCCCTTGTTGTTGCATAGACAGTGGAGAGAGGGTGCCTGAGGCTGCTTCAAAGCACTTCAGTTAAGCTTCTTTCCCTCTCTTGGCTTTTGAAAGAGGTGAGCTCATTGAAAGAGGTGCCTGGTGTTGGATAGTGTTAATATCCTCCTGTATACTGGAACAGTATTCTTAAGGAGTCATTTAGGTGCCTTTACCTGGTAAACTTGGTATAAGGCATCTGATCTAGTCAAATGCAAGCTGAGGTTTGTGTTGGGCCAAGAGGAAAGCTCTTCTGAGACATACTTGTATCCTTCAGGGGAGCAATAGGATCTCCAGGAGCCATTGTCAGCACCTGGGGCATCTTCTCCCCTTGACTCTAAGGAGATCGTGGTATGTGTCTTAGAGCTTTTGCCATATGGAAGTTTTTGGTAACTGGCTTACCAAGGAGAGGAAGATGGTGCCTATGATCATCCTCCTTTAGGAGTGGAGAAAATATTTTTAAAAAAAGAAAAATGACCCCACACACTTTCCGTTATTGTTTCTACAAATACATTTGCAGTATTGATACCATTATCAAAGCTGTTAAAGGTAAGGACTTGTTACTGAAATTTCTTTAGACTTAACACCGATGAAAAATAAATGTTTCTTAGTTCTAAACATTACCTCTTCATTATCATTTGTTTTAATAGCTATTACTTTTTATTTCATCAGTAACAGAACATGAACACTCTGTAGGCTTTACTGCATTCTGTCTTTGCAGTTCTCATTTCCAATGAATTAATATTGATTGATTGAACTAATGTTTATTTTGATCATATCTTATGAAGGATCCAGGTTTCCCTTCATGTATATTTTATTGCTGTTCTCTGTTAGCTGTTTTGCACAAAAAATGCTTTACATTATATCTGACAGTCCACATGAGACAGAAACATTTTATTTTTTAAAAGTTGCGTTCGAGTCAAAGTTTCTATCAACAATTAGATTTTTCTTCTTAATTGTGATGAATGATATTGTTTGGATCAACCTGTTTGTTTTTGTAGTCATTTTTGGAAAGTTGTGATATGAATTCTTACAGCGATACATACAAAAATCTTTATCACAACTGTACGATTAGTACTTGCGTGTTTGCCAGTATTATTATCTCATTGCTTCTCTTGTAGAAAATTTACATATGTTGTCTCTCATGTTAGATGGTAAATTCCTTGGTGCACTGATTGTCTTTTGTTCTATGTATAGTACCCTGCAAATGAAATCTTGTTTATGGTTGGGGCTCTTGTGCAGCATGGTAATAGAAATCATAACCTCTTCCTGTATATTTTTCCATTAAAATAGGTAGATATGGCAGCAGCATAATGATGATGCCAGCAGACTTGTTAATGCTGTTTGAGCTGGGCTGTGTAGCACTCCCAAAGGCTACAGTATGCTGATGGAAGTGGTTTTCCCGCTGCTTCAGAACAAATATTGCTTCAAGTTTTTACACTTGTCTCCTCATTTGATGTCCATCTCTTGAAAAGAACAGTTGGCTAAATTCTACCTGTGTCAATCCCGGTAGAGGGAATACTTCCGAATGAGATGCAGAGTTTAGAATCCATAAGAGGAATAAATAAATTTCAGTAGACCAGGGTAGGAAGTGGTAAGATAAGTCAAAAGGTGTCAGAAGGGGAAGAAAATTTAGTTAAGAGTTACCTGGAAGGTGAAGTGAAGAACTCTGTAATGAGAGTGCCATGGAAAGAACAGGAGATGAGAGATGGCAAAAGGGGTGGTGGTTCTATGCTGGGAATCCAAGCCACTTAACTGGTGTTTAATGTCTTATGACAGAGCGTCCAGGGTCTCACGTTGATGGAAAGATGCAACTTTGTATCATGAATGTGCGATATTATTCCGTAAAAATGGAACTTTCATGTCATCAGGTATATAAATAGTTGCTTTTGTTTTGTTACCCTTTTCATCAGTGCAAGAATGGATGGCCCAAGAACAGGAAGAGCGGAGAGGGAGAGTATATTGCATATAGGGAGGAAAAAGCTGCACAGAAAGGAAAATGCAGAAAGGAAAGCTGAAAGAGGAGACCCATATGGAAGTGAGGAAGGAGGAAAGGTAAGGGGAAAGTTTAATATTGTTTCTGGACTTTCAGATGGGAGAAAAACAGAACAAGAGAGAATCCAAGGAAAGGATAGAAGATACAGAAATTTAAGGAAGCACAGGCAATCTTTGAACTGGAAAAAGACAAATAATGCAGATGTTTCTGGGTAAAGAGCAGGGAATGCTCAAGAAAGCAACCACAAATTCATTAAAAAAGATTGACAGAGTGTCAGAAAACAGGCATATCTTTATTTTTCAGGTAGAAAAGACCATCGTCCAGTGGCCCTTCAGCTGATGGATGTATAGCTTTTATGTCTTTCATTTTTAATTCCTGTAGGGGAGTGTCTTTTTTTTTTTTTCTTTTTCTATACTTCCTTTTCACTAAGCTTTTCAGTAGGAGACATAGAAGCTCAAAGAATGAATGAAATTGTTTACAGTCATATCAACATTGAAATGAACTGAAATTTCAGAAAAGTTAAATTATTCTGATTATGAAGAGGTATTTCTTAACAGTGTGAATATTATGGAAGTGTTGTTCAAGGGAGATTTTGTCCTTTGGGATATTTGAATCTGGATCGGACAGAAGACCAGAAAGGTTTGGTGATTTGCTAGATGTTCTGTGTGTGAACATGAGTGAGGCGGAATCGGTGTGCTGTGTAACGCACAGCTGGACCAGCATTGCTTTCCCTACCTTTGCAGCAGGTCTGTATCTTTAATCAGACTCACAGACAAGTAAGGCTGCATGAATTTGAATCCCAACAGTTGTATTCCAGACTGGGATTTGAAGTGCAATCAGGAGCTGGCAGCTGCTCATGGAATATTTGAATAGGGAGGTTATATTCAGAATTTTCCTTCAGTATGGGCATAAATATTCTTATGCATAAGGATTTATATATCCCTCATTAGTTGCACATACCTAAATCCTCTTTACACTGAGATACTTACAGTGGTGGTTTTAGTTATTCTTAGGGTTGATCCTTTGACAAAAAAATGTATGACAGGGTTTAATAGTTGTACACTTGCTTCTGCTAAGCCCAGCTATTAAAAATACTTCTAATTTCCATTCAGTGAGTATACGCAATTTGTCTTAATAGCTATGGTTGTAGGAACCTGTTTGTATTTTTCATTAGCTAATGTTTCCAAATTGAGTTTTGTGTCATTGGCATAGAATTTCAGAGCTGAATTTCTTCCTCATTCCAGAGCCTACATGTGGCATGAGTTTTGTTTGAAGAGCAACAGCTACATGGTCTTCTCATTCTAAAATGCTTCTGGAAATTCCCTTCTTGATTCATACATTTGTAAATTTAGACTTTGTTTGTCATACGTGACTCATGCCTAATTCTCCTGAGCCTTATGGGAATATCTGACTCTTAGAGGTATTTATTCCATTGGGATTTGAATGACAGAGATCTGTACAAACAACAGTTTGTTCTTTCTAGAACAGTGTGTGGTGCCGTTGTCTGCAAAGAGAGAGTATGTCTAGTCTGGGAATAGGCATGAACTGGAATCTCACGTCCCTGTGTTTCTGGGTTGCAGGGAAATGGGTTTTGGGTCCAGATCTTGGCACAATACACACTTACAACTCTTATTAAGAAGGTGAATCACAGTCTTCACTGCTGGTCAGAATGACCTCAGAATTAGAGTCATATTCATAGTCAAGACCAACATTTTGTGGCTTAGGATCAACTGTTGTCTAAACGTGTGAGACATGTTAACAACAGTGGTATAAATAGAATATATTGTAGGTTTTAGTAGCTTGGACAAAAAGCCCCATTCAGCTGCTGTGATGATTTGCTGTTGGTGGTAGGAAACTTCCGAGCATAGAGATTGGCATTGCTGAATTTTGTCCTCTAGGGCAAGGGTGTAAGAGACGGTGGTTGGCTGCAGATCACAGGCTTGTAATGAAAGGCCAAGGTGCTATGTGGAGTTCCTCCATCTGTGGGAGGAATTGTGTCCCGCCCTGGGTGGGCTTTCCTGGCCCACCTTTGGCTGCCATGAGTGGGAGTGGAGGAAGACTAGAAAGGTCTGTGTTCCAGACCTTTGCTGGAAGTTGTGGGTGAATATGCTTCCACCTCTGGAAGAGAAAATGCCTTTTGGAAGAAAACATTCTACTTGGACCCGGGCATTTAATGTCATTAGAGGTGTCAATAATTAATAAAATGCCGGCAGATGGCGCCCAAGAATATCGACTGCAGAGACCAGAGTAATTGGGACCCGGTATCATTTGCTTTGGTGTATTACCTGAACATTTTTTTACATGCAGCTTTTAAGAAGCTCCACATAGTATGTCTTCGTAAATTAATTCATAAAACAACAAGTAATGCATCAAATTGACAGCCACCCATAGCTACGTGTAAGAACTGAAACTGTCTGGAGGTTGGTTGCGGCAAGACGTGGCTTTGCAGTGGTAGTGACAGCAGAAGAGCAGCACTGCAGGATTCCAGAGGGTAATGCCTATGGCAGGAGGAAAAATCCCTTGTTCCAGATGTGGCTTCGCTTCAAAAGCAGTGACTTGTCTGAAACAAATGTATATGGTAAATAAAACCCTTATAAAGCCTCGCAGAAGGCCAGTTAATTGCAAATAAATAATTGCTTGGGTAGGTGTAACAGTGATGGTATGTCAGGAACAAATTTTTTTTTCCTTAGTCATGCTTTGCAACATATGTTCAAGCATTTCTTTACTCTCATAAATATTAGAGAGAATAAGATAGTAAGATGGGATACCTAGATGCGGGAGCTTTCTTCTCTTGCTCTCAGCACTCAGGTGAAACACACAGAGGGATTAAAAATGGATTAGATAAGCATTCTTGAGGGAGCAGAGAACTCTGGGAACAGTGCTCTAGCCTGTTAATTGTGAAAGATGCAAAAAACTGCCTGGCCCTTTTCTGGTTTGGAAAAGCACAGTATTTACATTGGCTTTTATGTGATTTACAGCTTGCTTCTTGTTTCTTTGGTTTTGGTTTGGTTTTTTTTCCCCCCTAGTCTTTCTTTTTAACTATTTCAGGGTATCCAATGCGTCTTCACAATTCTATTCAGATGTCCTTTCCCTGATGTATCCCATGTGCCTTAAGATGTCAGTAGGACTAGAAATAAAACTGTGACCCATAAATTAATACTAAGACTCTTGTGTAATTCCAACTTGTCAAGATACAAAATTTTACTTTTAGGCAATTTATTCTCTAGGGCAGTGTTCTCTGCCTGATTATTTCCGAACTTTATTGTTGAATTCAATGGGAAGGAAGTGAGGCCACGACATGTATATACTTTATGCACCCATTTTTATTTATTCTGGTATATTTTCTAGATGATGGGTGTGGAGGATAGTCAGAGCATGTAATTATTATGTGTTAATTAGTGCCCTAAAGCTATATTTAATTAAACCTTTAATAGCAGATTACAAATATTCTCTTTGTGAAGTAGGGCTGTTGCAGTGCAGCCTAACTAGAAACTGGTAGACTGACAGCTTGCACCATCGAACACTTATGTTTCTATGGGGAAAGATAAGAACACTGGTAACGAAGGGCAAAATGTCAGTGTCACGATTTTCGCAGCTGAATCTATTCTGTCTGTCTCCTGCCAAATAGCCTATTAAACCTTTTAGCATTATGCTGCCTGTGACACTAGGAGTTGGTCCCATTTATACTGATAGCTTTACTGTGAGAGAGTAGCAAGAATACCCTTCATTAGTCCTACAGATAAAATCCTGAATAGTACATGGAACATAAGTTGCTTAAAACATGTTGTTTGCAACGTATTATAGCATGTAAGGTGTTAATTATCTATGTATGTTTAATATACAGCATAAATTGAGTATCACTGTTCTACTGAAGTTCCATGTTGGATTGAAA
Organism: Himantopus leucocephalus; assembly: GCA_003993805.1. Taxonomy (NCBI): domain Eukaryota; kingdom Metazoa; phylum Chordata; class Aves; order Charadriiformes; family Recurvirostridae; genus Himantopus; species Himantopus leucocephalus. Next base: position 2,628,437 of record RSEF01000003.1, read on the forward strand.
GTAGAAAGCTGGTGTATATAATTTCCATTTATTCCATGGTTTCTGTCAAACTAATTGACTCTTCACTAGTCCCTTTGTCTCTTTTCTTCCGTGTGTACTCTTTTAAAAGTGCTCCTTATAATTCTCAGTATATTTCAGGATGGCACAAAGACAACGTGCCAAACTGAGCAGAAGTTCATCACGCAGTCTTGTCAAAAACATTTTTTGAGCTGTGCTACACTTTAATGCAATGAAATGTAGTCCTTTCATAAGGTTTGCTTTCTTACTTAGCAGTTGTTCAGAAATGCAGTATGCTATTTGCTTATGCACCATGATTTGTTTCACGGAAAAAGCATTGTTTTGTCCCCAGGTACTAGTCAAGAAACCAAGTTTAATTCGGTTTCTCAAAGCACAATTATTATTAGAGGCTTAAGAGTTACAGTATTGCTTAGAAACAGATCTCAAAGACTTTTGTCCTACTCAGTTGGGACTCTGAGGTCCTATGAAATTGCAGAGTGCAAGATACTGTAGGAATCTGCCTGTAAAGCTTAAGCAGACAGTGAACTCTTATTCATTGTAAGATGCCACACTGTGCTGATTCGGAAAAACAATCAAACAGAAAGAATTCAGAGGTAGATGTGTAGTCTGTGAATGTTTAGTAGGGATTAAAAGAAAAACTGTAAACCATCTCAGATACTATGCAAAGTGTTGCAGCTCACCGTGCATTCTTGGAAGAAAAACCTTGTAAGACACTCACTTTGAGTAGCAGATGCTTTAACTAGAAGAGGCATTCTGCCGCATAGTGTTTTATCATATTATTCCATAAACAAAGACAACCTTCAGCTTCAATAAGACAGACCTGTGTTCTAGATTAACAGAACAATGAAATAAAAAATAGATAATCAGAAATGAGGTATGCATGAGTGAGCAGAGAGGGAAATTTGCCCCGATTTGCCTATGTAAATTTAGTTCATCCCCCCTGTGTTATTATATAGCCTTTAATCATGTAATCACACACTGTGGGAAACAGCTCAGCAAAACCGCATCGTGATTTCTGCAGTGCTCTTGTCCACACTTGTGATACCATGCTATGCAAGTGTTTACGTTCCCACACATTTATTTCATGCAGTTCTCTTCTCTTTAGCTTCCTCTCAAAATAAATAATTAAACATCTTATTTCCTGCAAAGATCTGTTGGCCGGTACGTTTACTTTCAACTTTCCTATTGGCCAGGGTTGTAATTGCTGCAAATCTCCGTGTTTTAAGCATTACGAAAGAGTTGAAGCTATGTTTCTTTTTCATAGTCTAGTTCTCATACGCAGTTGGTACTCTCATGCAGTGTTTGCAGAGATACTGCCGTGCTTTGTTTGCACATCCATCTTTTGATATCTTTCTGGTTAAATGAATTTTTTCTTTGTCAGGCTTTCAAGTCACCAGATGCTAAGGAGGCAGGCTGAGAGGTCTAAACTGATAGAAGAATTTGTCCCCAGAGCTGCAGTTTGGGGAAACATACAATAAATTCCTGGTCCCCATATGCTATTGTACAGAACAACATGCGGTCTTCTCCCATTCTTACTAGGGAAGCAGAGTTTGTGAATGCGAGCTGCTTCTGTCACGAAGATGGATGTATTCATTTTTGCAGAGCTTTTGTACACAGCAATCAGTTAGTCTGATATTACTTCCAGGCCTTGATTTTGTGTAGAATGACCTGATCTTGAGACATCCAGGGAGCAAAAAAAAACATCAGAAGAGAGAAATTCAGTATTTCTTCAACTAGCATACTCTTTAAGGAAAGAAGATATGGAAATTCCTTTGGATTTCTTTATATCAGACGGCAGTTACAGATAACACTGCACTTACAGCATGCTGCTGCTGGCTGCTTCTTCATTCAGCCTTTTACTCCATGATGGGCACTGCAATACAATCTCAAAATAAATGTAGTATTGCCGTACAGTCTGTTTGTGTATCACACATGCATTGGTTTGCGTTTTCATTTTCAGAATAGTCCATTCGGAGTTTTCTTGTCACACTGAAGGCTTCTTCATTTAGCTTTACTGAGAATAAATTTCACAGCTCCTACTTTACGGCTTGCAGAAAGCCTTCTTGCTGGGGCTCTAACATTTCCTGTTAGGTAATTGAGGTTATTGTAACACATTACTTAAGGGGCATACAAGAGAACAGACTTCATCTGATATTCCAAAATAAATGCTGACACAGTTTTTCCGATAAAAAAAGTTTGCCAGAATATTTTAGAAACTAACAATTATATGCTAATATTTCTAGACTAACAGGAATAGAAATTAGAATTAATGAGTTCTCTGCAGGTACATCTGTCACGTATTTATAATATGAGGCATATTTCATGCTCACAGCGCTCTGCTAACATTATGCAACACTTGCATGCAACTGCTCTCTGCAGTAAATACCAATCTTGATTTGCTGCTGGAGAAAATGAAACTTAGTTTCCAGGCATGGTACCCTGAGGTGCTAAGTGTGTCTTCCCCCTGAAGTCAGTGGATATAAATGTTGCTTGGACTATCTGTAAGAAAACTGTGCCCCAGTGGACTTGATATTACTTGTGACTGAAAATGTCCTTGTCTAAAATATATTTAAAATGTAGAACCCCTGACTGCCGTAGCTCTGTGTTGCCCGCTTGGGTGCCTCAGTTTGCAGTCGCTGAAGCCTCGAATGCAGAGAAGCAGCAACATCCAAACATACCTGTTGAGCTGCTCATGTCTCCTGGGATAAAGACAGAGATAAATGCTGAATAAATATATTTGCTTACAGAACAAAGCTTAACCTGGAACTACGCTGTCAAGTTTTCTGTGGATGCTAATTAAGTGATGTGATTTGTCTCTGTTGCCAATCTCCCCTGTGTAAAGTGAGAATAATAATTGCACCTAGCTTAGAAGAAACTGGAGGAATAAATCTTTCCCTAGTGCTGAGACAGTGTTGATCCAATAGAAATATGTCTTAATCTTTCTAATGATAGAATAAGAGTGCCTAGCTAAGGTGCCAAGCGCTGCTGTCCTTGACATTGTACATACAGTGACAAAGGCATCCTCTTCTTTTGGCAAACTGTGTTCATTCAAAATAAACAGATAAATACTGGGCTCTTTGCTTCCAGGCTTTGCATAATTCACAATATGGCCATAAACAAATTGTGTCTGTGATTCATTTAACCCGAAATTTCTAAAAGAGTTTGCGTATAAATGGAAATTTGTTTGAAATTTTGCTGCTTTATTCATTTGGCTTACTCTCAATTTTAGTCACAAGTAATATAACCGTCTGTTAGTAGTTTTTAATGTAAAAGTTGAATATAAGGAACATAGGTATGACAGTTTCAATAGTTGCTGCTGCAAATTCTACCTGTGTGTGAGATTGGTGTTGGCAGGTGTTGAACTCACTTCCCAAAAATAGAAGACCCACTCTCAATTGGTTTGAGTGTCGTCCTGGGAGATGTTCATGCTTCTTTTTGAACTACCACACTTCAGGATAGGATAATTTGATACATGTGCATAGCAGATGTTGTCAGGCATAGAGGTGGACCTACAAGAGAAGTTTTAATTTGGATCTTAACTTTCCTCACATCCAGGGGCTGTTTGAAGGTCTATGTGACTCCCATTATAAGCTTAATTTCTGAAGTTCAGCTCTAGTTCTGAATTTCCCCTAGGCTAGAAATAAGGAGATTTTTTTCAATCAGGATGTCTGGTATATATATTCTGTCTTTGAAATCACTGTTGGCAGACTTCTTGACAGAATAAAAAACCTTTCATTCTGTCTGTTAAGGGAATTTCCATCTACCCTGTACGATAAAAACTTCTGTCATGAATATAGAAAGACTATGGCTCATATTTTTGTTCCTGAATTGTATATAATAAATTATTCCTTATCCAGGGAAATGGGGGACTGGAGTACATGGAAGTGTTTCGGTTTCCAGAAATCTCTCATGCTGCACCTGAGTTATTTGGCTTTCCTGTTGCAGTGCTGGCTAACTCACACATACGGCAAGCTCTTAGGCACCTGAGATAATACTCTCTTTTTCCCTTCCTTTTCAGTGCATCAGTACGACTGTCATTTTGTGCCTTTGCTTTAAAATTGGTTTCTTCTTGCAGACTAACATCCAGTAAAAAGGACATCTTGTTTGTATATAGATCATCTTGGCTATTGTCTAGGAGCTATTCAAGCATATATTAGTGACAAAAATTATCCATCAGTACTCATTATTAGTTCCTCCACAAAGGCTTTTAAAGAATAACTAACTTTCTTTTTATTTTAAAGGTATAGAAATAAGAGGTTTTGATAAGAACTGTTGACGTCTCACCACAGTTAGTGCCTGAACTACAGAAACCAGTGTACTTCTGTTGCTGTTCTTTTGCTTTATTTTTGAGCTGTAGCATCTGAAAAGACTGTTTTTAAACAGGAAAAGTAAATCAAGGGGTGATGTAGTCTTGATGGTATAGTCCTGATGACTGTAGACTGAATGTATGGGCTTTAGCAAGTCACAGTTTTTCTCCCTCAGGGCATGTCTGCACTGGAGATTGCACTGTAGCTTAGAGGCATCCAACCTGACCCTGAACTAGACTGTCCGGAAACAGGGAAAATTAGCCCATGGCAGACTCTTCAGGATTGCTGTAGCTGGAGAGCTTCCATGTCTCAGTCAAACAAGCTGGGCTTGTTTAAAACTTGTTTTGGTTTCTATATGTTGTATCTCAGGCTTCAGTAAGGATCTATCTAGTTCTGGTTTTCCCTCTTTAGTCTAGGGAAAATGTTTTGTGTGCTATAGGAAAAGCTTTATCAGTTGTGAATAACAGATGTTAGGTGGAGCCAGTAGTTTTTGTAGAATGTCTTTAATTTTTTTAAGGGCTGCAGTAGCATCAGCAACTATGAAAGAAAGCATGCTGAAGTAAAAGGGGATCATGGATTGTATCCATTCTCCTTCTAAAAGAATGTTGAAACTGCATTGAAATAGTAATAACTCTCTTTTGGTATTGCTAAACTAAATTCCTGAGAATGATGAATGAGAAAAAAATGTTTTTAAATCTCTTGATCTAATCTGTGGAGTTTAATTAAGTATCCAGTTTTCAATCCGGTTATGTTTGCATGTGGCTTTAGCACTGTCTCTTAATTCAAAGGGTAAATGTGACCATGTTATTCTCTCACAGACTTCTCTGTAAATGGTCTTTAAGGTTGAAATGCCTGTCAGAAATATTAATTCATTTCCTTTCTGACTTTTTTATTTTATTCCTGAAAACTTGCTTGTTGTTAATCTTCTACAAAATGTGGGTAAGCGTCACTTAAAAAAGGAAAAACAAGCAATCTTGAAATAAATAAATCTCACAACTTTTGAGGTTGAGAATAGTTTACATATAGAAAAAATACGGGGTTATAAAGACATGCTTTTGGTGACCTTTCGTCACTGTGCATGCTGTGCTCTGCATGGTGGTGAGCAGATCCTCCAGAGAAAATGTGCAAGGCCCTATTTCCTTTGCTTAGGGCTTGTGATTTTTTTTAAGATGAAAATAAGCATTCAGAATAAAGACAGCCACACTGACTCATTTTTGCCTAGGCCTTCATCCGTCCAGGCCATCTGAAGCCTTGTATCAGCTGGTTACTGTTCCTCACTGCTCCTCTTTCTCAGAACTGCGCCAACGGGTAGTGAAGGGCTTCATCATCTCTCCTGTCTCCTCTCTTTACAAAAGAGATGTTGCACCTTGCATATAATTCCAATTTGCAAGGACTTAAATTGTAGACAAAGTGAACTCAACTGTCCTGGCATTCAGCACCCTGCTCTGTTTCTGACCCTGTTTTATGTCCTTTTAGGCCCCAATATGGTCACTTGCATGTTGGCCATTGCCTAAGCGTAGTCTTCTTGAAGTCAAATGAGAGCTCTGTGAACAATGGAAAATCAAGATCCGAGACTGTAAAATGCCAGTGCAAGGACTATGTTTTCCTACTGTGCAGTTCATGTTTCATTCTGAATCATGCTTAAACAGGTTCAGCAGCTGTGCATTTTAGATTGTTCTAAAGGCATGTTATTTTCATGTAAAGGTAGATGTAAAAACAGTCTGAAATAAATCCAGGTTGTCAAATATCAGCTGTGTTAATTTTAGCTAGAATTAAGACTTTGCACTTGAATGTGTGTATGTTTTAGGAACATCAGGGACAGTTCATCAGAACTGGTTTCTCCAGTTTTGATTCATGGTTTTGTATCCCCAGCTTTTGATTGAAAGGAATTTGTTCCTTCCAAACCAAAAAGATATTTTGGAAGAACAATTCGGGAATTTCGGGACCTGGTCATCTTTATATAGGTACTCTGGCTTTTATGTCTGGCACAGATGTCTCAGATAACCTCCAGCTATAACCAAACTTCCATCCACCTTTTTTATTTTACTAGTTTTTGATTCTGGGAAACACATATGCATATCCGTATTACCAGCTCTCTGTAAGATCCAGGCACACAAGCACTCACTGCGTAAGTTAATAGTGCATCATATGCTCAAATTCAGCTTTCTTCTGTGAATTCATCTGTCTCCTACTGTCAGTTATCAGTATTGTATATTTTGTAATAGGGCAGCTCATGCATTAAAGATCCTTATTGATCAGCCATGATTTGAAGAAGTACTATTCAGACTTGGCCTAGAGTTAAGCATAAGTCAAATCAAGGACAGGGCTGGCAAGTGTTCAGGCTTGGGCACCACAATGCTGAAATCTGCATTTATTCTAATCTGTTAAGATACGATTTCTGCAATGCAGCCAGTGGCTAAGGCTGACCTTAAATCCAAAGAATCCTTGACTCTTGGTCTGTTTCCAAAGGCTTAATCCTTTTTTGTCTTGAGTTTCTTTTGTTCCTCCTTATGCCTCCACGGAATTTAATGATATTTCTGCTGCTGGTTTATTTTTCTTGAAGCAGTCCCTTACATCACTTATGGATTATTGGTATTTTTGCACTTTCTTTTTGAGATAATAACTCCACTTAATCCTACTTCTGCAGCACTCTGTTTCAGCTGACATGCAAGCATACTTTGAATTGCATCAGTGCTCCTCTGTCAGCCAGAGGCAGTATCCCAGTGTGATACAAGGCACTCCTCCAAAGAGTCTGGGCTGAACACACAGCCTCCACTTTTCTCCCTGTCTCCCTGCGGTTAAAAATTGGAAACTGAGCGCAGAAATCTTCCCAGTGCCATCATACCATAGATCAACAGTTTAGTGAGCGAGTGTTACAAATATTAGAATTGGAACAAAAAGGGGAAATTAAGAAACAAGCTGTGCTGCCCAAAGTACACATCTGTGATCATTGTAGGTAACCTGGCAATGCTTTATTTTTTTTTTAATAGGTAGAATCAGCTGTCTGCTGCTGTGCAGGCAAGATATATTATTCCATTCTGCTCATTTTCTTCATAACGTCCTTGTGTCAATCCGTGTGTCCCATGTGCACTCTGAGGAAAACAGCTTCCTTCTCCAGGCTGACTGCACTGAGGAAGAGGCTACTGTGAGCAGGACAGGGGAGTTCCTGACCTCATTTTCAGTGCCGGGCCCTCTAGCATCTGGGTTCAGCAATTACAGATGAAAGTCCTTGTGAGTCCCTGGAGCTCACACTCTGCAAGTGGGTAGTGCTTGCACAGTCTGATTACATACAGAGTTGTAAAAGACCTTGAGATCTCTAGAAATTTAGTAGCTTCAAATTCAAGAAACTCTACAACATACATATGAGTTAGAACTTTTCTGAGGATAATATGTAAATTTATTTCAGGGACCACAAGATGCACGCCTTACCAGTTACATGCTCTTCAAGATAAAAAACAATAAACCCCAAACCTCTTAAGGTTTCTTTTTTAATATTGCCATGACAGTGTATTTTTCTCTCTGACTTACTTCTTGGAAACAGCTGAGTCATTTCTTGCTGAAAAGCTTTCCAAAATTTTCAGTCAATGACACAGGAAATTTTGACACAAAGGTTTATAAGAAGCTGAAGTGAAGAATGGGGAGTGGCAGGCAGTCGTACGCAGGAATTCTGTGAGCCCAGAGTATAATACACATATATGAAAACAAAACCTTCATGTTAGATTATCCAAGTGTATAGAACATGAAAGACTTTTATTCTGTTAAAGGAACATAAAAAAAGCAATTCAATAAATTTTCACTAATAGTAATTGTGTTCATGTGGGTAAGCAAGGCTAGCAGATTTGCATCTATTATGGAAATCTGACCTTTCCTGTAAATCTGAGCAAGATTCTCTACATCTCTACATCTGGAGTGTAGACTTTGTATCGGCTTAGCACTGTGGCTGGAAGCTTTTCTGTTCGTAGCAGGCAACTGTTTTGCCGTAAGTTGAGATTCCGTATCACATACTCAGTAAGTTTCTGTATTACAAAGGTTGTGTAAATTGAATTACACTGACACCACCTATGGATTCAGGACTCTCTTATTTGCATAACAAATGGTCTTACAAACAGTGTGCGTACTGTACATTCACCAATTAGGCTTTCTTTTCAGTTCTCTTGGTTGTTCATAAAAAGAGGGAAGGTTTTTTCTTTGGTGGTGGTGTTGCAAAGAAAAGCTGCTAATGAAGGAATGATGAATGGTCTGATTGTGTTGCTGTTTGTATAGTTTCACCTTCATTTGCATCAGTACCAGGCACAGATTCCAAGACTCATTTTTCAGTGCTCCTCTTCTTTGGCCCCTGCCTGCACTAGAACCAACCGACCAAGCACATTTATCTTTGCCTCCTAGAATACAGAATAGGAAAATTGCCCTTCTTGCATCATTGGGGCCTACACATGGAATGTGTACCTCTTCCCCAGCACATCACCTGTCTTCTGTTGCAGGAAGATGTTGATTTGGAAATCTGACACCAGCTGGAGGATACACAAAATGTACTGGGAGCCATCACTACGCTTTCCCTCAGGAACACTTAATGCAATGTCTCTTAGCATGTATCCATTTCCTGCTCCAGGGAATGGATCTCTTATTTAGAATCCTTTTCCAGCAGTTCCCACACTCTGTTTGGCACTGTGAAAATAACTCCTCCCACCCCCCAAAACCAGAGAAAGCACACAAACAGAGTGTCAGATTGCTTACATAGCTAACCCCTAAATGATTCAAATCAAAAGTCTGTGAGTCCATTCTACAGAGCAAACAGCAGAGCAGTTCCTCTCTCCCCATAGCAGCAAATGAATATACACAACCCACATTTGACAAGTGACTCTTCAGTTCTGGAGTTCTTTGGTTCTTCCTATTTTTCCTGTCATTTTGAAAATACATCTACTGCCAAAAAAAAAAAAGGTTTTCTTTTTAAAAAAGAAAAAAAAGAAAAAGAAAGAATGTAGCCCTTTGTTTTCTATATCTGTTCAGGGAACAAGCTTCATTTGATTGAATGCCAGGGAGAGGATAATACAATCTCCCATTAGGCTTGTTTGCATCTTTTTCCAGGATGACAGTTTAAGTCTGCTGGCTACAGATGGCCTTTGACAACTGACAACACTTGCTGTTATGCCAGTGTATGACTTCATCTGTGTGACACTGCATGTGACTGCAGCTTTCTTCCTCTTTTGCTTGCAGAAACTGTTCTCCATTTCAGTAGCACCAGAATAACAGAGGTTTCCCTTGCATAAAAGAACCAGAAGCCTAAAACTGCACTGCTGCTTATGCTAGAAGACACTGGGAACTGGAAAAAACAGTATTGTTGGAGTCTGTTTGTTTGGCATTTTAACCACCAAGTCTGAAGTTAACTTGGCCAAATTTGGTAAAGCATCTTTACAGATTCAATCCTTTTTTGAACCAGCAGTTTCCAATTCTGTTAAGGCTCACCTGGCCATTTAATAGTTTCTGTAACGTCTATCCCCCATGCACAAGAGTGCTTCCCAAGTACAGAAACACCAGGCTTTGCAGAGCTGTCTTGTTCTGGTGCAAAGCCTGTGGACCTGGGCTGGAATTTGCAGAAGCAGTTTTTGTCTCCTCTGAGTCTTGGCAACCTCAGGGAATGCTACAACATGAATGAATGAAGTCATCCATCATCTAGCAGTGACTGGAGTAGGCTGAACTCATTCCCGTTCTGCCTTTTGATTCAGAAGCAGGAAAAAAGTAAAGTTTATATTCTAGACTTTTCTTTTTACCACCTTTGAACAGGGCTTACAGTTTACAGTTGGTAGCTCTTCTCTTTTCATAATTTTTATTACAACTGTTTGATCTAAACATGGTCCTAGGGCCTATTCCAAGACAGCTAACAATATTGGCTTTTAAAAAAAAGGGGGAAAAAATACTCTTATCTTGTCCTCAACGATTTTTCTGTTTATTGTTGTAAACAGATAGAGAGCTGAGATACACATACAGTGGTATGGCTCATAGGCAGCACATATGCATGCTGTCAAAGTAGTCTATCATAGGCCTGGACTGGGGATGAAGTTTAGCAGATATTGGGCCTCATGACAGAAGATGATAGCCAAAAAGTTAAATGCTATACAGGAACAAAACTCCAGTCCTAACAGAACACAGCGGTGATGTTATCTGTCAGCGCCTGAATTGCAGCTTGCTCTAGCGGACATGGAAGTACTTTGAATGCCAGGCACGTGGCCTCTGAGTCCTGGGACACTTACAGTGCAGAAGGGACCATGAGTCTTCCCTCTTCTAGGAAGTTCTCTCTTGTGTCTTGGGGGTCTAGCTGGTTGTGGCAGAAGGAAATATTGGCTTGCAGGGGTGTATCAGTGTGCCCAGCTGGAGCAAGGCTTGGTCGGTAGAGACAAAAATACTAGGAGTTGTATTTTTCATTCTTTTTTATTTTTAATAGAACTACAGGAAGCTTCCTCTGAACTTTATGGTCCAAGCGTTTCAAAGTCTTCATATTAGTCATTCAGTTTTAGCAAAATCATATGTTTTTTAATATCCAGGGAACAATGAAGAGTATATATAATAATGTCTGTTTGTTCAAAGATCACATTTCAAAGATGATCCTGTCTTCACCTTGGAGTCACACTCCTGTGAAAATGCCACTGTCATGAGTCTGTGGACCACGCTAGAGAATAGGAAAATGAATATGTGCTTATCTGAAAATTTATTTTCTTTGAGTGATAATGTTCTTGAGTCTGGCCCACTGTCAAAAACAGTGGACAGCCTGGGAGAGGAATGAAAATTAACATTCCAAGATTTGTATTTGGTATTACTAAGGAGAACCCTGCTTCTGCAGACTATGAGGAAATTCCATAACCATTTCAGAAGACAGTTTATTAAAATAAAATTGAAATATCCTGGATAAGTAAATTGCCTCAATTAGAGGGAAGTTTTGGAAACAAAGCATTCTGATAAGTAGATTCTGGCTCCATACAGTAAGCAGGCCGAATTAGCCCTTGTCTGATGAATGAGTCACAGGATAGGTTTGTGACTCTCTTTACAAGATAACTTCTTCAAGTATTGCTAGTAAAATGCTATATTCCCCACGTACTGCTAAGAAAGGGTGGGACAGATGCTGCAGATTTAAAACTTTGACACTTATCCCATCTGGTCATATGGTTATTTAAGAGATGACAAAATAGAGGAATGGCACTGACAAAAAGAATTTCCATCCCAGTTTCTTTAGTCATGTGACAAAAAGAATTTCTATCCCAGTTTCGTTAGTCATGTGGCAAACATGTTAGATGAACAATCGGGGTGACATCCACTGTGTTGGAAGTGCTGAGTTACAGTTCCTGTACTGTTCTGAAATCCATCACCTCCTCTATCAGGCAGAATGTTTGATCCCTTCAAGCTGGCAGGCATGTGGCCAGCTAAATGTCATCTCTGTTGTGATGCTCAAACCACCCTCTGCACAGACTTAGCTACCAAAATGTTAATATTATTTCTGTAGAGTCTCTGAAGTCTCCTCTACCAAAAGATTTTGGACCAAAAAAGAACGGTTACTTCTTGTGCCCTTGATCCTTGTGACTGTGCATGAATCTGTCTGCTCTCTTGTTTTGAGACTTAAGAACATGTGAATTTTCCCTTGTTTAGCCTGATCTTTCTCTATCTAGTGACTGTAAAGTTCAGCCCTTGGAAAGGACAGAGAAGAATAGCAGCTGCCTGGCTGTGAGAAATCACTTTGGCTGGCAGTTTGTGAAAGAACACAGTCTGTTAACTGGTAGTGATATAAATATTCAGGACTGGATTGACAGTATGCAGGACATAAGCCTGCTGGGAATAGTGAAATTGAGACATGACTTCTTTCTTTCTTTTGTACTCCTTTTATGAAGGCGTGAAGGGTGTCCAGCAACAAGTTTCTTTCCTTCCCCAAGATAAGCCGTTAGAGGACAAATTGAACTGAGCGGCGAGGAGTTTTTGTTGGTATTGTTTTCCACTTGGTTTCAACTTCTGCAAACAAAGCTAGAGCTGGTAAGTGAATATGGTTTAGATAGCTTGCTGGATCCTCCCAAAAGTGCTGAGTCTCAAGGCTGCGCTTGCTTCTCCTAGGCTGACGAGGGGCTGTGTAAATGACAGAGAGCACTTTGGTGTTGGCTACTTTGGGCCATTTTTTTTCTAGTTCACCTCATTGCCTGTCAGTTTGAGGCTTGATGCAAAAGATAATTTCGGTGATGGTGAAGAAGCAGCTCTCAGTGACAATTAGGGGGCTGCATTTAAAAGCTAATTAATATGGTGATATCAGTACTGAGGAATGTTATTTGCAGTCAGATGTGGCCAGAGGTTCTAATCCAAGACATAAGCATTTTTTAAAAAAAAAAAAAAAAGGTTAAAATAGGTTTCCAGTATGCATATTCCCAGAACTTGAAAACTGATCATTAGAGCCCTTTTTAACTTATCCACTCTTGGGTCAGATCAAACCAGTATGATTACGCAAAAGCACTCATAATATCCAGGTGGGATGAATATTAGAGCTAAGCTAAGAAGTTGCAATTCTGCTCATCAGTAGACTGAGAACTGCATCAGGGCTAAGATTTTCCCAATAATGACTAGGACTAGGATTTTCCCAATAAGACAAGGACCTAGATCTGTTAGTGTGTATTATGTAGCTGCATGTGAAGCAAAATCATTTTGTCTATGTACTTATATTTATGCCCTTTATTTCCCCTTTTCTTTTTGGGCATTTTTGAGTATGCAGCAGGAGTGCACCTGAGCCGAGCTCTGAAAATTGTTGGGTAATCTGCAGGCAAAAAGCATAGCAGGGGAAATGCATGAAAGGAAAACTACCAGATTGTGAAAGGAAACCAAGACTGACTTTTTGCTTTGTTCTTATTGACACATGCTGTTTCTACTTCACATTCTTATGTTGCTGAGAAACCCTGTCATCTGCAAACAAAAACAGCTCATGCAGTAAAAAGCTGAGTGTGCGGAGAATGTAAAGAGGGAGATATCTGTAGTCAGCCAACAAGAGCTTGCCACGTTATTTCCATACGTGCAAAAACTTACTTACTTTTTTGGCAGCAGATTTACCACCCTGAGAGGCAACCTTTCTGTAGTTAATGTATTTTATGTCAGGAAGTTTTTCTGAAGACTCGATTGCCGTATTCTTAAGCAGTAAATAAAAAGCTAGCGTTAAGTTATGAATTATGTTCCAAAGCATTAGTCAATATTGTAGTAAAATTACAGCAATTGGGATTGCTGTTATATTGTAAAGTCTTAACCAGGAGCACCTGACTCAGGGTTACTGAGTATCTTCCCATACCCTTGAAAAACCAAGCAGCTTTAGTACTAGATTTAGTAAATTCTTGCAGAATTTCTCTAATGAATCATAGAATCATAGAATGGTTTAGGTTGGAAGGGACCTTAAAGATCATCTAGTTCCAGCCCCTCTGCCGTGGGCAGGGACACCTCCCACTAGACCAGGTTGCTCAAAGTCCCATCCAGTGTAGTATCTTTAACATTTTGTTTTCTGTCCACTTTTTATGTCCTGGTCATCCCTTTATGAGGTCTCAGGGTGAAAAAAAGAGGCTGAGTTGTGGATTCCTTTCTGAGCTGTTCACCAGCATTTAGCCAGTAAGGGCCAAGCCTGTCCTTGGATTTTTAGAAGTGTAGCCCTAACTAGGAAATGCTAAGACTGCAGGATTGTATCTGAAATAAAAATTTGGTCCCAGTGGTGAAATAACAGAACATTTTCTCAGTCAAAAGCTGCTTAGTCAGACAACCTGAGAGTAATGGACTGGCTATATTTGTATTGCTGCAATGACATGTAGCAAGACGCAAACCAAGAGGGCACAGCTGGCTCAAGATCCCTAATCGAAGATATTCACGGTAATGAAGCCTTGTCAACAGTAAGCTGGTGGTAGGCAGATGGCAGTGCACAGACTGCTGCGAGGGGTCTCCTCACATTCAAATTCCCCATTATATCTGCAGGGGTCTTCTGTCCTTAATAAGGGACTCATAGCTGGGCTTAATGGGCTCTGACTAATGACTAAAAAGGAAAAAAGATGAAGAATTAGCTCCTTTGTGATTTTCCTTTCTTTCTTTCACCCATCCTTGACAGGCTGTAAATGGATTTTCTGTAGCTGCTACATTTCACTGGGAAAATCAGCACGGTATCTTTTATGATTAGTCATTATCTATAGGGTTTGTGCTCAGCTCTTGCACTGTAACAGTGAGAGACCGAGAGGTAACAAGGAGACCTTTCAGTTACCAAGTGAGAATTCCTACTGGGGTGTCTATGGGAAAAAATTGCCCCAAGGCTGTAACAAGACATGGCTAGCCTCATTGTGACCTACCAGGCTCTGGGCACTTAGTTTCTGCAACCATCATGACTACCTGGCTCCTCTTTAAGCAGCTACAACTGTGCATACTCAAACATGCTGTGTAAACATCACAGAGGGAGAAGAGACTGCAAAAACCCTCACATTTTTTGCATTGTTTTAGCCCACCATCTGCGTTTTTAGAAGGCTTCAGATTTCCAGATATTCATGATGTAGAATATGTAAAACAAACAGCTTTTTTGTTGATAAGGTTAAGAAATGTAAAATTTTAGTTTGTCCTTCAGGCTTAGAAAGTAATTCCAACTTCAAGGAAAACTGTGGAGTAAGTTCCCTGATGTCCCATGTTTGCACTCTATTTGCAGAGAGCTTGGCATATACAATGTCACAGTGTTTGTAGGAAGTGTGTTGGGTCAATATTTCACTTTTGAAGTCTTGAAAAAGAATGAGGAAGATTCATGAGCTGAAAAAAAAGAAACCTTTATAATTCAATTAGTAAAAAAATGCTGTCTATATTGATGGTGAGTCCTTGCTTTGGTGCAGCTGTAAGGCCTGCTACAAGGCAGGAAAGGAAAACCTTTTTAATACAGGCAGGCTTTTTTTCAAAGCTGAAGAAACTGAGAAGATGTGGGCTTTTTTTCAAAGTATATCGAGTCTCCAAACAGATGCAGCCATCAACTTCTTCCAAAAGCCCAGCACGGTTATGCCGCTACACTGTGGTGAAAGAGAGAATGCAGAGATTATTTAATTGGGGATTCCTCCCAGGGAATCTATGGGGAAAAATTGCCCCAGTGCTGGTTTTAAAAATGTGCTTTGGCAGGTAAAAACTTGTGAAGGACAATGGGGGATGGCAAAGAGAAACCTACTTTCATAGAAGGGTAAATGCATAGACAATTTAGGCTACAGATTTTGGCTTGGTAAATTTGAAATATTTGAGAGAATTTTACATGGCATGTTTCTTAGAGCTGAGGGATATCCTGGTATGTGTGAATTTTTTTTAACAAAAAACATTAAATTTCTTAATAGTCTGTGATAAGCTTATTGTCAATTTGAAACTCAATCCAAAGAATTATGTTTTGTTTTGTTAGAAGCTGATTAACTCTGAGCACACGGCAAGTGAGAGAGAGTTTCCCCTGACAAAAACTTGAAGACACAACACCGATCAGCTGCTTGAACTCTCACAGATATGTGAAGTTTTAAAAAGGACCTATTATAGAAAGCTTATCTGTAGTTTGCCAATGTTGCAAAGGCATTACATAAGTTGGTTGCAAAAGAGAAGTCATTTCAGCACTCCGCAGATTATGACTTAGTGTTTTCAGAGCTGAAAAAAGCTTCTTATGACTGCTTCTTCCTTGGCTTATGCTTATATACCCTTTTTTGAAAGGATTCAGATGCTAGTGCTTGTGGTTTGAAGACTTCATTGGTTTAAGAACATAAATGTTGGCAGCCGACATAGACCAAGTGACATGTAAAAGTTTATGTAGTATGGAGCGATCTTACCTAATCATGAAGACACAAGTATTTATAGATTGCACAATGGCTTGTTGCCTGTAAAATATCAAAATCTGTAAATATCTGTTGTTTGGAATTGGCCTCCCAGAGCGCTCGCTTTCAATAGGTAGGCAGCGCTTGACAGAAAGCATCAAACAGCTTTGAGCTGTCACTCTTCCCTACCTTCCTTCCCTTTTCCACCAAGTTGTATCTATGTGCACAGAGCAGTACGACTTTTCGTTATCATCTCTCTTGGCACTGAGTAAGAAATCCGCAGTCTTAAACAATAAATTGACTTGGTTTAACTAGGTAACATAACAGAGATAAATTTTATGTTTACAAAGGAAGGTAAGTAGTAGATAGAAAATGAAATCTGCTGTTTACTACTCTAGAAGTAAGCCAGAAAGAACAGTAAAGCATGTTGTAGTATAGAATAATGCGTTGTATGTGTCAGTAAGACGGTGAAGTCAAGCTATGAAGATTTAAAGTCTGTTGAACTCAGTGGAAAGATTCTCTGAGGAGCTGGGGTGGTCTGGAGTCTAAAGGCTGGGGGAAAAGATTTGCTGTCATCTCAAAGCTGTGTGTCCTTTTTACTATTTAGCAATGAATTTTATCACTATTTCCCAAAATTAAAAAAATAGAATATGTTTTTGTTTAAAAACTGTTAAAAAATTTAGAAGGTGTTTGAAGGAAACAAGCACAGAAAGATGGAAATAGCTATAGAGGAAAAGAGGAAGATGATGAGGACCAAATGGAATGAGGGCAGAGAGTTGAGAGTTGAAGTAAGGTCAGAAGTTGCTTTTAGAAAGTTTTCATATTGAGGATTTGGATGTATGATTTTAAAAAAGAATTTGACTCCTTCTGTGTAAAGAAAAGAAACAAAAAGAAGGCAGAAGTATTTAGGAAGTCATGGCTAGGGATCGG
Source organism: Himantopus leucocephalus (assembly GCA_003993805.1). Taxonomy (NCBI): domain Eukaryota; kingdom Metazoa; phylum Chordata; class Aves; order Charadriiformes; family Recurvirostridae; genus Himantopus; species Himantopus leucocephalus. Next base: position 2,645,493 of record RSEF01000003.1, read on the forward strand.
TTATTGTTCTGTCCCCAGAGGACCTTATTTGGACCTTTTGTTTTATTGTAGGAAGTTGCCAAGCATACCTTGAACTCGGCATTGATGTAGCAAAGAAAGTTTGAGCTAGCAGAGAAAGCCACTTCCTCAGAAAATACAATGACTCAGAGGTGACAGCAGCAGAAATGACTCCTGGTAAGGATCAGAGTTACTCAGCATTATTGTCTGACTGGGCTACAACAGTTCCCTGACACCATTTTCAGAGATCTGCTGGTAAAAGCTCAAACCAGAGAAGGTCCTGCTGGGTCTGTCAAACAGAAGAATGGTTTGTGAGGTAGTATATGCTATAGCTGACTGAAAGATGACAATGCATTCCAGTTTGGGGTATTTCTTTTTAAAGATGTTGTGTGATGTCTACCCAATAATAGTAGAGAAATGAAGCGGCTGTTCCAGGCTCACTCTTCTGGACTTTGCTCTGTTTGCATTTACAGTTAGTAATTCTGCTTCTCCACAAGAAACAAGTGTGTTAACATGGGCAAGCATAAAAATACAGAAAAATCCCAAAGGCAGTTACGTTCAGTTGGCCTAAATTACACAGGTTAATTAACATAATTGAGGTTTGCTGGTTTATTGTAGCTAACAACCTGGCCAAAATAAGTACAGCATGTAGCACAATTGTAATGTACCTCCAATTAACAGAAAATTAGAAACACTTGTATTTTCTAGTATATCTGGTAAGCAACTGAAATAGACTCAATCATTCATTTCTGTTTGAACTCCATCTCTAAGAAGCAATGGCAGATTTTCTGAATCAGATATGTAAAATGACTGTGATAGCTTTAGTTCAGCCATGAAATGAGACATTAGAACATGGTAGATCACCCAGCATTTTGATAACATGAAATAATGAAGTGGTAAAACGCTCTTGGTACCCTACAAATGGGTTATAATGGAAGTAAATTACCTTGGTTGAAAATTGCTTAATGGACAACTTAAGATGGGTTTCATTTGTTTGGGAGGTTATTGAGATGTTTATTGTATCGTACAGACAAGAGAGTTTTGGTCAAAAACTTCAAAAAAGGAAAATACTCATCCGAATCCTCATTAATGTAGCCTTGATGCTGTGTAATAAGGTAGTCCAGTTTGAACTGGAAAACCACTTTTCCAGCACTGATACAATTCTGCATCTTGGGTGACTCTAAGAAACTAAGAAATTGTGACCTCTAACCTGTCATGTCTCAACATGGGTGCTCATTGTACTGCCACAATGCTTGTAAAAAAAAAAAAAAAACACCCCAAACAATAAACCAAACCCCCCAAAAAACCAAACCAAAAAAAGTCACCGTGAGTGCTTACGTTAACTGAAGGACTAACCCACTATCGTTAGCCTTCCTGAGTGAAATCTGGGTGTACAACCAATGTTAATGTAAATGCTCCTTAATAAGAGCTCTGTGCTTACTGTGTAGGGAGACTATCTTTCAATCATGTTTGTCTATTGGAAAGATATTTCCAGTAGCTAGGAAGACATTTTCCTCTTTTTCAATGAATATAACCAATTTTACTTCCAACAGGGAGACCAGATACAATTTGCTTTCTATTTTTAGCCCAAGTCGTAATTTTGTTTTGGGGCACGTTCAGGTATGTAGACTACATGTACAGGCTGAACAAAGGAGACAACTAACAGCACCAAAAGAGCAAGATGAAAGTTCCTGAAAGAAAAACCAGTCTTTTTGAGACAGGCTTTAATTTCATTTTGGAACAAGGAAAGGGCAAAAATTAACTGTGTCCACTATAGCGGGGGGGGGGGGGGNGGGGAGAGAAAGAAAAGAATGATTGATACAGTGTGGGAATGAACAAGAATGATTTTAGTCATGTGAGTGAATTATTTTTTTCAAACAGAAAATATTCACTTTTAACGGTCTCAGTTTACCCACGGCTACTCTCTTTGGTACTTTCGCTTTCTATGGCAGTACTTTCACTGGTCATTTCTACAGCTGGACATTCCACACTTCTTTCTGTCTAGAGATCAATACCAAATATCTTACAGTTCAGATGGTTGCTGTCCGAGTTAAAAGTGAGAAAGCAATAGTTACTGGATTGTTAATTTTATTTGGTCAGAATTTAGTGAAATAACTCTGTGCTTAACTCACTGCTTGATATTTTTTATGCTTGAAAAATATTTCTGATTGAAGGATTATATCATGCAGTGTGTATGACTGCTGTGAATCAAGTCCCTATTAAAGGTTTTTACCTTTAAAGGGTAAAAAAAAAACCTTTAAAGGTTTACCATCTTCTGTTCCTCTTTAACATAACAAATATTAAATAAGAACACATTTGGAAAAGTCTGAAGTTGTGATATCTTTCAATTCTACTTAAGTATTCTTGGATTTCTGGTATCGTACTAGGGCTAATTCTGCAGTCCTTTGGGGCTGAACAAAAATATTGGGAGCAGGCGTTTCAGCAGTTAATTTCTCAGGGTTAATTCCTGAAATTCAGGTCCTCTCTTTGGAGCTAATTCTTTATGCACCTATGTATTGCTGTTAAGCAACACAGGCTTACCTCCTTGAGTAAAATTCCCATGTACAGGTGAGGCTTGTTGAATATTTTTGGCTTCTGTGTAAACATGAAGCAATGTAAATCAAACTAGGCTGTAAATATTTTTCATTGCTGTTGCAATCTTGTTGCTTCAATACACAAACAGGAAAATACAATTTAGGGTAAGCGAGAAACATAATAATAAGATTTATTGAAATATTTAACAGTGCAAAGGCCCAATCTTGATATCTTTGTAATGATGTACATTTCTAAAGCCTAATGTAAGTGTCTGCTGGATGTGTGAGGCCTGGCAAGAAATTGTTTCGCATTTATGAAGCCAGAGGAAATATATTTGGCATAAACTGGTTCATAAAAACTTAATACACATTACTGCCTGACAGCTGGTTTATCCTGCATGTATTAAAGACAATTCAGTGTTTTTTTTACTGAGTGCTATCATGTTTTTGGATGAAGTCTGCAACATTTTTACACATGAATTATTTTATTTATGTGAATACTTCTATTGAACTCCTGTGTGTAAATATTTTCAGTGTGGAGTCTTGGTCAGTGTAAATTCTTCAGAGAAGTGATTATAATGCCTAATTTCTGGCTCTGTTGTAACAGATATGATAATTTAAATACATATCAGAAATACATTTATAAAAACCTCAGTGGCAAATACTCTTTCTAAAATGTGTTTTGAGAAAGGACATATCACTTACCAACCATTAAGAAGAAATTTACAGGAGTGTAAAAAATATTGGATTCATGTATGTTGGCAGAGAAAATTTAAATTTTTCAGATAAACTTGTCTGTGTAATTGTTACATGTATTTAGGAAAAGGGAGGTTTTTTTTAACTGACTACATTTGAAAATAAATTTATTGTATAAGGTTGTGGGCCAAATAAAATCTAGTTATCAGCGTTTATGATCCTGTTGATTTCAGTTGAATTGCGTATGGTAAATCAGGTGTGGGCTACTTCACTATCAACAATTTGTTGATCTTTTTTACAAAAGATCAAATTTAAATCTAGTCACGATCAAGCAAATTTCTACTAAGGTTACAGTCATACCAACGAATTTCAGCCATTGACCCAATTTTTTACATAATGGGATACTTAAAGGAACAGTAAAAGAGTCTTTCCATGGATGCATGGGAACACTCAAATATATTCTGCCACTGGCCAAAAATCTTGGGCCAAATCTTCCATGTTAGTTAAATATATCTGGATTAAGTTATAAATTCAGATTAGTAATTCACACTGCTGAATAAGTTTCACCAATATAGTAATTGAAATGTGTTTGGTTGCCTAGGATTTCCTGCTACAACATCTGTCTTACTGAAATCTTTCGTAATACAGAGAAAATCTACAGATACAGGTAAGAACACCGATTTTTTTTTCTTGAACCATTGAACTGTAGGCATTCAGAGACATGCATCAAGTCTTGTAATTTGTATTTTCTAACTGTGCTATACAGTGTAAAGAGCTTCAGAAGGATCTTTCTGTGCCAGGATGGAGTTCACTTTGCATGCCTTGCTTTATTAAATGCGAAAAGCACACCAGCACTAGAAATGCCTGGCTGATAAGCTGATGCACTTTTTATCTGCTTGGAGCCTGACTGACATCTTTGAACACTGTTGTATCTAAACAGCTTGAATATGTGACCTCATTCCTTAAATACCATCACTTGAACAGCTCTTGTTGCTAAAATAAAAGCAGTGTTGATTCTCTGTTGTGAAAACTCCTACAGACCCTCTGACAAGCGCAAACTAAACCACACCTTCTTTTACTATGATAAAAATGATTGCTTATTTGTAGCAATTACAGCGTACCTGTAGCAGCAATTACAGTGAAGGTATCACTCGTGGTTTTTATCACGTTCACTTTATGTTAACCTGTGACTGTCACAGAAAGCTCTGGCACATGGAATAAGACTAGGAAACAGACCTCAAGGAAAATGATCCCAGAAAGGTAAAGTGGCTGAATAATTTTGTTTTTTTTTTTTTTTTATACTGACAAGTAGTTTATTAACTGCTTCCTAAACTGAGGGAAGATTGGAGTTGAGCCAAATTTTCCAGTAAGATAAAAAGAAGCCACTATCAGCTTTCTCGTTTTATGCCGTCTTTTAATGCTCCCAAATAAGCCTTCTGCAATGCAGGCCTGTGTCAGTACTTTGTTAAGTATAAGCAGGATTTAAAAAAGACAAGCTTTGCCCTCCATTCAAACACAAGTGCGTGTTTCTTTGGAAACAATGTATGTAAGTTTTTTTCCCAAGAGGTGATATTTGGAAAAGCTCAACGTTTACTGGGAAGCTGAAGTATGGACTGGTTTAAAAGAAGCTTAAAATTTTTATCTATGAAAACCATTTTTGTGAGAGGACTGATATGCAAATCCCCTGCAAAGTAAATAAAAAAAAATAATCTTATTTTAGTGAACATATTTATTGACTATTGTTTGACAGTCTTTTCAGCTAGACTGAGTTTAGTGCTTAAAATAGTATTTTGAAATGCAATTGTGACTACATATTTGCATACAATTGTTTTGCAGATGCATTTATGACTATAAATGCAAACTGTCTTACTTGTTGGGTTTTGTTATTATTGGCAGCATTGAGGCAAGTGCCATTAAGGCCAAAGGGGTCATAGGGCAGAAAGGACATTCAGGTAACTACCGCACCTTTAGCAGAATCTAGACCTCTCCCCCCAAAAAGCTGGCTATAAATTGTTTTATTTTCAGAATATAACCTAATTTTCTTCAAGTAAAAACTTTTTAAATATAAATCCTGCTTTTAGGTCCAGTCCAGCAAACACTCTGCTACTAACCATAGTTTTGGATACTAGATAGGGCAGGTTGCAACGATGAAGAGGAACACACATTACAAGCACTGCCAAATCAAGACTTGTTAGTTGGTATACAAGCGAATCGGAGTGCTTACAGTTTTATTCACAGATGTGAGAGTCAAAAGAATAAGGAATTGGTGCCGTCCTTGAATTATGTATTACATACAACCATTATTTACTTATTGAAAGTTTTACTGGATTGAAATAAAGGTAGATCACGTGGATGGATTTATACTAAAATGCACTCACTGGTTTTAATCTTTTCATCCAGTAACACGAACTGTCATCAGGATCAGTGTATGTTTGTCGCCTGTTTCTTAAAGCTCAGTATTATTTTGTTAGGGGAAGAGTGTGACTGAGAGTGACAACTTTGTTTTTATGTAAATACTATATCTAGTTGTTATAAATTAAAATACAAATGAAATAACTTCAGTGTAACTTTGGATGCCAAACCTTCATTTTCAGGAAAAGAAAGGGCAAAAAAAAACTTGAATACAATCTCTCTATAACTTTGATGATGACAGTAGGTTGGACATTTCTGCAGGAGAAAGACAGTAGATGCAGTCAAGTTGCTAGTTAGCTGGGCACATTTGTATACCTGCTGGTGAGACAGAGAGGTCTCATGTGAGCCTGTTTGGCACTGGGGAAGGTGGGGGAATTGCTGCCTTGGAGAAAGCGCTTGGGTTGAGATTCCACAGGGCTTTAAAGGTCAAGAGGAAGCACCTTGAGGCCAATATTGAATGTGGCTAGCAACCAGGGTAACTAAGCCACTAAGGGAGTTATGTGCTTACTCTGTCTGCTGCCAACAAAACTCCTGCCAACATCTTTTTGTAGTAGATGAAGTCTATTAATTCTGCATGCATACACATCAGCAGAAAGGGTCTAACATTACGCTGATCTAAATGGAACAAAACATAGACATGAAGAAGGGCAGTTGCATCCGAAAGAGGCAAGGAAGTGTATTGGCAATATTCCCCAAAAGAAAGCAGAAACTTTTCACTCCCATGAAGGCACGCTAGTTGTGCACTGGACCAGAGATCCCTAGGGTTGAGAAAGAGCAGTATGAGATGTTGTAAAAGAAATGCAGAGTTTAAATTGTATCTAGATAACACAGACATTTTCTCCGTTCATATTGCATTAATTTGCAGACTTCTTAACACTCTGCATACAGAGGAGTCAGGTGCACTGACAACGCACAAAAGTGGCAGATGGAATAGTGGTAATGATTTTTAATTACATCTTTGTGATACTTGGCATATGAATGAAGCTTAAGCTTCCTGATAATTTTATTAGATCCATAAGTGAAAAAATTTACAGATTGAAGGAAAGAACTGAAAATAGTGCTGTGAGGAGATCCACAATGGGTGCTTTAATGAAGCAGTTAAATCCACTGTAGAACACAAACTGTTTTTAATTGGAAACATTGGACTGTTTAATCTTTCTATCAAATGTTCAGAGGAAATCAAATACTCCCTTGTATAAAAAGCAGCTGGGACACAGGGAGAATGGCACTTATATCAGTGCTCTGTAAGAGGTCAATGACAATTTTAATTGATGCTATTTCAGTTCTTGTGGTATGGTGGTAACTAGAATAGAAATATCTGAACTGCTTGTTCTTAGAAATATGTAGACTTTATTCAGGAGAATCTTCGGCTTATAATCAAGTACAAAGATACAAGAAAATGGGTGCAGTTAAAGATTGTTTTATGGGTACATCCCATTCCATTAATTTCTGAAAAACACAGGGAGTGGCAACATTCACTTATTTTCAAAGGCAGTTAAACCAGATATCATTTAAAATGCATGTTACACGAAACCTAGTACACAGTCCTAAAAAAAAAAAGATCACAACAATACAACAATTACTTTAAAGATTTCTTGATTTTTTTTTTAGACTTTGCAGAGCCCTTTATGGCTTGTTCTTTGTCAGCCTGAAATCACAGCATGGTCCTGCTAAATCTGTCTCTTGATTTCTTTGGTGTCAGTGTTGCATACCATCCCAAATAGAAACTGTATTTCTAAAGTAGTGGGAATATGGACTCAAGTTTGAACAACAGCAGTAAAACCAAACCCAGTTTGGTTTTGCTTTTTTCAGATATACAGAGGAAGATTGCTGTAGGCCATTAGAGACAATAACAGGAAACAGAACGTAGCTCATTCTGGAGGTAGAGTATTTCTAAGGTTTATCTGTGAAGAGACATACTGTCATTCATTTAAAAAAAAAAAAGAGAAAAAATTCCAGCTTTTGGTCTTTGCTATGGGCTGAAGGCTTGTAGTCGGGTATTGGGAAGTAATTTTTAGCTTGTAGTATATGGGTATGTGAAGAGTGGATGATCTTTTGACCTCTCTGGACTAAACATTGGGAAGGCAGACTTTGGGAGTCAAGTGGTCCCATCCACTTCCATGTTTCTGTGATGCATGGTGGATTTGCTATCAGACTTTAGTTTAGAGTCTTATTCTCCACGGAGGTACCTTCTGGTACTATGTTTGTCATGTAGCCTGCGTTTCATTTAGTTAGTTTTGAACCGCTTAAAACTAACTGTAGCAAGCCTGATTCTCAGCTAACACTAATTCCCAACAGCGTGTTGATTTCAGTGAAGCAGCCTATATCTATACAAGCTGAGGATCTGATCCAATATCTCTTTGCATAAGAAGACTGAATCTGATTTTAGTCACCATTCTCTTAAATACATAATGTGAACTCTCTAGAGCTAATCTTTATCCAGGTTGGTAAAAATTAAGGATCGCTTCACTTTTCCCAGAAGCAAATATACATTTGCATGATTTCACACATTTCCAGGGTTATCTTTTGAAAATAGTATAGTCTACCAATGTCATGAACATGTAAAGCTGCGACAAAGTGCTGTGGTATTCTTAGAACGAGGTTGTGCTCCTTACACTGCAGAGCTGCGTAGAAGAAAAGCTCCCTCTGGAGAAACAAGGGGGACATGATTTCTGCAGGGCTGCTGCATACTCAGAAAGTGGTCCGTGATCTACAAGTTCTCAAACTGATGCAGCAGGGTTTCAGATCTGTTCTTGTGGTACCCACCCCACCCCACCCCCCTCCCCCCCGGCTAGCTGTGGTTCATGCTGCTTTCCCAAACTCTTGCCAGTTTAGCTCACTTGTATTTCTCACTTCATTGCACCAATCTCTGGGTTTGAAGTGGCTATACTGGAGTCATACTTACTTCCACTGAAGAAGTGATGAGTTAAATAGCTGCACTGCTTGCACTGTTCATTTCCAAGTTTGAATACCTTTTAATTTTTTTCCCCACATCTAGTGTGCTTTCTAGGTTCTAGGTGGAATCCTTCTAAAATGCTTTAATCACATTAAAGGTTTAATCATAATAAAGGTTTTGCTTATTATTATACATTCAGCTGTCTTTTCAGCTTTTATTTGTGGGTGGGTTTTTTGCTTAATAGTCATTTGAGGATGAATTCATACTCTACAAGAAGTTTAATCCAAGTGGAATACATAAATAGAGATTCAAATTTGTTATTATTCATTAAATGAATGCATGCTTGTTTCAGAATATTGTCTAACTGAGGGTAACACCTTCCTATTTTAATATCTTCATATAATTAGAACAAGCAGAATGGAAGGTCAGGCTGTACAGTCAGTCCTCATCATACTAAAACCACTCTAACAACTGCCTCTCGATTTATCTTGCACCAGATTTTAGTCCTCTTGCCTTCGGATATCCATAAACAACTGCATTTTACTGTAGTAACACTTAAATGCACATGCCTGAGAGAGAAACTGTCATTAGAAATAAGTTTTGAATGAGAAGGGAGAGTAGAGAAGAATATAGGCTTAAATGTATATCTAAAATAACACAACTGAGTCAAACTATAAATACGTTCAGTGCAGCAAGGTAACTTGAAATTAGATTTTTCATTGTTTTTCTGCCTCATCTATTTTTCTGCTTGTAAGGAGGATTTTATGCCCTTTCCTTTCTTCTGTCTTCATTTCAAACAATGGAACTGAATCCAACTATTAATACATTCAGTGCAGCAAGGTAACCTGAAATTACATTTTTCACCATTTCTCTGCCTCATCTATTTTTGTGCTAGAAAAGGGGATTTCTTGCTCTTTCCTTTTTATCGTCATCTTTTACAATTTCTATATATTGGACTCATGATTCATTTAACTCTTTCTCCTACCCCTCTCATGTCTGGGCACAGGCCATTCTTTCAAAACCTTAGGGCTACAGGTTCTGTTTTGTTCTGCCTGTCTTCTTTCTTCTCTAGCTGCTGCTGACTGACACTGCTTGGCTTATCCTCCCATCCAGGCTGCAAAGCACCAGGAACTTACTCAGCTATCATTCAGTTTCTGTGCACCTTTCATATTTGCCATTTGAAACTCTTCCCCACATAACCATCGCTGACAAGCCCCAAAACTCCAAGCTTCAGTATTGCATTGCTCTTCCTGAGAAAATGACTTCATTCAGACACATGGACAGGAACAGCCAGCCGTTCTTCATGCTTGCTATATTAGATGGCCATTATTTTTGGAAGAGTACCACACAGCTTATGGCAGTGTCAGAGTTTCTGTGCAGCAGCACTGAGAACACAAATACCCAACATTATCTCTTGTAGTAATCTTGTGGGTTCCTTATCCAAGTATTGCCAAACCCCAAACTCGCCTATCTTGTCAAATCCCATGTGATGTTGCCCCAGGTGACATGGCTACAAACATTGCCTACACATATCCCACACGTCTGTGTGTTGCCAATACTCAGAAAGGATTTTAAAACAAATCGGTCATGTGCTGACATGAAGCCTGACATGAAGCAGAATAGATGGAAATTAAATCGTTCTGTATATTGTGCCATTAACTTCATGGGCAGGATGATTCTTCTAAACTTTTGCAGCGTGGGTTACCAGCACCTGGTTCAGCCGTGCTTCCAGCTGACGCGTTTGGCCTGTCTGCGGAGTTGTGAGAAATCTGATTGAAAAAGGAAAACATAGGCCCATCCTGGCAGGAGGTATTTATAATATCTCTGTATCATACAGGGGCTGCGATCAGGATTATGGGTTCGTTGTGTTACGCTTTGTAAATAGGAGATTAGGTAGTGTTTGCCTTAGAGGCTTACAACTGAGGAGAACTCACAGAAGTGTGTGCAATTAGCTATAATACATAGTGCCTGTATATGCTGTCTGTTATATTCTGGTCTGCATATGTATCTAAATTTAGTATTATGGGATGCTCTTCTTAGCTCACTGAAGATCAATTTTTTACCCTTTTTTTTTCCTCAATGCGTGTATATATTTCCTTGCTTGCTTCTAGATCTGTCTTTCAAATCCAAGCAAATCCAAAACATCTGCGAGATAAATCAACTAACCAATAATGGTAGGTGGCAAACTGACTGCTCTTTTTCCACTGACCTCTTTGGTTTGTTGTTACCTCATTTTTCCAAAACACCCCCACGCAACATGTCTTTCATCCACCTGTTGTATTGTGGCTTGTGAACTGTGTGTAGGAGGAATTGACTTCGTAACATGCCAGTCCATTGCATAATGCAGGGAGCCTTGGTACTTGACCAGGAAGCCTAAGCACTCCATAGGGTAAACGTGAACCTAATTAAACAAAGCCAAACAGCCGGTCAGGCTAGAGACAGTATATTTTGCTTTTTTGATTCATATTTTGCATATGTGTTTATAAATACATACATATATATGCCACACACAACTGTGAATGCATAAATACTTAGGCTGAAGAAATATTCAGGATCTGAACTGAAATTTCCAAGCAGCGAGGAAGACAAAATCTCTAACACAGTGTGTTTAAAAATTACGTATTGGTAGGAACCCACTAAAAATTTAAATGTCATTCAGTTACAATAAAATGATCTAAAATTGAACCAATGTATCATATACTACGTGTTTATATGGGGGCACCTGATTTTATTCTTAAAGCAGTTCAAATAGCACTTGCTATTTCTGAAAAATATAGGAGATGATATCCTGCACTATTTTTACGAATAATATGTTTATCTTTATTTGGTTGCAGTTAGATGGATGTTATATGAAGAGGTAAGAATTAACCAGTCCCAGGCTGTTTTAGTCTGAGGGAACTAAAGTTAATAGTTTTAGATTGTGCCAGTTGCCAGTGCTGATCTTTCTATTCTGTGTGTCAGCAGCTGAAGGTCTAGTTCATTTTAGCATCCCTTTTTGTCAGCTCCCAGCTGTCTTTCCTCTTATCCCACAGTGGGATACATAAATTACTCGTATAAGTTCAGCATCCTGGGGCAGCCACAGAAATGGATTGGGGGGGGGAACAAAACAGTGCCTAAGATCAGGGCAGAGAGGCTGAGTCTACAGAGATAGTAACCATCACCCACTTCGCAGGAAAGCCAGGATAGAAGTTTTGATGAAGTATTACCTTTAGTTCATATAAAATGCACATACATCTTGGTGTCTTACAACCTTTCTTTTTGTTATGTTCTTGAAGGAACACAAAGGATATTTTGCTTCAAAGAAAGAGTTCAGTACAACTACTGAACATCTGTACGAACTTCAAGCTGTAAGAAGGGCTAAACCAGGTTGGATGAGTAGCAAGATGATGACAGTGATGATCTGGTGAGGCAATTTGTCTAGAAGTGGACTGAATTTGAGGATTCCTCTGAGATGAGAGTAGAAGGTAAGCATGGCACTTGCATAAGTGCTGAAAAGAGACCACATGAGTGATCATCACATCAGTTACATGAGCATGCCGAAGTATGAAGAAACTGCCTGTGTATGGTCTGTGATCACACAGCTATTGAGCAAAATAGAGGAATTCTTAGATTTAACTAATAGGAACAAGGAGGCTGTCTTCTTACCATTGAAAGAATTTATTTGAAACGGCACTCAATAGGCCTGTTGTTTTAATCTCATTATTTTTTACTAGGATACTTAAAAACCAGTTTTACAGTGTAAGGAATACAATGAACGAAATTGACATGAATTCAGTGGCAGCCTGTAAGTATGCACAAAAATCTGAGTGAACAGGTATTAGGTAAAAATAAAAATTGCAAACAAAAAGAAATGGAGAATGAAATAAGTTTCTGAGGGTAGACACTGCCTGCCATCTTAGTTCATCTATATTAGCTTCAGGAAGGTTGTAGTGTCCTCCATTAGAAATACCTGTTCAACATTACAATAGCACGATGCAAAATTTACAAGAACTCTGTTGAATCAATTTAGTTGGATAAATCTTAAAGACTGCTGGTTCTAAATTCTGATTTTATTTTCTAAAGCTTGAAGTGGGTAAGATTTGGCTGAGGAAAAAAAAAAGAGTAAAGACTGTATTTGCACTGAAAAAAAATGCATTTGAAAATAGCTTAGAATAAGTGATACCTGCCAAACAGCATGCCCTAGAAAGTCTGAAGAACCTTGATTTTCTTTGGGGAATAAAGTAGCCCTATGTGGGTTCTTTTTCATGTGGTGCTTTTTCAAGATCTTTGCCTTCTGTTTCTGCTCCTCTTTACAGGACACAACAGAGAGAATTCAGCCTACAAGATTTATTTCCCATTTTTTTTCTTGTCCTTGCCAAAACTGTAGCTGCACCTAGGTAGCCTTCACCACAGTTCCACTGGCATGACTCACCTAAAATACATCCCTCTCTACAACAGTCAGAAACTAGTTCCAAAACCTGTAAAACTAGCAAATTCAGGTTTCCTATAGCTTCAGGTCTTACATTGTTTGCATCTCTATCCTGGAATATCTTCAGTTGTTCTCACATCTCTCTCAACCTCCTTTTTGGTTTTGCCATCTTGGTAAAAGACAGACACGCTTGTAAAAACTACATACTAGCTGATGGCTCCCAAGTGGGCTGTGGTAACAACTGAGTTCTCCCAGCTCCCTCTCCACAGGAGAGCTCATCAGCTCCCTGTAATTTAGCCAGCTGCTGATTTTTACAAAACTATCAGGAATTTAATATCCTTGAATCTTCTGCCAGTGTCATAGTTAACTGAAATTGTCCAAAGCTGGAGTGTTTTACGTGGGGAAAGGCGAGGGAGATAAAGGGCTTCAGTGTATGATCAGTTTGATGTGATACTGAGAAAGCAGGGTAGGCATGTTGAAAATTTTTTTAGCTGTCCTATCTTTGTCTGACCCAGATAAAAGAAAGAGCTCCCTAAATTCTCATAAGACAGAAGCAGCAGTCACATTCTTGGTGGTGTCTTCCAAAGCTGCCATACCTTCTGTCTTAGGAAGTCAAAAATGCACAGCGACCCCAAAACACCACCATAACTCAAGTGAACACTCCATCTGCTGTAGTCTGATAAAAGTGGTTACAAGGGACAAGTTATTAAGCAGTGAGCAAAGCGCTAGCACATGATGGGCTGGTACCTTTCAAATGTGAGGCATTTAAAACCAGTACTGTTCCTTCCAGTGTAAACTTTGCTTGTATATTCAAGTTATATAGTCCCAGTAGCAATGCCATCAACCTTCTCTATAGTAATGGTGAAAATGTGGCTACTATCAATCTGTTTACTCCTCAGGCATATTTGGCAGCCAAGGGAATAACCCTGACTGTTGGTTACCAGGCTGTTTCTTTCCTAAGTGGGTAAATATCAATGCATAAAAAGAGCAAAAATTGATTTCTAATTTAAATGAAATGCACTTTTCCTTTAAAAAAGCAAACCAGTTTAGATTCCAAATTATTATAACATTTTTGAATTCCTAAGTTTTAAAAAAACTTTAAAAAGTTTTTAATTCCTAAGTTTTTTAAAAGTTTTTTTTAAAAAATCCTATTAAAATAATGTAGATAAAATACTGTGACTTCAGACAGTTCATCCTTGCTGTTGGAGTTATAAATTTAAGTCACCAAGATACTTACATCACTTGCTCTGCATCTGAAATCAGAATGGCGGAGCTGACAGATCAGCTTTCACCATCTGCACCTTCCCCTGAATACACAGGGAATATATTTTTCCTCAATTGGTTTGTTCAGCTAATTCAGCTCAGTCACTTGTACATTCCAAGTTAAGAAATCAGAGGTTGAGCACCCTTCTTTAGACAGATGTTAGATACTCTGAGCCTGGAACATGCCATCCAAATTCTGTTCCTGCTCTCAAACTACACCTGTAACTTGTAAAACTGTTCTGTCTGTGCTCTAATTTGCAACGTAATGAATACTTTCTCCTTTCTTCACTCCTTGGGAATTGAACGTCACAAATACGTCAGTCCAAATGACCTGAAAGGTACTGGGCATCAATGGAGTTTCTTCCCTCCATTGAACCCCCAGACACACGGGGAACAAACATTGCTGGTTCACTTAATTAGTGTGGCATGTTCACATAAACCAGAGCAGAACTATAATAAAACCCTAAAAAAAAAAAAAAGCTATGTATTAAGGCTGAAAAGTTTGAATTTAGACATGTCCATGGGTATAGATTTAGGGATGCTGAGATCTAAACTTGATATTGATTTTAAGCATTCATGTTTAAATGAAAAGCAAAAGGGGAGAACGTGAATTAGAAAAAAGTAATCATGATCCTACCTTGATCTGTTTGCATGAGGCATTAATAGAGAATGGATTTTTTGTGTCTAGGTTCAATGAAGCTGGTGATCCTTATGTTCCTTGGGAGTGTAAAGTATTATGGCCAAACTGGTAAGTGAACAATTTAATTGTATTTATTAAAAGTGGGGGGGGGCTGAAGAGTAGCAATATTAAACCTAAAGTGGGGAATTACCTGTGTTCTGGATAATTTGAAAAATTCTCACCATTCATTCTGATTCCTTAGAAGATTTTAGGAATGCTCACAGAGAGTCTCAGAAGACTTCACAATCTTTTATGCTTAAATTTTCTACAGTGACCTGGTGAATTTAGAAAGTGGTATTAAAAATCGTTTAGTGTCAATCATTCTGCCACATTCCCATGGTTTTGTTTTCCAAATACACTACTATTAATGTGTGAATGGAAACATTTGATTCAATTTTGTTATTAACATATTGCATCATTGTAATAATGAAAGGTAAGTCTTTATTTTCGCTTAAGGACTTTTCTGATTGACTGCATGCTCCTTCAAGGTGTCCAACCCTCACCCCCCTGACTGGGCAGAGAGGAAAGGACTTACAGGAAAATATTTATTTTAAATCCACACTATCTGCTTGTTGGGAACTTACTAGTCCTATAAGTTAAGCAGCCTTCGCTGGGGTCAGTATTTAGACAGGAGGTTATCCAAGAACATGGATTCGCTACAGGAAATGTTTGAGGTTTCTCTACAGAAGTCTCATCTCTTCAGTGTAAACAATGTATTTTTTGGGTGTGGAAGGACCCCACTGCTTAGGGTCCTAAATGTCTGTAAGATGTAAAATTGGTATCTTAACGGTGTTATCATCTTTTAAGACCTAATGGTTCTTTGCAAGGGAAAGAGTAGTCACACCAAAATCCAATTAACGATGGATTCCTGTGCAGTTTTAGTGAGGTGAATTCCTCAAGTCGTAGTCTCGTTAGCTGGAGAGCATTGTGTGTTATCAGTCGTTGCTTTGATTCACTTCAAATGCCTGTGGTATATTTTCATGGTGAGCAAATATATTCTTGTTCACTGTTGTAACATCATTTTTTGGTTCCTTTGAATGAAAGCTCAAACAGACCAAGTTGTGGCCTAGGAAGCAATTACCTGGATGTACAAATTTAAAGCTACAGCTAATAACAACTTTGCACTCGTGGCAATCGGTGTAACTGAGAGCTGTCCTTAAACTACTCTCATTTGTGCAGATGGACTTGCTCAGTGCCCAGCTGGCTGGCTGAAGGAAGTTTTAAAGAATGTTTTGTGACAGATCTGAATCAGAGTATTGTATATCGACACGGTTAATAGGACATTTACTGTAGAAATAGACTGTTTTGATTTATCAGGATGTTGGGGGGATTAAAAAAAAGTGGAAAAATTGGCTCCACCTAAGTCAGCCTATGGGATGTTAGAAACAATTCCAGAATAGGAAGTGCCTGGAACACTAAAGAACATAAAAGGTTTAAAAAGTGACTGTCAATAAAATGTTAATTATTGCAGAGGACCAGGCTGAAAGGCAGGCCCCACAGAAGATTCTGATAAAGCTGAACCTGACTTGGTTACCATCCAGAGATGGTAATCCCTCTGTACTTCTGCTTTAACACCTTTCCCTCCATATGCTGCATTTGTATTAATAACCTAAGCAGTGATTTTGCCACAATATCCCACTACTGATCTTAAAGAGAAGTACAGCAGGTGTTCAAATGAAGACAAACCAAAGAAGGCACTGCAACACAGGCATAATCTGAAAACAAAAGAACTGCAGAGTTTTATCCTTCCAGAGATAAAGACATGATGCCTGGAACCTGGAGGATTGTACTTTGAGCTTAAAAGGAGGGACACAAATCCAACCATCCCTGCAATTATAACTCCATCTTTTTAAATTGCTATCCGAGACCAAATGTTTTTTTCTGTTTGATCCTGCTGTGAAGTGATAATATTGCATTTGTCCCATCACAATTATTTTCCTAGTCTATGATATGCTGTGATATCGTATTACTTCTGTGTAAGATCAAGCAGACGGTAACAGTGGACAGAAAAAAATCCAACTAGTACACAGCCATTGTCAGCACTGCTGTGGAAATTCAGAAACAAACCAACTGGTGCTTCTCTTTCCCATGCTGAATGCTTTTCTTCCCGAGTTTGCCAGATGAAAACACCGCATGGAAACTAAGTTTGTAAATTAACTTGCTGAATATCTGTGAAGTACTCCTGCTTGTTGACGATCTTCATATAAGAATTGTGAAGTATTTTTCTAAAGAGCTAAAAGAAAGGGTGTTTTGCAGTATAGTTTCAGTACCAGAGAGCTGTGTTTTTCTCTTGCTTGAGAATTTGACTTGCTCAGGCTATCTGGAACTCCCTTCCTGTTTCCCTCCAAGACCTTTAGTCACTTCCTTTCTCTAAATAAAAAACGCTTTCATTTGTCTTTAACTGATGATGGATTCTCTTACAAGCATTCTGATAAAATCAGATGGATTATATATAGATTTTTCCTACTTATAAATGACCAAAAATCACTGAGTTAGGTATGTTAAAATTAGTTTCAGCACTGTACCTGTACTCAGAATTTCACAAATTTTTAAAAGTACCTTGTTGTCTTAGGGTATATTTTAATGGAATGGTAAAATTCCATTTTCTTGTTTAACCAAGAGATGCAAAATGTAGATTGGCTGGGGAAATTATAAAGAGCTTATTAAATCAAAGTTTTCTTATTTGCTATACAAAAAGCGCAGATTTACAATGCAATACAATACTTTCCTGGTATGTAATAAATGAGTACACAGAGAACCTGAATTTTCCTTTTAGTAAAATATTTCAGGACAAGTCATCTGCTGTGAATGGGGTAAAATGCCACTGAAGATTACAGACCACTATCCGTTGATAAGGTTGTTAAATCAGGCCTGGGGTTTTTTTCTCAGATGAAAGCCATCACCAGATTGTTACACATTTCTTAATGCAATTTAGTATATTAAGCATCTTCAAAAAGTAAAAATGTTCTGAGAATTTACATTATCCAGAACTGAGTGCTGTCCCCCGTGTACATTCTCCAAACTGACTAGCTGGTAGGAAAAGAGAGGAAGTATTGTTAAGATTTTCTTTGCTTGCGCTCGCACTGTGGCAGCTGGTGTAAGACACCAGATTGCAATCCATAAGTAAAAGGAAGACTGAAGGTGTCAGTTTATATCTTAAATCATGAACCAGATTAATTACTGGCTCAGTGAAGTGGAAGTGCTGGTAGCGGAGTTACAGCAAAGATCTTGGGCTGTGATCCTCCGTGTCAGGACCCACCGTTTCTACCAGATCAAAACCACCATTCAGGAATAACCGACATCCTTCTAGGTGAAGTTCAAGGTTGATACCAAAGCTGACTGAGCTGAACCTTGGCTTACACTCTCTTAAGTAAATTTCAGTAAGGATGATGGGAGCCACTGAGCCTGTTCTGTCTTTATTCGTGCATATGTAGTCCACTGGCTGTAACAGAGATGTAGCAATAAAACTAAGAATAGAATTTAGCCAGAACTTCCATGTTTTATATTTAACAATACATGGAATTTAATCCATCCATCCTGCTCCCACATCCCTTGTATCACTGTAAAAAGGGCTGACTTGAAAATATACAGGGATAATTTGTCAGCAGAAGATACAAAATCTCAGGGGAAAAGAATGGGAAGTCTAAAGACCTCACAGGTTGTTAAGTGCTTATTCACCTGCTGTGAAATTTTTATCTCCATTGGGATAACAGTGTTGCCTTCACTGTATTTATAAAAATACTTTTCACATTCTTTCTGGTCATTTCTGGTAGAGATAAGGAATATTGACATCTCTGTACATTGTTGAAAAAATCCCATCTGGAACTACGTGTGCCCAAACTGAGACTGGATGGAGTGCAGGGAAAGGCTGCTCGGCAGAGCAAGGGAAAGGGTGAGAGCAGAGCTTCTCTAGCTTTAGCTTAAGAAAGTAAGGGCTGGACAAAATGTATTCTTTTAGGCAGGTTAAAAATTAAAATTCAGAGAAGAGAACAATCTAAATTAAAGGGAGAAGTGGGAAAAGGACATACATTGGCCTTGAGCAAATTAAGATTGGAAGTTAGAAGGAGGTCTCTAGTTATTTAGAAAATGAGGTATTTTCAAATAGCCTTCCCAATAGAAATAGCAGCAACAACCCACCCCACAGTCAAATATTTGGGTTCAAACAGTTCATGCAGAGAATACAGTATGTTTTTCTGAGACAAGAAAGGACTCGGTGCTGGGAGCCCCTTTGACTCTCTCCATTCGTGTGTTGCCACCCTGGTTTTCGGAAAGTAACTGAATGCTGGAGATCTAACGCTAGTTTCATGCTAGAGACTCTTCCCTCTGCAGTATGCAATGCAGCTGCCCCCCACGCACTTCGATGCGCTAAACGGAGCCCGCTCGGGAACTCCTGATGCCTGCTCAGTGGGCCGGCTCACCTGAACATCCACCTTTGCACACACTGCATCCGACACGGCAGAAGGGAAGCGATAGGACGGCTGTTGTTTCTTTTCCTCACGTTCTTGTGTCTCGCTGAGCTTGCAGTTTGCTTGCTCTGAACGTTTCCATGAACTGATCTCTTTATACAGCCACATGCGGGAGAACAAATCATCTGCGGGTTAAAAACCCATCATAATGTTGGACTGGTATTAAATATAGACTTGTAAGTCCTTTTGGTCTTATTGTGGTAGCTGTGTGGGTGGAAATTGCATCCAAATATACACCATTTTAGTTAAATTAAGTGTTACCCTAAGGGCTTTGGCCAACATTCTGTGTCTGAGCAGAAAGCAAGAGACCACACCAGAGCCTAGCACACACACATGCACCAGTTTTTGCTTTGTGAACAAGCTGCCACTTGCTGCCCGCAATTCAAATTCGGATTTTACAGAGATGGTTAGATGCGTTCAGATGGCTGCCTTAAACCAATACGAGTGGTTAAGCGAGTTTGTCTCTTCTGAAAATGTCTCCCCTCTGGTTTTTGATTGTTTTTTCTTTTTTCAGACACAGTAAGCGTTTTTGCGTGGTGTTTTGGTTAAAACTTCCATTCCCCTCGGAAGAAGGCGCCGACTGTCTCCGCTTCCCGCCCCCGGGGTGAAGATCTGCGCGACGCCGGAGGAGAAGGAGCGGGGTCGGGAAGGAGCCTCACCCCCGCCGGGCCCTGCGGTGCCTCGGGACCCTTCGGTCACATACCAGGGTGAGACAAACCGGGTGACGGTGCACCGGTGCCGCGCAGCGATGCTCCCCGGGGAGCCCCGACCCCACCCCGCATTCTCCGCGCTGAACTTTACCCGACTTCGCCGTCCCTCGCGCCCCGCCCACTCACTGCATATTCATGAGGCGGCCGCACCCAGCGCCGCGCCTCATTGGCCATCCCGCGCCCTTCTCCCGTTCCTACTGGCCGGCGCCGCCGTCGCTCAGCGCCGCGGCGAGCGGGGCGGGGCGGTGCAGGCGGCCGCGCCCCGCCGCCTCCCCCAGCGGTGACTCAACAGGGCGTGGAGTCGGGTCCCGCAGCGGCGGCGCAGCCCCAGCCCTCCCCCCACAGCCGGCAGAGGCACAGCCCCAGCGCCGCGCACTCATTGTTCCGCCAGCTCCAGGCACCATGGACGAGCTGGACCAGTCGCCCCTGGTCTCCTCCTCCTCCTCCGGGCCAGCGCGGCCCCAGCAGCCCCAGTTTAACTACCAGTTCGTGCTCGACAACGAGAAAGAGGAGGAGGAGGAAGAAGAGGAGGAGGAGGAAGAGGAGGACGAAGACTTCGACGAGCAGCTGGAGGTGATGGAGAGGAAGCCCGCCGCGGTTCCCGCCGCAGCCCTGCAGGAGCGGCCGCCGCAGCTGCTGGACCTCGGCGGTCCCGCCGAGCCGCCCCGCCCCGCGGCTCCGGAGCCACCGCAGCCCGGCTGGAGCCCCCCGGGAGCCGTCTCCTCCTCCTCCTCCTCCTCCGCCACCACGCCGTCCCCCGCGCAGGAGCAGCCCTCGGCCCCCGCCCGGCCCGCTCAGCCCCAGCCGCCCGAGCCCGCCGCCCCCCGGAGAAGAGGGTCCTCCTCCGGCTCGGCTGGTGAGTGCCTCCGCCCCGGGGCCGGGGAGGGCGGCCGGGCGGGGGGCGACGGTCCTCCCAGCTGGGCGCTTCCGCCCCGATCGCTCCGGTTCCCGCTGGCCGCTGCCCCGCCGGGAGGTTCCCTTTGTCTGCCGGCCCTCGGCCGCCTCCTGCGGCATCGCTCCCTCCCCTCAGCCGCGCCGGGGCGCGGCCCCGCTTCCCCGTGGCCCCGCCGCAGCTCGTGCGGGAAAAAGGGCTCCCCCTCCCCCTATTTTGGTTTTTTTTTTTTTGTCTTAATTTCTTCTCTCTTCCTCCTCCTCTCTGTGTTATGCTAATGGCGGGAGGGGGGGGAAGCGCCGCCTCGCACATGGGCCGCCCGGGGGCGAGGCCGCCGCCGCCGCCTGGCAACGGCCGCGTCGCGCGGTGAGGGGGGGTGTGTGAGGCGGCTGCGGGGGGCCGAGCCTGAGGTAACGGCGGCGGCCGCCCGGTTCTCCCCCCCACACCCCCGCCCGCCCCGACCCCGGCGCAGAGCCCGCCTGAGGCGTAGCCGCTGCTTTCCCGTCCCCCGGCCGCGTTGTGGCGGGCACGGTTCCCCCCGCGGGGCGGCCCGACGCGGCGGCCTCCGGGGCTGGGCGTGGGGGGCGGCGGGCGGCCCTGCGGCAGCGCGGGGGAGGAGGGGGGAACACAGATGCTTGTAATGTTACTCATTTTAAACAAATCATCTCGCTGGGGAGGGGCGAGGGAGACTGAAGGAGCAGCGCTCCCGCCTTTGCCGGACCTGCCCGGCGAGGCGGGGGGCCCGGAGGAAGGTGAGGGGACGGGCGTCTCCGCGGGCCCGGCTGAGCCCGCGGCCCTTTGTGGGCAGCGCCGCGCCCCGCCCCCGGACAGCGAGTCCTCAGGCCCGAGAGGGTATGGAAACTGTGGTGAAGTACGTGTGTAAGCACAAAAGGCGTACAAGCTGCTCGCTGCCGTAGGTGTGGCAGTACCGAGAGGAAAAATGTCAACCTCGCGTCCTTGCGTATGGCTCCTGGATGGCCGCGGCTGTCGCCCGGGGCTCGTCTTAAGGGGAGCACCCCTTAATGTTGGGGTACCCCGGGTTCAGAGCTGCTGTGGTGGAGGGCGTGCCGCCCCCCCAACGGCAGCCAGTGCTGCCGGAGTGCCAAAACCCTTCTGGCCAGCTCTAATCCAGGAGCTGACCCGGCATGACTAATGTGTTGCATGCGGATTGCGCCTTGGCTCGGCTTTTGCTTAGTGCGAAACACAAGATCTAACTTGAGGTCATCAAAACAGTGAAAATGAACAAATCAAGGTGCCCTATGGTCCTGATGGTGCGTTTTTGTCTTCGTTGCTATTGTCGTATTGGTAGGTTGTGTATGTTTCAAAGATGCAGGATTTCAGTACTCACTTGATTTTATGGTGCAAGTGGACATAATACTCAAGATATAATTAAAAAATAAAAAGCATCTGGAACAATGACAAAAAAGGCCTGTTGTTCAACCTGAATTTAATTTGGGGGGGGGGGGAGAGTTCACAACACATTTTATTTACAAATGCGACAGGACTTTATGGCTAGTTGAGCTGTTGCTTTTCATGAGGCCTCCTTGTATTTTTTTGTTCTTCTGGTAGCTCTCTGTGTAGTAATACACCGAGGAGTTTCTTTGGTATTTTGTGGTNTTTTTTTTAATTTTTTATTTCCACCATTTGGAGGACAGATGATGAGAAAAGCTTGCAACAGATTTAAGAGGAGGGATCCTATATGATTCTATGATGGTTGAACAGATACTTTTCTAGGCAGGTTATTTGAGTGGAGCCATGGAAGGTTTGAGCAAAACAAAATGGAAGGAATAGGACTGACCAAATCTTGCTGTTGCTTTGAAAAGTAGGGATAAAAGTGTGATTTCCAGACCTGGTTTGTTTTTCTACTCCCTGACCCCTGAAGGGTAAAGCAAGGAGCACAGTAATTCCTGAAATATATCTTCTCTAGGAGATCTAACTGTGTGAGAATCGGGTAGTGTAGCTGAGGAGTGGTGTCAATGAGTTATTTTATAAGACCTAATTAGAGGGGACAGAATTTATCAATGGTGATTAATTTAGAGCTCTGAAGTGAGGACTGGCATCTTTGGGAGGCCTGGTTTCCAAAGACAAGGTGTTGTAACACATAATGCCCATCTAATCATGGGTTGGAATATTGGAAGCTATGTCTTAAGTACTTGAAACTACTAGATGAGAAGAACTTGTTTTGATAAAAGCATTGTCTAGTTATGTCATGTATACTTCGGTCCTTTCAGATGCAGGAGTACTTAGTTTTGGGCGTGTTGAGTATCTGTTTAAACATCAAGGGTTTTTTTTTTAGTTTAGTAGCTAGCAGTTGGTGTTAAAACTATCTCAGTCAAAATATTTAACTTGAGTTCAAATTAGTTCACTTCCAGTCTTGCTGTGAAATTGGCAAAATCAGATTGATGCCTGCAACTTGTGGCAGGGTGACTATAGCGTGGATAGCCACGTGTCTGAGTTGGGCCCCTCTCTTCTGGGGAGTTACGGTTTCATTTACTTTCAGTTCTGTTGCATGAGTTTAAGGTATAACTGAAGAATTGCAGTTCACAATCTAGAAATTTTGAAAATGTTCTGTTCTCTTCATACTTAAAATCTAAGGCTTTCCTTTAGTGAGGTTTTGAGGCACATAACTTTGGAATTCTATTTCCAAGGAAAGGAGACAGTAGTACTGCCTGTAGCAAGTATGCGGAGAATAGTAGGGATTCTTTTATCTGCAACAATAGGCCATGGTGCTGCTTTTTGTCAGTATAACAATAGAGAAAAAGTATGGACTACTTGATGGCCCATTACAATGTATTATTTATATATCTGGAGGTGTTTTAAAAAGTAAATCTTTGTAATTACTATTAGTTACATACTTAGGAGTATTCAGTATCATTGTTATAAGAGACTGTGACATAATTATATGTAATGCAAGTCTCTGGCTGCGTATCAGCAGCCTACCTTCTTAAGAGCTCATATAAATATTTGCTGGAGAAGAAAACAAGCCAGAGGACTCCGGTAAAACTTATGCTGTCCTGGACACTTTCTTTTTTTTTGCTACAGACTGTTATGTGGGTAGCAAAAACTACAATTCTTCTTGAAAGATTGTTGTTAAACCTTTTGATTACCTAAATTTACATACAGTGCAAACAAAAGTAAATTTGAGGTAGTTGTACGTGGCAAAAATACTGCACGCTTTTTTTTTTTTGGCTATCTGTCCAAAGTAAGATTAACCAGTAAATTATGATGAGAAGGTACAGCTTTCCATCTCTAAAGCCCTAGACCCTAGGAGCACTAGATCCTGTTTTTAAAGGGAGGTCATATATCACTTTCCTGGAAGAGACTACTGTGTTTTGAAGTTAAACTGCACTTAGAAGAAACTCGTATAGTAAACCCACCAGACTGGCCACAGACCATCATCCAAAGTGAATAAAGATGTCTCCTTGTGTGTCAGTTGCCTGCAACTTGGCCACGGTTCAATACATATGCAAATGTTGTGAAGGGCCAGTTTATTAACTAGTCTTGTTTTTCCGTTTAGTTTTATGGCACTTGGTTTTAATTCATCAATAGTGAGGAGAGGTTTTCTGAACGGTTTGATTATGTGCCAGACAGCATCAAGCAGAGGTCAGCAGGGGCGCCCCAAGCTGTACCAGGAGCACACAAACTGTTCTGTATTAGTTTACCCTCACCCAGCTGATTAAATGGAGTGATCTATACCTGCTTCTGCTCACGACGGAGTGTACCTTTTATCCTGCAGTGGGGATACGCAGATCCTGTAACTTGCATTTTATACAGATTTTAAAGCAGCATAGACACTCCTCAGACTTTTTTCTGCGTTGCTGAGTTTTCTGGTGTGCTGCTATGTATGCATAGACACGTATAGAGGAGTTGTGTGGATTTTAAGGACAGCATGCAGCATGACTTGGAAAAAATATAGCTGTCCTTGAATACTACCACTGGTGACTTTCATTTGCACCCTTCATTTATTAAAATATGTTCCCACTGATCTTCAGTGTTTCTTTGAGGCGCAAGACCCTTTCTCTTCCCCAGTGTAGTCAGTAAAGCTGTAAGAGAGGTGGTCATAACCTAGGTATATCCAAGGTAGAATGTGATTTTTTTTATTTTTTTTTCCTATTACACAGTTTCCATTATAGTGATATACAGTGAGGAGAGTAACCAGCAATTTGACCGGTATAGTAAAGCTAGTGTCTTCATTTTTGTATTTCGTATTCCCATCTAGGTGAGTTTAACAAGGGATCATTTTATTTGGTTTTATTTCTTGTCATGTGCATATGCAGTGCAGTGGGGCCTACTTCCGTAATTCGGCCAGTATAAAAGTTTCTGAAGCAAAACAGCTGTATCTTCTGTTAACCAGATGTACGTGTAAGGATAGTCCTGCCAAGTTTGATAGTATATTTGCTTCATGTGTGTCCTTTGACTTGCTTTCCAGGATAAAACCACACAGCTTCCACCTACCGTATAATGATGTAACCCTCAGGGAAGTTTTGAATTGCATTGGGAGTTTTCCCCTTGGAGATGAAGTCCTACAAACCACAAGTTAGGAGCCAGCAAAGAACTACTGGTTGTTTGCCCCTTTTTTCCCTTCCTCCCTATCTGTACCGAAGGAAGTTCACACCATGTCTATGAAGTGATGAGTATCTTGTCCACCCTGTTGCATCACCACTGGTGAGCACTAAACTCTTTCTTATCACATAGATAACCACTAACAGCAGCACTCCTGTAAGTCGAGGACAACATTTAAGCCTCCCGGTGAGTGGTTTTCTCCTGCTGACTGGTACAAAGTTGCTAGGAAAGCATCAAGTCCTTTTGCAACAGCGGATCTACACATGGTTTAGAAATGAGTGGTCCTTTGAATATAAAGGCCTAAGGTCAAGTGACTCAAACTTTGCAGCTCACGAGGACAGAAATAAGCTGTGGTTGTTAGCAATTGGCATGGTGAAAAGACAGTCTTAAAGTAGATCTGTGATTGGAAAAATATGATTTCTAAGTGGCTTGCAGATGCATCTTGTGTTATTTCAGTAATTTGCGATGCATTTTTCTAGTATAACTTTCTGGTTGGTGTATTGTGAGGATGTTGTTTTCACTTTTCCTTCCTCTTCTCTAGTGCCCAGGATGGGGGAGGATGAGGATTTTGGAGAACACTCAGTGGCACTAAGTAGCACTGGCTACTTAGCAGAAGGTGTATGGGTGTCATTCTTCTAACCGTGGAGACCAGTTTTCCCATGCTGTTAGAATCCTGTGGAGTCTTTGCTTTTTGCCACCTGATTTTGAGGGAGGTTAGTGGCTTGGACCACCTGTTTCAAAGTCTGTTTTGCCACACCCAACTGCTTGGGGGCTCTCCTCAGATTAGTGTGGCCTTTGTGTGCTGGGAAGGTATTAGAATAACAAAGGGCAGTTAACCTACAAGTTGAGGCGTGTCTTGGTGTGCTTGAGTTATGTTTCTTTGTTTTCTGTTAATATTTTGAATGAAATAAGCCTTTTTCTTTTGAGCTATGGTATGTTACTATAGTAACTATGAAGCTCAGATACAAAAATTAGCAATGCAGAGTTTAATCTGAAAATGTCTTTTGGGTTCTAGATATTTTGTAAGCAAGGAAATAGTTCTTGGTCTTTTGCTGGCTAGAAGAGCAACGTGTAGCTTACAGATAAGAGTTTCTGAATATCTCAGGACAATTTATGCATGAAGTAGGAGGAAAACTGTGTAACTATCAAGCTGCATTAGAAATGGAAGAAAAAAAGCTATTATTACCAAGTAAAAAATAGTGAACTGTGAGACCTATTCTAAGTAGAACAGTTCAGTATGTTTTCATGTGTTTTTTTATTTCTTGTTTTATGATCTAAAATAGAAATTATACTCCTGTTACGCTTCGAAAACACTGCTTAATGTTTTCTACTTTTTAAGAGTGGCAGCACAGTACAGCTAGCACTGAGATCACTGGACTACAGCCCCATGACATACATTTGGTGGATAGTTTTTTTTAATTGGTATTTCCATCAAATAAGGACTGTTAGAATAGCAATAAAATAATGGGCTTATTAATATTCACAAAGTCTGAGAAAATCAAATTATCTCAGTGGAATGTTTTTATCTTTCAAGTGGAAATAATCAGTCTGCTGCTAACTGTAACTGTCAAAATATGAAGATTTTAAGTTAGAGATGTTTTTAAATTACTGCTCTTCTGTATGGCTTTTAATGGCTTTGTCTCCATTTATTGCTTTGTGATGTATGAAGAAAGAATATCCCCCCTGCCTGCACCCCTCCAGGTGGAAGTGTTAGGAATACCAGTTTGACCTTCCCTGGTTTTGCTGAAAGGCTTGCTTTGTGTTTTAGGAATGCACTGTGAACTTTTACTTGCAGCTTTTTAATGAATGTGGCAATCATGTCATCAACTTCATCGGCTAGGAAGAATATGTTAATTAAGATGCCTTTAAATAAAACAGAAGACTGAGATAAATATACACTTTTCTGTTTCCAATTAAAAGTGTTCTCAGCCTATTGGTGATGCTGCTGGTCTAATGTTAAAATCTTACTGGTTATCCAGTTGTTACTGGTTTGTAACAGTTTTTGTTAAACTTTGCTGTTCCTTCTTTTCTGACAGAAGATAAAATTCCTTAATGCCTGTCCATCTCTGTCCTTTGTGTGTGCTAAGGAAATGAATGCCAAGTGAAACAGATGAAAGAACATGCGCGAGGCCTTCAAAAGCAGGTTGTAACTGTAGAACTGAAAGGAAGAGGAACAAGCAAGATTGGGAGGAAGTAGAAAGATGTCTGTGGTAGGGGTGGAAGAAAGGTTGCTTCTCTCTTGGTCTTCAGCCTGGTCTTCAAGTATTCATGCCTTCGGATTGAGAAATGCTGTTCAAAGGGCAAAGCAATGAGTTTCTCGTGTTTTAAGCCAAATCTTCCTTAAAATATCATATCGTTAGATAAGCAAATCAGTTTTCCTGTGTGAGTTGTGTGACAAAAAAGTGACAAAAAATTGAAGTGGATAGCTAAAACCTTTATTGACTAAAATCTGTTGCAACCCAGGAAGCACAGTGCTGCTTGATATCTGATCACCTTTGTTGAAGAGGAGGATGTCAGGACAGTTGTGTGTAGTCTTCACACTGCTTTATCCATTTCATTAAAAGATATTCTTACACAAATGGTGATTTCTCTAATGAATGTCCATGCACTTTTTTCTCTTTTGAGATAAACGTATCTTATGTATCTATTTGTTTTTATTTTACAGACTATAAGCTCTTATGTCAGAGGCTTGTCACGCAAGGTAATGTTTTGGGAATAGATGCTAAAAGAAATCAGTAGCATCTCTTTTCCATTCTTTAAAGATTAATTTAGCTAATAAATATATTCTTCCACAATGATAAAGTTGCAGATCTAAATACTGCATAATTTGTTTAATTGTAGGGAAAGCAGAGGAAAATTCCATCTGTACAAATGGGTGAAAGCGAATCTTGTGATTGGTATAATCTCCAAAATTAAATTGGATAATGTCTGCATAATGATAGGATTTGCATGGCTCTTTAGACTTCCTGCCTTTGAATAAGTTCTGGTGTAATTATTATATTTTTCTGCTTTGTGGCACTGCCAGAACCCAAATTTCTGTTTGTTACTTCAACATATGGTTAAAAGATCTGGGTTTTAAGGAAGAGTTATTTAGTTTTTACAGAAATTATCTAGTATTTTTTCTTTTGGTTACAAATATTGCCAAAGACTGAATACTTATCTTTAAAGTCATGTCTAGCTGGACACGTGTGTTTGCAGCTGGCTAGATTGTTTCTTTCTGCTTCTTTCATTTCAATTAAATATATTAAAATAATTTAAATTGGTGACTGTAAATGCTGGATCTGTGAATGTTCATATCTGAGATTGTTCTAAAATCATTCTAAGCTTTGCTATTTTTGCTATTTTTTTTCTATTTGTGATTTGTGTATTAAATATAGTTGTGATTGTGAAGGGGGTATTTCAAGCCATCAGAGATGGGCTGTGAACAGTTGAAGTTGATTATTGTGGCCACCTGACTTTAATAAAGGGAGGTATTTAACCACCACCTGGTGCTAACTCTGTAAGAAGGCAGAACTGGCGTGATTACTGTTAAGTTGATACACTTGGGGGAGAAGGCACAGGCTTTCAGGGCACAGTTAATCTATGTGGCACTTTTGTTGTGTGTCCCTTATTCGTCAGTGAGCTTAGTTTATGCTCAGAAGCCAAATGGTTTATCTTCATTCTTTAGAGGATTTAACTTTCCTCATGGCGAGCCACGGTGGACTGCTGGTCTGTGATAGGTATGTGCATCCTGTTCCTGAGAATTCCTTGTTTTCTTGTTATACTTGGTATCAGAATAATGAAAAGTTTCTTTGGAGCTGATGTATGTGACTTTGTTTGTTTATTTTCAATAACAAAATATGCCAGATAAAGTTCTGTCCTTGCTCTGAGGAGATACAGTGACAATCATGGACTTTTAATAGGAAGTGGCATTATAAAGCTGTCCTCTGAAATGCTGCCTGGATCCTGTCGATAGTGTTATTGATCAAAATGTGTGGTTGCAAGAGTGAGGTGAGGCTGGCAGTTATATGTCTGAAGTATCTCATGGCCTCTTAAAAACACCGTTGTAGTGGGTACTCATTTTGGCAATGTGGGAATTGTAATGGGAAGAATTGTAACGGAGCCAGAATTAACATATCTTCTTTGTCCATCTGTTCTTGCTTTGGTTGGCAGTTGGGCATTGCAGGGGAGTGGTACTGTTTTTCTTGCTTTTTACTCTACAGCTGATTGAAAGAAGATGAAATGGCATATACCTTACCTCTGTCATTGTACACTTTACAGTATCCGCATTGCTGAGCAACTCACCTCAAATGTGATTTTTCCAAAAGAGGAAAAGTTCCTGCAAGTTGGACTGAAAAAAATCTTGCTTAAACCAGTTTGGTTATAGATTTCTGCTTAGACAATGAAGAAGTACCTGCTTCTTGCTGGAGACTTGTAATTCCATAAACAGAATATTTAAAGGAGCAAGCATTGTTCAAAACGCTTGTTTTGAGCTTGTGTACTCGTTTCATGTGATTTGAAATAGATGAAGAAATCTCCTGTGCAGTATAGTGCAACTGGCTCTGCAAGCGATGCATGATACCACTTTGCAGTAATTTTCATGAAGACCTGAGACAACCTACAGATGCTTTTGTTAATAATCAGAACTCTTGGATCCTTTTGTGATCCTAGCTCTGATACCTTCAAGATGTTAAAAATGGAGCTCCTGTTTTCACTTAAATCTTTAGCAATCTCCATCTTCTGTAGCAGCTTGTATGCTTTACTCAAAGATTTCCAAGTAGTTTACAGTCTGAGTTTCCTAAACTGGAAACTTCTCTTTATAAACTTGCACATATAACTAAAAAGAGCCAAACGAGAGAACCTAATTATTTGCTGTAGCTCTGCAGCTTAATCTAATGATGTGAAAAGATGCTATTAATAGTTAATGTTCTTTATCTTGAATTCCTTAAATATTTGGTGAAATACCATATTTAGAACAATTGCATCATAACAGGAGATGATTTAAATGGAGTTTGTGTAGGCAGCTGCTTTTCTCAGGAAATTCTTGTTAAGTTGTGCTCCCTTGTTTACTCTGCAGTAGGAAATTAGGCATCCAAGAACTTGACTCTCCTTGAAATCATTTAATTTAACTTTTAAATGGCCAGGTATGTTCTCTTTGACACTTTATGCCAAGAGGTAACAATTTACTCGTCATAATTGGACATCAACACACACAGGAGAGAAAAACCCATGGCAGTTCCTCCCCATGGTTACGAAGTGTGAGGTTACTGCATTGCTCTCTGAAAGCCTTGAGGTTTTTGTAGTTCTCGAATCTGTAAAAGAGCTAAATGTCATGGTAGTACAACATATGTGTGTTTTGCTTAGATAATGTTTGAGACGAGAAATGCCGCTTGGGGCAGATTTCGCTGTGGACAAATTAACAACTCGGTGCACTGAAGAAGCAGACAATTTCTCTTTCATATCTGCCCTAGAGGGATTGCTGCAAATGTTACTTTTACACTATGTATGAGTCATGTCACAGATGCCATTCCTTTGAGTATTAATTTTGCCCTGTTTTCTTTTATTTGTTAAATATTTGTATTAACAAGAAGAGGCCCTTCACAATCAATGTCCCATTGTGGTAGGTCTGTAAGATAAAAGTAGTCCCTGACTTGTTAGTTAGGCATTTCGGTCATTTTCTAAACATGCAAAGGTGAAGTGGATTCTTAAACTTTATTTTTGCCAACTCTTTTTTGTTTTAAGAATAGCGTACATTCTGCAGCAAACTAATCCAGGAAATATTTTTTATTTTCTGAAGACTGAAAGTGCCATCTAGCAGCCTAATACAGTCTCCTTCCAAAGCTTAACTGCATCAGGATTGAGTTTACTCTGTGTTTATATGTAGAAAATAAAATATTTAGTTGGGTTTTTTTTTCCAATGCTAAGCTCATACATAAAAAATAAGGAGAGTATCAGAACAACAAACCTACCTTACCACAGACCTGCTGCTGGTGCTTGGAAGAAGTCACATGTGAGAGCAGATGGAAAGGTATGTCAGTTACCAAAAATCCAGTGATGAGGGATAGAACATGTTCTTTCTGAGTTCTTATTTACTGTGACTAGACTCAAGTCCTCTGCTTTCTGTTGGCAAGTTTTTTTGGGGGGGGAAAAAGCAGTTTATTTGTAAATGCTTTTCTTGGAATTATCAGTTCACTACTTTTTCATTTTAAACATTCTTCTCTCTCTGCAAATCTTTGCAGCTAACTTCATTTTTTCTTTCTTAGTTGTCTGGGAAATGTCTGTCTGTTTATTTCTCTGCTTTTTATCCAAAACTTTGATACTAAATTTAAAGTTTTATGCTGGTAATATCAGTATCTTGTAACAACACCAGTTAGTGGGCAGTCAGCAAAAATGAGAGTTTAAAGTGACACCTCTTTGTTATGCTGGTGTCCGATATTTTTTTTTTAATTTATTTATAAACAAAACTGAAATCTATTTCTTGTTGGTGGATCTTATGTTCTAGTTGAATCCATAATACAAAGTTTTAAAGCATGAGAGTTCATGCTAGTGAAAAGAGAAGCTACAGGGTTGTTTGTGGGTAGCTTGCTGCTTTTTTTTGGGGGGGGGATATTTAATTTGCAAAAAGTCAAGATAAAATTTGCGACTGTTTTTGCTTAAAAATAGGACTGCAACCAGAATGAATCACTTTGTGCATCAGCTTTGTTCTGTTGTCCCCTAAATGCTTTCCCTTTCACATTAGGGGGATATGTTCATATATGTGAATATTTTCAAAAAAAAAAAGAAAGTCCAGAGGAGTGTGTGCTAGTGAGCAAAATGTTAACTTTCCAGTTAGGCAAACAGCAGTCATGCAGTCATTTGTTTGGCGATGTGTGGGTGTATGTTTGAATACAATATTAGTATTTTACTGAATGCTATAAGATCACCGGGGCAAGGTTGAGTTTGTCTATAAAGTTCTCTTTAAAAGCCATTGATTGGGCTACTTCAGTAATTAATTGTCCTGGTTTGAGTGACACAGGATTAATTCACCTTCTAATGCTTGGGAAAAATGCACTTTTAGAAGACTCTCATGTCTGAATTTGTGAATATATGTACTTTATAGCCGGCTATGGTATGTGGGTCTCAGTGTTTGCGATCTTGCCAGGTGCAGGGATGAGGAGGAGCGAGACCCAGGCACTTGACCCACGCTGGCCAACCATACCGTGAACATCACATTCAATATAAATTAGAAAGTTTGCTGAGAAGTTCTCTCTTCCTTGATGGCTGCGATCCAGAGAACTTCTTGCCCCAGTGCCGGACCCCTCAGGCCTTCCCTTCCTCCCAAAGCCATAGTGCTTGCAGTGTCCGACACTTGCTGTCCCCCTGCTGGGGGTGCACAGCTTCCTGCTGATGGAATTGGCTGGGTATAATCCTGGTACATTTTATATTGGTATTGGGATCAATATTGGTTCTTTAGTATTATTATTTAGTCTTATCCTATTAAATCTATTTATATTTCAACCCTCAGGTTTCCTTGTTTTTTCCCCAATTCCCCTTCCTGGGTAGGGAGGGGTCATCGGGTGATAGAATAATTGTGGAAACAGCAATAAATTGTTGTGGATTTCTCAAACCATAACACTAATATAAAGTAATACCATTCACAAATAGAAGGTCTGCCTTTCTCTTAACTGTAATGCTGAAGGTAGGTTACTAACCTGCCCCCTTAGGGATTTTTGGCAGAGAAAATCTGGAGAAGGCCTGTTTTCTCCTGGAGATTTAGTGTTCGTTTCGAGGTCTCATTCTTCTGTATTTTATGAGGAAAAAAAAAAAAAACCACAACCCTGTCTTCTGATGGAAATAGTAATCAAGCAGTTCATCTTACTATTTTTTTGTTGTTGTTGTGATTTGTAAAAACTGAAGACTTCTTTACTTAGTTTTTCTTTATATCTTTGGATGAAGCTTTGCTGTAGTGAACGCCCACTTCCTAGGTCAAGAAAGAAGTTTTGAATATGCACCTTTACTTGAAAATAATCTTGCTTAGAGCTTGATATATTCTGAATTTTGTTTTACTTGATTCTAGTAGTAGTGTACTACTTTGTTTGTTTCAATCACCTAATTTATGCCATTGATACGCAAATAGGAAAGGCCACCCTTAGTGATCCATCCTCCTCACGCTTCTTTTACAAATGAAGTTATTCCACCAAACACAGTACTTTATTACAAAACTTACTACATTTGTTATCAGCTGTTACCAGTGGTACCTCTTGAGCAATGGGTGGGAAGAAGCAGCCAGTTCTCTAGAGTGCTCTGCAGGTGTTGGCTGAAGTGGCTTGCAGCTCCTTGAGGTATGCCTTTGGGCCTGGGCAGCCTTGCTGTATGCTGGGTGACAGCCTGATAGATGCTGCATGCTGTTTTTTTTTTTTTCTCTTGTCTGCCAGTGCATCCACAGAGTTCTGCTTCTGAAAGGTTTCTACCTCCAACATTGGAGGTAAGGATTCTTCAGTGCGAATGTCATTGCTGGAAAAAAACACCATTCCTTTCAGCATGTCATTTGAATTACAATTAGAAGAGAATGGGTGGTTCATGTGCTCTTAGCAATTATGCTGATGTGGGAGTTGTAGAGGTCCTACTCTGTTCTCCCTGCTTGCCTGGAGGTGTTAACAGGGCCCACAGTAGGAAAAAGTCCTTGTATGTTCTTCCTTTCAGCAGGAAAAAAATGCCATTCTGAGTGGGTGGAGGGATAGTGGGTGGTTCTCCATGGCTGGTTAGGAAATACTGCTTTTATGTAATCACTTTTCACACTCCAGCTATGTGTGGAAAATAAAGTTTGGGTGTGGGCATAATATCCTTCCATTAAGAGAACCTGGGAACTCAGTGACTGGCATAGCTATTGTATGTTTCTGTGTTGAGTAAATGGAAGTCAAACCCGAGAAGGAGTTTGAGCATTGTGCTGTCGTAATGGAGCACTGAAAAATAAGCACCCATGCTCCTAAAACCAATGTTCCTCACCAGAAACTGAAATCTCTCTCTGGCCTTGGGAAGTATTCAAAAGACTTTAAGGCTAGAATTTTTGGTAGAGATTGCTGCAAGTGTACTGCACCTTCAGTGCTTTGTTGTGCGTTTTCCTCTTTGCCTCCTTTCCCCAGTGGACTCTGTCTTCTTTCTTTGCCCTTCTTTTATCTCCACATTTTTGGCAACTCCAATCCGTTGACTTGTTCTTGGTTTCCCTGTGAGGTCCTTTTCTGTTGGGCTGTCTGGGGTCTCTGTCTTCACGCTGTGCAGTCTAGTCTCATCAGGTCCATCCTGCTTTCTCTCCCGTCTCCTCTGCTGCAAAGCGTAGACCCCTTCCAGCAAATAAAGGTTATGCTGCTCTGGCATGGTCTGGAGGAGATGACAGCACGTGGCTTCAGGGAAGGTGCAGGCTGAGGAGTAGTCTCTGTTACCAGCTTCCTGGTGAATTGCACATCACAGGTCCCCTGACATTTTGGACTTGGTGTGTGTGTGCAGTGCTTCAAGGGGAGCGTGCCACAGGCAGGCAGGAGATGAGGTGATAGATTGACACTGGCTCAAGCATGCAGTATGTGGGCGCTACTACTCTGTTTAACCAACAAGTGGTTAGGTATTTCAGCAGGATCAGCATCCAGTACACACATAGAGAGACGCAGTTCTACATTTGTGATCAGATGTTGCTTGCTTGGTTCATGTAAGCGTAATGTTGAGAGAAAAGGAGAGGGTGCTGCTGCTTGGTGCGAACCCTAAGGCTTGCTAGACAAAAGTTGAACGGTAGCCCTGGACATACCAGGCACAGTAGAAACTGAAGAAAAACCTCTGATATTACTGCTAGAAGCCTCATTATGAGGAAGGCAGAGCAGCTCTCTGGATTTACTAGTCCTAATCTGTGCTCTCATCGAAGCCCCTTGTTTCACTTTCCAAACCAGATGACTTGCTAACTTGTCTCATGGGGTGCTGGTCCCTTGTGAGCAATGTGCTTGTGGAAGAGATCCCACTGAGCCAGAGCATGTGGAGTTCAGCATCTCCTGAAATAAAGGGTGATACTCGGCAGTGTACAGATGAGCATTGCAATTCTGTGACTTAGTGTCACATATTGATCAGTTGTCCTCCAGTGTGGTTTTCGTCCTTAAAAGCTTTTGCTGCCACTGAACTGTAACGCTGCTTTAATGTGTTCTAAATTTGGAATTGAGGTTTCTCTCTGTGTGGTCCTTAATAGGAAAAGGTAATTTCTAGAAAACTGAACAGAAATCCCTTTGGCGCCGCAGGAGTTGAGGAAGCTTCTAAATACCGAGTCCTACACTCCAATTTTATTACCCTGTTTTCTTATATCTTGCCATATTTTGTGGATTATAAACATCACTTGAAGATAACAATGTTCTGCAAAACAAAACCAATCAACTGTATTGTGACAGGAAATGTAGGTTGTGAGGAGACCTGATTTTTGGAAAGCTGCTGGTGGGATTAACTTGAGTAAGCCAGACAGATCATGAGTATCTCAAAATGGCCTTGCTTTTGCAGAAAGTCATGGTTCAATGCTGAAACAAAATTGACCTTAATGCCTTGCTTTACTGGATTATTATGTATGCACTGCTGGGTCTACCATGTTTCTCATTTTTTGCTTTTCATCTGTTAAAATCAATGGCTTTTTTTTTTTGCTTTTAATTAAAAAAAAAAAAGTTCTTATAGTTGATTTTGTCCAGGCAAATAGCAAAACTAAAGATTGTTGATGCCTGTACTGGAAATTCAAAATGTAATTGAAATGCTTTAATATAATTTTGCACTCTGCTAATACAACTGATGTAAATTGCAAATATTATTTAACAGCCTTAATTTGAAACCTTTATGTACTCTTCAGAATGAAATATATTGACCTAAATGTTACTGTTTTTACATTAACATAATGCCAACAGGCCATGGTAGACCTGGGAAAAAATACTGCTGCTGACACAGAAATCCAGAGAAGGACTGGTTTTGATTTGCCTGGTTCCTAATTATGGCTGATATTGGTGCTTCTAGACTGTTTTTTTCATTAGATGCTTCATGCAGCTTATTAAAATGTCATAGTTGTATGCTTTTACTTCAGATAACGTGCAATATGAAACTCTGGGATTGTCTGGCTTCTCACATTGTGCATTAGTGAAGGAGGGTGACTTCCTTCGCTTAGGAGAAGGGTGTCCTTCCTTAGATTTGCTGAGTTCTTTGAGTGGGAATTGGAGAGATTGTCTTGTGAAATATTAGGGTTAAAACAAATTCAGCGAAGCAAAATATGCTCCTTGGATCATGCCAAAGGAGGCTTTAAAAATAATGCCTTCATTTGGAAGCTTGTCTACCTTAAAACACAACAAAAATAGTAAAGATATAAACATAAAGCAAGTAGTGCAGTCATTTACTGTTACCAGTTTGATCAGTATCAGAATGCCTGATCAGTGTTCTGTTTGTGTGGAATTTCAAAGTTTACTTTAGTCATTTTAACTCTTCACAATTTTTGGTTTAGTCTCCTTATCACACTGCTGTTCTCACACAAGTTAGTCTGTGTTAAAAGACCTTCTGGACAAAGTGAGCTGATTAAGGACAGTGTGTCAGTGTCAATGGCAGGTGTTTTTTCTCGTGCTAGAGACACTGTAGCTGCTCAGTAGTGTGGAAGTTTGGAGAATGAAAATAAAAAGTAGCTACTGTGGCGTGTCTTACCCTAAGATTGGTCCCTGGCTTGGAGGACGGAGGCCCCTCAGTTGCCTCAGTAAAGATCCCATTGTAAATGGAGAATTCTGAGCATTACCTCTCCGAAATTGCCCGGCTTGTATCTAGTTCTGTGGTTCTCTGTGGGTGTAGGTGTTGGCTATGGATCTGTTTGATTTACTGGGAACTGACTACTTGCGTGCTTTCTCCCATCTTCAACCTAGCCTTTATTTCTGCTGAGGTTATTTGTTTGTTTTTCAGATGAGACCCTTTTTGCTCTTCCTGCTACATCTGCGCCTCTGATGCACTCCTCTGCAGGCAAGTTCTTTCTGCTCACCTTTGTCTGAATACATCCTGCATTTCCAATCTGATCTCATTAACTCTTTCTATTAGTTCGCCTTTACTAAAAGTCAGCATGGGTCCAAGAATAGCCTCTATTGCATTTTTCAGTTTTGACTTTTCAGTTGATCTGTTCAAGATTTTAATACGCATTCACTTCTTTACATGGTAAACTGTTTTATAAACAAGCTACAGCCATCTGTGAATTCTTGGACCCTTGATGTAGGAGAGAAGTTGATACTATTAACAGGTTAACACATTAAAGCATAGTTGCTTTACTGATTTAGCAGAAAGATGTAATCCATAGTAACTTTCTGCAGTATTTTATATAAGTAAAACTTGTCCCTGTAGTATTTATTTAGTGGTTTTTGTTAGCTACGCTGTCCAGCAAATTCCCATTTAAAGTGTCAAAACAAGACTTCTTACTGGCATGCACGATTGTGCGTATGTTTATGCGTAAACATATAGACATACCCTCTCTCTGTCTCACCTTGCCACCCCACCCTCCCTCTCTCACTTTATTAATATTGCCTGCTATACTTGGATGCTCTGTACTTGTCTGGCATCTTCAGCTTTACTGTGATCTTTGCGCTGCATAAAGTTGCTGCTTCTCTAGCCTCTTGCATACTTCTCTGCTAGAAGAAGTGAAATAGAACAGCATACTTTAACTGATACTTTGTTTTAATGGCTAATAGTGTTTTTGATAGAACTTGGAAGAACCTCTTAATAACTAACATCATGTGAACCTGTCATGAAAGTTTGCATTGACTTTAAGAGCACTTGCATTCTCTAACTTTCCTTTCTGTCCACGGTAACAGAAAAAGTTATGGACTTGCAGGAGCAGCCAGTTAGCACTAAGTCGCTTGGTCAAGAGGATTTTACTGCAGTTCCGCTTGATACTGCTCCTTCTCTTCCCTCCTTCTCTCCTATCTCAGCTGATCCCTTTAAAGAGCACTCAGCCTTTGAAACACTCTCAGATGGATTACCTGCAAGAGGCGTTTACAAAGAAAATGCAAGTGAGGTTTATAAAGAAACTATGGAAAAGGCAAGAAATCCATTTCTTGCAGAGGGAAATGAAAAAGACATTTCAGAAATGAAATACTCGGAACCCCCATTTCCTAAAGCAGAAGCAGCCATTTTATCTCAAGCTAAAGACGAAACACAGCTAGAGGGCTCTAAAGAATTACTTAATCTGGAGAAAATGCCTGCAGAGCAGCTGAAAATGTCTCCAGAAACTCCTCAAGATTTGTTTGAGAAAAATGAGGAAGATCTCTTTTATAACAAAGACAAATACAGCGTTGGTGATCATGGTGAAAAAGGGGCACTGAAAGAAGACCCTCTTAGGAGGGAAGAATATGCAGACTTCAAACCATTTGAGCCAGTATGGGAAGTAAAAGGTGCTAGTCACAGACTGAGCGGCGTGAGAGAGGATGTTGGAAGTAAGATAGATGCCAAACTAGAAGGCAGTCCAGATGAGAAATACGCTGTAGATAAGCTGTATGTGCAGAAGGATTATGAAAGAGAGAGTGAAGGCAGTACTGAAGATCTCTCTTTCCCAAGTACCCCAGAAGCTGTAAAAGAACCTTCGCA
The DNA here is from genome assembly GCA_003993805.1 of Himantopus leucocephalus. NCBI lineage: Eukaryota > Metazoa > Chordata > Aves > Charadriiformes > Recurvirostridae > Himantopus > Himantopus leucocephalus. Next base: position 2,684,581 of record RSEF01000003.1, read on the forward strand.
GACTTACATCACTTGTACTAAATTTGAATCCTCTATAAGTCCTGATGGTAACAAAGTCAAATCTCTTTCCCCACTAGAGGAAGGCACTTCAGAAAATAGAACTGATGACGAGAAAAAAATCGCAGAAATGAAAGCTCAGACGAGCACAGAACAAGGTGATTTTAGCACTCGAGCAGTTGGCAAGCAGGAAGGCCAGGAAGCTGACTATGCTAAAACAGAGAGTGTATCAACAGTGCCATCTGACACTGCAGCAAATATGCCTGAAGGTCTTACTCCTGATCTAGTACAAGAAGCATATGAAAGTGAAATGCATGATGTGGCATGTACCAAACTTGCTTATGAAACAAAGATTGATTTAGTTCAAACCTCCGAGTCAGTACAAGAGACTCTGAAACCTGTGACACAACTCTGTCCCTCATTTGAAGAGTCGGAAGCTGCTCCATCACCAATATTGCCCGATATTGTTATGGAAGCTCCACTGAGCACTGGGACTGCTGGTGCAGAAGCATCTGCTGTGCAGCTCAAAGCTTCCCCATTAGAAACATTTATTCCTACTGCTAATTATGAGAATGTAAAAGAAGAGACTGAAAAACCGCCCTTATACCAAGAGGCAGCGAATGTACCACTGACACAGGCCCAAGAAGCAAAAGAGGCACTAGCATTTAAAAAACCTGGTCAGGAGAGTAGTGCCAGTCCTGAAGATACAGAGACTCCATATATATCTATTGCATGTGACTTAATTAAGGAAACAAAGGTCTCTGGTGAATCTGCTTCTCCATCCTTTGCAGATTATTCAAAGACACTGATAACAGAATGCATTTCTCAGGATGTGCCTGAACACAAGGAACCTGCTGAAAAACTGTCCCCTCAGTTTGGAAAATCTGACTTGTTTAATAGCCAGGTGATACCTGACTTCACTGAGAAAGTGAGTGAAGATCCATCTCTCATCTTAAAAAGTAAATCAACTGAGAATGTTGTAACTGATGATGAACATGAAGAACGACTGGTGGATACAGTAGCTGCTATGGGCAAGCCTTATCTGGAGTCTTTCCAACCTGAACTGGACTCTTCCAAAATTGTTACTGCTCTGCCATCTGAGCCAACACCTACAAAAATAGCCAAGGCAGAGAAGATTCCTCTTCAAATGGAAGAGCTGAATACTATGGCTTATTCAGCTGATGTATCTGTTGCTACGGAACCAAAAACAGGAGACAACAAAGCGCTCTCATCCATGGAGTCTTCCCCAGTCCCAGTGGAAGAAGACTTTGTGATGTTAGCTCATCCTAAAACTGCTCCCGAGTTTGTGACAGCAGCCACTGACGGAGAAGTAATGCACAAAGATGAAAGTGAAGAGATCAGTAAGGCGATCAGAGGTGAGAAGAGGCAGTTGCCTTGCCCAGAGCTACCCTGTGATCTGTCTATAAAGAATGTAGAAGTAAAAGCTGAGGAAGATACTAATGCCTTGAAAAAGTCCTTAGAGGCTGTGGACAGAGAAGTGCCTGAAGTATCCATGATGTCCTTACCGGCCGGAGATACCTCGCCTTTACCTGCTGAAAGAGAGATAGTCAGTGTAGTAAAACCGGAAGCTTTTGAGAAGGAAGCTGAGCGAGAAGCTGCTTCTGTTAAAGAAAAGGAAAAACCTACTGCTGTATTTTCAGCAAAGCTGAATAAATCTTCAGGTAATCTGTGTATGCTGTCTTGCAGTTCACTAATCCGCATAATTCTTTAGCTAAACTTAAGCATGTCATGACTTATTCTTTTTAAGTCACTTTCTGTAAACTTCTTTGTGTAGGCCGAGGGTAACAGAAATGTTAGTACCTGCACTTTTACTTTTTTCATATTCTGATTGCTTTAGTACTTTTTTTTCTGTTTATCAGGAATGGACTCACTGTCTCCGGTTTTCTCCTTCAGTTCTCCTGCTGGTGATCTGTTGATACAGAAATAAGTCACTCCTCACTGCACGCTCTTCTGTGGTTGCCTACAGCCTGGGCATTAGGTGGCCTTCCAAACTTGCTCTTAACGTGATAGTAAGCCAAGGATGGTGTTTCAGTCTGCCGTGTGTACATGATTTGAAGAGGCATTTCTTTTTCATACATAGTTCAGATATCAGACTTTGAAACTTAGGAAGATACCCTTGCTGCTACAGTGTGCACAACTTGTGTCTGGAACCTGGAAAAGACCCTGTGCATCTCCTCACACATGAATTGCAGCTTGCATTAGATCAAGGCCAGTGGTTTAAAATAAGTAATGCATATGAGGAAGCTTAGTATTCAGGTTACTAGGAAAGTGGCCATTAAGAAGTTGAGTATCCTGCAGACATAAAATTGGTTTACATACAGCACAAATATTAACTTCCATTTTTTTCTTTTCAAGTGGGGCAAAGGTTAAGACTATTGTTGTGTTGCATTCAGTTCTCTAAACTGAATGGCTTATGAAGTTCCTGCTCTTTGTAGACTAGAGGAATCTTTGCTTTTTGGTATTGCAGCACTCTGCTGCTACTTAAGTCTTGCAGGAGAAGCATTCCCGCTAAAAAACAGCGACCGCAGAAAGCACAATTAGTCTCTTCTAAATAGAAAACCAAATGTTAGGTTGACTCAGAAGTAGAGTACTTGTGCAGTAGCTGCAGTCTACAGTTCATAAAATACTACATCCCTAATGCATGTCTTCTACATCAAATGTGTTTTGGAAGGGAATAACATGGGAATGTCAGGGTGTTGGTGCAACTGAAATAGGGTTAGGAGAATAAGGTAGAAGATGTAGTTTTTGTATTTAACTTTGCATGATAGTTGCCATTCCTCCTGTCCCACCTCTTCTAGCCGTACAGGTAGGCAGAAAGGATAGAGTTTCCCTTTTCCCTTGTATTGAAATTTCAATGATACTTGCACTGTTAAAACACTGCGTTTGTGTTCTGTGAAGACTTGCTTCCTTGTGCTCAGGCCTCCAGCATATAGTACTGCCTAGAGAACAGCTGCTGTGTATCTTATACTTCATGTCAAGGGGTTAATTGTTTAGAGATCAAACTACTTTAAAAACAAACAACAACAACAAAAACCCAGCAACCCAAAACATTGCACTTGGTATCCTAGCTTTTTTGTTAGTTCTTTGAACAGGAAGCCCCCGCAAAGGTGTCTTTAATCATTGCATGGATGTAGTAGGTTGGGGGTGGCAAATCACTGCCTTGAGAAGAAAGACTCTTACTTTGGGTTTGACAAGGACACAGCTGCTGCTGTCTATGTCAAAAGCACTGGTGGAGAAGTTGCACATAAAACCATTTGCCATAGCAGGAGAGGAGAGTGTTGAATGGTGTCTTCATTCTCCCATCTAGTGGCACAGTGCTGGGACAGGGCACGCATCTGTCCAGCATTGGTGTTAGCTGAGGCATGGGACCTGGACCAGGCACAGGGCTGGGCTCAGTGTGTGGGAAACTGTCTACGGTCTTTAGTCTTTCCATCAGTGTTGTGCTCACTCCGTAAAGCAGTTGCAATTTTACTTTTTGACTTGCTGTGTTGCTTGGGAAGAAAAATACGGGGTTTTTTTGCTTTACTCCAGAGGAACACTTTCTTAAAGCCAAATAGATGAGAATACTAACTCAAAAATGTGGTCCATTTTCTTTCTAGTGTCCTGTCCCATCCCATGTCCCTGTTGTGTCCCGTCCCCCCCATATGTGCTGTTTGCATTTTTGCTCACTTCTGCTCTATTGTGGAATACAGAACTGGACTTCTGAGACCTGCCTGAAGGGTCCAATGACAAGCCATGAACAAAGTCAGCTGTCAGCTTTTAATATGACATTACTTAAGCACAATTTCAAAGTAGTGTCAAAGAACTAACACACACTTGTCTTCCACACTCTCAGAAAGGAAGGGTAATTCATCACAAGGCCAAGAAGTGGATCTGTGCATGTGTTTGGCCTTCTAAGGCTACCGTTGTGGGGGCTTTTTTCTGTCTTCCCATCAGTGGAACTGAAACAGATTTTACTGTGCCTGAAGACTGATGCTTGTTAAAACTTTAATCGGAACTGCCTTATTGCTGCACTAAAATTAAGGTTCTTGAACGCTTACTTAACACTGCTATTTTTTTGAAAGCTAACCTAAATGCCACCATATCTATATGTACCTGGAAGTGTAACTGCAGACAGTCCCAGTGGACTGCAGGGAGCTAACAGAAACTCTAAAAGGGTTGCAGATATTTTTATTTTTTTTTTAAACTCCACCACTCCAATAAAGCAAATATAAAGCTTTGAACAGCCTCCTGTGTAGAACGAGCTTTGTTTAATGCTGCCCAGCAGACCCTTGGGTAACCTGTATTATTTTGTAATGGTATCAGACCACAGGTACCTCGTACTTCATAGCTGCACAGATTTTAAAAAACAAACCAAAACCAATTCAGAATTGTACTTAACTATAAAGAAACCCCTCTCCTTGTAAGATGCCCCTATTTATAACAATTTCAAGAGCAAATATTACTACTTTTTCCCCCTTCCAACACCAAAAATTGCTACTGTCCTTCATACAGAGATCCTTTGGGTTTTTTTTTCCTTTTTCCTTCCATTTCTCAGTACATGCTGTATTTAGCTTCCTAGCAGATAACTTTGCTGCTTCACTCTCACCAGACTTTAAAATACACGTTTCTGGTCTCCATAAAAACACTCCATATTAAGATGTGACTTCAGAGTGGATGTTTCCAGATTGTTCAGATGCGGCTGACCTTTGCCACAGCCGCCGCAGCTCCAGCTTCTGCTAGGGCTTGTGCTGGTGGGGTGTGTGCAGGGACTAGGGAGTCCTGTCTTAAGGCGTGCTCGTAAGAGAGTGCTTTGATGCCATCTAGTGTTTGTACATGAACTGTGACTCCAGTACACTGTGCCTTTCTGAAGACTGCATCCCAGATTTTGAGAAATGCTGAACTGCTGAAACTAGTTTAATATTCTTAGAGTTGAAACCTAAATATATGTATTACATATCTTAGCCCTTCTGTTGCATGGGCTTTCTTCACTGATAACCCCTTATTTACTTTTGGATAGAGATCATTAATTCTCCCAAATAGGCTAGAAGACCATGCTTTCCATAAACATTTTTTTGATTGGTGGACCATGGAGGATTTTATATTATCAAATTACAAAAGCAAAGTATATTGTAGAGGCCCCCAAAATCTAAACCTCTGACCATGACAGAAAGTTGTGTGCCAAAATGTAACCACAGTGACAGTTTAAATCTCTCTGTATATTCATGTAGAGCATTACAATAAGATTTAAATACGGCTTTGAGATCTTGACTCTCAAGGCAGACAGTTTCACAGGAAGCCTTTGTTGCGTGGCACTTGAACATCAGGCTCTGTAGATGTTCGTCTCAGGTTAAACCTTATGGGTTTACAGATATCTTGTTTTTGTATATGCCACAGGGCATTCTGTAGTTGAATTTCAGAAATGCAGCTAATTACTAGTACCTTACATTTCCCAGATTTTCCTGAGGGGGCAAATTCAAAGGTGAAGTCCAAGTGGGAAATGCAGTTTGAGAGGGTGGCTGAGCAGTAGTAATGATGAAGCTTTTCTTTTTACTCCCGAGTCATGGGGGCAGAAATAAAATACTTCCTGGGATCCTGTAACAGCAAACCAGGTTGTCACAGTTACATGAAGCTTAAAAAGAAGTTCAAAATGCTGCCTTAGACCAGCACTGTACCCACTTGGTTCATTTCTGGTAGTTTCCGTATTTGTAGTTAGTTAAATAGAGCCATTCAGCAGATGGGAAGTGTTTGGTGTGGTTTTGTTTGTTGTTTTTGGAGGAAAAATACCTTGAAACGCCTCTGGAGTTACAGGAGCAGATTATTTCTAAAATGTAATTCAACATAAAATCTCATTTTCGTTTCATTTGATTGTATTCTTAGATTCTTTGGTTGCTCAGGCCTTCTTTTATGTTACCAGGTAAATAATAAATGGAGACTTCTGTTCCAGGCTGGAGAATTTGGGGAGGAGTAGGAGGAATTAATAAAAAAACCCAAAACGTCGAGTGAAATTTTTCTGAAGGAAAGACCTAGACCCGCTGTGTTTCATTAGAGCTCTCATGGTGCCCCTGTTGAGAGGCAAAGGCTGGTATAGCTGAGGCTGCTAGCAGAGCCAGGCCATTGGGCACTTACTTGCAGAGTGGCAGAATTATGGAGAAAATGGAGCGTTTGTGGTAAGTTATCAACTTTCCCAGAAGCACAGATAGGCACAGCATTAAATGAGGCTTTTGGCGAGAGCACAATTAACTAGTCATCCAAAATACGCTTTAGTGCAAAAATGCTGTTGCCAGTCCATCTGCTCAGGGTGGTTTAATGCCTACCTAGTGAGTAAAGCACTCTCCCTGCAGGCATGCAGCCCCTTCGAACATAGATGTGTTCAGTAGAAGAACATGTTTGGAATTGATTGCATCTGTTTTAGTTGTCTGGGTGACTTGATAATGCCGTTTTGCAAGTAGCCTGTTAGTTGGATAGTTTTTGTTTAAATGTTGGTGTAGAAACAGGCATGCAGTTTCCCCAATGAAACAAAAAAGCTTATACAGAAGTTTGTCGATAGTGCTGCTGCAGAGTTTAGAGGTAGGCTAGGGTTACATGGTGTATCTTGCCTGAAATGAGAGATGCGAGTACAGAGGGACAGAGAATTCATTTTAGGTATCATTTGCATGGCGTGGTAAGAGTGATCATTGAGTATGCAAAGAGGAGGATCTTGAGGGCAGGGAGAAACTCCTGTGGAGGGAGTTAGTGGCTCATTTGAGATGGGAGGATAGGGACTGGTAATGCAGCCGTTCTCACGGCTCGGCTCGGCTGCGCCTTTGTCTATGTTCTGGCTGCTGCATATTTGCTGTGGCTGCATGTGTGGCTACAACAAAATGTCTGTTGTATTTTTTGCATAAATGTACTATTTTAAGGATGTAATATATAGTACATGAAGAAGAAATGAAGAGGCTTTAGTTGTGTATCTTACTTAAATTTGATAATTAGCAGAAAGAACTTTCTGAAAGCACCAGGTTTTTACACAGTCATCCAAACAAATGTGGGGGGAAACCCACAGATTTTGGTGGTTTCCAGTTGATCTTAAGAATTTTAGCTCAAAGAGAGAAGCAGATTTTCAGATGCGTTTTGTACTTTTTTTTGCATTGTGCAACTTCGCAAATTTTTTTGCACTATGATGTTTGAATATACATTTCCTGCTTCCCTCCTTATAGCATGTGTTTTGATTCACCAGTTGAAATTGTGAATGAAATGCACATCTTTATATAAGTTAAAGATACATGTAACTGGTCTTGCTGTCAAAGGAGGCTTTCAATTTATGTAGCAATTGAAGCAATAAACAGGGCTTTGGGGCAACTTTGTGGTAATCTTTCTCTATGTAAGATTGTCTGCTCTAATGAAAAGTAAAACTGTCTATTTAAGCACTGAATCGGGATCTCCGTCCCAGCCGGTCTACAGTATTTTTGTGAAAATGTGTGAATGTCCTTTTCTAGTTCTTTAGAAAATGGTGTATAAAATTTTTAAGAGTTTTTGGAGCAATGCTGGGGAGTTTTTAGCATTTTGTTGTCAGCCCTAGATATTAAGAAGAAATTCCAAACTGGAATAGTAGTTGTTTTTTTCATCAGGGATGGAGAACAGAATGGCAACATCGTTCTCACAGCTCTTATCTTTCAGATTTTGAGTTTCTAGTTTATGCTTGTCTCACGTCCATACAATACTTTCTGTGTGTGACTTCCTATATGTTAGTGTAAATTTTCAGGTTCTTGTTTTTATTTCAATGAAGGTAACATTTAATTGTCAGCTCTGTAGCTGAAAACATGGGATGCTGATGTAAAATAAAAAAGGGCAGGCGTTTGGTTGTAGGAATTAGGTAGAGGGCGAGAGAACTGTTCTTCTCAGACCTCCATTAAGATTAGTAAATATGGCTGAGCAGTTCATAAGGACTAAAAATACAAGCAAAAAGACTTGTTGTGTTCTTCAGGAGCCTCTTGCTTTTGTTACAGGCACAGAGAGAGTCCTATTCTGTTTTCCTTCAAGCTTTTTTTTAAAGGGAGAGGTGTGTTACAAAGATGCCTCTGTTAATCTTCTAGACAGTCGAACGTTTGTTTAAAAAAAATGAGGGGAAGGCATATATCTAGGAGATTTATAGATGTGTTTTAACCATTGTTTGAAAAGCAATCTGTTCAAAGCTTGTCTAGCGACTACTTTTAGCTCCACTCTGCTGTGAAAAGCCGCTTAGGGCGGTTCAGCTTTTGTTAGCCTGCGTTGAGCCTTGCTGCACTGACGTTCCCAACGCGCTGCCGCTGCGCTGCGGGAAGAAGCCGGCTGCCTTCGTGCCGGCGATTTCTTTCTCGCCTTGCGTCTTTTTGGGTTCTGTCGGCAAGCAGTAAGAAGCAAATGGCTGCAGCGGCCGGGGATTGCATGTTAGCCTTAGTGGCGGAGCATTAGCAGCCCGGTTACAGCTGGCACTGCGTCAGTCGCACTCCACACCCCGCGCCGTCAGCTGACCGGCCTCCTGCAGCACCAGTGCAGCAGCAGACTGCAGACGCTGCTGGGGAAGCCCATGTTTCCCATCCTGGGCTGTAGGTTTCTTCTCTTGCAGCTGTCCTCTTGGTATGCATAATTGATAATCACAGCTGGAGGGTAGATCGTTTGTGGAGAGATGGACAGTCAGCCGAGCAGTTGGAAGGATAAGGGTATTTGTTCTTTCATCTTTTTTCTTTTTTTTTTTTTAANTTTTTTTTTTTTTTTTTTTTAAAAAAAAAAATCTAAAGATGCTGCGGGTTATTTTTAGCAAATGGTGTTTGTAGCATGTATGTGATTGTGAAATGTATCTGAAGATGTAAGATCTGTTTGTACTGTATGCAAAATTGTAAAAGCTGTAGGTTGAAATGGGTAAATATGAGCAATGCAGAAGAATAAATTATTTATGTGGGTGAAATAGCTTGAGTGACACTGCAGATCTTTTTCAGTGCTAGAGAGCGTATTAAAGAACAGCTTGTTTTGGTTTGCACTGCACAAATATCAGCATAGTCTGAATTTAGTTAATATTCCTTTGAAATTCCCAGGTTATTAATAATTTAATAATACTAACCATTAACTCGAAAGAATGTAGCGTGTGCATTTCATGTAGTTTAATAATTTTATGAGGCACAATCTCATGCAGACTACAGAAGGGTATTTCGCCCCTCTGCCTGGGCCCCCTCTCCCACCCCCCCACCCCCCCCAGTTTGGCATAGCATGTTTAGAGCCTACCCTTAATCATATTTGCTTTGGATTTTTCATAATTCTTTTGGATTCTAGCTAAAACTATGTCTGATTTTTCAGAATTTACAGCCATAATATCAAATTGTTTTAGGTAAATAAGTAGCTAACCTTAAATTAGTGTGGTTCTGACCTTTGTTCCTGTAACCACCAATGGGAGATCACCAGTGTAAATCTCTGTGGATCATTATATTAGTGCTCAGTGTATAAGAATTTAAGCCTTATTTGAATACGTAATCTTCAAACTTTATCAGCATGACAAGCCTTAAAAAAATTTAATCATTTCTGGATACTTAAATATTTCCTTATAGGGACCTGTCGTCCTTGGTAGTTGTACTTGTGAAGTTTTCCTCTTTTTCTATAATTACTGTTCAAAATCTATGTGTTTTCCCACTTGGACAAAATTGCCAGCTGTCTAAAATCCATAGAATGTTCTATCGGAACCTAAATAGGTAGCAAAAAAGCCCTGCAGGGGAAAAGCTTTGCCCTTGCAAAACAAGGTTCTAAAAGTTCTCATCTTTCATTAAAGGGCTGTAAAATATTAGGAAAAAAATATTCTGTAGCATTTAGTAATATGTTCTTGATGTGTACCTAGTTTAAATGTTCAGCACTCCATACATGAGGCCCGAAATTCTTGGGGGGGGGTGGGGGAAGGGGGAGGTCAGAAGGTTTTTGTAAAATTTGAAAGGTAAGTTACCTTTGGGTATTCAGGCCCAATTTTCAGGTTTTCTTGGTGGTGGTCTGCCCCTCACTGCGACTGAAAGCAGACATTTCCAAGTCGAGAATTTGAGGCCTTGAGAATAATGCAGTCTTTCTTGGTTTAAAATTAATGAATTGCCAATCATGAGCATGCCTGTACGGCACACCTCGGGGAATAGGCTAACCAGCGTGAGCCACGCTGTTACAGCTGTGCGGAGGCCAGTCATGTGGGGTCTGTGCACTTGGCTTCTCTGCAAAATGTAGACCTGACTGGTGTGTAATGGAACTGGCCTCAAATGAACATAGCAACCGTGAACCCGTCCTACGTGCGTATTTTGTGCTGGTATAACTGCTTCAAGCAGTGTTTTAAATTCCTCTTCCCCCTGCCTTTGTTTTTGCATAGTGAGTGGCATCCCCTTAGGTGGAGGAAGCTGGTTTAGTGCCTATTTCTCCCTCCAAGGAAGTCCCTACTGCCTTGAGGTTAATTATAATTTAACTTGTAGAGATAGGGTCTAAGAGAAGTTGGAAGCAGAGCAAGAAGCAGCTTTTCTGGGGAAGCAGAAGAGTCTGGTTCCTCTCCTTTTGCAACTGTTCTTGAAGCCTGGTTTAGCGTGGTTTCTGGTGGGGTTTGTTTATAACGAGACGAAGATGCCTTGTTTCATGTGTTCTTCCTTCGTTAGGTCGGGCTCTAGTGGCATGGAAAATGATGGGTAAAGTTCAGGGACTGATTACACTATTCATCTTGCCCCAAAATAAATATAGAAGCAAATATTGCAACATGCTTCTTTCCATGCTAAAAAATAACCTTAAAAAAACCCCACAATCAAATCTAAAACCAGAGCAGAGCTGAAAGTATGGTTCATAGTTAGACTTTCCAACTAAAGCATTCTTTTTAATTAATATAATCCTAAACTTAGTTTTGGTCTGCAAACCATGACACTTGTGCTACAACCATAGTAGTTGAGGAACCAGCAACAGTGAAAGTGGTATAACCTGTAGTATTGATTAATACCTGTGGTATTGATCATCTAGATAGGCAGGATGAAATAGGCTTACCCTGGGGATGGCATGACTTTTATTTTTAGCACTTTTAAAGGCAGGGCCCCATGGAGTAATTGGTACTAATATGTCTAACATTTATTTATTTAATTTTTAATTATTTCAATGAATTGTCAGGTTTTAATGGCTGAATAATGCTAATGGTAGGATGAACACCAAAGCTATACTCCCGGGCTATCCCAGGATTATTATTTTTTTCTTTTATTAATGTGCTGAAAATCTGCCTGAATTCTGGTTCAGCTTAGTTAAATGGTGGAAAAGGTTGCATAGGCTTGTGCAGCCCTTGAGCTTTTTAGATGTCTATCATGAGTAATGAGGGCTTTGAAAAGGTTTTCCCGGTTCATACAGTGTGCACACGTGCACAGGTATATGTTTAATTAGAAGTGAAAGAAAAATACTGCTTTGGCTCAGTAATAATTGTTAGATAGTATTTCTAGTTTTTGGGGACAGTCTGGTAGTGTTGGACTTTGTTTTCGTTTTAGCATGTACTGTGAAATCTGTATCGCTTTTTCTTGCTAGGGGTTGTGGGGCAGGTGTGCCAAGTTTGAAATGCGTGTGATGCAGACTCGTTTTCTGACCTTTGAGATCCAGATACACAAGCCTGTCAGTCCCGCTGGACATGCCACTTCTTTGTAACGTCGGTCCCTCGGACAGGGAAAGCTCTGTTGGTTGAAGTCAGCTCCACGTGCTTGGCACCACGTGCGGTCATGCTATAACTACCCAGTTTCACCAGCCTGGGACTGTTTTGTTGTTACTGACTTGCAACAAGGCAGTCAAGGACCATACTGGCTTCCAACTCGTCTGATCAGGGTAAAAGGAGGCTTGAATTTTGTGGCCCGGTCTGTGCCTGCTCCTGCTTAGGATGTCAACCGTGATTTTAAATGGTCATTCTGCTGTAGGAAACGTTGAAAATGTCAAAGCCCAGCCTACTAATGGTGTTTGTGCTTGGCAGGCTTTGACCACTTGACGGGTTGGTGGCTTCTCCTTGGGGTTGGTCTTTCTCCAGCTGGGGCTGCCCCACACTGGGCTAGACTGGGCTTTGAAAGTGGAACTGCAGGGTCAGACCCTGCGTGCTCCATACTCTGCGTGAAAGATCAGTGGGAAGCCCTGAAGATCGCTGTCATGTGTAAATACGAACTTTATTTAGCGTAACTGGAAAATGCCTCTCTAAACAGAAATTAACAGCAATTTGCCTGTTCGTAGTCGTGTACTGGTTTTTGCTGGTCTGGAGTTAATTTTCTTCATAGCAGCCTGTATGGTGTGTGTGATGGTGACAGTGGTCACTGTGTGCTTTAGATGCATTTGAAAGCTGCCCATTCTCAATGCTTCTATTACATTTCTGTATTAGTACATTGCTGGCTGTTCTTACATTGATCCAGAAAAGGCTCTTACTTGTGCTTCTATGCTGTTTTTACTATTATTTGAAGAATATAGAGAATCTCTGCTTACCTTTCAGATTACAGAGAGGTTCTAGTGTAATGGCCGTTGCTCATACAATGTTTGTAAATCGTACAGTGTTTGCATTTATTTTTTTTTTTTAATCTTCTCCTTTTACACAAACAGCCTTTATTTGGCGCTGAAACCCCTTTTTTGTTTGTTTCCAAACACTGGGTAGAGAGTAGTTGTTCATTGTGAGCGCGACCCTCTCGCTCTCGCTCGGCAGCTGCATTCCAAGGACTTAGCGCAGAGGCAGCCATTGGCGGGGGCCGGCAGGATTTCGTTTCGGCTGGCGGCGAGGCGAGGCGGCAGGCAGTTGCGTCGATCCGCCGACCTCCGAATGCCCTCGCAGGAAGTGAAAGGGCTGTGGGTAGTCAGCTGTGCAAGATCTGGGTGCATGCAGGCACACGCAAGATGGATGCCAAAATGGGTTAGTCCCTTTTTCTTGGTTTTCTTTAGCAGATGTGAATTAAACTCGCTTGTAGATCTCGAGGCTTTTAATTTCTCTTTTTCAAAAAAGAGAGGGTTACTTAGTTCAGTGTTGTGTTTTTTTTTTTTTTAGAGAGGATTATCAGGTTAAATATATTAAACCACTTGTTTTTGTCATCAAAAAAAATATGAATTGTTCAGTTTTAAGTTAAATGTCTGTGAAAGAAAGAAAAGACTTAAAAAATACAGTGATAAACCTATCACGGCACTTGCTTTAAAAGCAAAATGTAATTGGATGAGTTCTGCATGTAAGGCACGGATGCTAGCAGTACTATTTTTAGACGTGCCAAGTGACAGTTCGTGCTTACCAAATGTAGGCAGCTGTTCTTGCTTTAGAATAGGCCTGGAATACTTGCATTAAATGCGAGAGATTATAGTATAAAATAAAGCTTAAAACGGTTTCCATGAGGCAAGATACTGCTTGGCACTGCTGTTCCTGAGCACTGGTTGGGGTTTTTGTTTTTCTGTATTTTTTTAATCTGCTGTGAGTATCTTGTGTGTAAGTTAAAGCCAGGAAGCTGCTTCTAGTAATGCTTTTAATCTTTTCCTTTACTTTAGAAAGAAATGCAAATACCTATTTCTATAAATTGGAGAATGTAAATCAATTTCATCATGTACTCTCTTGGGCTGAAAATTACAGATCAGTTTTTCAGTGACTTATAACACTGAATTTCCCTTTGTGGAATTTACAATGAAACCAGATACATATGTCGTTAAGCTGAGGCTGATTTGGTAGTTCTCCAAATGGAGTGGAGGCAGAGTGAGGAAAAATGCTTCATGTGCAGCTCTGCTCTGGTCTGGGAGGTCCTAGCTTGGGGATTTTTCTTACTGATTTCTGAGAACAAAAGACTTGGAAGGTGGGTCGCTAGAGGCCATTCGGCATTTGTGGTATGCTTTAATTCCACTCATTTACCTTTGTTTCTTTTTTGGAAACTGTCAAAACAGATGAATTACTGTCCTTATGGTCCTATAGCTGAGTTCGGGTGTCATGAGTTACTGCTTGTAATAAGTGATTTCCTATGAACCTGTAATCCCACTGTCAGGGGAGATGCTTTAAAAATGTGTTACAGAGGAGGGAGTATCTCATTTACAGAACTAATGCTATCTTCAAATGGAGAGGAGTGGGGCTCAGACTTAGTGTGTCACATGATACGGGAGCGGCACCCAAATTTAAATGTGTGGATGCTCAAATTGCAGCATTTAAAAATAAATATAGTTTCAGTATTTGAAGCAAATACTCAGAAAGAAATGAGTTTTTTCAAAGATTTCTTGCATGATCTAGGAGCACAAATTCCACCTTTTTTTTTTGTTTTTTTGTTTTTTTGCAAGACTGGTTTTGAAAATCTCACCCAGGTGTTAGGGATACTTGCAGCTCAATTTAGGTTTACTGTTTACAATGGTTTTTAGGTCAAGCTCACAGTTTTGTTTGTAAGCTCTTTTTCCCTGCTAAACTTGCTAACGTAAGGTGTACAGAGACACTAATGGACACTTTTGTGACTGGAAGCAAAGCCAAAGAAACCAAAGGAAATGTTATTAAATTTTGGGGTTATAGCCCATACAAAAGGAATTCTACAATGACTTGATTGATTGTTTGTTTGGTTGGTTTTTACAAATGTTAAAGAAAAGTTGTCTTACTTAGAGCTTCATTTGTTTGACAGGGAAAATAGAAGTGCAGCTTTGTAACGTGAAGAGACCCAGCGGAGTAACAGGTCAACAGGGTGCGTGGATAGGTTGGGCTGCAGTTTGACGAGGACTTTAGATTGGTGCTGTTCTGAGAGCAGGAGTGTCACCTCCGTCGGTTGGCTGCTCTATCTCTCACCCCATATGTTTGTGGAGTCACATGGTGAACCACAACCAGAATCTGATCTGGCTGGCTGCTTTGTTTTTATTTTATTTTTTGGGGTCAGTAGTTGTGAGAAGCATTTAGAAAACCAGGCTGGTTCTGTGCGTGGCCATGCAGAAGGAAAGGAGTGGGACTGAGTGGTGGTGAAGGGGTGAGGCTGTTTCTTTCAACAGCAGTTTTGGTTTATGACAAAGTCAAGGTGTTCATGTAACTGTAACCCGGTTCTGTCTGTAGATACTCAGAAAACTTCTACTGAAATGTGAATTAAATATTTGGATAAAATATTTTGCGTTATGAAAATGGCAGATTTAAGTTTCTGACCAGGGTTCTCATCTTTCTAGCGCCTGCTGCTCAGTACGGTTTCACTACAGAAATAATTAGGAAAGGACCTCAGCTTCTGAAACGCTGAAATTGCACCATAGCCCCAGTGACATTTTCATACCTACAACGGGATTTTGCAGACTTTACCCTTCAGAGGCTACTAAGTATTTAATGTTGGTGCATTCCCACATTTTCCTCCTGTAAGCAATAATAGTCAAACACTATTTTTTCATTTTCTTCGACAGTCATTCAGTGTAAGAATCTGCTCTGAATTGTGGTATGCTATTTTACAATTAATTTTGGTGATGTTTAGGATGAAATAGGATTACTAAGCTTGTGGTGTAACAGTAATAATTTTTCTATAATGTATCTTGAGTTCTATATATAATACATTATTGCTATTAACAAGCAGTTTTGATGCAGAAGAGAAATTTGTGTGAAAATCTAATCAGCTGTGGAAGTAGAATTCATCAAGAGTGAGTTTTATTGTTTGTCTCACCATGAAGTGAAAAACTAGACTAGGTGCCCCTGCCTAATTCTGTACTCGGCAATGGAGAACGACGTTTGCCAGATTTCATGAGTTCAGTAAGGTAATCAACCGGACGCAACGGCACCTCTGCAATGGATGTACTAAGTAAGCCCTTACCTACGACTTGTGCAAGGGTGTAGTTTACTCTAAACAGTGATACTAAAAATGGCCTAATATTGTGTTCTCTCATGAGGGTCACTTCAGGAGAAAATAAACTTGGTTTACAAATGAAGTATTTTGCATTGGAGCACAGCAGATTTAGCCCGGATTGAAATTTCAGTGAGATTATTCTCTTTTGATGGCTCAGTCTGTCACCCATAATCAACATTATAAAATCCCATGGTTTGTCTTCAATCAAAAGGAAACAAAACAAGCTGTTAATGAGTCTTGAGCAGCGCCTTTGCGTGTATCAGACTTGCAACGATATAGTGGTTTAGAGATCTGCTAATGTGTTGTCACTTGTCCTAACAGGGAACTGGAATCAATCTCTTCAGTGAGTGACCTCCACAAAATGCACAAAAATAAAATGAAATGAAGCACAAACTGCTGTGGTTGCGGTGCAGAACACAGCACAGTAGTTGAAGAGATTAATTCTGGCATTGCTTAAGGGCAGAATTGTTCTTAAATTTTAGCAATTACATTTGAGGTAATCCTAATAACAATAATCCAAATCATCTGAAGTCCAATGCAGAATCTGCTAAAATAACCTATTTCTAGTTGTAATTTCAGCTCTGGTTTGACAATGAGATAGCAAGTTCCATTCTTGGTGACTCTCAGCAGTCAAGTGAATTGTGTTTTACTGTTTTCATATGGATGCAAAAGGTATCTTGTTCTAATTTCTTGCCTTTTTTAAATTTTAGTTGTTGACCTCCTTTACTGGCGAGACATTAAGAAGACAGGAGTGGTGTTTGGTGCCAGCTTGTTCCTGCTGCTTTCATTAACAGTGTTCAGCATCGTGAGCGTGACAGCTTACATTGCCTTGGCCCTGCTTTCTGTGACGATCAGCTTTAGGATATACAAGGGAGTTATCCAGGCAATCCAAAAGTCCGATGAAGGCCACCCATTTAGGTGAGATTTTTTTCTTTTAGTTCAGAAAACGTGTGTTATTTTGGGGAACGGCAGTATTGGTGCTGTTAGAAGCAGCAAATGATATATGCCATAATATGTTGCATAATGATGGACTTAGTCTCTGTACTGAAAAACCTTACCCAGCCTATGACTACTCTGGTGTTTTTCAGCAGGCGTACACTGTGGTAAAGAAAACGAAACAGAGCACTTGGTACAGGGCATTTCCCTGGGAATGCTAGAGTATCTTAACTGACATTTAAAAATTTAAATACTTCAATCTAATGGAGTAATATATGCACTTTAAATGATACAGTCTTCAGAATGTGAACCGGTGGCAGATGACGTACAAAATTTAAATAATACCCAGGAGATGCAGCACTTTCAATGCAATATATTTAGCAAAAATCAGAATAAATGTAGCAAGGGATACTTTTATCTTTTTGGAATTTTTTGTTAAGAACACTCTTAAAATTTGTGGTTTAGTGTATAGCAGCCTAGCTGTCTTCTCCCCACACATGGCTGCCTTGTCATCAGCAGAATCCAGGTTCATTGCAGCCTGCGCAGGTCAGAAATCCAGAAACTTGGACTCTGAATTCTAAGGCTTGAGGAGTTGAATCATAGGATTAATTTTGGTCCACGAACAGGACCTCTTAGCTCTTTGCTTTAAGTGATGAGCTAAGTCCTTGGGGCATACCATGTGTGCACTTCCCTGCAGAGTGCCAATACAGTATCCATGGTATGCATCCTTTCCTGTGTGGAGTACAGTGGTGCCCGTTATTGCAGAGCTGCATCTAAAGAGAAATAAAAACTTATTAATATGTTGGAGTAATTACTAAGAGTGCATGTTTCCTGTTTCCATACCAGCCCCGTCCCACACTGCTCAGACTTGCTTCTCTCCTTTTTTAATCAATGGAGTGGTTCAATGTCAATTTCCCTTGCACCTTTCAGAAACTCCTGCTTGCCCTCCAATTTACAGCTCTCTTACTAATTTTGTGGTGTTTCCAGTTATTCTTGTTCTCTTCCTCTCATCTTCAGTAAGGCGAAGTAAAATCTTTTCTTGTGTTTTTACCTCCATTCCTCCCTGACTATGTGTAGTGGCTCATTTACCCACTGGAAGCCAGTTTGTGCCTAAAACAGCTGTGGGACGAAACTCTGGCAAAAAAGGAGTATTTGCTTTCAAGCTTAGATCTGGTATAAAAAAATACATCTGAACAATGGGCACCAACATAAAGTATAGCAGTATGAAATCTGTATATTTTATAAACTTAGGTTTTTGGTTTGGGGTTTTTTGGTGGTGTTTTTTTTTTAACCATCAAGGCCTTGTATGGCCCTCTTTATTCACCCTTATTAGGGTGAATAATTCACAGCTGAAATCCTGTTTGCTCTGTCTACCCAGTAGTGCTCTCAGTATCCAAACAGCATTGCCGAGTTTACCAGTTAAGTTCTTAGCAAGAACAAGCAAAACTTGTTCAACCTGTGCTCTTTCTGCAGTTTTTTTCTAAAAATACTGATGTTCATAAGAAGCTTTCGGATATTCTTGTCCAGCATACCTGGTTGCTTGCTTTTTATCTGTATAGCTTCAAGAAAGGGTATTTTTACTTGAATTTAGTTTGACAGTGAAGAGCGCATCCGTGAGCTCAATTTAATTTTTGATTCAGGTACTGAATATCTTGCTGAAGAGTTGAGAATGGTGTGCAGATTCAAGCCAAGTGTGGATAGCAGAATGTAGCCTTGAAATGGCCGTCCTCTGTAGTTACCGTTTAAAGTATTTCAATTTGTTTTGGACTTGCCACAAGGCCACGTTTAGCTTTGCCTTAAATGGCATACATAGGAGCTTCCACTGTGCATTTTTTATTTGGAAAAAAAAATCAAACAAAACTACCCCAAAGCAGAATCCCTCCCCAAATGAACGTAAAAGGTTAACTGTAGTAACTGCAAAGTGAGTGCCCTCACACAGACATGCTGCATTGTTCCTTCTCCCTCCAACATGCCAATTAGATAAATAAATTATTCTCTTAAATAGAGTTTAAATTGCCATAGCCACTGCAACTACAGATAAAAGTCACAGGGTGGTGGAAGGAACACTTAACCAGATAGGAGCTTATATCTTTCTGTTAAAAGAACTTTTGTCACTAACTGTAAGAATTTTTTTTAGCAAATTATGAAAAACTTGCTCATTTTACTGGGCCTTAGTGTGTTTGTTACTGCTTAATGGTAACTTCAGAAGTGCCTTCTGTATGAATGGATATGTTGCTTTTTGTAGGATTTTTTCTGTTTGAGAAATGAAGGAACCTCCAGTCTCGTAGAATATAAGCTGTCTAATAATACAATAGCAAAACCAAAGCATGGCGCGCACACCCCACAGCCCCCCAGGCTGTCTCTCTCTCATTTTTTAAATACACGTTGGCCTTATTAGTGTATTAGATTACAGCGTATGCTGAGGAGTAGGAAGAGACATCATAGACCAAGCAGCATATGTGTCAGTGGTGCTGGACAGTTTTGGCCACTCGCTAGCCTTGTCTGTTCACACGTGTATGTTAGCCAGCGTACCTTTTCTGCCTCGTCCAGGTAAGACTGTGTGTGTGGCTTAGTAAATGCAGTAGCACAACATAGCAGTAAGAAAGAAACATATTTTTCTTTTCTTCTAAGATGTTGTAGAGGTTTTTTTAAGGTTCACTTTTACCTTCTAAGAATAACTTAGGTTAGTTCTGTTCTATTATTTCAGGATTCCTCATATGGTGAGGTTTTTCTCTTTTCGTTGTCCCTGCCCATGGCAGGGGGTTTGGAACTAGTTGATCTTGAAGGTCCCTTCCAACCCAAACCATTCTATGATAACATAAAAAGACTGTATGTTGATATTGTATACATAACATATAACGTGTTGATACTGTTTGGCAGCACTCTTGCAGTGAAGTTTCATAAACTATCCTTTCTTGCAGGGCTTACTTGGAGTCTGATGTAGCTGTGTCTGAAGAGCTTATTCAGAAATACAGTAATGTTGTGCTTGGTCACGTTAATGGCACAGTCAAAGAGCTGAGACGTCTCTTCCTAGTCGATGACTTAGTTGATTCTCTGAAGGTAAGTCTGCCTCACCTGTAGATACAGCAGCCTTGTATAATTAGATTCCTTGCTGACCTAGGTTAGCAAAGCCCTATAGTCCTTATAAACAGGAATGAACAATGGCGTCTTTGGCTCAGTATAAGTACATAGTGAGTTTTAGCTTGCTTGTTGGGAGTACTAAGCCTTTTTGTTTTTCAAGAAGTATAGCTTTCTGTTAGCCACGCTGAGTTGAACATGAAGTGCTGCGTGCAGTAATAGAGTGGGTAACTTTATCTGTATTTTGACAGTATAATAAAAATGAATGGAAAACTGAAATAAGCTCTGGCTGTGTGCAGTTCAGCTGTTACGCCTCCTTGCTGGTGCTTAACAGCAGAAATCTTTTAAGAAAACAAGACATTGGGCATTCAGAATTTGTCGCTAACATATATCTCTCCCTCTTGAAAAATCTGTGTTTTGGGTTAGACTGGCACAGTCTGGTTTTGTTTTGTTTTTCTGTTTGTTTCTGTACTGAGACTACCAAGTGGTTAGTGTACAGTGACTTGCCTTAAACAGTAGGAGTTCTTGTGTCTGCTTTTTTGCTGGAAGAGTGGGGACTGAGTGCTGGCATTGTTTTATTAGGAAGGTGGGAAAGTGGACACCTGTTTCAGTCCCTGGATTTGGGTGTGAATAGTTGTTTCTTGTAGTGATGCAAATTACTGAAATGGGTTTTGCAAGTTACTCTACCTCAGGCATGCAATACTGCCTAACAGATATCTTGAATATGTCCAAGTAGAATTTAATGGGGTTTATTAAAGATGACAGAGCACAACTGACAGTGAAGAATAATAATTTAAAAAATTAAAAAAAAACCAAACCCCAAAATTGGCTGAAAACCCTTCAGTTTTATTCTGTGAGAATTATATTCTCTCCTTTCTCCTTTGAAGCTAATCACCTTTCTTTGTTTTTGAAACAACTGTTTGCTTTACTGAGTACAACTTGTTGTCCATTTCTTTTTCAGTTTGCTTAATCTTCTTGAAATAAAGTTGCAGTTATCCTCGAGTAAATCCCTTACTTAGTTCTTTGTAAAGTCCTTTGAGTTGTTGTGGGGTTGGGGGAAGGGGTTTCTAGTGAAACTTGGAAAAAAATAGGGCTGTAAAAGTCTTTGTTGTATTTGTGGAATAGAAATTGGAGGCAGATCTTGAGATCTCACCCAGAGTTTCTAGATCCAGTTTCTCATTACGCTCCCACTTAAACACAGTGAAGAGTTTGTGCCGGAAATGTTGTGGCTGATATTGTGCAAGTCTCCTGCATAAGAATCCTTTCCCCGGGGAGAAAGGAAAGATTATAAGGCTGTCGGATTGTTACCTGAGGTCTGCTGCTCATGCTAAAGATGCCTTTTCTCAGAAGGGAAAGAGGAGATGGGATATTAGCCCGGGGATTTGTGTAATAATCTTCCTGCTCCTAAAGGGTTGTGCAGTAGAAGTATTTTTATGAGGTGGCTGTGCATTCTTATTTTCTGGTCATTTTTTGTGGGCGTGATTGATACTGCTGCAATCATTTTATGGCAAAATGGTTTAAATAAGGCCGTTATTGTCTGTGCCTCACCAGTGTTTCCACACAGGGACTGCATTTTGATAGCTAAATCCTCTCACTGCTGCCCATCAGTCTGGTCTGTAAGAAGCTGTGTCTCACCTTCATGCTTAAGTGACCGAGTACTTAGGATTCATCTCTGCAGCATCTCAAGGCCACAGCCTTGACCAAAAAAATTACTATTACACAGCTAGAATTGCATTTGGCTAACTTAAACTTGGTGTGCAAGGGAGGAAAGGAACGTATTCTTTGTTTATTGTGTTTTTTAAGGGCATTGAGTTTCAATGTTCAAAGAAAAGTTATTTTGCTTAAGTCGTGTTTGGGTCTGATTAAACAACCTCACAGAAAAACTTGTAGTCACAAGGTCACTTGTATTTCTTTAATAATTAAGCCCTTTGTGATATGTTCCTTCATCTGAGTTACAAGAATTTCCACACCATTTGTTTAGAGATCACAATCCCTTGCAGTAAAGGAAAAGGAAGCAGTGAACAGCCAACTGCTGTTTCAGTTAACACTGTTTTAAAATTAGGCCTTTCAGAGGAATTATGTTAGAAGTAGAATTAATTCCAGTCGGAATGTCTTCAAGGCACTTTAATCACTTTTAAAATAATATGGTCTATAGGAAAGACATGTTTATTCAGCTGAACTAATTCATTTCCCCTCTCTTCTGACATTTAAAACATTTTATGTAGGTTAATTAGTCTAATTTATGGTAGTTGGGAGCAACCCTTATATGTAACCAGTGAATGTCAGGACAGTTCACAAGCACAAGTTACTGATTTTGAAGAGTTTGTGCTTGAGGAGAGCGTTAAGATGCTGGGGTCTTATGTAATAGAACGGCCCCGCTTTAAAAAAAGATAAAAATACCTTGGCTCGTGCAGTTTAAACATCTCCACTATAGGAAATAGCACGTTTGTGTATAATTAAAATTACAGAGCTTTAACGTAGAAAATGTCTCCAGGTCAGTTTATTGTGTATAATAGTTCTGGCTGTAAAATCTGTCTTGTTAAGATTTTTTCTTTTCTATTAAACAATGCTTCAGTCATGGAAGTCTTACAATGGACTCTAAATATTTATGCAGCACAAGGAGAAGTTCCTCGGAGCTCTTGAGGAGCAGTTCCAGAGGAGCCCTTGCCAGAGAGTCCTGGGAGAAACTGCACTTTGTCCTGATGCACAGCAATCTAGTGCTTCACCCCCAGCTGTGCCGTGGCAGCCGTTCTGTTCGGACACTGGGGCACAGTTGCTTTCAGTTTGTCATTGCTCAACTGATGTTTTGAGAAACAGAGCTCGTTGCTGTATTTGAACTATTTTATATTAATGAAACTGATAGATGGACATTGCCATGGGTTGCCTTCTGCTTTTTTTTTCATCTTAGATTTTAAGTGTTCAGGCATGTTTCAGGCAAGCCTTTTTGCATTGGTAAGCTGCTCTGAATTTGTCTCATTTCTAAGGAAATAAAAATAGAGACCAATACATAAATGTGGGATTGAGATCAACTCCACTTAACCCTGGGAGCGTTGTTTTAACAGAAGTGTGTGACTAGAGGTGGTGGTGTGGGAGGGGAGGTCTGAGGTTTGCACTGAACTCATTTGCTTTGGTCGCCGCGGCTTTCGAAACAGCTGTCCCTTACTGATGAGGCAGAGAGAGGGGGGTGGTCTTGCTGGGGTCAGTGGTTCCCTCTCCCGCCCAGTATGAATAAGTAAAGTGGATTAAAAACTGCACACGCAAATGCAGTTCATCATTAGACCCTGATGCTGCTCTGGACAGACTTTCGGAGAAGCAAAGCCTGTTGTTAGTCAAATGTTAACTCCTGGATTTTGATCTTTCTTGGGCCATAAATTCAATGCTCACTAAATAAGATTGGATAGTTCTGATAATTGTTGGACTTTGTGGTTGATTCATATCTGTTACCCCTCTGCTTGCATAAACTCCTGTTTTCTGACTTGGTCATAGTCTTCAGCAGTATCACTGAATGTTCACCTGACCAGGGTGGTGCTTAGCTTCGATAATGGTGTTCGTGCAGAGGAGATCTTGGAGAGCTGTCAAAATGCTTTGCTGTGCGTGCTTGAAGCCAGCGTGTTTAGTTTACCGAATGCACAGCCTGCAAGAGAGTCGCTCTGAATGATCTCAAACTTGGGGGCTTTTTGCTATAGGAAAAGTTGTTGACTTTTCCTCTCTTCGCTGGGGAGGGGGATGTGCTACATGTACAGACTTGCTGTGAAAGGAAAGTCTTAGCTCTGTTAAAATGTCTTGTGCAAAGAGGCAGGCAGCCAGCGCTCACCCTGGCATTGCAGAGAGCAGAACTGGGCCAAGGTTTGAATGAATCATGAGGGAGTTTAGAGAAATCTGCTTTATTTTTCTTGATAAACCTGCCAAAATCCTTCAGTGGGAATGCAGTTGATGGTAACCTTGCAGCCTTGTCTGAGGGTTAACTTTGTGGCTCTAGTGCTGCTTACGTCACATCTAGAAAGAACTCACAGATAAAGAACTGCATCATTTGCAAGTAATCCTACTGCATTTTGAATGGGATCAGCTTTGAGTGAAGCTCTTGAAGTAAACTTGTTGCAGGGGTCATGCAATTAAACTTGTATTGATTGTCATGCCCTTATCTTATTGTTGGCTGTTGATTTTGTTTGGTTTGGATATTTTGCATCTTACGATAAGCTAAAAATGGATGTTTGGATACATAACTTGTGAGTAACTTGGCTGCTGGCTAGATCTTTGCCCACACCCACAGTCCTTCGACATGCATTTTGTTCTTTCCAGTGCTTTGTACCCATCTTTTCCTTGCATGTATCTCCTGCTCATCAGAGTGCGTCACCTTCGGTTAACTGTGCCCAGACCTTCTCTCCCTCATGCCAGCAGCAGCCTCCACGCTGTGTCTGTCCAGCTCTTCAGTGTTTTGCAGTCTTGCACAGAAAATAACCACATGTGCTTAGTTGATTAAAGGGCTGGGGGTCTCACGGGTGTGCTCTGCACAATGCAGAGTGTAATTCAGTGCTTAACAAGAAATAAGCACCGGTAAATCCATATATCTTGATGTCTCACATCCAGATCCTGGCTTCTGCTCAGTTCCTTACGGGCTGTGCAACACTAGAAGAAACCGGCTGATTTTCCTTAGGGAGGAATCCTACACAGAAATAGAGCTGGCAGCCTTCAGCCCCCTCCCACCCCGGTATAGGTCAGAGGTGTGCTTGGGACACTCTCCACCTGGCAGAAGGCTGAGGGGCTTGAACTTCTGCAGATCTTTGTGTAAAGGTAGTGAAGCGGAGCAGAGCCTGGGCAGGACAGGGGAGCTGTAGGAGTGCAGTCGGCAGGGGGGTGGTGGGGGAGGAACAGTGTCTGGGTACGAGTTAGGGGCTGGGATACAAAGCCAGAAATTACAGCGGTGTGAGGGTTTAGGTGTCTGCGAACAGAAGGACGTCTTTGCTTCTGAATTTGTATCTGACTCAGAGCCAGCTTCCATTTTATGACACTGTTGACTTCTCTCTTCCCTGATTTTTTTAGTATCCAAAGAGTCTATGTTTTTTTTTTAACAAAAAAAGTCAGTCAAGCCAATCTTGCCATGTTTCCTTCCAGACAGGTTTTTTCCCCTGGTGTGACAGCCACCTAGTCTAGTCAAGGGTTCATTGAGCCCTTTGCTGCGCCGAAGCGTGGTCGTGATAGCTTGGTGCTGTTGTTTGTGCTGCAGCCCCGCAGTGGGTGCCCTCGTATGTTGGCTGCTGGGCTACCACACAAACAGATGACCTGCTTTCTTTCTGGTCATGTGCCAGCCCTTTAACCTCTCACTTGCCCGTCTTGTTTCGTCTCTTTGCAGGGTGGGAGGTAGGAACTGTGTTTGCCCATTGTTACTAAATGCGGGATTGGAAGTACTGTGTAAACGCAGAGGGCATTGAGCAGCCACCAAGTACCAACAGCTCTTGGTCACTGCTGACTTGGGCTGAATTCAGCCCGATGACCTAGACGCAAGAGGCCACGTATCCTATTACTGAACCCTTCAGCCATCTTGTCACTCATCTATAAATACATGAGACGTACAACAGTGAAGTGGAGTTTGGGGCATTTTAGTTTCATATGTGTGTTTAGAGAAGTTCTCTCACTGGTCTAACTGGTATGTTCTGGTAGGACAGACTGTGGGCTGACATGCTGCTTTTTTTTTTCCTTTCTAGTTTGCAGTGCTGATGTGGGTATTCACTTATGTTGGTGCCTTGTTTAATGGTCTGACATTACTGATTCTGGGTAAGTGTTTTCAATTGTGTTAAATACCTGGCATTCAAAGTAACACTGGAAAAGTGCTCAAGTCTGCGTGGTACTGAGAGGCTGTTCCTGTGCTCTTGGGAGCGTAGCAGGATGTTACGGTTTTGTGTCCTTTTCTAGGACATTGATAACACTGCAGAATATATCATTTTGAATTGCAGTGTTGAATTCCTTGAGATTGCTGCTTTTCCAGACATTGTATCATTTAACAGCATGTTCTGTTGTGCTTGTCCCTGTCGGGGTTAGCCTCTCTTGAATATCGTAGCCATATTGTGGCTTCGGAGGAGGTACAAAATTGGTTCTGGCCATGTCCCACTGCAGGTAGTTTGTTTTTTGTATCCCAGAGCAGGCTGGCTTCAGGTGTCAGAAACCAACGGACGTTGGCAGAACCCTAAGCATCCTTTTTGAAGTATTTGCATAAACCACAGTGGAAAAAGTGAATTGTGACCAAACTTACTGTACTGTTAATGAGACCTGGCCAACAGCCCAGCTTCTCCTTAATAGGGGTTATTTAAATTACCGGGCAACAATTTTTGTATGGGGCTCAGTTATTTCTTTTTCTTGTACCTTTTTGAAAGAAATGTCAAGATGTGAAAACTAGTTGTTGTTTTACCTGAGCACCATCCCTTTTGTCAATATTTATACCTTTGCTGTGCTCTTTTCCAGCTTTGATTTCGCTCTTCAGTGTTCCTGTTATTTATGAGAGACATCAGGTGAGTGTTTAATACAATTCATTAAATGCTTTATAAAATGAGCTCTATTGACGCAAAGCCACAAGCGAATACCACCAAAATTTATTTCAGTCTTCTGAAATCTTTAAAGCCTTTAAAAAATAGGCCTTTAACCAGGACTTAGTGCCAGGGCCAAGGGAAGCAAGTCCACTTTGACGTCCAAACTGTGTGTGCTTACCCCTCCTCCTCTTTGGTGGTGGCGGCAAAGACTTGCCCAGCAAACAAACAGATGCAAAAAAGGCCTGATTAACCTGGAGGCCTTCTCTCCTCTGATCCAGATTTGGTCAGGACTAAAGCAGCAGTAGGCACGGTGCGTTAATCCTGATGTAACGACTGTTAATACAATTTCTGAAGAAAGCTCTTTGGAGCTGATATTCAGGATTCATGTCCTGAAGCCCTGTGGAATTTGTAGCCCTGACATAAACAGGAGGTGGGAGACGCTCGACACAGTCTGGTGCCTCTCTTGTGGAGAGACTAATGTAAAAGCAAGAGGTGAGAGGGAGCCAAAATAAAATGCGTATGATTAAATTATAGCCGCGTTTGAGCAGGGACTGTCTTCAGCAGGTCATAGCACAGGAGGGGGGAAGCCAGCTCTGGCTTAGCAGTTCCTTCTCCTCTTTCAAAAACAACCCTGCTTACGGGGGACTTGGGAAGGGAGGGTGGAAGGCACTGAGCAGATGGCGGAGCCTCTTGGGCTCCTCTCCGAGCTCCTGGGAAAGAACAAAGTACGCTGCAGTGAAAGGAAATCCTGTAGCCCGAGGAAAGATGATGGACAATTTGCATGGCTTAACCCGGGCTCCTCAATCCTCTTGAGGAGCTGAAGGCTGCTCTCCAAAGGCGTAAGCTGTTTAACAGGCCCAGCCCACCTAAGCCGCTTTCCTTCTCCCTGGTGCCCAGAGGAGCTGCCTGCCCCTCACCAAGGGCCCAGGTTGCGCGCGCTGGGGCAGCCTTGAGACGAGGCGGGGGGGACGCTAGTGAGCGGCTTGATGGAACGTACCGAAGGCAGGGATGAATTTACTTGGGTGCTTACCAGTTAGTCCCGGGGGTGTATGTGTGGTCCTGGAGGGAAGCAGTAGCATGTGCTGTGGCTGAAGCTGTGGGAGCGCTGTCATCAAACTGGGACAATAAACACGGGTGTGCCCCTTCCGTCAGCGGTTTGTCTTTTGTGTAAAACGCATCTTGGTGCGGTGTGACTGTGGCTGCTGGGCAGCGAAGCAACTGTGTGTAAGAGCTGGACTGTAACATCTGCCATCTTCCATTTCAGGCCCAAATTGACCATTATCTGGGACTCGTGAACAAGAACGTCAAAGATGCGATGGCCAAGTGAGTTGGGGTTTTTCTTGGTGGTGCTTTAAGATAATTTATTTCACTTTATAAAGAGCATTTACAGTTCTTCTTGGTATGTGTGGTACTCCTCTATATAACAAATACATTACATGCACTAGTCCTAGGAGGAAAAAGTCCTTTGTTTCAATTTGGAATGTTTATGAAATTGGCTCCTTTCTTGCTGATGCTGTTGTTAAGTTAATCCTATGTTATTTCTAATAGAAATTTGTGTATTTGAAACCATTAGTAAAACCTGAGGCCCTCAGCAGTTGCAGTTGAGGGGTGAACGAAGAAGAATTTGGCAGTTTAATTGATTTCTGAGTGTAATAGCTTTGTGTTGCTATGATAATCATCTTCACGTTACTTTTTTTAAGACTATGTTTACACCTACTTTTTTTTTTTTGTTCGTTACTCAAATTCTGTTTTTTTTTTTCCTCTCCTGTTCCTCTTGTAGGATCCAAGCAAAGATCCCCGGGTTGAAGCGCAAAACTGAGTAAAAAGCCTGAAGCAACTTATTGATAGGAGGTTCATCGTTTAAGGGGGAAAAAAAAATACTCATTTGGATTTACATGGGGAGGGTCAGGGAATAGCAAAACCCTTGACATTGCAGTGCAATTTCACAGATCTTTATTTTTTAGCAACGCAGTGTTTGAGGAAAAATAACTGTTTTGACTGCCATGTGTTTCATCATCTTAAGTATTGTAAGCTGCTATGTATGGATCTAAAACTAATCATCTTTCTTTATCCTGTGTGCAGCACTGGCTAATACAAAAGATTTGAGAAAGCTGTACATTTTGCTTCATCAGAGGTAGTCCCTGCTGCGTTCCAGAAGAGGTAGTGCAGGTGGAGCGGAGGATAACACTTCCCAGTTTGTGCACTGTGTATGGTCTGTGTAGATTGATGCCGATTTTCTAAAATGAGATGTTTTAGAAGAATATACCATTTTAGCAAGTTTTGAAAAATCTTGCCTTTTTGGTATGAGTATAGCTGTATTGTGATTTTATTGTTTTATCAATTGCCAATATATATATATATATGTGTTTCACAAAGCTTAGATCTTTCAGCTGCTCCACAGTGCTTCATACCTTCAGAGAATTGACTGATTTCTGGACTAGCTCCATAGCACACAAGCTTGAAAAACTAAAATGTCTCTGTAAACACTAGCATCTGTTTAAAAAAAAAAAGAGAAATGAACAAAGGAACCTCCACATATACTCAAAGAAAATTACAGCATCCACTTCGTTGCACAAACGTACAGTAGTTGATTTTGAGCAAATAATTTTACAGTCTCTCAAACTCTGATAATCTGTGGACCGAATATCTAATGCTGCAAATGTTGTTTGGAAACTTAAAACCTTGTTATGCAAGAAATGATAAATGAAAATTTATACACTTGCAGTTTAAGCTGTATTGAACTAAGTCTGTGGAATGCATTGTGAAATGTAAAAAAAAAAAAAAAAACCACAACAAAAAAACCAAACAAACAACAAAAACCCCAAGTATCAATAAAGCTTATAGACATAAAATAATATCGGTATTCTGCTTTCTTGAGGCAAGTTTAATATATTTGTGTTTATTTTGTTTAAGTTCATCGTGATTAAATAGCCATTGTACATGGTGGTGGACATAGTTTGTCAGACGTATAGCAATGTGAGTAGGTGGATTTTTCATGATACCTTTTCTTTTCATATGTGCAGTGCGAAGCAGTTTGTTCAGTTCCAGTTACAGATTTGATGTCCCGCGTAGCTGTGTCAGCCGGTGATGCTCAGTTCGGCGCCTAGTTCTTGCAGCGCAGATTCTTGCCTGCAGCGAGGAGGCCTCCGTGCTGAATACTGAAGGCCCCTCTTGTTATCACTGCCAGCTGCACCGACGGCTCAGTGACACAGGGGTGACAGTGTCAGACGCCACTTCAGTGTTGTGAGTTGGTTGTTGAACATTGTGACAGATGAAATTTTAGATTCTGCTAAACAAAGTGAAGATCCTTGGTTTCTTTCATTTTTGAGACAATAATGTATGATGCCATATTCTAGTTCGAAGGAAATTGTAACGCAAGTCCCAGTAATGTTTTCAGATCAACTTGTTGAATCTGATTTAAGAGCTGGACATTGAAAACTTGTATCCAAATTTATTTGCGAGACAGATTTTAAATTAATGGCATCTTGACCATTGAAAAATAAATTCATGCACTAATATTTTAGTTTACAGTATAGTACATCATTACGTCTGAACATTTTATACATAAAGCCAAACCATATAAACATACAAATTTTAAGTGTTTTCCTGACAGACACTATTGCTTTAAGATATGTTTCACGTCACCATTTATTAATGCATTCTGCCACGCAACTGGTTTTATTTGGGATACAATCAATGTGAAAGGAAGGCAAACATTATTACAACGTAGGCAAAGAAGGTGCTTACTGACATCACCACCTAACATGATTACATTACTTGATCAAGAAGGTTTCTTTAAAAAAAAGACTGCATAGGGACTCTTATTATGTATCTGACAAACTGATCTTCTGTATAGTAATATAAGGCATTAATAAATTCAATTTTAAAAAAAGGTGATTCTTTGAGGTTGCTGAAGCACTTTTGTGTGTTAAATGTACATTGATCCACTCCCTTAACTGGCTATTTGTTGCATCCAACAGCCACCTTTTTATGCAGTGGGCATAGAAGTGGATTGGCAGGAAGTTTCCACAGTTCAAAATGACACTGTTCCTGAACTGGGACTAAAGCACTAGTTAACATTTCTTTTCAAAGACTAAATGTAAATTTAAATGTTTTATTTAGGCCTTTGTTTCTTTTGATTAACAAACAGTCTTTTTAAAAGCAAGGTAATTTCAAAATACAGATGATGCTCCATGCCAGAAATCTCAAAAAAAGTCATTTGTTTTGACCTTGCCCACGTTTTCTGTTCATTTTTAGTTTTGTTGGAAAAAGTTGAACTTACTTTTCTTTCTCCAGTTCCACTGTCCCTGTAGTTTTTGGTTTTGACAAAATGTTCGTTAACAATTGTTGAACAGCTTTACTTGCCTTTTGTGAACATCTGCTCGTGGTCTCCACTTCCACATGGAGGCAACTCTCCCTTCATCTCAGCTGCCTGCTGCCCTCCTGCCCCACAGCCCAGTCACAGACGAGAAGCAATGATGGAGAGAGGATTCCAAATTGAGTAAAAAATTACGCTTTTCTTGAGGATAGGTAAATTTCCTGCTATCAGAGTGATCTATTTTCTATTCATAAGCAGCATGGGACTAGCTGCCTGCTGGAGGGTACAGCCAGTCCCCACTGGCGATGTACCAGGCGTTCCTAGAGAGCGCTTTGGATGTCTTCAGGAAGCCCCTTTAGAATGGGAAGAATGGGAAATAGCGATTGCGGGAGGCTTTCAAACCACTCCTTAAATACACTAGATGGCCACTGCCTGTGGAAGTAGTTACCAATAAAGCACATTTTCCCATAAACAGGGAGAGTGCAGGAACACTTGGGGAACAACTTCCTCATTATTTGTGTTAGAATGTCTTTATCAAAGTCTCTCCATACTCTCTCTCTCCCCCCCTCTACTTACCATTTAAGCTTCAAATTCTGGCTGCAGTCAAGCTACTATCACAAACTAATTGTGAACAGTTTATCAAGAGGTGTAATGCCATCAGGAATTTGTCCTTATCGCAGCGCATAGCTTCTTGCTCTCGGAAACATTTTGGAATTCAGTTGTGAAGGTATTAAAAACCAAAGCAGAAAACAGGGATAATGTAAGTACGCATCTGTAAAAGGTGTTAATGGTTAGCCCTCCTCTGTGTGAAAGTTATAGCACCGTATGTTGAAAGCAATTGGTGGGAGGCAAGACTGTAGCCCATACTACTGGAAAATTATTCAAAGGCACTTCATGGATAGAAAATTTTGCCAAATATATATATTTAAAAATAAAATGGACTTTAAAAATGATAGTTTGCTCCTTCGATTACTGAAAGCTGAAGTGTGAACCCCAGCATGCTCATTGAAAAGCTTGCAGTTCTACTCACTGCACCAAATTTGAGTTTTAAGCAGGTGTGGTTAAAAATCACCAACTTGCTTGGACAAATGTTCAAGCCATAAATTTTGAAATTATGCAAATTAAAGGGCCCAGCATTTTCTCAGAGTGCTCCCTTTTCAGACGTGGTTTGAATAACACAGTATTAGGCAAAAGCAGCTTTGTGAGTGAACTGGTCATCACTTTGGCCTACCCAGGTTACAAAACAATTCCCTTTCAAACTTCAGCTTCCTTCTCAAGGATATTGGTCTTTCAAATGCAAGAGCACATTCACGTTCAGTAAATTCGTATGAGTAATCTGAAAACGTGTAATCCATGCAGCATCGTATGGATATTAGAGCAGCCGAAGGGGTAGAGGCATTCATGGCTCATCCAGAGCAGTCACTTGGTGGTGGCAGTAACAGCAGCAAGAGAGTCTCCTTTCAAAGACATCGCCATACAAATACGCTGCAAAGAAATTAATTGAGAGCATAGTTATTTTACTGACTAACTTAGTATGATATGCTGAAGGTTGTCATCAAGAGGTTCCATTAAATACATACATGGCTATAAATGTAGGTATAGCAGCAAGATGCCGGGTAAAGCAACATTAAGCCCTGGAGTTACTCAACAAAAGCCGGGCACTCGAAAGCAATTCCTTTTCTCAGGAGAGAGTTAAAGCATTCTAACTAGTGTGTGTTATTAATGAAGGCCTAGAGGTCGGGAATGCTATTATTGTATGCTGTATACTTACACTTTAAATCAGTAAATCCTCATCATAATGATAATTTCAAAATTAAGGCAGCTGATAAGGTTTTCTGAGTTTATGTAACACTGGCCTGCAGGTTGAGAATGGAGGTGTACGCAGGCTTTGTTCCTGTGCAGCTGCTTTTTGATCTGACAGAGCTTCCTGCTTTCCGCTGTGCAACCCCTTTTTCAATGAAAAACACTTCCTTTTATTGCCCCCTGTCTTCTTCCCCCGAAAGTGGAAACAAAAACCTCTATTGGGGGGAGGGAGGGTGCTAAATTTGAAGAACAGCTCATCTCGTGCAATGGGAGGAGAGTTAAATTGATTGCTGAACGAACAGAACGTATCTATGCTGCAGGCTTACTGAGGGAGCCGAGTGTCGTGCGACACACATCAGTATTTAGTTTTCTGCTTCGGGAAGAGACATGTAGTCTTATTCACTGGCAAAAATGACTCAAATCTTGCAGTCTCTGGCTTGTATTCTTCCTGCTGAGTAAGCAGTTATAAATACCTGGTTCTCGACTGCAGTTTCCTGACACTTGCTCCTGTGAGAATTTGTGCCCTTTCGCTTCCTACCTTGTTACTTTTCAGTTTTTCTAGTTCTACATTTTGCTGTTTAAAAAGTCTCTTACACTTTGTGTTTAACCACATTTAGTTTTTGTTCCTCACCTTTCTGCCCCATTTTGCTTGACAATAGTGTCCTCTCTGAGCAGTACTGGGAGCTCAGACAGACTTGGGGAGTGATCCAGGAGGAATCACGCATGTGTGCACACACACAGGCTGTCCTTTTTCTATCTTTTTTTATTTAGAGGAAAAAAAGCGCCACAAAAACACCCAACACAAACTTAAGGCACCTTTTGAGAAGCCTCCTGTTATTTGAAATGTCTTTCTAAATCTGTCTATCCTCTATCAGCCAGAATTCCTGTCCTACCCTTTGCTGGGCTGGAGCTATTCAGTTATTTTTGTGTGACTGACACCCTCGCCAGCTGTCTTTGTCTGATCTAAATGTTCTTCAGACACACGAGCGTTTCCTGTGCCAGCAGCCGGGGCTCCTTCAGCTGCCTCTTGGGGCCCACAGCCTCAGAGGTCGGTACTGGCCCACGCAAGGACAGGTAAGGGCTGCCTCCTCTGCCCTCTCACGGGGCGGAAGGCCCGCCAAGGAGCTGCGAGCAGGCGCCGCCTTCTCTGCTGACACACAAACCCAAATGCAAGATGTTTTACCCAGTAGACATGACCTTGCGAATGGCGCCAAGGTGGCAGGGGCGAATCGGGTGCAAGTGACCATAAAATACAGCAATCCCACAGTAAGAAAAATAAGCTGAATCTATCACACATCAGCAGGCTTCAATGAACGCAGAGTGGGCCGAGAAGGGTGTTAAATGCATTGCTGTGGGTTTGGCGTAGAAGGGTGCAAAATTTTTGATCATCAAAAGTAAATAAGCAGTTACCTGCAGTCATCTCCTCCTGTACTTATAACGTACTTGTCATCATGAGAAAAACGTATGTTGGTGACGTGCGCAGAGTGTCCAAAATACCGCTTGTGTTTGGCCTGTTGAAAAAAGAACAGAAGTTCAGGAATTAGTGCTGTAGGGTGGCATTACAGAGTGACAAAGTTGCCTTGCGAGCGTAGACAAAATCACATCCCCAGCAGTACTGGTTTCTTCGAGCCCACAGTAATCCCAGCTCAGCACCCGACTGGGTTGTGTCCTCCCCAGCGGCTGGACGACAGCTATGCTGCCCCCTGCGAGCTGCCTTCCTAGGGATGGCCTTTCTGCCGCCCAACTACCTCCCATGCTCCTGCAGCCGGCACTGGCTGGGAGCAGCCTGGAGATGACCTGTTGGACCGTGCCCTTTGGATGCCTTAAAATCGTCCGCTAAGGAGATTGAACACCGGGAAAAGCCAGCTGTTTAGATTAAAATAAAATAGCCACTTACAAATTTTTCTGTGCACGGGAAGTCAAACAGTTTCACCAGACCAAAGTCATCTCCTGTGACTATATTTAGGCCAGCGTGGGTCACACACGCACAATTGACATCTGCCTTTTCTGCATTTCGCGGCCAAATTCCAATGACTTCGTCTCCAAGAATGCTGTTCCAAAAGCAAGTTAAGAAAAGAGCGTTAGACCATAAGACTTACTTGCCGCTGCTCTCTTCCAGAGCATGGTGAGGCAACACAGCCTGGTAATAAAGAACTGCCGCCTTTAAAAACAAGTCTCTCCCCTTTAAATCATTGCACTGAATGTGGTCTCATAACAGAAAGCATCACAGGAACATACCTTTTTTTGTGTGACTCTTAAACTGTCTCTATCCATAAATCCTGAGGTTTATCTCCTGTGAAACCACTCGCATCATTTTATACAAACAGCTTGTGCACCTCTGGTCTCCTCCTTTCCTTCTGGACAAGTATGTGCCCTCCCCCAGTGATTTTTGACAGCAATGGTTTCTTAGCCGTAAGATCTTGAATGAGGGGATGCTTGTTTGGATGTAGAGTATTTCTTAAAACAGCTGTTCTTCCCTTAGTTTAAGATCCTTTATTATCATTTCTATTTACCTGCATTTTACTGTCTGCCCCACTCCCACAACCTGTCAAGAGTCCTTAGAAATGAGTAATTTGGGGCAGATGTTTATGCTTGCTTGACAGCAGAGCAGTAAGAGTAGGAGGATTCTCACTTACTCTCCCCTAAAACCTGCCTGTATTATCACCCACCGTTTACTGTCAGATCTGCTTTTGGCCTGTTCCACTTTCTACAGTAAAAGCACAGCCATAGTTTTGTAATCGTGTTGGGAGGGTCCTACATAAATCCATGTCGGTAAATATATTTTAATGATACCCACAATTCCTTCGTTAATACACTTGGCTCATTTGCATTCCTCCTATGCTCCTTTTGTTTGCTGATGTGGGATAAGGTAGCGCCTATGCCAGCGTGCCAATAGCAGCTGATAGTCTGTAGTTAATTCTTCAGATTGTAGCCAAAACTGACTTTAGCTGTAGTTTAATTACAGAAAGTTAGCAGCCTTTTCTGAAAAAACATTAGCTATATCTTGCTGCAGAAACAGAAATCAGTGAGGGGCGGACTGGGTGAACATGGCCCCAGGTGAGGGGCCATGCGCCTCGCTGTCGGGAAGCCTGGGACGCGTGGCAACAAGCCACTGTGGATATAGGGCAGACAGCCCTCGGTATTACTACAGTAATAACTACTACGGACACTGACCAGCTACAAACGTGTGTAAAAAAAGTAAAATAGAGCTTTGAGGAAGGGGAGCGTTTGTGTGCTCTCTTGCAGGTTGGCCAAACCCTGGGGACATTTCAAACCTTTGATTTACACAATGCGATCTTGTGATCTGATCTTAGTTCTGCATTACACCCGTCCCTGATCAGGCAGAACATTGTTCTTTAGGTTTTTTTACCTTGTCCACGTGGCCCATGTGATCTTTTCTATTAATGCAGGATCTGTTATTTGCTTTCCTAGTGGTACCTCGTGAACTTGACGTTTATAGGCACCTGTTGATACCTGAAAGTGAGAAAGGAAAAAGCTAGTAGCTTTGCCATAAATACAGCATTTTCTTTATTTATTAGATTTCCAGCAGTAATAGTCTCAATAGGTTTTATCAGGAAATAAACACCTAGGATAAATTTTCTCTTCATCCCTAATTAGCTAGAATTCACTAGAATTCACCTTGAAATTCAGAATAACTTCGGAAAGCTTCCCTCACCCTTTCTTACCTCCGTCTTGTTATTATGTTAACTTAACAGGTTAAGTCGCAATAAATACAAACAAAATGGGCCTACCTGAGACATACCTGAATGTACCTGCTGTCTGCAGAAAAATCCATCTGTATGACAAAACTTGCAATGTCTTTGCAGTAGCCTATTCGGTTTAGGGTTGTACCTTGAGTGAGATCATAAAAATCTACAGTATGTTCTTGTGAACCCACTGCCAAAAACTTGTTATCTGGGCTGATCCTAGACAACAGAACATGGAATGGGGATATAATTTACTGTTTCTGTGCCAGATTTTCTTTTGCTTCTCATGTTAACACAAGAGAACAAATTTCTTTTACTGGAAAACAAGAAAAACCTTCTATCAATGGCAAGATTGAATCCAAACCAAACCTTGATGCTTAATAGATGAGGGAGATTGAGGATATCGTATGTAGTTAACTGATGTTAATATTGCACTTGCATGAAGCGCACAGCACAATGTGCAGCGTAATGCTAATTCTCTATGAGAAAGCAACAGGAATTGCAATTTTAAAATGTACTATGGTATTAATTCCCATAATCACAGCTCCATAGTGTACAAATTACTGGCTATATTCAAGTGGATATAACTGAACTAATCACAGGGAGGAAAAAGTGTGTGGTACATAAGATATATAAGCTTTAGATATACGTAAATATAAGTGTCAGGTGAATGTAAAGCCACCAGTCAGCCGGTAACTGCATTTCATGATTTCATGCAGGTTTCAACAAATATAGGAGTTACAAAAAATCTGGAAATCAACTTGGAACTTGATAGGCTTTTTCTTGAGTAAGGGCTGCATATTCAGGGAACTTCAACTGAAATTTGTGACATACCTGATATCCTGAATTGCAGACTTCCTGTCTCGCTTTTTGCCCCAAACCTTAAGGCTGTTTACAAGTAAAATAACAAATTCTCCATTCTTCATGCCAATTGCAACCATTTCACCATCAGGGCTATATGCGGCACATCTTGCTGGATGACCCAGATTCACTTTGTTCAGCAGTTTCTGTATTAAGAAAAGCAATAGGCTCATACCTCCCCTGGAGAAAATTACCAAGCAAATGGAAAGCTTCCAAACACAAAGTATAAAAGTCACTTATTAAAAACAAATTGTCTGTAGTTTCCTCTAAATATAAATCTGAAATTTCACATAAAAAAAAAAAAAATCACATCCCACCAGGCATATGTTGCAAAACAGACTTCAAAATATAGATGTAATTCAAATGGGAGTTTTATATTTGCATCTGTCTTGTTGCAGGGTGACTTCAAATTTTACACCAGAAAGAATACTATGTAGCAGAAAAGGCTGACAAATCCATTTCCTGTTTTGTTTGAAAGGTGATTTTGAGAGCTTCTGCAACTGCTGAGCAGGGTGGGATTTTGCCATTTGATTTGCTATGTGAAAACATACTAGAACGCTCTTGCATTTTCACTTACCTGATTGCATCGATAATATGTTCATTTTCGATATTTAAAATTATCCCTGTCGGCCCCGGTAGCTACCTTTTGAAAAGGTTCACGTAGGCTAGTTTAAGCAGAAACTCTTTTGTTATTCTTTAAAATGTTTTATTTATTTGTTATTTTTAACAAGTTGTTGTTACGCAATTTGACTTGGGAAAAAAATCCCAAACTACACATATGCAACGTGATGGGTTTAAAGAAAGGCTCTAAAAAAGGAGGGAGCCGTGCTTGCCAGTAAGGCAGGCTTATTGTCAGGGTCTGCATATTAGTCAGTGACAGGACAATCTGTGTCACCCAGTCTGTCAGCACGGAATTAAAATGCTTCCTTAATCCACGCCAGCCTGTACTTTTAGATCAAAATAAGCAATACACAACAAAAAGAATTCCATCAGCATGAGTGCTTTTAAATAACCACATTTCTCTGCAAATTGCTTGCTTTGGGATAGAGCAGCATGGTACCTCACCGAAGACATACCTCTTCACATTGCCACATAGCCGAAGAAAAAGAACCGTACCAAAACTGAAGAGAAACACTGCTGTCTTTACATGGCTGCTCAAAGGCGCGTACGTAGCTGGCACCTTGTACAGTTGGAAAAATGCACGGCTGTATAAAATGATCATTTTTAATCATATACTTTTCACTTTAGTGATACTCACTTTGTCAGACAGGTCCCAGATTCTTGCTGTTCCGTCATTACTTGCAGAGATAAATATGTCTTTTGAGGGGTGAGTTGCTAAGCCCCAGATTTCTCCTTCCATGTGACAGTCAATCAACAAGTTTGAAGCAGCATTTTTTTCCCCTACTTCAAGGATTTCTCCATCTTTTGTTCCCACTAAAATTTTCCCCTGTTTGTAGCCGAAAAAAAGAGAGAGAGATGGGTTGTCAGTATAACAGACAGAATATACCAATAGCAGTAAAGTACTGATGTCCTGCTGAAATATCTGTGATAACTCACCCCAATTTATGCTGCTTGTTTATGCAGCATCTTAAAAATAGGAGAGTAAAACCCTGACACTTTCACATTTTGAGATCCCATGCCATGTTCTGGTGTTACTGTTGAGTGACCGTGGCGGATTTCCATCTTGCCATTAAGGACTTTAATTTAGATCAAAGCATTTACATGTAAGTTAGCAAAACATAATTCTCACACCTCTAAGGTAACTAGATATAATATTTGGGCAATAATTTAAAAAAAAAAAATCCAAACAGGGTTTTAGGCTCAGTTAGACTATTTAAGAGCACCTTGCATCTACTCTAGCTATACTGTCATCGTCTAAACTGCAAGAACTTCCTTAGCAAATACTTGGAAAAAGCATAAATAGATATCGTTTGGAATTGGTTAATGGCTATTTGGTTAGAAATATAAAACAACATTACTCAGTGTTGTTGTTATCAAAGAGCACATCAAATTCCTGAGACTTGATATACAAAGTTAAATAGACACCATTTCTTGAAGTGTTAGGTTGGACAGATACCCATCATCTGATGTAACACTCCTGCACCATCCCACACACTTTTCACAACATTTACAAGAACAATTTAAACGTGCAA
This sequence comes from Himantopus leucocephalus, assembly GCA_003993805.1. NCBI lineage: Eukaryota > Metazoa > Chordata > Aves > Charadriiformes > Recurvirostridae > Himantopus > Himantopus leucocephalus. The sequence goes on from RSEF01000003.1 coordinate 2,723,731, forward strand.
GAATGATTTTAGCATCTCAAATTACCCACTTATTTCTATTGTTTTCCACTTTACCAAAACTTAAAGTCAATCAGTAATTCCCAGTGGCAACTCGTTTTACTTGTGACTTTAAAAAAAAGCTAGAATCCATTCTGCCTAACTGAAGCACCTAAGCTGCACCTACATTTCTTGGAAAGCAAACCTTGTAAAGTAGGTACCAAAGTTCCTTTTGTCACTTAAAAAGAAAGGCGTGAGAGAAGGTCTTACCCTGCCGAAATATGTTCCTACTCTTAGCACTGCCCTTTAGAGGCCTTCAAATGCCTTTCCCTCTCCTTGCTGACCACAGGCAAGGCAGGCACTAAACAGCAGAAATGCGGTCCTCGTGCAGTTGAAAGCCCATCAGTGAGCTCAGCATGACAAGTAAGGGATTGTCACTAGGTAGGCAGACAAAGCCTCTTCCCATAACTTTACAAAAGTCTTCTCTCATATGTCTCACATCCAACCTCCACCAAGAACAACACGCAGTGACGCGTGCCAAAGTGTAACATCTGCCGCATGAGCTCACTTACTTTTCCTCTGCAGACGGAGCGCACGCACTCAATGAGCTGGCCTGTCTCAAGCTGAAATGCTCGGCACCGTTTCATCTCTTGATCCCATAGCTTTACAGCTCCCCCTTCTTTAGTGCTGAAAAGAAGTGTGTTGTGTTACCCAGATGTCTCCTTCTGCATAGGCTACAACAAATCCCATATGTAAATGCCATCAGTATTTTCTTGATTAAATAATAAAACATACATTGAATCACCTTCTATATTTAAAGACACCTCACTATTGTGCAATGGAAAGTAAATAATAAAAATGTAAATGCTATCACATTTCATGTTTTAAGCAATATCATGCCTAATTTGTAAAAATCAAATTGTTCTCTTGTCACTTAATCTCAAATCTCTGTCACCAAAATAAGCTCGGCAAATATGTTGCGTCTAGTAAAATGAAGAACTTAGTAACCACAGAGCCTCCACTGGGAGAGGTTGTCTGTGGTTTGACATAATTAAAAAATTAAGAAAAACCTACTTTTGCCAGGCTGGCAGGAGCCCACGGGACAAGGAGCTTATACAGGTGTTCACATCAATTGCTAACTTGAGGTTTAGTATGTCCTTTGCACAGAACATGCATTACTGTGACCCTTGAGTGCCCTGCTTATTAGTCCTTTACTTACAAAGACACCTGGGCACGTTATGTAAAATTTAGATTGAAACTGCTACAGCACAGATATTATTCATCTCTGGGAAGCATTGTGTACATCTAGGATATTGGATAAATTAAAAAAAAAAAATCATATGAGAGACAAAAGTTGTAGACTTTAGAAAGATTGTATGTCTTACGGTCTCTCCTTCCCTCCTGTAACAATGAGTCCATCTCGAAGAGTCGTGTACATTGTAAACACTGGCCCCGTGTGAGCTTTTGCCACAAGTCTAATCAGAAAATGATCCTTCCAGACGTAGACATCTCCATTTATGGCACCAGTAAATGTAAGGTTATTCTGCAACAAATAGCAATGATCTCTGATATAATAAATACCTCAGCAGTTTTGTTCAGTTTGAATTAAAATTCTTTTAGCTACAGAATTTCCTGAGAAAAGTCAACTATGCCATGAATGTAGGAATTGAAATCATCTGCATTGAGAGAATGAGTTTAATGACTGCACTCTAACCATGTTTCTTTGAGAAGTTATAAATCATATGCATAAGGCACATTCACTTCATGCATCTCATCTTGAGACCTTCCAGATGCATGTACTTCTGCTATGCATGCGCTACGTCATGTCTCCTGCTAGCGAGATGGATGGCAGGTTACTGCTACTGAATTCTAAGTGACGTTTCTTTCTTCTTTGAGTATGTGTCAGTGAGAATCCCAGTATAGGTGACTGGCAAGCAGTATCTTCAAGATGTTGAAAATGAAGTGTATAAACTTAAATGCAGAACTAACTCAACCATACCTACTTTAGGCATCACAGCAATGGCATAATTTCTCATAAAAGCCACGAAACCCCTCCATGGAGCAAACTGGTCTGAGGTCTGGGACTCCCTGAGGAGTAGCAAGTATTCTGCATTGCAAACACTCTTTTGGAGCGTGCTCTGTTACATGGAAAAGCTTGCCTCGAGAACTAAAGAAGGTCTGACCTTGAAGTTCACTGACTGAAATAATAGGTATCAGGAAAAATTGTAAGGGAACCCTTTTGACAGGGGTTCAAAGGAAAGTCTCATGTTCTGCAATAAACAGCAATGGTGTCTGTTGAAGGAACTGGGGGAAAGAAAGTCCAGAATGACTTTCCACCATTTGAGACAAAAATGTAGTGTGGCTGTATCCCAGCATGACCTTGACTTTGGCATTCGATGGACCCGGATGAAAGAGTGAGGTCCATGGATACCTGAAGAAGCAGAGGGTATGTGCACAGCCCCTACTCTGTTAAGAGCAATTTACTCATGCTCCAGTGACATGGACTCCTACTTCCAGTGGGATTCAATGACACATACTTGAGGAAGAAAAAAACATCCTGCGTGAATGACATATGCTAATGCAGTAGAGTTCACCTGCTGGTTTTGACGGTGCCCCTTACAAAACATTAGTTTTATTATTTTAGAAAAGGAAGTGTCTGTTGGACTGTTTCTACTTGGAAAGTACAGACAAGCAATTTGTTCTAATATTAAATTCTGATTCTTTTTTAAAATCAATTTTGGTGTCATTAGTTTCCATTACACTACTATTATTTTGTACTGGAATAATGGCACTGGAATAGAAAGAAGTGTTAAGTAATCTTTGACAACAAAGTCACTTGTTTTAGGCACAAGGATTTGGGAGCTTAATTTTATACATTCACATTTCACACATTCTTACTATTGTCCAGGGTGATTGATTAGGACCAAGAGGGGTTTTTTAATTGGTGATTTGTATAATTTACGCTTAACCTTTACAAAGGTAATTTCTATGGGGTTTCTGGATGAAGCAGAAGCTATTTCAGAGCTTAGTATCATAGCAGCGCTGCTTTTTCACTGTTAATATGCATTTTTTTCCTTAACTATGAAGTCTAAAGCACAGTGCTACAGCTCCTTAATGATCATACTGGAGAGTAGGATATAACGCCACCATTAGTTGGATCACTAGCATATGTCATACTAAACACTGACAGCAGAAAAAAAGGTTGCAGAGCCCATACACAAAATAACAGTATTACATTTTTCTAAATTAACCGCTGAAGTACTAAATAACTAGCAAAGTAAAAAAATAAAAAAGCCATGGCAGCTGCTGCTGTAGGTATGCACAGACATTAATAACAAATGGTCACTGACAGAGAAACCCAACCCTGTGTATAAAACTTATGCGAGGATCTAAAGGCGTACAAATTTCAAATTAAATAAGCAAGAGCTCCATGGTCTTGCACTGTCCACGCTGTACTGGGTTTCAACAAAGGAAATTGACACTCGCAGTTTTAATAAAAATGTATTATAAAATTCTGTAGCAAGTAATTTGAACTCACTGCTCCGAAGGCAACAGAAAGCATGGTTTGCATTTTGGCATCTTCCATGGAACCAATGACTCCTTTCTTATAAAGCAAAGCACTGCCAGCTAATGTCCAGAACTTCATGTGTTTTACCCCAACAGACACAAACTGAGTGTCTGAATCTGGGCGGAACTCTACAACGAATATCCTCTCCAGGTGTCCTCCCCTGCTAGCAACTTTAGCCCCTGTTTTAATTAGGAAAGGATAGAAATAAAGTTAAATTTACCTGCAAAATTAAGCTCTGATATGACTTTATAAAATAAATTGACCGGGTATTGCATTAGAGAACTGTGTCTCAGATGCTGAAAACTAAGAAAGTCCCAACATTATTTAGTGTATCAGATATCTTAATACATGCAACCTACAAGGTCCCTGGTTATTCCATTGCATCTGACAGTTTTAGCAAATGCAAATTCAGGTCTTCATAGCATGTCTTGTCTCCATGGTCAGTGAAACAACACCACAGACATTCTGAATATCATCAATGAGTTACCATCTGGTGAAACGCACAGGGAAACATCTAGTGAGCTGAAACACTTCTCTCCCCTCCACCATTTCTGAAGATGATAATTCTTTCCTGGAAATGACTTCCCAAAGGCCTATCTACAGCACAGAATTTCAAGTTCAAGTATTTTAGGAAGAAAAAGAAAACACTTTCCTTAATTTAATGGAATTTTACATTAAACAACAGTCTTTCCTTAGTTTACTTCTATTTATAATAGATGTTTAAAAACTTATTTTCTTATTCATATTTTCTAGCACTTTGCTACCTCCTTTAACCGAGTTTGTGACTTAGGGAGCCACGATACTCAGAGTAAGAACACAAATCTATTCCAAAGACTTGAAAAGCAAATAATGGTAACACAGTTCTGTTAGGTTGAAGGAACATGAGTTTTCCAGAGTTACCTTCTTGCCACCTCCACACTGTGATAGTATGTTCTGGATCAACTCCCACTGAAACCAGAAGTTTGCCAGTTGCACTGAAGTTAACATAGTTGACCCCTTTGGTATGGAAGCAACGCAGCATGGAAATCGTTTGCTTACTCATAGCGTCCCATATATGAATTGTAGGAGTTGTACCTACATGCAAAAAGATGTATTAAAAAGAGAATTAATTCAGCGTCTGGAAAGCTTCAGAGCAAAATAGGCATTTTTCAAGAACATTTAACCTAAACGGACACTTGGTGTGGGTTTTTGTTTTGTTTTGTTTGAAGATTAACACCACTCAAAAAAAAATCATAATAGCTTGCAAAACACAGAGGGGAATCATTGTTATTTCATGAAGTAAGACAAATTCTAAAAGAACAACATAACATTTATGAAGAACCTCATGCAAAAGAAATTGTCTGTAGATGTTTCACTTGTATCCGCGATTCACACAGATACAATGGAGGTTACATGAAACTTTTACATAACGCTGCTGACTAAAATTCACAAACGAATCAGCCTTACCTGGAAATTCTGTCATATCACCTGCATTGTGAGAGCAATGGCAAATGAGGAAGCACCAAGGGAAAACAATAGGTGAAATAAGTCATGTTTCTAATGCTGAAGTGCCAGCATCAGCACCAGAAGGAAAAAAAAAAATTAAAAATTTGAAAATGGGTATGGATTAAATCAACAAAACAAATAAGCAGGAATATTGTTGAACTTTTTTTGGGTATATTGCTTGTTATACACAAATATCGCAACAATATTTAGTACTTTTGAGTTTTAAAGATGGTATTTAAAAGAAATGGTAAAGACATGCAGTTTTTAAAAATTATTAAATTTAAAAGTTAAATGAATCTGTAGTTATACAGACTATCAACCAAAATCAGAAACACTGATTTCATGGGCTCTTATTGACAGACTAGAAAAAGGGCCTTTAACAGTTACCTTTTCCATGTCATAAAAATCAGTACTTTGAACTGGAGCTCTGACAGTATATACAGATTTTTGTGTTTACTCAACATTCAAATTGAAATGACAGCACTCAGTACAGGTGGCAAACATGGTTTGTCAAGGTGTTCATCTACTACTATTTTTCTGTGCCCTGTTAAGTTACTTATTACAGAACTTATGGACTTGAGTCTCATCCTAGAATGATATGAATTAGAATGACACCGTTCTTTTTCATGAAATTAATTATTCCAGTGTTAAGCTGGCTTAAGTGTTCTCAAGGCTTGAGACAAGCGATCCTGCATTTCCCATACAATGTTTACTCCTGCAAAAGGTACTAGGGAATCTAACAGGACTCTCCATGTAAATAATAAACACATAAATACATATGGATTCACAATTGGCCCCTTACATGTGTCATAACTTCTGTTGAGATTTGACTCTATTTCTTTCCTTTTCCATATAGCTTTTGTGCATAGGAAATTTTCACTGCAAAGCATTTTACTGCTAAACAGCACCTTGGATACAGGAAGGAAATAGGGAATTCTATAAATCTTATGATTACAGATTAATGACACGATTTAGTGCAGTTTAGCAAAGCTTGCTTTCAAAAATATAATTGTACTACAATTAACTCTAAAATCCAATGACTCACAATCAGAGATGAAATTGAAATCATAAGAAAATCCTGAAGCTTGATTACCTCTTTAAAATCAAAGAAAAAGTTTGAGGACAGTAACACTGGCATGTCCTGGTAAAATTCCTACACAGAAAAGCCCAAAATAAATCAGTGCCCCTGATAATTTTTGAGTAAAACTTTGTTCTATGGAGAGTCACCTACCGATCTGGCTGGTAGCCACAACGTTTTTATACTTCGGGTGCTGATTCACAGTTAGGCAGAGAATGTCATCAGTATGCTCCAGGTAGAAACTCTGACTACCTAATAAAATTCAAACGTGTTTTTATTCGCAACAGTATTGAAGGAAAAAACACTACTGAAGCAAAGACGATTCAAGCAGCTTGTTGCTACATTCATGCTGTACTCTCCAGGGGAAGGATGGGGGTAGGGCAATAACTATGTCGACAGCTGCTCGGCTCTCATTCCCAGGCACCATTACCAACTGCACGATGAACATAACCATTAACATGTATATATAAAAACAATATTTGGTAAATTAGCTATGTCCAGGGAACCAGGAATCAGCCCGAGATTCATCCTGTAGCTTCCTGTAACCGCATGAAAAAGCAAAACCAGCAAATGCAGGGCCCAGGTTTCCTGGCAAACTGAAGGAGTCAGCGGGAAGCAAAGTGGAGAGCAAAGCCCTGTGAAGTTTATGCTTTGCAATATCCTCCCAGGGGAGAGGGCCCAAAATGAACAGATGGGACTGTGCTTCCCAGCTCCATGGGTCAGAGGCCGTGCTAGGACTGAAGTCCCCAAAGGCCACCAGATGCGACAGCTTTTCTGCCTCCGCTCCTTCTCGGCAGACTGGTTCACCGGGGCACCAAGAGGGAATAAAATAAAGGCAAAATTCCTTATATTTCTGTTTTTGTTTCTTGAGACATATGAAGATTACAGAGATTCTTCTGCTACAACTTAGGGACAGATAAGCTTTTGGTGTTTTTCCTCCTCTTCATTACCCAAAAAGGCAGGGAATATTTCTACCCCTTCCAAAGAGCATCTTGCTCACAGTGTATTGCATCAAAATGTCCCCTTCCCTGGAGTATGACTTTGCTAAAATAACTCAAAATGAAACAATGGATGTTACTGCTCCTAACATTTTGGGGGTACTAGTCATTTCACAACCCAGGCACTCTCCCTGAGAAAGCCATTCCTGTGTCTTCAGCAGGGATTTTAGCAAGGCACAACTGCAGAAATAGAACAGGGTTTTATTATACTTCCTAGCAGAATCTCCTACCTGCTGAGAGGAACAGGGTGGCTCTACAGGGTGACCTGAACAGGAGAAACCGTCAATCTGATATAATAGCCATCTAAAGTTTTTTTGCATTATTTATCAAGATGCAAAATATGAGAAAGTTACAGGAACGTGAAAAAGTTAAGACTTTCAATCAGAAATATTTTACTTGTACAGCATTTTTTATCTCAAAGTATTGTTTCAAGTTGAATTACCAGTAGAAAGATTTTGAACTATGCCTGCTGCAGCTGTGTGGAAAATAATATCGGCACCATCATTTAGGTAATGAAGGTTGTTGCGACAATCAAATCCTCTGTATCCAAAAACATGGTCTAAAGCCAGCTCCTGATCAAGTAAAACAAAAAGAAAGAACAAGAGTGAAATGAAAGAAGCAGCAAGGAGATTACAGAGTTTGGATCACGTAGCACAGTTCTAAAGTAATTACACAAGCTACACATATATTGTAGAGGCAATAGAATACTTAAACAAGAATTTATCAGTTATCCCTGTTCTTCTGCTACTTTATTGAGGCATGACAGTCTCACAGACTACCTACAACACTTCAATCAGTCAGCTAAGGCACTGCATTTATATTATTATTTCTTTAATAATTCAATGGGCTGTAAACATTTTGTTTCCGTAATTTTCCATTCAAAATATATACAACTTCCAAAATGGTCCAATTTTATTAATTTTCCCATCACAGTTTAATAGCTATATAGGGTATAAGGTATTTGCAAATATCTTTACTTCTGCTTTAAGAGTCTTCAAAAATCATTCTCATAAAAGACCAAATTTTAACAGACCAAATTCTCACCTTAAAGTTCTTATAAGAAGCAAAAGCAAGCTATAACGTAACTCTACAATTAAAACATGAATCAGAGGTGTAGTTTCAGTTTACAATAAACAATTGCCAAGGAAATTTCCTCCAGAAAAACAGTGATTGTTAATGGATTGTTGTTAAAGTTGCTTTTTAGCCCAGAAGACAGACTTAATGAATGTACCAAACATAATTACTGCTTACTTGAAACAATTTGAATTGACAGACCAAGCAATTGTTGCAAATTATCCACACACATCACAGAATACTCCTTGTGCAGCATATTATGTGGAAATTCAAAAAAGCTGTTTGGGAGGCCCTACAGTTTGGGGAAAAAGGTATATTTCCAAACTAAATGAGCAAGTTTCATCATTCAAAATCACGCAAAATTTTGGGGTTGGAGAGAACTGATATTATAGGTAAGCTTTAACACCCTGAATCTGAGGTTCTTTCTGACAGGGTGCTGTCTATCACATCTTCTGGTGTTTGCCACCAGAGCTGAAAGCACTTTCCAGAAATTTCTTTCTCTTCTCTTCTACCTGTAGATGACTTTAGCTGCCCTTGAAATAGGGATGAATTTCACCCAACACTTAGTACTTCTAAAGCAAATGAAAAAATATTAAGGCTGACCTCAACCAGTTTCTTTTTTTTGTTGATATTGTTCTTTTGCAGTTTTTCAGGTTGAGGAGCAGCTCTGCTAACTGGTGGCCTGAAACAAACATTTAAAAAAGACGACAATCAGTATGTTGGAAAGCAAAATAAAACCTCCAAAACTATAGCATATGTCTTGTATGTCAACAGGAAATAGCCAATTGCAACTATCTGAGCTGAATGCCTAGCTTTTTTTAGAGTAACTAAAATCATATGCATTTTGATGGGAAGAGCAGAAATAACATTGATGCAGATTTTGTGAACGAGTGGTAGAACAGACCACCGTACAGCAATTTTATTTTTTTAAATGATAATGATTTAAATCCATAGGCAAATCCTTGAATACCAAATGATAACAAATTGTTGCTTTCAGAAATGATCTAAATTATTCTCCACAGCTGGCAGTTGACTTTTCCCCAACCTTGCTGCTTCTGAGAAACTCCATCACAAAACCTTGACAAAACTTTGTTAAAGTCTTCTCAAAATCATATTAGAGATAAAATGATAACATTTTAAAACGTACAAGTCATTCATCTGTGTGAATTTAACAGAGACTAAGGCCAGCAGAGCATTTTTATATGATTACAATTGCTAAAAGTAGCTAAAAAGACAAATGTAGAACACAGATGGAAACAAAATTTGATTCGTGCAAACGGTCTTTGAAGACAGATAATCTTTACTGCTACTGTTGATCCTTCTGAGAAAAAAAACCAGAAGAGGCACAAAGCTAAAAGGAGTAGAGGGAGCTCAGCCTCTAGAAGTTCATGACCTTACAAAATCAAATGCCTGCTGCACAGGCTACACTTTAGATGACCACTGTGTTAATTTAAGCATAAGGATTCTCCCTTTCTGTTAACAGAAATTCACGAGGGCTAATTCTAACCCTGTCAACAGCAGAACAGAGCCATAAAAATTGCACTGGATTACTAGACAAATTAGCCCATAGAAATCTGTCCTAGATTCTTTATCATGTTTGATCATCTTTTACTTAGAAAATAGGTCTTGCTAGAAAGTTGGAGTAGAATGGTGATGGCAAAAGAATAAACCCAGATATTATGGTTAAACGTGTGCTCCAAAACATCACTTGATAGCTGCTGTTAATAATATAAAACCCACCCCACTGCATGCCTTTAAAGTCCAATTGCAAATTCTGGAGATGGGCTTAAAAAACAGTGGGGTTCTGCAAGTGAAAAACCAAAATGCCTGTCCTCAATTTATTTTATAAACACTCGAATTTGGAAAGCCTTTTCACAGTTTAAGATTTCAAAAAGGTGTGAACTTATATGCTGTGAATATTAGATTGTTCTTCTCCTTATACTGTAATTACCATTAATTCTCATTTTGCAAAAGTTAATTGCAGAAGAATGAAATGCCTTTTGCTTAGAGGGAGCTGCTTTTACTGGAATTGTATTTTTTTAATGGAAGGTATTAAAGGCAACAATCAACAAAATGCACAGCTAGAACACTTATGGCTACGCAGCTAGAATACTTATTGCAGGAGTAAGTAGCATGAAAATCTGAGCTCTAAAAACGACAGAACAAAGCTGGAAGTAAACAAACTAACCCGCTTCTCAAGCAAACAAGCAAACTCACTAAGTACCAGCAAATTACAGTAGCAGGTGATCTTGTGACATTAAAAGAGTGAAAGAGTTACCTTGATCCCCTTGTAAGCAGCAAACAAAGCCAAGTAAGAAACTTAATACAGTTTAGGTGTACTTCTGACCACTTTACTCATGCACAAGCATTTTTAGAGTTGATCAGTCATTCCTTTGTGGCACAAAACATGCTATTCAAGCATGCCAGCAAGAACTAAAACAGAAATTAAAGAGTGCACCAGTCTACAAATTCAGAAACATCATACCCTGGCATCCCTGGGTATACTCTGAACTAAAGATCCTACAGGATGGAGGGAAAAAAGGAAGCTACATCCATGCTTCCTGCACACTTTATACTGAAGGAGAACATGATTCCATGTGTTTGTTTATTTTCAGGTGCCTGACAGCGATGGAAAATGGTAGAAACTTAACAGTCTGTTAAGTTCACCGTTGAGAATTTCACACAATGGATGCTTGTTTTCTATCCTAGTTCAGCCTGCAATTTAGCCTCATAATTGTTCATTGGTAGGCCAACTTACTTACAGGGACAGCTTGTACTTTTTTGTTCACGGGGGAACAAGTACCTTTATTTTCTCTGAAAGTGGTCAATCAAGTCACGTTACATAACCAGCAGTGGTAATTGGACCGAATAGCAGCGCAGTCACCAGTAGAGAAGGGGTGGAGGAAATTATTACAAAACTTAATTCTCTTGCAAAATAAAATCGTTATGTGATGCTAGAACAGCAAAAGCCATTTCAGCCCAGATTTACTAGGGCCTTTGAATCAGCACTTATGAAAATAATAAGTCATTTTCTTGTATGCTTCCTGCTCTTTTTTCTGTTTTAGTGTAATTTTAAAATGGATCACTTTTACATTTCTTTACCTAGGAATATTAGTTAAATTTGATGACAAGAGCAAGCCAAAATTTTTTATGAAAGCAAGAGAATGCTACAACTACGACAGGATTGATAATAGCTAGATTGTAAGCACGAGATTTAATTTGGAAACATACACATACACACATATACTTTTATATATATCTAGTCACACTACACACAAACACGAACGTGTGCATTCATATATACATGTACATGTATATATACACACATGTATGCATTCATTGCCTTATTATCACCTTAATAAAACAAATGTAAAGCAGCATCAAATTCACTTTCAACAAGTCTGTGACTACACCTAATTTATTTTGATACATAAGACGGCAGTGTCAAGACAAGAAATTTGCGCTGTAGCAAATTACATATATTTACCCTTTTTGACCTATGCAATCTGCATTGTACATTCACAGCAATCTGTGCTTTTTCTGTGCTGTGTGTTGTTAGTACTTACTTGACAATTCCCTGCCTCCAAAGGAAAGCAAGTTAAAACATAATACAAGCATTAACGGTTTCTTTCCAGTGATTTAAAATAAATGTGCTTATATTACGTTATGGGGTGAATGAGTTCCAGGAAAGATAAGACACAGTCAGACATTAAAGGGCTTTCAGTTGTTTAGATACTGTGAATACAGCAAATAAAATTTCTGTTACTGATGATTATCGTGATGATATGCTTACACAAGTGTGCCCTGTTATAAATCAGTGAGCTAACTCCAGATTTAAACTAACAAAATCTCACCCGCTGTCTTCATGGGTCTTCACGCAGAAACGTAAAAAGGTGCAAGTGACAATTCATTTGCTCTCACGTAAGCAAGAAGGCTATCTGAAACAGCCAAGATGAGTGGAAAGAGGAGCCTAAATCACAGGTGGAGTGAACAGGCAGCACTAGGACAGAGAATAACAGATGGACATACTGAGAGCTGGGTGAGGGGGTAGAGGGAATTAGGTCTTGGAAGAGTTGGGCACATCAAGGGAGAAGAGAGATGTGATCTTAGAGAACAGGGCCAAAGTAATGGGAAAACAAAGTTAGATCCATTTAGACTGAAAACAAAGGAGAGGAAAAGCAGACCAAAATTGTTATGATGATAATTGTTATGTCCTATGGGACAGGAATAAGCGACTCATGTTTTTAGAGCACGTGGCATAATTGTTCTGTGATGAGAGACACTGTCTGCATCAGTAATAAATTGGTGAGAACACAAATAATCTGTTCTGAGGCCAATGGAAACAAAATTGGATCTTCAGAAACAATGTTTCATGAAAGCGACAATCAGGTTTGGAGCCGGGACAGATGGACAAAAATATCCTGACACCGAGCAGGTGACGGGTTGGGCCCAGCAAAAATGGGTAGAGAAGAAGCTGAGGAGAGTCTAAAAGGGAGACCAACGCGTGCATTTAGATGGCTGCTAACTGGAGAGGGAACAGACTTGGTTGCTACACAAAAATAAAAATGAACAGGACAGCTCTCAAGAACAGAAACCAAAGTTCAAAGAGAGGCAAGATGATCTACTATTGGTGGGTTTGTTTGGACAACAGAACAAAAATCCAGGATTTAAAAAAATATACTGTTCATTGCAGAAAAAATGCAAAAGCAGCTTTTAAAAGTACGCTTCCACTAGTTGACAGGAGTGGGACTCCCACGTGCCCTAAAACTCCTGCAAAACTAGAGCTTTAAGAAGTGATTAAAAGATTTTGTGAATTCTAAGCCCTTGGATTTTCCCATCCCAACAACCTTAAGAGTTTTACATACAACTTTTCCTGCTGTTACTTTTCCTTTACATTTTGTAGATAACACAAGACAACCAAAAAGAATAGTATTTAATATGAAAATAATCTATTCTCTAATATAGTGGATCAAAACAAAGCTGAAACAAAACTAGAGGAAAACAATTGTAATCTAAGTTATTTTTTAAGAGCGTAGCACCGAAAGAGCCTTAGCACGGTTACATTATTTATGATTTCACATGTATGCTGATGCACTCTTTAAAAAAAAAAAAAAAGGTATTGCAGAAAGTATGGTGGTGATAGCCATTTTTGTGTTTTGTAAGGGAAGCTAGTCATTGCATTCGCACGTCATTCTAGCTCAGTCTCCAAATGTGAAACAAGCAGAAAAGCAGATTAATAAGAAGGGTAATCAATTCTGAATGAAATCTGAAGGCCTTTATTTTTTAACAAGTTCATTGTTCTAAACATCTCCAAAGGTTTTAAACTAAACTATTGTGAATAGGCTGGCCCTATCGCAAGGAGACCTGCCACATACAATACACTGGACAGACACGGCTGTCTGCAAGATCCCTCAACCCCCTTTGCCAAAACCAGCTTCAAGGAACCCATTGTAACATGCCTTAGGCAAACCCCACATTTCTGTCTTTGAGTGAAAAAGTTTTGAATACCTCACATAATGAGACTTCAGGAGAACTCTCTCCATATACTACCAAGGCATCAGAACCAACCCAACTTTAGCATATTCTGGAAGGTCTCTCTCTTTCCTTAAGCTTCTCTCAGGGTTCGTGATCGTGTTTGAGAGGAAGAGTCTTTCCTATTTGTTTTGTTATTCCTTACATAAACTCTGACATATTTTGAAGCTGTGGTCATTGTACAAGTAAAAGTATTCAGCCAATAGCATACACAGAACTTTTGGGCTGGAGATAAAACGTAACAGGCAGATAAAATAGCATCCTTCCCCTGTATAACAAAAGCTATCAGAAACAATGGGGCTTTTTGACCCTTCCTGGACTACAACCTACACAACCCTCAAAAAAAGCTGAATATTTCACATCAACTTCAGTGCAGAGAGCGCTCAAGTTCAGAGAGAAAAATATTGGTAACACGCTGTGCATTGTGACAGTATTGGCATCCCTCAATTCCACACCCACTGTCACATACACAAAAAAGACCTTTGGGCCAGCTTTGTGCTGACCTGTGGGAGAAGCGAGATTGACTCCGAGTTCAGTAGGTTGGCAGGGACTGTAAAAATACCAGTCACAATGTGTTCAAAGCCTTGGGGACAACTGTGATGAAACCAGCATGCTGCCAAATACATTTAGGATGCATTAACTTGACATAATGCTGTTGAGAAAGTAAAAGTGAATATTCCAAAGGATGCTACTCGTTCTCAAACAGTAGGTTTCTGCTGAAATAAGCCCGAAGTTATTTTCTCCACCCCAGAGATATGTTTTTCCAGATACATTTTGAATAGTGCCAACCTACACATAAATACAACACAGATTCACATTCAAAGCTTTTACACTGCACCCACAGCAGTGTGCATGTAAAAGTGCATGAACAAATTTTGTAACCATATGTCTAATAATTCAGTTTATGGTACAAAGGCTTGCACGTGCCACTTGCGGGGGCTATTTTGAAAGCTTATATAATTCAGCCCATGTTGTTGTAAAGAAATAATCAAAAGAATATTTGAAGAGAGAAAAATCCAACTTCTTAACCTTCTTTAACTTCTCATCTTTATCAGAACATATGATTACAAACGATGCATAATAACAGAATTGAGAACAGGCTCCGAGACAGGTAACTCGGGGGTAGTGAGACAAGCCAGTGCATTATGAAAACAGAAAACTACATAACATGCTAATGCCGCTTTTTGTTTTCTACACATTCAACCTGCTTTATAGGGTTTTCCATCACCAGGTATATTACAAGAGTTTTCAGTTTATGTAGAGTCATGCAAATCAAACTAAATGAAAGCTGCAAACATAGGATATATGTTAGCGGTTAGTAGAACGCAAAATGCAAATACATCTTTGCCTTTCATATTAGTAACGTAAATACAGTCTTCACGCAAGCTTGTTTTACTTCTTATTATGTAAATTCTTTGCCAGTTAAAATAGTCCCAGTTCAAAAGTTAGCCCTTTTCTGAAATGAAGCACAATTCCTACATAACACACAATATAGCTTACAATTGTCCTGGATTGTCTGGGACAGTCCCACCAGTGACCAAGTGGTCCCGTGGTGTGGGAGCACTGCTCTTGGAGCTCCCACACCGCGAGACTGCTCCTGCAGCACCTCTCATTGGCACCCCGCTTCTGTACCGCACAGGCAGAGCAAAGAAGAGGATGCCAATCAGAGGAGCAAAAGAGGAAGAAAAAAATAAGGGCAGGTGGGGAAGATAGGAGGACAGACATGGAAAGGGAAGAAGAAGAAAAACAAGAAGGTTGGGGGGAGGAGAGAGAAACAATCAATTAATTATCTTAACTGAATGCACCAATTAATACAACCGCAAGATATTTAAAAACTGTTCCTCAGCCTCATGTCTCCTCTTATTTTTCCATCCTGAAGCTGTAACTGTTGACAGAGACAGTAAATCTTGGGCCTCCCACAAAAATACCAGACCATAATGCATTTCAAATCCTGCAAGTAAAATCTATCGTGTAACTTATTATGTTCCACCAAGATATTTGCAGAATCATCATTATTTTCATTATGTAAATCAATAAGACACGAAAAGTACATTTGATAAAGGGCTTTAAATTTTCTTTTCCAAGGAAAAACCTTAATATTATCCCCAAGTTGGTCATATATAAGTTCTTTTTCCCTTTAGAATAATGAAATTTCTCTGCCCAGTTTGCTTAGGGGCCCAATACTCTGGAGATCTGGAGAAGGCCAGTGTAATAGAGAGTGCCTTTTGATCTTGCTGGATTAGGCTAAGCACAAAGCATATGCTAGGTGGTAAGAGAGGACGCACAGCAGCTGCTCAAAATCACAGTTATCTTGTATTGAGTATTATGTCAAATCTGTCCTCCTACTCTCTCTCCCATGATGGGGGAGAGAAGGGACAAGAATTGCTTGCTCGTCTCTTTTGACAAAAAGACAGTAGAGTAAGTCTTTGTATTAATTTGAGGGGAGTCATTTGTGAATTGTTGACTCCTTTCCAGAAGGGTGGGGTTTGTTGCAAAGCTTTCCCCTCATAAACCGGCACTGCCCCTACCAGCTCTCAACCATATACTTGCAATCTTCTCAGGAGACACATCACAGTTCCTGACGTCAAACTCCTCCTGAATTGTACAATGATTTGTTATTTCTAGCGAGATAAGGTACTTTTGAGTTTTTCAGATTCACCACTCTTAATATCATAGAAGCATAGTGTCCTGCAAGCTTATTCTAGCAAACACAAAGGTTAAAAAGATGAAAATGTATCTATAATAAAGAGGAAAATGAAACGGCAATTTATTGAACCCAAACAGTCTCCAAGGTGTGACATAGAACCTTTGAAGCATATTTGTATTATATAAGCAGGTAAATACCTTTTTAAGCAATTCACTTTATAAATATCACTATTTAAAGAAGGAAACATAGTGAGCTTGAAGTCCTTGCACCCAAGAAGCAGCTCAGAGCAACAGCCCCAGCTATTCCCGTCTCTTGCTTGAGCTGGAAGCTTGTATTTCTCTCTATTTTTTCTTTTCTCAATTTAAACTTACTTTGTTTAATGCTGGGTTTCTACCCATTATACCTATGAATAACTCAATATTTTTATTTTCTCAGACATGCAATGAAAATACAGCAGGGAGGACATTTCTTCTTTTCAGATCCTCATTGCATTTTTCAGTGAAGTGGACCAGCAGTTTTTCAGCTCTTGTGATTAACTCAGTGCTTCTAACTTAAATGGTTTTCCAGCTTGTAACACAATTTTCAAAATTTACACAGATTACAGTATGTAATCCATCTCAGAGTATTCACAGTATGCAGATCCCATCAGATGCACAATCCTTGGGGTCTTCATACAGATATATGGCACAATTACAAAGAGGAAAGATTTGGGATTTGGAATATTTTCTCCAGATGACCTTCCCCCTCAAAAGACTGCCAGGTTTTCCCATGTACCTGCCTGAAAGAGAATGGAATACATCCTCTTGGTTCCCTTCAGATCTGAAGGGACTGGGAGAGGCTACTTCAGCTGTGCCTCATGCAGAAAATGTAAAGCTTTGTGAATGGGCTTCAGTATTAGTTGTTGCCATCTCACTCAACCCTGCGCACAGATATTTCAAGACTCCAATGTCCTGAAGACCCGCCGATTTAGAACTTAGGTTTTCTGAACACTGACAGTTGAGTACTCATAAGCTTTTAATTTTGTCTGGCTTGATCAACCATCACTTTGGACCCTTGTGAGTGCAAAGAAAAGTCAGCCCAGTGCTTTCAGGAAGCTTTTGGAACATGGTCAGGCAAAGCCTTCATTAGCTATTACATTCTTTTGTATTCTCAGAAAAGATGAAATCTGGCACGGCTATGAAGCTTGCTTCATAATTCATACATCTTTGAGAGAAGTCAGTTTCACCTTGAAGCACTCATAATTGGGAGTGTCAAGATTCTGCATAAATTGTGTGCATATTGGTACAACTGTGGCCAAAAACTGAAGTCTTTGACAATTGCAGTAGGCGACACATTAATCGCATCTTACTGCATCCAAAACCCAGTACCTTTCGCAGCTTAAGGTCCTATCTCAGTACAATACCCTCAGAAACTGCAGTTTTGCCTACATTTCACCATAAAATTTCCACTTCTAATTGTTTGCCTATAAATTCTGGTAATTTATATTAATCCAATGAAGAAAGGGAAGTGAATATATCTTTGCCTAACAAGCTATATATGAAAAGTATGGGATCTGTTGACAAATTTATCAGAACACAAATTCCAAATACCGATTATGTGATTATGTTGAAGTAGGTGTAATTGAAAGAGGACACATAAAAAATGTGAAGAAAACCTGTGACCCTTTAGCAGAAAAGATGGAAAGGACAGTTACAAGGGTTTATTTTTAAGCTATTTTAAAATGAAATACAAAACTGTTGATTACATAGACAGAGTAAGATGAAAAAAGATACGGAGAATGTTAAAACTTTCCTTTTTGCTCTCTTCAATCAACTCGTTATGGGATAGATTATTCCTTCAGATAGGCTACAGTATGCTATTTTCATGTACAGTCATTACGAAGAGACTATTACGGAAATCAGAGGCAACCTTACTGCAGAGGAGGTGTCTACCCATTTAATTAGGCCCACCAGCTATAAACAGAGTGGGTAGTGTGGAAACACTTGGGCATACTAGCGGAGCTTCCAGCTTCAGTGTTGCTTTGTAGCGTCGGATAGCACAAAGCGTATTTTCCCTGCATTATGGACTATCAACATTAGTGTGACAAAAAGGAAGCCTGCTTCATTTGTCTTGCTGTGTGCTGCTTTGGAGGTACTATATGTTTTGTTGAAAAGGTTGAAAAAGGCAAACTGCCTGTTCATTTCAGGGTGTGCTTTCCTCCGCAGCAACACAGCAGGTTCAGCTGAGTGAGCTTATGCAGCGTAGGGCTGGGAATGCAGACAGATTCAAAAGTCAGGAAGCCTGAAGTGTACGTGGCAGACTGAGATACTCCTCTGAGAAGCAGGGTACTTGCGTGCATCAGACACCAGACCCATGGCCAGGTTTCAGAGAAGGAAAGCTTCCTAGGGACCCAAAGGGACTGTGGAGATTTTCACTCCTGGACTGAGAATAGTGCTGAAAAGCTGCAGAAGAGGCTGATGCTTATGCTTATACTGTTGGTTATTCCCTAGCACAAAACAATTAATCAGCTTAATCAGTCAATTAAACTCTCTCTACAGTTGCTTTTGCATCATCAAAGCAGAATAAAGCATCTGGAAGTTACAAGGGTTTCTGGTGTAAAACATCTGGCCATTGTACCGTTGGCACTTGTTATTTCATATGTAATAACAATTTAGCAGTATCTGGCCAAAATAAAATGATTTTTTTTCCTTTTTCAACTCAATCTCAAAACATTCATGTTTACTAGATAATATACTATGCCTTTTCATAGAAAAATGGAGGAACAAAGACTTTATACGAGTAAATGGAAAGAGATACCCTTAAAAGAAGGGGAAAAGAAATGGTTATGGTCCAACATTTTACTGAAAAAATCACTAATCCTCCTGCTTCATGTTTTTGTTAAAACATTGTGATGAAAATAAAGGGGTGCAACATTTTTATTCTCATTTTCACACCCAACATTTGTTCTCCTATTCAAATATTGAGTGAAAAATTATTAATTATTGATTTCTGTCCACAATGTTCAGCATTGCATTCTTTGAGAGCTTTAAAAACACAAACTAATTTATTTTTCAAAGGTCTGCATGAGATTACGAAGTATTACTAACTTCATTTTGTATCTTGCAAATCAGGATACCAAGGAGGTTTAAAGCCAAAAATCTCCCATGTTGCCACTGGTTTTCAGTAGTCAAGTAAGAGAACCTTAGACCTTAATCTGTTCAATGTAATTATGTGTTACGTTGTTCAAAGAACTGCTTAAATGGTCTCCACTTGCAGCTATGAGCGTGCAGTTTTTCTGTAAATTCAGCTGTACTTCTCTCAGCTGACAGCAGGAAATGAGGTACACAGCGTTAGAGGCTGCCTGTACAAGTATTCTATTTGCCAACCATCACCACGCAGCTCTGTGACTGAAGCAGGAACAGCAAGAAGGAGGCTCTCCACAGGCTCCAGCACGCTCTCTTCTTGCCATCCCAGCCTCTTTCTACACACAGATGTCATCTTTTGCAATACCTGCAGCAGGGATCCTACAGTGCACCAGCACTTACTTCTGCACCCACTGTGTTCCTGAGGACTATTTATCCTGTTCTCTAACTAGGGCAGGATCCCCGTGGGGACAATAATATGCCATCGCACTACTGGTATTGTTACTAGTCACGTGTTCTGGGTAATTGAGGGGAAACAACTAAGCTTAAATTCTTTCTGTGGGTTAACCCACAGCGGTTTTTTGTCAGTGCGCAACATTGGGCAAAAGCAAGAAAACTCATGGTAAAAGAATGACCACTTATAGAAAGAAGTTCTATCAAAAGAGACTGCATGGATTCACAGTTGAGTCATCAACTGGATTCACAGGTGTAAATTTACTGTTCCAGATTACAAAGTGGAATGTACTTTACTGGTTATAGATACTCCTGTTCTGTCCCAGTCAGAGTTTTTACTCACCCGCTCCCCTAGGTCTGTGTTTCACTGGACCTCACCCTCTATGCTTAGCTCTTACCTCTTTTCTTTACTGTCCTCTCCACTACTGTTCTCCTTCCATCTTATTTTTTTCAGAACAATTCAGCCTAAGGCCAAGTGTGCCATGGGAAATGTCAGCTTTAACAGTAACAACCTGACACAATTATAAGCAACTGAAAACCTTTCAATGGAAACATCACCAAAAGCCTTAATTACAAAGTATGTACAAGCTCACCCTATCACAAACGCCCTGCTGCAGACATATGTATAGCTACACATACTAATTAGGAAAGAATATAACTGCTTATGTGAACAGCAGAAGAGAACACAACACTCACAGGTGTTTTACTTACATATACATATTTTTCTCCATCACATTAACACATTGTACCCTATGAACAGCATTTTAAATGTTGTCTTGTGAACTTTAAAATTCCTGTCTTACTTCTAAGGACTAATTTTAGTTGAATGAAAAGAGATTCAGAAGAATGCAATGTACATTTGGAAATGAATGCCTTTGTGCGACATACCTCTCTTCTACTGAAACTTCCTTCAGCTGTTGATGTGGTTTTGTCCCTTCCATTTCTCGGATGCTTACTGCATAGATCTTAGTGGTATAGTCAATTGCTTTTTCTCTTGCAACATCACTATCATAACCTTAGAAAAATAAAACATATAATAAAGCAAACTACCCTTGTTTCATAGTGGAAGAGTAGAAAAAAAAAAAAAAGAAGATCTGCACCAACAAAAGGAAGGAAATAAATCCTACCAAACCTCTCCCTACACAGAACTTCAGCACATGAAAGCTTCTTGCCCACTTCAAGTTAAACGCCTACGTGAGTCACTGTGGAACGAAGACTAAATTAAAGATGTGTTTTATACAATCCTCTTTACCTCCATCTTCTTCTGCATCTGTGTCTGATTCTTCACTATCAACCAGCTTACTCTCCTGAATGCCCAAAAATTCTCTGGTCCAGATCATCAAAGCTGTATCAGCACCACCTACAGTCAGCAGCACAGAATCATTGTGTAACCACCGCACATTGGTTACCTGTGCGCTGTGACCCACATACTTCTTGAATTTTGCATGTTGGCCCTGTAGCACAAAGAATCCGCATGTTAGGAGTCTGACATATTGTGAACAGTGTCTTCCTTAATTTCTTTTCTTGCACAGTTTCTAATCACAGAAATAAATACACTTATTACCTTCACTGGATATGAAAAAAGCTTCACAAAACCAAAATCATCTCCTGTAGCTAACAGTGTTCCATCTTTTGTAAGACTAGCTGCATTTACAACGGTGACATCACTGTGCATGGGCCAAATTCCTTCACAAGTAGGACCAAGAACACATGTCCAGGTGTCCCACTCAATCTTCTCTATCTGCAATCAAAATTTCCACAAAATAAGTCATCTTAATATATGGCCAATACACACTGTTTTCATTTTTCTATGTTTGCTATTAAATTTTTTAGTGTTTTTAGAAAGCGTTCACTATTTCCAGCTAGTTAATACAAATTGCACATCTTCATCAAAAGGATTAAAACTTTAAACGTTCCTGCTTTCCCAAAGTAGAGCATGTCTGATGCTTAAATTGCTTAAAGATTTTTTGAGGTGCTAAACAATTGGCAATTTTGTAGCAGAATTATGTGTCAACATCCTTAAAAGCCAGGTGATACTGTTTAAAGATGGTTTATAACCTGCATGCACACTGATTACACAGAAAACAGGTGATTGTTCAGGAAAGGGGATTATGGGGAATGACTGCTATTAAACAAACAACGCTAAATTTAGAGATACAAACAGAAACTGGCAAGTCCTACCGTTACAAATGCTAGGAAAGACACTATACAGAATGATTAAATAATTCTAATTCTAACCACTGTAAATATAGTAGTTTAAAAGGAATAAATATCAAACTTGAAGACAAACTATGCTAATTTTCAACAGTCCAGAAAAATAACTTTCACAGTAAAAAAAACAATAAGCGTAATTCATACCTCAGCAATTCTTATAATATGCCTTTTCCCCCTTGGTGCTTCAAAAAATAGTTGTTCTTTGGCACCAGAATTGACTTGCAATAACTTTCCTGGATATGAAATAAGAGTTTGTTATGAGTCTTATTCATTATTATGAATATTAGGAACTTTCTTTTGATTGAATGAAAATATTTCTGGAGGTGAGCTAAGAAATTATCCTCCAGAGAGTTATTCATAGCAGAAGTAAACCAGATGCTTAGAATCACTCTCATAAGAACCCTGTACTTCTAATTCGCTGCAGAAGTAATAAATATCATCCAACATCCTTAAAAAATTACTGTCTTGCAGCAAATCACTTTTTTCTGATAAGAAATATTTTTCTTGTGTTTTCATCATGATAATAGAAAGTAAAAAAAAAAAAAATGTGTATGCTATTAATTTTCATAACAATTTTGCAAGACAGTTTTGCCAAAAGTTAAAAACATTGTAAGTGCCTCTCTATTTTGCACTGTCGGCGTTCAAGGCCAGGTTGGATGGGGCTTTGAGCAACCTGGTCTAGCGGGAGGTGTCCCTGCCCATGGCAGGGGGGTTGGAACTAGATGATCTTTAAGGTCCCTTCTAACCTAAATCATTCTATGATTCTATGAATAGGAAGTTTACCATACCCATACAAATACTGTGATATTAGGAAGATAATCCTGTATGCAATCGATAGCATGTTAGCAAGTATTTGTGCATGAAGCAGCAAAAAATGCTTTCAAATTCAGTTTTACAATATAAGAAAATTAAAGGCATTTTCTGAATTTTTCAAGTTGTAACAACTACACTACCATAAGAAATCCTGATTTATTATCATAAAAGCAGTTATACAATATTGAAACTGCATAACTGCCAGGGAAAGCACTCATTTACTGAGAAACCCTGGCCTAGATTACCAACTGATACTAACTAGTGCAGTTCCAACGTTGCTGTATTTTGACTGGGCATCTTTGTCCTTAGTTACATGAACTATATTCAGTCTGTTGGAATCACTGACAACAAGAAATGCAACATGAGCCTACAGTGCTATTATGCCCTTCCTATCTGACCTGTATAAGACAGGTTATACAATTTAGTATATTAATCCTTTACATCTAGAAGTTCAGTTAGAATTTCCAATAAATACCATTAAGGACACAAAGAATTTTCAGTTTTCTTAAACTTTATGTCTGCACATGTAACACATCGAAGAACTGGCCACTACAGATATACAGGTAGTATCAGACAAATTGCTATTATTACGTGTACACCTATCAGTAGTCAGATTATCAGGGTTGTAAGCAAGCACATAGTGCCAGCTCAGTTGCAGCGCAGCTTACTAGCTCAAGAATGGCACCCAGACCTGACCTTGCACCGCATTTTTGGACTAGTGCAACAGGGGAAGCAGGGCTCAGACACACAGGTGGTTCCACACAGAATCATATTAGGTCCAGGAAGGCTTATTTGCACGAGCTCATTATCGATCCTGCTAGACTTAATTAGTTCTGACAATAAGGCTCTCTAACTTCATTGCCATGATTACCATGTAATGCTCAGCAAAGAAGAAAGGAAATCGGACATAAGAGGTGGAAGAGAAAAATATGCCACGCACTACAAAACTATAAAAAGAACAGGGCAAACAAAAGCAATATTATGTTCATAAGTGACATTTCAGTCATATGTTATCAGCAACGAAGTACCACATACTCTGGTACAAATTCTACAAGTGAGGATGAATCCCACAAACAAATGTAATTGCACTGAATCCATATGGTGCTTGATGTCAAAAAATCATTTGCATTAGCAGTTACAGTTTATCTTAGTAACTGGTACGAGAACAGTTTTCTGATATTCCATTTTATAGGCATTTTAAATCTGTATCTCTGGTCAAACATTTTACCTCTTGAGTCCCAGTCAATGTGTGTGATATAGCTAGATGCACCTTTACAAATGCCAACTCTTTTGCTGGTGAGTACATTGTAAATATCTACAAAATTATCATGGGAAGCCACAGCCAGGTACTTTCCTGATTCTGTAAAGAAGAGACACTGAGGTTATTAAAGGTGTACATGTTATAACTGTTATGCAATTTTACTGCTGTAGTGCATCCAAATGCACCAGTTAGGGGTGGGACCCATTATACTAGGCTGCATACAACCATACAGGATTGTAAAGTATTTAAATTCATGGAGTGCATATAAAGCCAATCTACCTTCTGAACATTCAATCTTTTGTCTAGAGGAGAAAAAACAAACTCTAAGATAAACACTGCCCTTTCACCTTATCATCTGATTATACCTCGTGAAAACTTTATATCTGAGATCATTTCCTTTCTGTGGTGAAAAGAGACCATATCTTCAACAGTGTCAGCATTTACCACCAGAAAACTCCCATCGTTCAACCCTACAGCCAAGGCTTTCCCATCAGGAGAAAAGGCACAGCACCGTCCACCTACAAAAGAAAATGGAAAGGAGTATCTTAAAGTTTACAAACTTAGGATTGAGAAAACCATCAACAAACTGCAACTGAAAAGTTTTTACATCAAGTATATACTTTTAAAATAGATTTGTTATTTATTAAAACAAATATATTATGTGATAGGAGGGGTATGAATAATGTTTTACTAAATAGGAATGTACCCTCCGTATAGGCTGTTCTTAAATTGACAACGGTGATTTGATTAGTCTTGAAATGGGTTAAGGTGAAAATACCACCTTCCAACTATGTGCTAAACACACCAATGACAGAAATAAGATTTAAAAAAAAAAGAGAAAAAGAAAGAAAACATACATAAAGGAAATCCAATTGGAAAATTCAAAGACTCATTATGGGCCACATAACTACATGTCTTTCAGGGATACTACACCTAAAAGCTTCTTCGTTATACGACTGAATAATGGTTCTTTTCAGGTGGAGCACATTTAAAACAGAGATGTACTACATTTCCTCCGCTTACTTTTTGCCTTGACATTATTTCTGACCATACTGTCTCACACAGCTCTCCTCATCTGTCCCTGAGTTCACTTCTCCAAAACAGTTGACTCTGTTTTCCCTCAGCCAGTTATAGTTTCTGCGCTCTGGACCTGACACTGAAAATGAAGCATGTTGAATTTACACCATAAAATTTCCTGAAGGATATCAATGAATAAATGAAATAAGAGTAATTTTGAGAAGGCAGAATCTTAACATTGCTTATCTAATTTTATACAGAGAAGAGGGCAGGAAAACTGTTCATTTTCAGAGAAGTTGGCATAACATGTAAAGTTCATCTTGCCACCAAAAGCTGATTGTGCTCAACACGCAGAAGATTTTACATTTGTCTTTATAAAGAAACTTTTTAATGTCAGCAACAAATAGGCCGACCTTAAGTATTCTCAGGAAGGAGAATGATTCTGAGGTCAACTCATTCCCTTGGAATCAGAGGAAGATTAAAGTTCATTTTATTATTATTCATTACAATAGATTAAAATCCTTTTTCTTTCTACCCTTTTCATTGACTTGACACATGCCAAAGATGATTTACTTCCTATGCTTCCAATTACTTAATGACTGTGTCCTCTTCCTACCTAATTAATGCCTGCAATGTGCACCGAAAGCAAAGATGCAATGATACTGCTCTATTTCTGTAACAGTTCCTATCACAGTGTATGGCCAAATGAGAATTACCTTTTTTCAGTTTCCTCACTGCCAGCATGCGGTGCTGGGATGAAAGTTCCCAGATTCGTAGTGTTTTATCATCACTCACTGTTGCACAGACAGGCAAGAGAGGATGAGCTGCCAAGCCCCAGACTTCTCCTTCCATATGTCCCTAAAGGAAATCATTTAATATAAGAGAAAATAATGCATTTGGGTGTATGTAATAAGTTCTAGCACTTGCCTTGCCTGTTTTACAAGTCTCAGGCAATAAAGCTTTCACCATCTCCTCTCAAAACATTTCCACATTCAAACAGACCTGAATGTCTGGTCTGTTTCCTCTGATAACCATTTAAAATATACTTTTCCATAGTCTCCTCCAGTATTACTAGCTGTAATTCCTGTTCTTCCAATGCTCTCTCTTCCGGACTTGAAATGGACAGGAAATAGTTATTCCGCAAACAGGTCTTTATCCTGAAATCCTAATACAGGCTAATCTGTCTTCAAGTTTTATGTAATTTTTTAGATCCTGGAGAACTTGTTTGCCCAACATACACATACTTAGTTCTTTTAATTGTTCCTCAGAACTCAGTTTTAAAAATTTTTAATCACTCTTCCTGCTTTTTCTAGATTTCCTTCAATTTGCATGCAGCTTGCTGGCACAGAATTTCAAGGTTAAATCATTTCTTACTATTCTTAATCTGGATTTCAGTTTGGTAATTAGCATTATTGTTCAGATGGAAAAATAGAATTAAAAGAAAAAGGGGAGGAACTGTCATGACATCTCGATTACACCTTATGTATTTTCTATTTTGGCTCAAGTTAATGCATGCAAGCACGTAATTTAAGACGGATGACAATTATAACACTTCTCTCTATCAGAAAACTCACAGCAATCAGGTAATTTTACTATGTCCAACCTTTGTATTCATGTGAAGGGAACTATGTTAGGAAGAGACTGCAATTCCAAAGTAGTGAATGAGTTCCATAATTTATAAAATACAGCTTTGCACATTTATGTTAGTAAGGCTGTCATGCAGGCAATACAAATTTGAAATATTACTTTATGTGGTCAGAACTAACTGGAAAGAAAAATACCAAGGAAACCATATTTTTGTAAAAAACAATGTTAATTTAGTCAGTTATAGAAAACAAAGTAAAAACTTGACAAATTACAACTCCGTAAATTATATCTACAATTTTCTACATATAGGCATTAGCGTTATTGAAGACACTAAACCAAAGCAACATCAAATACATCAGTGGACATATATTTGAAAATTTTTTAACCAGACATTGCAAAATACTTTCTCTTGCAAAAAGAGGTCTCTTTATGCTTTGTAAAACATTCAACGAAAACTGTATGTCACTACAGAAAGCTGTCATAACTCTAAAACAATTTTTCACAATTTAATGTATAAGCATCCTTTAGAATATGCTATCTTATTTCAGTAAAAGTAAATAAATGGAACCATACTGCCAAAAATTGTGTTAGCCCCACTCTTCATTTTTCATTTTTATGTAGGGTCCTAAACTAAAATGTCTAAAAAATTCATAAAAAGTCTCATCAGCATTTGACCTTAAAGGACTGTTTGTTTTACCTTCAGAATTCTGTAATCTACAGTGAACCTCAAAGTCATTTACATAAGAAAGCATCAACTTCTGCCTGAGCAAGGAAAGCATCAGTGGCCAACAGGATTAATGAAAACAGAAAGAAATGATTGGGAAAATGTTGTAATATATTTCTACAGGGAATATTTTGATATGGAAGATCCATACAGTACCTGAACAAGTAGAGTCATAGGGCCACTTTTATCAATTTCAAGTATCTCTCCATTTTTAGTCCCCACTAGTATATGCCCATGTCCTAGACTGATGGCTCGAATAGAAGGATTGTCTTCTAAAAGTAAACCTGAAGAATATAAAAATATTAATTTTAGGGTTTTATTGTGAAATCAGAGACTCATATGACCTATAATTTAAACAGCTTGCATAATCTGTAATTAAAATCTGTTTAAAATCATGAAATGTGAGATACACTTGACTGATCAAGCTACTAGATAGTCCATGGATTTAATTAACAGTTCAAAGGAGGGAAGCTTGTGCTAGTCTATACTGCAGCAACATCAAGATTGATATTTTACTGCTTTAACAGTGACAGCGTAGAAGGCGTCCAGATGCTCCAGCAACATGGATTTATGCGATTATTTGTAAATACCACTTCACAGACTTCCACACTGAAGCCTGGGGAAGCAGAATTTAACAGGTCTTTCCAACTCATAGGGACCCTGGTCTCACTACATGAAATTTGGTGACTTGAGGAAGCTAGCTGCTAAACAGAACAGATTTTGGAACAGCCAAGACTCACAGGCTTGTGACATTTCTTTTAAAAATCATTTATTCAGTGAAAACAAAGCCAAATGTCACAGAATAGAGGAAGAAATAGCAGAAGAAACTATAAATGGCAAAGATTGTGTGAAATAAAACTTAAATCAATCAAAATCAAAATTCCAGCACAGAGTAGTAAGCAGTATATTACTGTTCCCTTTCTGTTCTGGTAAGATTTGACACCTATTACTGTAATTTTACCAGCCTTCATGCATATAGTCCTTATTAAAACACACTGAATAATATAATACCTTTAGAACTAGCAGATAGTGCTGCTCTTTTAATAGCATATGTCTTCAGGCATCTTTCAAACATATCATCCCAAAGCGCCACGATTCCATCTTTTCCACCAGTTACAAAACCCTGTACGATCACAGTATGAAAAAATACACAAATGTCAGCGCTCACGTTAATATTTTAAAAGACATGTCCAAAGGCAGTATAAATTATCCCCTGCATTTTATTCATGTGTCAAATTGAAAAGACTGGAGCCTAACCCGATGAAGAAAAAAATATAAGAACTAGACAGTTGCTTTTCTAGGGTTATAAAGACTCATAATCATGCAGAGTATTGTAAATAGTAATGCTGGACCATAACATTTTTCTGCATGTGGAAATAAGCTAGGGAAAGATACATGCTTCATCCTTAGAAGAGGCAGTAGTTTGTAATAATAGCTTCTCAAGTTATTCCAAATTCAGTCGAATTAACAGATGCTTCAAACTGAGTCCTAATAACGCATAGGGACCACTTCTTTGATTAATTCCCTTGGTAGATTCTCTTTACCCATGCCAAGTGAGTGCAAAACACAGCATAACTAACTAACAAAAACGTAAGTGAAGAGGATGTTCAGAAGACAGAGTGACGAGATCAAATAGAAATATTGATGGAAAAGCTGGGAACAATCAATTAGGGCCAGAAAGCATTGAGCCACAGGGATCTTAACTGACCTTGATACATAAAAATTTTAATAGCCAATACTCTTCTCATGCTATACTTTTAAAGTTGAAACTATAATCTCAAAAAGGATATTATATTATAGACATCTTCAAATTGTCAGTGGATTTCAATCGGCAAAACTTTGCTCCAACCTAATTTATGTGATGTCAATAATACATTTTGCCATAGTTTCTTTTAAAGATTTATTGATGCAACTGAAAGAAAATACTTTTGATATCTGGAATAATTAACTCACAAAACCAAAAGCTTTGAAGCCTTGTTTGCTTAAGGTACAGTGATAATAGTATTAAAAAATTCATGTTTCATATTTTGGAAACTGATAATGCAAAACCACTTTTGGGATCATGTTGAAGAGGCAATGAATGTTTCCTGTTACTCTTCTGTGGTTTACAAATATGAAAATGACATGCATGAACACAGTGAGAAATAAATTCTGCATATTTAGAGGTTGGAAAGCTATTGGTCAGGTAACGAGCACACACAACATGGTGCTTACAAATACACATCTATCAAACAGAACCCATTAATATTGGGTTTGTGATCTTAATCACATTCAGATTCATCCAGTGCAACCTGTTTTCTATTATGGTTTTGTTTATTAAAGTACCTCCAATGTTAAGTGCAATGTAGAACAATGTATTGCTTACATACACATGTACAAAACCTGAGTAATTTTGTTAGGAGATATGTTAGTTATACACTTCCAAAATCCAGTATTGCAACAAAAATAACAAAGATGAGTGGATCACGTAAGATGATAAATACCTTATCCAATGCATGCATGGCAAATACAGGTCCATCATGGGCTTTCACTGTCTTAAGCAACAGAGTATCCTTCCAGATATAAATGTCTCCAGTAGCAGCGCCAGAGAAAACTAGATCTTCTATTCGCCCATATGAAACACTCATCATAGTTTCCAATTTTCCAGTAGTTCCAAATGTTCCTCGTTTTGACGAAAAGCCTCCACCTGCAATATAAAAAAAAAAGTCAGTCTTTCTATATTTCGGTTTGTAGCCATAGTGCTGTAAAGGACAAATGTCTTGACCCCATCCATCTCTTGTGATTGGCTAAGACATAGTAGATAATAGAAATATCGAAAACATAGTGTACAAGGGAAAAACTTAATAAAAGAAAATCAATCTAGTAATGACAGTTTTGAAGCAGTACAGGCTCTATTTTTCAGATTGTTATTTCCAAGCAAATGATAAATTTTGACGAGGAGTTTTGTGAAAAGAATTAATACAATGGCTGGCAGAATATTTTTTGCACAGAACAGCCTGCCAAGCTCCTGCCAAGCTTTTTCTCTTTAGAGGCGACCACAGCTACACAAGAGATACTAGAGTTTTGTTTTAGGCAACCTGACAATTTGACAGCAGTTTTGCAGAATAAATGGTAGGATTTGCTCCTCTTCTCATCGTCAGAGAGCCAAATTGCCGCAGCCTTACTTTGGTTCAGAAAGCAGGAAATAGCCATATGCGCCCATGAATTGAGTGCTCACAGACAAAAATACACACAGAATTACTAAATAATATAGGCAGTGGTGTCCTTGCTTCAAGTCATAGGGTATTTCACAGTTAACACCAAACTGACAGTCCAAATTCCACTGAACAAATCTTAATTCAGAATATGCCTTTTTTATTGCAAAGAGATTATTCTTGGAGTAAGATACTGCTTAATGCAAATTGCTGTAATAGAATTTGGCAAACAGCAATGCAAGTCTATTAAATTACCACGAAAATAACCTAAACATAAAAATGCAGGAAAAAAAAAAGTAATTTTTAATCTGAGAGCACCTGAACCACTTCAATGCTGTAAAGTACAGTGTGGAACTTCTTAAAACTATCTGATTTTGAGTTGTCTTGAATTCTATTTTTAACTGCCCTTGTGCCGCCTACCTTTACTGAATTTTACACACAGAAGATGCTCTCGGAGACCCTCTTACCAAGTACTGATATAGTGTGTATATGATTAAAAGTCACGAAGAACAAAATATCCAGCCCCGAATAAAAAATATCCTGAAACAGAAACCAACTTTGCTGTCTTTCTCAGTTTGACAGAACAGTCTAGACTGATAGCTACGTCCCATTCTGAATATTTTGCTTATTAGTTTGCAGAATCTTATCCTGGTTTCAAATAATGGAAAACACGTTTTCATTTTTCATTATTTAGAAAAGGAAACAAAACTCCCATGTCATGTGAAAAATATATTACCTTGATATCTTTATTCTTGTGATATCGTATCATGATATTAACCTAATGGATAAAACATAAATTACTATAACTGAACTGCTGCAAAATACCAGATTCTTTACTTTTTTTTTGTTTTGCCCAGGCACATATTTTAAGGTCTATCCTCAAACCTATCTTTCCAGCCTGACACCTTGAAACGTGTGCTTCCATCTCTAGAAGTCATCTCTGATGACTGAGAAACAGCTCTACCTTGAAACTGAAGCGTTGCTGAAGTGTTACATCAGTACCTGGAGTGCAAACACGACCATTTTTAGCAGTGCGCCAGAGGCACCTAAGATTCTTAGCTACCAGCTGGCATTTTCACAACAAGGGTCATAATCTGCCTAAGTGAATTACAGGCCTGCATGTTTCCTGAAAGCCAAGGACGTTTGTTCAGGAAAAATCCTTAGTAGTATGACTTGAGTTAAAAAACAATTAGCTGGAATTACGTCAAAAGAGAAAGGAATATTGTGACACTTGCTGATTCAGAGGTGGGTTTTCACCTTTTTAGTATTTTGGTAACTAGAAAATTGCTTTATAAATAAAACAAATTCTTAAACTGAGAACGTGACATTCCTGTATTAAAAATACACACATTCTCACATAAATTAAATATAAAATATTCAATACAGTACCTGTTTGCTGCCAAAATTTGATATGCTTCATCCCAACTGTGACTAGTTTGTCTACATGATGTGGATTACACTTCACTACAAATATTTTATCTTTATGGCCCCTGCAATAAAAATAAAAATTAAAAAACATGGTAAGGGATGACTTAACATTTCAAACTAATTTGCTTTAAATAGGTATTTCATCCTAGTGGACTAACCAAACAGAGTCTTTAACAATGAGAGCCTAATCACCATGACTGTAGTACTCCTGGTGCAAACGCAACAGTATGGATCTATAACATTATGAGGATTGGCAGGTGAGTCACAGCGGCTATGTCTATATTATGTCTACCATCACTACCCTATCTAACAAGAAGTAGAGAGCCGTATTTCTAACCTGCAAGAGCTTAGCCTTGGAAGCTGACTTAAAGTTGGCAGAATGTATTTGAGCATACACTGTATAAGAATTAGACTACATAAATGTGACATAAATTAGACTACATAAATGACAATAAAAATTGTCTCCCACTGAATTTCAGCAGGCAACAAAGGTTAATGCAATTAAGAAAAGGTATAAAGGGCAGCATAAATATTTAAATGGATAAGAACTAAATTAATAACTATTTAAATCCTCTGTTAAGAAAAAGGAGGAAGTTTTTAACCTACTGTGCTTCAAAAGGAAAAAATAAAATAACAAATTATAAAATTATAACTTAGGAAACACTTCATTCAGCAGCATATACACATTCAAGTTTAGTTCTCAGGTAACTAAAGTTATTCTGTTGGAGTATGTATTTATGAGAATTTGTATGTTTCAGTTTCACCATTGCAAAAAAATATTCCCAGATGAAAAGTAGTAATTATTTCTATTTCAGTGTTTTATAAAAAGCAAAAATCACTAGCTTTGCAATATGAATTTTCAGGTTTTGTACTATGAGAATGTCACTTTCATCTGACAGGTTTAGCAGATCTGAAAAATCACATGGTTCTGGTAAACCTCCTTGGTTTCACTATTTTCTTCTAGTGACTCGGTCTAGGCGAAAACCAGTCCTTTACACCTTTGACATCTGAAGTACATCTTGCAATTCCTCCTTCTCCTGTTCCTCTACTTTGCTATAATTCATTTCAGGCCCATTACACTGCTTTTTCTGGAAGCATCTATCACACAGGCAAAATGTACCGCTATGAGTCCAAAACCAAACTAATTGCATCTGAGTGCGGGTGTCCCCTGTAAAATGACAAGAGTATGTCTGCCCGTGTGATAGGATGAATAGTGCTGACACATGAGGTCTGGACTATACGGCCTGTGTTTCCACCCCAGTTTCCCGCAACAGTCAAACTAAACACATATACAAGCCCGTGTTGGTTTTGTGTCCTTGTGTTCCAAAGGACTGGCACAAACATTTGCTCTTACAGGATGAAGAAAGTAAAGAACGTGATGTTCACCAATTTAGACTGTAAATAAATTTGACAATGCCCTCTCTCAGGGATTGGAGTCGACTAATACAAAACACTAGGATCAAAGAGGAGCAGCATTGCACCAGCATGTAAGGCATGAGAAGGCAGTGAAAGAAGCTCAGATACGTTTTGATTCTAACAGTGTACGCTTACTCAATAAGGATTTTAATGAAACTAGACAGAAGATCGTAGAGGCAAGATAGGGAAACAAGCTGTATAATTTATCTAGTGAGCAATTAAAACGAATATACTCTTATTTATTCTCAACATTGTGACAAGAAAACTGAGAAGTCATGCTGAAATAAATCATCCTAAGAAGATTAAGCAAAAAGGATATTCACAAAAATAAATATAAAATAACTACAGAATAAATATAATTAATGTTTGTACATAGTGAATGTACACTTCATTTTTCAGGTTTAGTCCTTTAGATTAATTCTTCTTGTAGGTCTACATGATTGTAAGGAGATGTCCTTCTATATTTCTTGTCTGCTAAGGCCATATGAGGGTCATGTCTAAAAATTGGATGTAAACTATCCTGACTTGGTTTTTGTCTCTCTCTTTACATGTCCTACTGTGCTTACCAGAATAGGGGACTTCCCTTTAGGCACTGCTAAAATATAAACAGTGACTTAAATTGGAACTCTTTAGATGATAAATTATTTTTTATGCTTTCTGTGAGGACCCTGCATATTTTCAAAAGAATAGATTAGCAATAATAGCAGATATATTTGGTACATATAGTATCATACACTGAAAAGGACCTGAGTACTTAATCTGATATCTCTCCTGTGAGCAACAAGAGACAGGTAGCCGTACAGCCCATCATTATCTTGTTTTTAAAAGCTCAGAAGGTCTCCATGGGAATATATAAGTATTTCTTCACTTGTGAATCTGAAGTACAATCTGTCTGGAGACCGTAAAACTAGGATTGGAAAGCCAATGAAAATGTCATGCTTGACAACACAATCAACACTTGCTAAGCAAGTGCTAAGCCAGCATCACCAATTTTAAACAGGATTTAAAATCTTGCTGCCTAATAAACTGGATGCCTGAGACAAAATTATATAGCTAATATAGATTACGGTACCCACACACTTGAATCAAAATGTTTATTTCTTCAGTAATGGTATACTACTAACAGATAAAACGACCAGGAGAAAATCTTATAATTTCTTCTGGAACACGTCACCATATAATAATAAAAGTTATACTAATAATTTCTATTGACCAATGCCAGATGTTACATGGTTGCAGACAGCATATGAAATTAATTCCTTGCCTTTCTGGTACATAAATCCATGCTTACATAAATTATACACAAATCTAGTATCTTGACTTCAGAAGTACATTTGATTTGCTGAGGGTAAGACAGAAACCAGGTTCTCAAACAATTTCATTCTTCTAACATGTACGAGTATAGTATAAAGAAAATACCGCAATACAATATTTTCTAGAAGAAAAAAGCAAACGTAAACTGCAATGCAATTCTCTTCCCAGCACTGGTCCCTTCAAGCAATAGCAAAAGCTTCTTCACTACAGGGTTATTAGCTAAGCTTTCTGTTAGTAACTGCAAAGAGCAAATATCTCAGAAAAAGCTGACTCAGAGGGAAGGCAAGATTAGTAGACCTTGAAAAATCTATTTATATCAGAGGGAACACTTTTTTCTTTTTAGAAAAGTAATCTGCATATGTACACTGATGGAACACAGCATATCATCTAATACATAAAGGAAAATATGACAACTCTGATGACTTCTGTCATGAATCAGGAAATAAAATTGGGAGAAAATATTAACTTAACTTGAAAATCTCTAAATGAGCTATAATATCAACGTAGCTATCCTAACAGAAAGGCTAGGGAACTCTTGACAGAAATAGTTCACAGGATTTCCAAACACTAAGCTGTAGATCCCAAAGTTTTTTATCTGGATATATTGCTCTGAAACACCATTCTCTTTTCAGAGATGTGTTCTGTTTTTTCCTAGAAACAAAGTAATACACATGGATGATATTATTCAGAAAAATGTAATCGCGGGACACATTTATACTGAGATGTATTCTCACCTGGTTGTTGCTAGCTTTTCTCCCTTTTTCCAATCCCAAAACACAATGGCATGATTATCATCTAGCCCAACAGATGCCAAACATTTTCCATCAGCTGTACAGAAACAATACTTAATGTTAAAGGTGCTAAGGCTTTAGCTGAAAAATATAACAGGCAATGAACACAACAAATACATTGTAAACTGAATTTCAAATGATGTATTATAAATGAAGCAAAAAAAGAGAGATTAGGGTTCAGATTCACTGATGGCCTTTATTTTCTAAAGTAGACTGTATAGATAATTAGACAAACGAACTGAGAGAGTGAGTCAACCTGCCCAACCTCTTAAGATGACTGAAGTCTATACCAGCTGAAAGTTTTATCCACAAAGAGGATTCATATTGCAATACTGAGCACCAAAACAAATACCTACTGGGTGATGACACATTAGATTTCACAGAGCACTCTCCTAGTCCATGACCTAGCCTTCCTCTTAACAAAGGTCACTTTAAATATGGCAGCACCCTTATCAGAGACAGAACAGGTTGTGTTATAGGTCACAACAAGATTTTTCTGCTTATCTTTTAACTGGATGATTGCAAGACATTCTTTTGACTTCATTATCTTCTATTATGTTTCTATGTCTGACCTATTTTAGTCTTGTATTCCTTATCAAGCCATTGATCTTTCCCAAAAGCAGAAACAAAACATTCTTGTGTGTAAATACAACAAAGGTAGGTAGGATCAAACAAGACAATGAAAGTTAATTTCATAAAGTCCAAGTATTTAAAATAAAACGTCATTTGATTTTTGGAGTATTTCTGATCAGATGCTGCTGCTTTTCTTTTGCTTGAAATGGTGACAAGAATTATCAGTGTATAATGAAAAGGATGGTTAAAAGTTAATAGGCAATGTAATGAAACCATAAATATGATACAAAATTACAAGGCTAAAATTAACTGCTGGCTATCATCCCTTCTACTGCAGGAAAGAAGCAGCACTACTGATGAGAGGAAGAAAAGCAAGAACGGAATATCAAATATCATACATAATTCAACAGTACCAAGGCATCCTTGCAACTCGTATGAAATAATGATAAACAAGAACATTGTTAACAAACTTCTAGAGAAAAACTATTACCATGAAATTTTGAAATGTTTTAAAAACTAAACCATAATTGCCGAAGTATATGATAGAGAATTGAACTTTATAGGTTGTAACAGGAGCCAGTTACCTGATTTATTCTTTTTTTAACTGAAGAAAAGTTAAAGGTGGAGGAAGTAAAGAACTGGTGAGACGGCCAAAAGAGTGAATGAAAGCAACGATTTGACAATGATACTTCTTGTAGAAGTTAACAGATGTTAAGGGCTCTGTGCTTAAGCTTATTTAACTTCAAGAACCAAAGAGTGCCACTGGTATAAATTACTCCATTAGAACTACTTCAAAGTTCATAAGGCTGTATAGGTCCTCACAGCTAGACCGGGCTCACAGTATTTAGCAACTGAGTTCCATGAGAAGCAAGTCAAGAAGAAGGGGAATTGCAGAAAGAGGAAGAGTTCACAGTTGAATGAAACAGGCCTAGATGGAAGGAATGTAAGTAGGCAGCAATGAACGAAGTTGAAAAACAGGACAGGAAACCAAAACTGAGTTTATTAAATAAATAAGAATCAAAAAAAGAAGTAAAGACACAAACAAGGAGACACATGAGAAAGGAAAGAAAAGCAAAGATGACAGTAAGAACCATTTGATAATAGTTTTAGTGAGCTAATACTCTATGAAGTTAGCTGATACGAAAGGTAAATATGCATTATGTAATATGTATTATTTAAGAAAGGGGTATATTTGTATATTTTGATGACAATAATTATTTTTAGGGGTAATTCAATTGTGTAAATGGAACACGGTTAACAAAATTTTGTTGGTAAGAATACAATTTAAACTTTAGTCACTGGAAACAGGAGGTTTTATGCATTAATATGGGCTATAGACTCAGATTATATCCAAAATTATAGATGTTAATTAGCCACCAGAGGGCACAAGCAAACATTGCAGGAATGCAATTATAATCTTCAAATCACAACGTCATCAGAATAGTCCTACAAAAGTGACCCAGCCCTGTACACTGTTTCCAGTAATGGCCAATAGCAGATGCTTTGGAAAGTGAGTAAGGGCAGAGAGAACCGGTAGTATAGTCAGCTGCCAGATCAAGTACAGCCAAAAAACAGTATCTTTGGAGTTTTAGGTTTCTTTCTTTAAGCTTCAAGTACTGTGACCTGAACCTGTTGGAGCAGGTCCAGAGGAGGGCCACAAAAATGTTCAGAGGGATGGAACATCTCTCCTATGAGAACAGGCTGAGAGAGTTGGGGTTGTTCAGCCTGGAGAAGGTTCCGGGGAGACCTTATTGCGACCTTTCAGTACTTAAGGGGGGCTTATAAGAATGATGGGGACAAACTTTTTAACAGGGCCTGTTCTAATAGGACAAGGAGTAATGGCTTTAAACGAAAAGAGGGTAGATTTACACTATATAGAAAGAAAAAATTTTTTACAAAGAGGGTGGCAAAACAGTGGAACAGGTTGCCCAGAGAGGTGGCAGATGCCTCATCCCTAGAAAAGTTCAAGGCCAGGTTGGATGGGGCTGTGAGTAAATTGATAGAGTTGAAGATGTCTCTGCTTATTACGGGGTGGGGGTGTTGGACTAGATGACCTTCCAACCCAAACTATTCTAGGATTTAGAAATATCTATTACTAACACAATGAAAAGTCCCTACAAAGTAGACTAAACTAGCACTCTGATCCTGTAGCGAGGTGAATATTTGCACAACTATCTGTTCCTCTCTATGCCAAGAACCTTAACTAAAGCCAGTTAGGAATGCAATATGTGCATACTCAGGATCAGGTCCTGAAGCAACACTGTAACAATGCCAGTGGTTGCTACTTTTAAAAAGAGCTTTAAAATTTTTGTACAGATTTATGTCCACAGAGTATGTGGACAAATTACTCTTCAGTCTTTTATAGAGGTACATGGATTCTAATACATGGATTACTACTATCTGTACAGGAATCTAATTGTTGTTAAAAATGTAAACCACAAAGTAAGTATTTTCTAAATACAAGAATGTTTGTTCAACTAGGGATTGTAATGAGAAGTTTTTTTAACATCTATGCACACTATGTCAATTAGATCATCCTTATCCATTTTCCCTTCTTCTGGTACCATATCTACTTTCACAGCTAGGTTACGCACGACAGAGGATCAGCAATTTCACATTTGAATTCCAGTTTTTGGATGGACACCAAAGCTCCTCTTCTGATAATGGAATATGACTCAGTTCCGTAGATTTATCTTTGTGGAAGTAAATCTTTCACATAGGCCTGTCTCATAAATGTGATCTATCTCCTAATGATTTCTTACCACATTTCTAGAGAGGAGAATATGAAATAAATTACTTTTAATTGAAAAAAAATCTTTTTTTTTTTAAATAGAAAAATGGGCAATGAAATTGTAAGCACTTTTATAAAGATGAAACAATATGTAAGTCACCACCATATGGATGATGCTTTTCAATGCTGAATACAGGAACTGAGACAACTGAGACAATTGAGAACTGAGACAACTTAGGTCATCCATCTCAGAGACAAGTAGGAGAAACAGCAGACAACTGTTTGTCATAATTAGTTCTTCTGTAAACTCACTGAAAAATCTGGGAAATGTTAGCAAAGTTAAAGAATTGTATGAGCCTACAGATCACATTTCCATCTCATTTATACACTTCAAGTCACCATTCTGGCTGCTTTTAAATTATTATACCACCATGTACACAGCCACCAGAGTCCTAGCTGTACACTTTGTATTATGTATTAGACATCACAAAAATCAATTATTGATCGATTGGCAAAAGGCCCATGGCTGACTTTACTACAGACGCTATTTTTATCAAAACTGTCAGCAGACTTTTATGTAAAATTTGTATTGGTTGTAAAATTGGCTAGCTATTCAAATTAAGATTTCATCATAGGATTGCTTTTTAATTAATCGTTTAGATAAACGTAGGTTGTGGGTTACCTGAAAAATCCAGCGCACACACTCCTCTTTGATGCTGGCCTTTGAGCAACGATAAACATTTCAGTGTCTGTGTGTCCCAAACATGGATAGCAGCATCTCTTCCAACCTAAATCAGAGCGTTAATAGGAATATCTGCTCATAGAAGTTCAAAGCACACCAATATCAGTAACTAGTACTACCACATCTTCAAAACACTCCAGAGGTAACTACTTTTCCACTTGCCCCATTTCATCTTTTTCAAGATCTTTTTTCTCTTTTAGCGAAATATCAGTAGATATTCTCTAAAACATTAGTATTCAGTAACATATTAATGATATAATTTATCATGCTATATGAATATATATAAATATACTGAATATATCATATTCAATACCAGATATCAAGCAGAGTGCCCAACATAAAATAGCCTTTATCTGAGGAAGGAATGACGCTACAGTGCAAAAATACTGAGACTGACTAATGAGACCCCAAAATCTCCTAGGATGTAGACAAAATACAGCTCCTGCATTTAGACAGATGAAAGCAGAGGTTCAAAGTGAATACAAAATTTTTTGCAAGGCCACAGCATAAGATTGGCAGTTTTTTTGTTACGCAGGAATGATTTAATAATCACCTCAAATAGTTTACAGTCCAGTACTCCCCAGCATCTTGGCAGGGATACAGGAAACAATATGCAGCTTACCCATATGTAAGAGGAAACAATGTACCGAAGGAAAGAGAGAATCACATTTTTCCTAATTATATATTGTAAAGGGAATTTATTTCCATGTTTGCTAAGATCATCACTTCTAAATACCCACCTGTCCAGTAGCAACATAGTCTTTCACTGGGTGAATGCTTAGGCTGAGGATGTCATCATCATGACCAAGATATAGCCTTTGAGTGTGTTGTTGCCTGTTATATACAACAGCTACAGCAGCAATATGATACACCACTTCGCCGGTTTGTGTGTAGAACAAGTTATTTCGACAGTCATACCCTCTGTAACTGAAGTAAATACAAAACAAGTTATGTTCCATTTCAAAACTTTTCTGGTACTTTGTCTAACAAATTGTGCAAATAGTTTGTGCGTTAATTTGAAAAGAGTACACCTGTGGTGTCAGCTTTAGCTCAAAAATATCACAGCACACAGGCAGAGAGAGACTATTCCCACCAAGACCATTCATGAATCTTCTTATGGTTTACTTTGCACATAAATCCTAAATTAGTACTGATTTAGCAAAAAGAATATATAATTCACATAGAATTGTGTCCAGGTAAGATTTACCGGGACTTGGGTTCAAGCAGAAATCTATCAGGCATTTTTACAAATCACAGCTATCAACTTAACACAGAAACTTTGCTCCAGGAAACATAAGGTGTAGTCAACATCTAGTTTCAAATGTAATTTTATAAAATGCAATACTGATTTATTATATGGTTACAGTACTATAACCTTCTCTTGTTCCTCAATAAATACAAGGAATGAAAAGAGGATCTACGGCTAATAGTCCAAAAATCACCCACACTAATAATGACAAACAAATTAATTGTGGGTAAGCACTGAAAAATGCTTTGCTAAATGCTCTGATGTGAATTGATTAACATTGCTAAGATGTTTTAACAATCAGAAAAAACAAGCATTATCTAGTATTACTCTACCCATGTATAAACTGCAACTTTAAACTGTCCTCAGGCGCTCGCTCTCTTTTAAGGAAGGGCACAGAATGGTTTTTCTCTTTACTTTGCTGTTTCAGCTGAGGTAGGTCTTCTTTGTAAACCTGAAGAATAATTGTTAAAGTTAATTGCACATCTCCAGTTTTCTAAATATTTGTATGTATGA
Organism: Himantopus leucocephalus; assembly: GCA_003993805.1. Taxonomy (NCBI): domain Eukaryota; kingdom Metazoa; phylum Chordata; class Aves; order Charadriiformes; family Recurvirostridae; genus Himantopus; species Himantopus leucocephalus. The sequence goes on from RSEF01000003.1 coordinate 2,765,231, forward strand.
AAGTGACTTTCTTTTAAGTATTAAATTTAATATATATTAACGCGATGTTCAGTAGTTACAACACAGAGTAAGTCACTATTGCTCCCTACAGAACTTCAGGTAATAATAAACGCTTTCCAGACAATGAAGTCCCCTGACATGTGAGTGGCTCAGAACATTAGTCTGGAGTAGCAGCAGCAGAGCGTATTTTTTCTAGAAGATTCCAATGTCACCTAGTGAAAAGGCATTTAAATATTGACTGGAACTCTTTAAGTGTCTTTTAACTTCATATGTACTTCAGTGTACATACTCAAAGCTGAGCATAATGAATTCATTCTGTCTAGGGATTATGGTGAAATATACAGTAACCACCAGCACTTAACTGATTTGCCAATGCGTCCAGAATCCTGAAGTAGAATTACAGCTCTGTAAATACACTAAAGACACAAAATACTACTAAATCTTTCAGAAATACTGAAATTCTCTGGAGCTGCTAAAGATGTTTGAAGCATCTTCAAAGCTGCTGCACCAAACAAAATCCATTATAAAGCTGAAATACAGCTTTATCGTTTGTTTTCTGTGCCGACATTTCTTGGATTTTGCAAAAAGACAATGAAATTGCCATTCCCACAGAAATCTACATGACTGCAAAGATGGAATACTGGATTTTTACAAGAAAGGTGTTCATATAACAAGCTGAGCTTTTGAAATGGTAGGCAAACAGAGCCTTAACATATTGTGTCTGTCACTCGTATGTATTGTACTTTATCCTGAGTGTTCCATCCATGTACTCCTGCTCCTCAGTGAATGCTACCAATGAAACAGAATATAGGATCATCACTTTCTGATGCATCTCAAAATCTAGAACCCTCTATACTGCTTCATCTGTAACATTAAATAAACCAAAACAAACCCAAACTCAATTCTCAAAATAAGATTAGTGTTTTTCGTTTCCATGTGCTTTTGTACATTATTTCCTTTAACAAACTGTAAAGTGCAGCTTATGCTTGGGGTTGTCTCACACTTCCTGTATAAGATTCTATTTTAAGTTGCTTCTAGCTTTTTCGTGCATTAACCTGCCTGGAATATTGCTGTTTAACTGCCTACAACTATTTTTTCACTTTTAGCTTTAAACCCAGCCGTCCTTTTTGATGCATAGACAGCATGGAGGAAGATGCTGTCTGATTTGAACGCAGACAGAAAATCAGAAGGAGGAGAGGAGGAGGAGGATGGGGCAAGCACTCCAGTGAGACTTGGAGTAAGAGAGGGAAGGGAGAAAATTTGATAAAAACTCTATTTCATTTAGCAAACATGATCACTCTCTGTAATAAAGAGGTAAAATAAGCTGTTGTCAGAAGGACCAATGTAATTTATTGCAGAATCTAGAAAGTGAGGCAAAAAGACCAAGGATAGTCCTTGGATAAAGCATGGAACATCAGAGGTCATCCTTCCACATTCTAGAAAGCAGCTCTATGTCAGCTATTAAAGCACTCAAACCAACTTGAGCCAAGCTTATTGTGTAATTTTCATGTTTAGTACAAGATCCCAGTTCCGGTCTGAGGAAGTTCTGACCTTTCACCATTGCAACTGATAAGGTAGCAGGACAAGGTGACAAGTAATATTCTGACAACAGCTCCTGAAAATCAGGTCCCAGGTATTTTTAAATAGAAGCAAAAGTCAGAAGACCCATAGCAGAATTTGATGTCATTGTTTCCTTTCCTTCAAAACAAGGTTAACAGCACCCTTCCATATCACAGACTGTTACAAAGATCAGTGTTTGCGAAGTACTCAGTATCATGAATGGAACAGAAAGAACCAAAAGGAAAATAATTCTGTCTTCAGAGACACGTTTGAGCAATGTGGCATGGAACAGCCTGATGGATGAAAAAGGGGTTGAATAGTTTCTTGTTAGGCAAGAACTAAATACCTCACACACCAAATGAAGTAGAAGTCCTGCAGAAATACGTAATCATGATCCATGCACGTAAAAAGGGGAAAACTATGTTTTATTATGGCATTTTCTAAACTTCATGTAACTTTGTGACTTCAATAATGTTTTCTAACACAGTAGTGTGAGTGCAAATTGTTATCATGCAGGTTGGGTGAAGCCTCATGTCAGGGAGCGGCAAGGTAAAATTGCTTTGTAAAAGAGGAAGAGCCAAGAGCTGAGCATGATAACAGGACCAGACAAGACAGTGCCCTCACAGAGAGGGGTGCAGTCCCACAGTGCCTGAGTGACAGCACAGCAGATTTGGTGCCTGTAACCAAGTTCATGCAACAGTCCTGATCTACAAGCAAGCCCATACTTAAAAAGCATAAATCAACACTGAAAAACCAGGTTCCAGAGTGGAACGGCATACTACCATTCCTGAAAAAAAATCAATGCAGTAAAGAATACTTATTTGATGTGTTTTCTTCTTTCATGGAAGCAATCTATCTTAATTTATCTCAGAACATAGTTGTACTGAAAATAGAAAAAAAAATGTATTAAGTGATTATTAGAGACCAATTTTATTGGTTTCCATAAACTAGGGCAATTTTAATTCTTGGACATTGTTGTCTTTGGCAATAAAAAAGAATCTGTCACAGATAAATGTATTATACAAGCTTCGTACTTACTAAGATTATTCTGCTGTGACTATGTAGAAATGATACAAAAACTGTGAGCTGTATTCTACAAACTGAGATTCTAAACTAATAGGTCTGAAAAGTCTTCTCTAACACCTATCAGGAGAATGGGAATAGCAATAAGGTCTCGTGTTTAAAGTTGTGCTTTTTAAGATAGATTCTTTATTCTATTCTATTTACATAACCATATATAAACAAATGCTTTTTCTCAAAACCCTTTTAAATTCTCATCTCCAGCTAAAGTAAACTCTGATTTTATGTATATAGGTTGTGTATTCAGCTGAATACTGTCAAAATAATCTTCCTAGAGTAGTCTGATGAATTAGCGGCAAACTTCTTTTGCTTATCTTTACTGAATAGTCACGACAAATTGTCAGGTAATTGGCACAGTGTGTTAATTTTTACTCACTTGGCGATCATAGTTGATTTGAGCTTCCTGCTCAATGTCAGAATCTAACTCTGGCACATCAGATAAATCTGAATCTGATTCTTCACTGTAGGAATCAATGCCACCCTCTGCATAAAGAAAAAAATATCAACAAATAACGCATCTAATCACAAGAAAATAGTGTGTGATATTTTTATATAATTTAGTCTACACACAAAGCAGTATTCAACAACTTTGGAAGCTTAAGCAGCTTGTAAAAATCATGTGGGCTGACTGAATGCGTCAAGTTTCATTTCTGTTTCTCCTATTTCACTGCCTGGGGCAGGAGGGTGGCAGAGGGAAGAAGAATAACTGAGTAGTTACTAGTACATTTCCATCATCTGAGAGAATACTGTTTTCTTAACAGGCTTTGGAATGAAAACATTCCGATATGGTAAATAAAAAGTTTCAGTGTGATCACTGTGTTTAAAAAGATTTGCTGTAACATAGATATTTTACCAAATTGTGCAGGCACGGAGTGAATTTTCGCCTTTTGCTGAAGGGAATCCAGTTTTCAGCAGCTGCCACTAGGTAGTTCATATAGCTTTTGTAGAACGTTTTAAGTATCATGGATATAAGAATATAAAAATTCTAAAGTACAGTTATTGTTACTGTAAATCAGCAGAAACAAAACTTTCTAAGACTTAAATTAAGTTTAGAAAGC
>RSEF01000003.1:2769028-2813067 GCA_003993805.1 Himantopus leucocephalus
AACATTTTATTTCTACTATAACCAAAATCTGGCGATTTTTACATTATCACACATATACACGAATCCGCATTGAAAACAAAATTAAACAATTCACCATGTGTAGTCAGACTTGTGCATGCAAGTTAGATGGCTAATGTTGACTGTTTGTTTTGATCTAGTAATGTCCCTCTAAATATCTTTTTTCACACGCTTTGACAAATACTACTCATGTATTCCTAAACATACAATATAGCAGACTGCAGAAGAGTTTTAAAATGTACCTTGCCTGAAACAAATGGTTTTCTATGGAAAGTAAAATGTCCCAAACATGCTAAGTACATGCAATTCCAGCGATTTATAATAAAAATATTTTCTGTAATTCAATAAAATCTTTTCTAACAGTGCTGCATTCTCTGTTGATTTTATTTACCAAAAAATTAAGAAGAGATCATTTTTACCTTGTGGAGATGTTTCAAGGATCCCATTTGTTATCCCTTCTGGAATAAATCGCCACTGAAAAACAGAGTGATCAGCACCTCCTGTACTTAAAACCCACTGAAAATCATGTGACCAACGTACATTGGTTACATGTGCTGAATGGCCAACGTATTTTCTAAATTTAGCTCCTAAAAGAACAAAAATAGAACTGTTACTACGTAAGAAGAAAAAAAATTAACACTGTAACTAATAAAGCTAGGCTTGTAATGGAAACAGTCTAAACACTTATGAAAACTGAAAACAAAAAAATACTTAAACGCTTCTTGATATTCTGATACTAATACTAAGTTAATAAGTTCAATTCACTTTTCCGAAAAGCACTTAAATCTTGGCAGGAAGTACCAGATACATGTAGGGTTTAATTTTCGCCTTTATGGCCATTACTGCTAATGTGAATTTTACACGTGTATTGTACTACACACATAAATTCAAACTCACTATCAGAAAATATACTTATATGATATCAAATGAAACACTGAAGATCATGGAAAACCAAAATGTTTAGTTGGCTTTATGCACGGTACAGTGCAAATACTGAGGAAATAATCCACGCTAAAAGCCTACTACAGATATGAAGCAAATAGCTCACACAGAGCTACGCTGACACACACTAACAGACAGTGAAACCCTAGTGAAGTTTCTGAAATTGCTACTGGCATAAATTTGGATGAATTATAGTAGTGCATTTGGTGTTGATACAATTTTGATGTGATGTAAAGTCTTACTGAATTACTTCCTGAAAATGTAATATCAGAATAAGCACATGTTAAACTATATATTCTCAACAGTTCTAAAAACAAGTATACATACATTGGCAGAAAATAGCTAGATACATGGAGGGTTAAAGTCTCATCTTTATGTCCATTAATACTAATATGAATTGCACACACACTAACTTGAATTATACACAAGAATCAAAAGCCACCATTAGAAAATATACTGATGTGGTATTAAGGTAATATTGCATTCTTCAGACATACAAAATACTGTCTTACCTTTCTTTAAGCATGGAAATCTGAATAATTTAACCAGTCCAAAATCATCTCCAGTTACTAGCACTGAGCTGGTGTAATTTCCATCCACAGAGTTGACATCTGTAACGTTTGTATATTTTGGCCAAATTCCATTCACTTCAGATCCTATCACACAGGTCCACGAGGCCCAGTGAATTCCTTTGATCTCATCTTTGCTAGTTAGATGCTTCCCAGCTGAAAATATGCAAGTGAATAATCTGTTTAATAATTTGTTTTTCCAGTAAACTCCATTTCTTTTCATCACATTTATCTGTGTATTCTTCTTGAGATTAATCTTTTCACCTGAATAGAGAGTCACAATTTTACTTTAAATTAGCGTAATCTCTCATTTGTGGTATTTGACGACAACACACATCTCACAAGTTCTAATGCAGCTGCATATAAACATGTTAAAAACATGCAGAAGTGCAAAAACTTTAGATATTTATGTAAGTTCCAGTCAAGAAACTCCACTTGCAGATGTATTATTTATATCATACTTTTGTTATTTTCTTCAAATCAACACTGACGTTTACTTGTTCATAACATGAGCCACTTGTAAACTTACATGGCATCTTGTAGAACAGTCTCTCTCCTGCACCATCATTGGTTTGCAAGAATTTACTATCCACAGACCAGTCAATATGAGTAATAAAGCTAGAAGATTTGTTGCACTCTCCTATTTTTTTGTATCGCTGAGCAACCGCATAGATATCCACTGGGCCATCGTTAGAACCCACAGCAAGGTAAGAGCCATCTGGGGAAAATTTCATTTCGTGGATTACTTCTTTTCGGTCTTTAATATGTACTACCTCAGTCATATCTCTGCAAGAACCAACAGTGAAAATGTGAACTATACTTGCAAACATGCAATCCACAAATTTTTAAGACAAACATGAAGATAGATGCACTGCATAATTTGTACAACAAAAAACAGGTTTCACTTAAAAAATCCTTGTTTTGAGAAGTTCCTATTGCTTCCATTGGTTATAAGCATACTTTTAAGGCAAAACATAGACTCAACTTTACCTATCAATGATACTCTTCATTCTATTCACCTAATTTTAACTGTAAAATAGTTAGCTAGCTAGTCTAAACTAGAATAGACTTTTTTTAAACTGACAATGGAAAATTAGTTCCATCTAAAGAGCAATTACCCTGTCTCTCACAAGACTGTGTTGAAATAGTCTTTGGCAGATACTCATTTCTCCACATTGACTCTTCTGGGGAGACAGGCAAACAGTTTAGATTAGAGGCTAACAATTAGACTGGTAAAGTTAGATACAATTAATCCCACATGCCATGACCAGTTAGCTACAGTTTTGGGGGTTCCAGCACAACCACCACCATCACGCACCAATGGAAAAACAGAAGTTACAATACCTTGTATGTGTCTTTACAAAAAAAAGAAAATCAAGACAGCTATACAGTCTAGTTTTCAAAAAATTGGTGTCCATGGTGTTAAATACTGCTACTGAGAAAAGCAGCTAATTTTCTGGATTACTTCACAGATCCAGATCCTTCGTGGCCAAGAAAAATGAGAACAAAGATTCATGTTGCTGAGTACACGATTCAAAAAAAATGCCAACAAAACACATTGCCATTGCCTAGTTTTCCTGGCTCAGGGGCTGCAGATTTGTGACCCCATCAGAAGATCTGTCACAGAAAAGGGACAGATGGAGAAGCAATTGCATTCAGGGCCTTACACAAGGGGTGTTTGCCACTCTTTCAGGAATAATGCTGGGTTTATCATTATCAGTATCCGCCAGCTGAATCACGAATAATGTTAGGTATCAGGCAAATTAGCAAAGACAAGATTACTGTGAGACGAAGAAGATTAACTTCTTTGGAAAAATACTGGTCTTTGAAAAGGATTTTAAATTAATATGAACAGATCGCTTAAGTTCTGTGAAAGTCATTAAAGCAGTACATAACAGCGATTTTCACAGATCCTCCATTGATTTTCCCTCCTATCAGCTAGTAGTTCAAAGTATTTTAAATATAGGCTTACCAAACATATGGAGTAATGTTAAGGAATTGGTAAGCTCTTCCAAATATCAATTAAAATAGCTTATGTGTTTTGAAATCACACTATTTTATCTGGCTATTTCAGTCTATGGCCAATTTCATGTTTCACCTACTTTTGTGTGTCTTCCATAATAGTATTCCACACAGAAAATGCCTAGTGCTTATGACGCATTCATACAAAAAAAGGCCTGTCATCTAATATGAAAAGCAGAATTCACATATATCTTGCAAATGCTTAAAAATATCTTTCACTATTTTGCATAGTATCCATTCTTGTATATGTCAGGAAATGAACCTTATGATCAAGGAGATCCCTCTCAAAACTATCTGTTACGCACATTTCTTTTCACAAAATATCTGTATAATTTCAGAATAAATAAAGAAAAGCCAAACTCGAAAATCTTAATTTTTATCAACATGATTACTAAAAGCTAATATTTTGAATTAAATAAGGCATAATTGCCAAAGTACCACCTTTTAAAACACCAAGTGATATTATGGAAGCATATGCTCATTTTTTTACTCTGTTTCTGATAAAATACCCAATGATTTTTTCTTTTTATATGAATAAAAGACTGTATAATATGGTCTTGAGTTACTCGGGAAAAAAGCTAATCATGTGAGAAACTAATGTCAGATTTTCTCACCGTACTCGAAGAACAATGAAGGAGCCATCCTTCATTCCAAGTGCTAACTGTGATCCATCAGGACTGAAAGACACACTCCGCACTGCTTCTTCCATATTGCAACGAGCTATCAAGGCATGATCAGCAAGACTCCATAATCTGCATCAAAGGAAAATGAAAGTAGTAGGAGATTTTTCTTGACTGCACAACATTTCAATATCATCAAGAGCAGAAACAAAGAGTCTATCTCAGTTGGTAAAGGCCCATTTGCATGCACACCTTCTAGTAAGATTTTATAATGTATTGAGTTCCTTTCCAACCATGGAATGAAAAGAATTTCACTGACTTGAGCTTACAGACTTACAGAAATTCAGTTTGGAAAACTCAAAGTCAAAAACTCAATCTAGAAGACAAAGGGTGTGTACAATGACTGCCTGAACCATTACATGGACACAGAATTTTCCAACAGTAGCGCTGAATGTCTTGGCAAATAATATGAAGCTTTCAGACACCTTTAAGTGAAGTTCCAGGTTCAAATTTCTTTCAAAATAAAGGAGCCTTTACTATTCCCAGTTCTAGCAGGGATGGCACCTCAGACCTGAACACATTACTGTGATAGCAGAAGAGAAAACACAGTGAAGCTGAATTACATCATCATTTGGTGTTATCTCTGGATTTTACTTATCTGATGTAATAGAATTCCCCTAGATGAATAATAAAAAAAAAAGCAGTTTCTGTAGACAGAAAGGGTCAATGCAGATCAGACTGAAATTTTCACTGAAAGCGAAAGCAATACTGAGAGAGCATAAATATTCCAACTATAGGGAAAATTTTCTTGTCATAACCCTGAACGAACTAGTAGACACAACTGCATGCTGATTCACTCATTTACATCTTTTTAAATGAAAAGAATCAATCAATAAATTATACCATAAGATAGAGAAAAGCACATAATGTACCTAAATTTTAAAGACGGAATGGAGGGAGTTTCCCAGATCACCACAAACTGGTTAATCAGATCTTAGTAGTATGCAAGATTCAGAAAAAAATTTAAAGAAAAGAATAATTAAAAGTATGGAAGAAAATGCATCAGAGACCTCTTGGGGTAGAAAAATTAAGTCAGCAATACCGAACTATCTTTATTTTGAGGACAGTGTTGTAAATCTAATGCATTTGTAAAAGATTTATAAAATATTTGAATATTAGCATATGTAATTATTGGCTAAAATCAAGAAAATGAAAATTTGTACAAGAACTGTGATACTGGATGAAGTTTTATAGCAAGCTTTACAGAAAGAAACAATTAGGCTGGATGGAAGACACTACTGAGATTTCGAGGTACAAGCTTTGGAATAGTAACATTTAATATTTTCACTAAAGACACTGGCACAAAAGATGAGAGTGCTCATGAGATTTGCTATGGACAGTAAGCTGGAAGGCACTGTGAACCCAGAGATGGATTTATCATATTGGAAGAAACAGAGGTTTCTTGATGATGAAACAGAGAGACATGGAATGAAATTTAACCAAAGCCCGTACTTTCAGAGCCTTATGTCTAGCACTGTGCAGCAAGAAGAGTAAGATCTCACACTATTTTTCACTAATAGAATGACTATGATCTACGAGTGAGTTGCAGACAGGAAAAAGGAAATTTGATCCTAAAATATATCCTGGGTGCTATTCCAGAATGTACACAAAAACAATAGCACACAACACACAGTGACCTCATCTGGTGTGTTCTTTACAAGTTATCTCAAGAAATCAGAATAAAAACAGGAACAGATGCAGTAAAGGATTATTAGGATGATTAAGAGAATGAAGACTGTATCACATTAAAGAAGACCAAAAGAGTTTAACTTTTATACCTTAGTGAAACAAAGGCCAGGAAGGGATAGCATGCTTCCAAAAATACTTCAGTAGGATAAAGGTCAAAGAAGGAGAAAAAATTATGTTGAAGGACCACGTTGGCACTAGAGAAGATAGCATAAACAGAACATTGAGTATAGCCTGAAAAGAAGGAAGTTTCTGACCACCCTAGCAGTCACATTTAGATACAGCCCTGAAGTAGAATAACAGGAGGAAAAAATAAAGATAGAGTTTGATAAATTTAGTAAAAGGATTATAGAATCTGACTGCCTGCCTTGAGTAAGAAACCCTTTGGGCCCTGTCAGGTTAATGTTATTGGGATCAGTCTAGAATCAACAACCCTGAATGCTGCTGGTTTCCTCTTAGGCTGAGACAATTCAAGGATGAGAAAGAACTTGAAAAGGCTTTTCTCTGAAAAAATTACAAGTGCCACTTCCTGGTGAAAAAATTGGATGTGGGATGCCAAAACTGTTTTCAAAGACAAAACAGAAGTAGATAAGATGGAAGACTCTTAGCAGCCTCGCTAGGCAGAAGCTATGAGCCCAATAAAATAAAGAATGAACCAGAAAAGATTTGGAAAGATTTCAAAGGAAACACCAGGATAAAATTTGCCTCCCAAATGTTGCTTTCACCTGGATCACTGACCAATACATTAGAAGTGTAATTGCAATACATGGCAGTGCAAGCAGAGTAATCCAATTTTCTTTAAAAAAACCCTTTTTGAATTAATGGAAGTGTAATTCCAAATATAGGATTTTTAATTTTATAACAGGAAAAAAATCATTTTGCACACATACAGGCATTTGTATACGTAACTGACAAAATAAAAGCCTGGCTTTCCTTATGAAAATAGAAAAAGTATCTCTTCTGGCAAAATACTTCTGCACATTGTTTTTGGAAAAGCCAGATAACTAAATTATTTTTGTATAAAAAGTGTATGTGTTTTCAAAAAAGGCAAAGAGATACTTTTACCATTCTTTGGCAACTTTCCTATGCATTTGTTTAAATGACTGAGTTTAAAAAACCCAAACAGGCTCATGAAACTCTATTTTATTAGTCAATATTCCAGTCTCTTCTGTCATATACCTGACAGGTGAGTTTGTTTATTGGAGCACGTACTGATTACAGCCTCCCAAGAGGCTTACCAGCAACCACTGCATTTGCAGAAAAAGCCATAGCTGATGACAGAAGCTTTACTGCTGCTTTGTGTCATTCAATTGGCAGAACAATGCTCCACACAAAACAGACATATAAATATTCAAATGGATTCATATAAACCCAGGTTCTAATCAAACTTATAAATGCAGGAATACAGAGAGAGATCACTCAGGAAGACAGACAGCGTAGCGAAGATGTTCTGCCAGAACAGTAGCTACTTGTGGTCCTGCAGCTAGACATTCTAACATGACATCACAGAAAGACAGGTGTGAGGTCCGTTGAACAAAGGTAATAAATAATTCCGTATGCTTCTTAGCATTCAGGTGATAATGATGCTTTTTTCCTGTTCCTCTTGTAAGAGACAGGAAGCAGGCAGCTTTCCTAGTTCACGTGCTTTTGAAATTTAAAATGTAGGAAAACTACATTTGCCTGGAGCCTTCTCTCCGCTGGGCTAGGGAAAATCTACAGTAATTCCCCTTAACTCTACAGAGGTCCATTTCATTTAGACATCTCGCTTAGACATGAGAATATAATCTGGCCCACTAAATACTTTTATTTGTAAAACAATTTAGATTTATACTATATAGCCACTTTTTTCAAAATAATGTGATAACCAAATACTAAGAAAAATTACACAATGAACATCAATATAGAAACATTCCTGTCAATGCAATTTTATTATTAAAAAAAAACTGTAAGAAAATCCTTTTGTGTACTTTTTTATCTTAATGAAAATATTTGTATATTTCACTGGAATTCCTCCCATGAAGCATTAATATATAATAAGGCACAGTCTGAACTAGAATTCAAATCCCCCATTCTCTAGTGCCTAAAGAGCTAAATGGACATGTGATGTAGTGCAATAAAATACCTGTAAAGGTAGCAAACGCACATTTTATAGAATGGCGATGTTCAAAGGCATCAGTAATAGAATAATAACTATAACAGTGATAATTATAATAGGAGAACCACTAATTAAGGCTTTATGTGCACAAAGAGCATGCTTGCAATCTTTCATAGAGGGGCCCAAGTTTTTTCCACACACACTTTGAGCCAGCAGTACATTATCCAGCTCCATGCCAGAGCTGAATTACCATGCTAACCAAGAGATGAGTCCAAGATAATAAATCCAAAGTCTTAGCATGGCTAATTAGCTTGAGGGCAGTACAATGCTAATCCCAGCTTTGCAGCTCTTGTTTCAGAACTGGCTCACCTCCTACCAGAATGCAGGCAGTGTGAATTTGTGCCTGTCTATAAAACCGTACAGACAAACCCAAGCAGAAGAGACTATCCATGTGTTTTATAAATGGAAAGAAATAATACTACCAATAATAATACTCATGTGTAGAAAAGGGGGAGATAACATGACTGTAGTGAACAAATGGTAGTTTTGTTAGTTTCACAATTTGGATTTTAATAACGGATAGAAAGAGATAAGGGATGGCAGTAATAGGAAACCAGTATAAGTAAAAAGAGAGAAAGGAAAGGGAAAAAGAAGTTCCAACTGACCAGCAAGCTTCAAGGCAGAGGCGAACCATAATGTGGAATCTGAAGTAATATAAATTAGAAGTTGTATGTATGGTAGGAGATTGATTTTTCCCATTGAAATACGGCCAAATGGTAGAATCCACACGTATGTTTCTGAAATATGTTGACTAGTAGTCCATAAAAACTGAAAAACTGTTTGGTAACTGTCTAGCGTTGATTTGAAAATATGCAATCAAATTATCTATATAAGATGAAAAACAGTCATCATCCATCTGGCATAGGTTTGGAGAAAAACCTCGTGGAAAGGTTAGAAATTACTATAGTAAGGTCAGGAGAAACTGCTAAGGAGGACGTTAGGGGAATCAGAGCTTGGGAAACCAGGCTGTCATGAACCCCATTGTACGTGCTGGTTCTGCAAGGGGCAGGTCTTCAGGGCAAGCGCAGAACCACAATTTGAGGAAAGGCTCAGGAGGCTGCCATAATAAACGCCAGTCTCCCAAAAATCTCTCCAGTCCCCATGGGTAGCTTTGGCAGTCAGGAAAATCTCAATCTCTTAATCACAGGTAAATAATTAGTCACAATGGACAGTATCCATGCCCAGTTGAGATAACACATAACAACTGTGTGGGTATGGGAGTACATCCACTACAGTGAGAATCTTAGCTTAACCTCCAAACTTTACTGTAAAGACTTACCAAACATATTAAAAATGCTTAGATTTTTTCAGAGGCTTATCAATTTGCCAAATTTTAACAGGGACAGGAAAAGAAACATCCTTGACTTTGTGACAACTTCCACAAATACGTGTACAAAATTTCAAATCTATGCCACAAACACTTAAGGCACAAGTGCTACAACTAAACACCTGAAGGATCTTTTTCATTGGGGTAAACCAGTGCATTTTCATTAATCTAATTTTCTGGCATTTTAATTGAATTGGTTTTAGATCTGATTTTCTAAATGGCTGAGTCAGACACCTGCTGTGTAAAACATTGGTCAAAGTTATTTAGGTTTTAGGCTTGTTGCATATTATTAACAGAAGTGAAGTATGAGGTGACAATTCTCCATTTAGATACCTACACCTGCTGTTCAGAACAGTAATAAATTAGTACTTAAAGCAGAGTATGTTTTGAACACAAATTCTGATTATTTTTACAAGATGTGTGAAGCCCAAATATGAGGGCTGAAGAGAAAAAGCAAATCTGCTAAGAAAAACATGGGGAAAAAAGCGTTGTCTTAATGGAGTCTTAACATAAGGCCAGAAAATAAATAAATTACAAATATGTCAAATTGACATTGGTTAAAAGTGATGTGTACATGAATGAATAGATTAAAAAATAAATTAGATCTAGCCTTACCGTACAGATCGATCATCACTGCCTGTGACTGCTAAAGGCTTCTTTGGATGGACCGCCAGGGCCCAGAGTTCTCCTTCACAATGACCCTGCATAATCAGCATGGGTTTATCTCTCTCTCTTACTAGCACCTCAAATATTTCACTGTCCTGTGTCCCTGCTAAAAGTCTGTCCGCTTTCCAACAGACACTTCGGATGGATAAACCTGACAAGGGACAGAATAATCTTAGATTAATGGCAATGATGAGACAAAATGATAGTACAGTGAAGATCGTTAAGACTTCAAGAGTTAATGTATAACAACTGTTACGCTTTGACACTGAAGTTTTATAATACATCACAGCTGAGTAAATCTCAAAACAGTTCTGTTAAATTATCTCCATTTGACAGAAAAAGGGAAGGCTCAATCCTGGGAAATGCTAAGTATCTAACATTTTTGCTGCCAGTTTCTCAAGGGATTAAATTCTTAGGCTTTGCGTACACCTTGGGAATTTACTTTAAAAAACAATTCAATTTCACATGATTTAAAGATCTAAATTTTAGATTAGGCAAGGTTCCTGTGACTGAAGCTGGTGTTATTCCTTTTTTCAGTACTGTACTTTTTTGCAAGTTTAAATAAAATGTTGAATTAAATTTTAACGGTGAATTCAAATGGTTTGTGCCCATGTTATCACACTTCTCTATTTTTGTCCCAATTGATTATTACAAAAATAAAACCAAAAAAATCAAAGCCAAAACCCAACAGAATTTTGCTTTGCATAACTTTTATAGAGCTTGATCTTATTCCACGAAGGTATCCTCGCTTTGCAGCTGGAATTTTACTAACCACAAGCTCAAAAACACCCTCTTAATAGGCTGAGCAATTTGATAGCATTCTCTAGTTAATTGCCTGCAGCCTTTGTATTTTCTGTTCCAGTATACGAAAATTAAAGTTTGGCTAATGGGTCTAGATGCTGTGAGATGTGAATGAATAAAAAAATCCATTTGTCATGTAGTCAAGATCAACCACATCATCATTTTAACATCTTTTGGAACTGAATACACAATGCAATTAACTACTGGTCACATAAATAAAATATATTGTAGGCATTTTGTGTCATCTCTTGAGAAGGGTAAATTAATCTTTATTTATTAATAGTCTTGTCCATTTCCAGTACCTTTTAATTTTGACAATGTCATTTTGTGACTTAGCTAAATTTCTACTGAAGCTTTGACTCTTCTTGATAAGCACCAGAGGCCATACAAGGAATGAAGTTCAGATGTTAAATGGAAAATGGGTATTGTTAAGTTTTTTAATACAAAGTACATCTTCTGATGTGGTAATGTTTTCTGTGATGTACTGCACATAAAGATTAGCCATTATCAGATCTTACTAATATAAATGTATACTTAAATATAAAAGCCAAGCCTAGTATCAGATTGTTACTGGTGATACATCTCATTTAAAAAGCGTTTAGTACTCTTCGGTACAGGATGACCGATGAATTTGAGTATATATGGGTGGGGTGTGGGGGGGTAAGCCTTCCTGGCACCGCAGAAAGATGTTTTAAGTTTGAAAGCTGATGCAAACTGCTTTGGGAAGAGTAATTGGAAAGGAGGGACAGAAGGTCATAGGCAAGTAGTTAAGGCTACCACCATTGCTTGAAGTTACCTATGTGCCTAAACTAATTAGTGCCATTGACATAACTGAAAATGAAACAAAATTTCCACAGTCTGTTAGTAGCAAGCACTAAATGGAAGTGATCATCAGCGGATGACATATGAGACAGAAACAGCAGAAAAGGACAGACGTAACAGGAACACGCAGGCAAGAGTTGTATCACATTGAAAGAGCACAGAGAGAGAAGAAACTCTGAAACAGGAAAAAGATAATTTTAAAAAATGATGGTAACAGTTTAAGTGCATGCTTGGATTTTATGACCTGCAGTCATCACCAAGGTCCTAATATTTTATAGTTGTAGTCAGACCAGCAGTCCTTGCCACACTTTTCACAGATATATCATGTCATCTTTTTACTTAGTCTCAATGATCATGCTCATGGGCACACCACCTTTGACTAAGCTTTGATAAAATTCTGAAGACTAGCTTAAGCGAGTTTCTTGCCATTAAAGCAGGCGATGTTTTTATTTTGACAAAGAAACATAAACCTGAAGGAATTAAATGCTTTGAAGACAAGATTTGGACAGTGTTCTAGTTTTAGTTTTTTAGAAATCAATTAATTTATCAATTTTAAAAAAATTATCATTTACATGCAAGTCCAAATGGCAACTCAATTCACTTTCTGCAGATGAAATTTTTTTTACTACTTTTGCCAAATAAGAAGATAGCAAAAACCTCTATTGACTGCCTCTCAGCCATATAGCTGTTGTTATGGTGCCTGGTTCTACTCAGCTATATATTCTGTAGCCTGTACCATTTAAGAAACAGTAGAAATAATGGCATCAGGTTAGAATCACTCCATAGCATGGCTAATGAGAATTCACCTTCAGTAAGCCCTTCCTTGATTTAACTTCATTAAGATCAAAATCTCTTCTTAGGCAACCTGTAGAAGGATAGCTAGGTGCTTTCTACAGACAATGTGCTAGAAGAAGATATGAATACTTTATGAATACATTACAGCTCTGTAATGTAAGTTATAATTTTGAAGTAATAGTTTTCCACAGAAAATAACTACAGTCAATTAAAAGTAAACGAAGCCAACTAAAGTCTGTTTTGTATTGAGTGTGGACACATCCCAGGCAGCAGTAAGAGCAAAAAAAATTGCTTCCACTCTGGTCTCACAAAGCTCCCTCCCAGAATCACTTTATAAAGAGCCAAGGAGGTTGAAGATGCATGTTTCCTGTGTGAGTACTGCTTTCTCTGTGTTGCCCTAGGTATACGTTATTCTGACTTGTATTAGGAATGGACTGCCTGCAAGACTGGTACTGACCAGAGTGATCTAACCCACATATACATGCTTATTTCTCCACAATTTTTAGAAAGTATATCTAAATCAATCAGAACTGCTGTAAATGGTCACAAGGTCATTGTTTTCTAGAAATGAATGTTAAACGTTATGATTCTGGCTGCAAAAAACTACACAAAGCCAGAACTACAGAGCAAAGGGACTACTGGTTGGGTGTATTTGACGACCTTTTTTAAGAGCTAAATTCCATGAGTTTGCACTATAGTACGGCACACTGGTGGAGCAGTGTTCATCTAAGCCTGTTGGCAGTTTGCTTGTTGGATGAGCCTAGATATTGCAAACCTATACATTCTACAAGTATCAGAACCATCAGCTGATCTTGTTTAAGTAAGATGAAAAATAAACAGAACAAGCTTGTTACTAGATCACAAAATATCCGTAATAGACAAAGAAAATTTTATGCTTCTTAGTGGCCTCTTGACTATTCCAGTGGTAATTTTAATGTGAAAACTAGGTCTAAAAACATAAGCTAAGAAGCAGTGGAAATTAACGCTAACCATTAAAACGTTGGCTGCCAAAAGTGTATACAGCCTACTTCAAACCAGAAAACAGATTGCACATTACTCTCAATCTAAATGGATGTGTAAAATTCCCAGACGACTGAGATTTTGATAAAGCCTGCATTATGATCTATGGAGATTACAAGTGCTCTGAGAGTCTAATCATAAAATAAAGTGATGACTAAGCTCATAAGAAGCATGATTAGATTCAACCAATATGATAGTCAAGAATCCGACAGTATTCTCTCTATTAAATATGCCAAGTGCTACCATTCCAAATGAACCTAATGGAGTGCTCAGATGCTCAGCATCTTTGAATATCAGGTTCCAGATATCTCAATTAAATTGCAATTAATTAAATTAAAAATTCACTAACTTCATTCTCTTATCTTTTTGTGTTTAATTAGTTTTTACTTATCTTCTCGTATTTGCATGGTGGGGAGCAGCAACTATAAGCATCCCCCTGTTTATACTAGGAAACACAGAAATCTCTTCAGGCTACATCAGGCGACACCATTGTCAGAGAAAAAAGGGAATACGGATCTCAAAAGTAAATACAGTCATTAAGAAAAAAAACAGCAGTACGTAGAGACATTTATGCTTCAAATTAAATTGTGTCATAATCCATTCTCTAGATGTGTGAAAAACCATTAAAGTAATAGCTCATTACCTTTGTATCCTTGTTCAGTCTCCCTGAGATCAATTTTAGTAATTGGTTTGAAATCTGTGTCCCATAACCGAATGCAACCATCTCTCCCTCCAGTGGCAAAACCTTCCTCACAAGCATACATACTAAAAATTCCAGCCTGTTAACCAATAGTATAACAAGTTTTAAAGTTGTTTACAATTGATTTAAACACACAAAGGAAATGTTTTTGAACAGACTCTTGTTAAAGGCTAGAAAATGCTAGGCAGTAAAACGTTGTCCATCCAGAAAGCAAACCAGCAAGCACAGGGGGATAATTTTATTTCAAGTGCTCCCACTTTTGTGATTTATGTAGAAATTTTTGTACAAATAGCAGTGATATAGCCTCTTTGCAGAACTTCAAATTTGGTTTAGTTAGTATTATTATAAGGACAATTAAATAAATAATGGAACACTCAAAATAAATAGTTACCCAGAATAAACAAAAACAAGCAAACAAGCAATACAAATATTCTTACAGGTGCGGAGATGATTGAGACATTCTTTCATGAATTCAGTTCAGACATCATTTGGAATCTGACAGGAACTGAAAGAGTGTCAATTCATTCTCTTTGTTGAAAGACAAGTTTCTGTTACAGTTTGAATTTCTTCTTCATTTTTGAAAATGCCTCATTATTGATGACTGTGCTGTACTACACTGGAATAGCTCACGGAATGCCTGCCGATTCAGTATTTTATTAGGAAAACCTCTCAATTAAGAGACAAGTTGAACTGCATGGAAATTAATACAATGAAGAGAAGACCTCTGTTTTCAAACTGGCCTTGTTCAATGTCTTAATAGATTAATATTTCTAATAATTAATTATACAGAGATTAGAAATTGAGCATGAGAATGCATACTAGCCATGGCAAACCCCATGATTTATAAGAATGAAACAGAACACATTATATAGAAAGAGATTGTATTTAATCATTCTAATGAATCTAAATAAAATTCTGCAAACAAAATTCTGCAAATATACTACAGGGGTTTATTGTCTGCCAAAGACATTTCCATGTTATTGCAGCTGCACATAACCACAACCTGGCAATTACTCAGCGGTTCTGCAGGCAAGAAGTCCCATGGACTTCAGTGTGACAGTTTTCATAAGTTAGGGATTACTTCTATATATAACGATTACTCTTTTGAACGCTGAGATCTAATTTGAAAAGCTACTATGAATCTTGATGCACTGCCAACATAACTAACAGAAAAAACTCTTAGGTTCACAGTGCTCTTTCTAGAAAGATTCCAGGACAAAACTATAGTGACAACTGTTAGATTTCATATCACTCTTGTAAGAAACATACTCATTTCTGTTCAAAAAACCCATGCTACAATCCCATCAGCCACAATCTTATTCAAAACAGTAGTAGTTTTCAAATACATTTGAAACATGTGAAAAATCCTACTGTGATTTTACTGCAGTAACAATAGAGACATAAATTTATATTAGACTGGTTAGAAATCTAACACGATCCTATACATTCCCCTTTCTCCCTCTGTAATTATAAGTGCTCCAAAACAGGGGAGATGTTATGAAGCCAATTGGAGCAAACTGTCTTTGGAATATGGTCAGAGTGCAATTGACAGATTAAACAGCTTTACCCCACGTTGAAGCTTTTATGAAGAGTCAGTCTTCAGCATTGGGAAATTTAGTGGCAAAATTCTACTTAAAATAAGATCATTTGGTTATCAACTATTTTTAAGTAAACCGATCATAACTAAAACTACTCAATCTGTGAAACTTCAGATTTAGAAACTTCGCTTTAGATTTAGTCTGCTTGGTTAAACCAACACTATAAATATCAGCAATTCTGTCAATATCAGTTCGCAGCTAGCATCTGTTGACAGTATGTAAACAAAGTATAAGATTACATATAAATTCTTAATTGATGAACAGTTTTAGACATTCTTCTGACCTGAAACAGAAGAAAATCTTCGAAAATAAAACTTCAAGAAGTTTTTCAATTCAATGAACAATTCATTTCAGAAATTGACATTAAAAACACAACTTACACTATGTGCTCCTTGAATTGTGCGGACTAAGTTTAGCCCTTTCCAAACATAGATGTCTCCATTTAAAGCACCAGAGTACGTGATATCTTCTTTTGCACATGCTAAACAAAGGATAGTTTGGAGATCTCCCGTTTTACCAAATATTCCTCTCTTTGCTGTCAGTGCGTTTCCACACAATGTCCAAAACTGCAAAATGCAAATGGCATATTAGAAAAAATTTCTGCAGAATTTCTGTTTTTTCATATTAGTGTGCAGATCTCACAGATGTACATCCTTACAGAACAGTGTCTGGACAGCCACTTAAATGACTCCTCTTGTCCTATCAGAATGCCCATTACTCCAAAAACTGCCCATTTACCAAGAAAACCCCCGGGCAAATGCAGTTAAGTTTAACAAAACAAAATGATCAAACTTTGAGAAAGTGAGGCACAATTCTGAGTCACTGTTGCTACACTACCCTTTCTCATTATCTCACTATCTTTTGTCATGTTTTGCTGGGTGATATCTGTCAATGTGAATACACACTTTTTACAGCCAGGAACATCCCATTTTTCTTGTCTGCAAAACTTAAAATACAGCTACAGTTCTGAAGTAATAAAATACTTGATCTTATAGAACTTACATGCCTGGAGTAGACATTTCTGCCCTCTTCCAGTGCACTGAAAGAGATACACCCCTCAAATATAGTTACATTTACTGAGAAACCATCTGTTGGATGTACACGGCAAATGCTTGTACGTGAAACAACTCTCTGACTACGAGAGTAATAGGTTCTCTAAGTGTGGAATGGTGACTTTCTTGACTTCTACACAGACACAGTAACATTTTGCAAAAAAGAACGTAAGACTGACTGGGGAAGAGAAAAGAGTCAAGAGAATACAAAGTTTGTCTTAGAAGAGTGTCTTTAGTGGTTTTCTAGAAATATCATACTCTTTCTTTTTGAACCAGTTCAGAGAGCACTTTTTTTTTTTTAAATAAACATAATTTTATCAAGCAGAGAGGATAGACAGCGCACTCAGTTCCCCCTCAAGGATCAGACGTTCCAGGGAAGGAAGAGTAAAGAGAATTTCAATTAGATGCGCAAGAGAAGTGTTGAAATATCCAGGCCTGCCATCACCAGGATGTTCTGGACACGTGCAGAAACAGAAGAGTAGATCTATGTGGTGTAGCATAGTCCTGAATGGATTTGCTAGCTCAGGTCTCTATTAGTTGAGGCATCTATGCTCTGTGGTCCATTGCACACTGGAAAGATACTTTCAGAGATTGGATAGGACTATTGAAGTGTCTGCCACAGATATATAATGCCTCTCTCTTTCCCACTTCATATGCCTACATCTTTTTATGTCTCTAAGCTGAATTTTTAGGTCTTTCTCTTTGTCCTTACTCCTATAAAATTCCTATAAAGCTGAATCCCAGAAAATCCTTGGATCAAGGATTTTTATTTCAGATCCTTCTCTATTTCTAATTCAATTAAATTTTCCCATTGTCTCTTAACATAAGCCAATTTACAAGAAGGCAGTGGGAATACTTCTTTAATTCTGTGAGTAAAACATCTACGCTGTAAATATGTAAAACTCTCCATATACTCTTACTTCTGGTTAGCTGCAGAAAGGCAAGAGAGCAGGTAGCAGTGTTAGGAAATAGGTGGAGGGAGGATCCTGAGCTCAGTGTGAGACTCCTTAGCTCTTAGGCTTTACCACAGCTTCTAACATCGGCTCAGCAAAATGACCCAATAGAAATGAAACACTAAAGGAATAAATGGCACTATTCCCAAGTATTTGTCTCAATTCTCAAAGTGATACAATTACTTTAGAGCTGTTCTTCTCCTTCATTGCAAGTTAAAGTAATTATCACATTCTCACAGCCTTATAATGAATGGCAAGTATATAGACTGCTGTTTGAGCATCACTGGAGGGGAATATTTAATCATTTCCCCCACTTTTTTCTTTTTTTTTTTTTTTTTTTTGCNCATGCCTGTATCTATCTGTATTTATTCTGCCTGGTATTATGCATTTTCAGAGTAATTATGACCATTTTATACAGAATACAGGTGCCAAACAAAGACAGGTTTTGGAAAACAGCTTGCAGAATACAACAGATGGTATCACTTCTGCCAAAACCACTCACAGATTGAAAGCAGTGGTGGTTTTAAGGGCACAAGCTTCTCAGTAACCAGAACTAGAGATATTAACTGGTTTCCTAGACTTCTAGTTAAAGCACTTCCCACCCCAGTCATGTGAAATAATTGCCATCTGTTAGGAATGCTTTTGATGAGACAGGAGAAAAATAGAAACCTACAGGGAATATTGGCAAGCAGAAGGATTTTTTTTCTAAGCTTTTTACAGGCACAAGAATGTTTTGTCCTAAACTTACAGTATATATCTAGGTTCATATTTAAATCGCCTCCGGAAAAGGTGACTTGGAGGGAGCAAATAGTGGGGGGGCCCTGGAGTTTTCATCTCTGCAGGTCTTGCATACCTTCTCTGTGGTATTCCTATAAATGCTGGTAGCATGATAGGCCAAATAGCAGTTAATTCAATTCATGCTTTTAACTTTGTTCTTCCTATACCTGTTTGGTGACCCTTTGTGATGCGTGATGAGAGAAATCACTAGACTGAGACAATTTTGAAACAATTTGGGTGGAATGGAGAAGGCAGAGAATCCAAAAACTACAAGTGCATAATGATGAAAATGACACCAAATGATCTTCCCAGTTTGCCCCTCAGGCAGGATCTGCCCCTCAGTCACTACTGAATGTCTAAATTGGC
Organism: Himantopus leucocephalus; assembly: GCA_003993805.1. Taxonomy (NCBI): domain Eukaryota; kingdom Metazoa; phylum Chordata; class Aves; order Charadriiformes; family Recurvirostridae; genus Himantopus; species Himantopus leucocephalus. The sequence continues at coordinate 2,787,978 of RSEF01000003.1, forward strand.
TTCAAACAAAAAGTTTTGCTAAAATGTTCACAAAGAAAGAAAAATATAAACTCTCTTGTATTTAAAGCCCTCGTCATATAAGAGGAAAAATGTATTTTGTGACATTTATTTACTTTTTAACAAGTAAACAATAAAAGCTTTTTACCTTTATGTGTTTTACTCCACAGCTGACGATTCTATTTGGTTGATATTGATCCCAGGAAATATCAAATATCTGTTAAGAAATATAGTAAGCTGATATTTTAAATTACACAGTAATTGAATCTAGGCTCAGTTTGCTTTTACCAATTTTTAGGCATCATTTCTGTTGCAACATACTACTTAAAATGAAAGAATACTATTTAGGTAAATTTGGAACTCTCTGTAAACAAAGATGAAGGCAAATATGCAGGCTTCCTTACACAGTTCTGTCAACACACCTCATTCCTGCCCTCACACTACCAATCTATTCTAGCTCCAAGATATTACTGAATAAACAGTATTTACTGTCTCAAATAAAATGGGAATTATGGTGTAAGCTAATGTTCCTCAAGTTTAGAAAAGAAAGGCTGGTACATTTATCTTTATTGATTATTTTAAGTAAAAGGTACAGTATCTAATTTAACTCAATTTACAAAAGACCTCAGTGACAAAATGGGTGAGTATCATTCATCTGACCTAATCCACAAAGTTAAAACTGAATTCTTCATTTTGAAAAAACTTAAGAGTGTATTCTATGACTATGCAATTATGCTAAATGGAAAATATTGTATGAAGTTTGGAAACAAAGAGTTTGTATTTTGGGCCAGATTTTCAACAATATGTTATTTTTAGATTTTTCATATCTGGCATTTAGCTTTTCAACGTCCAAGCTGAGAACCGATGAAGTTACCACAATCATTAGTTTCTTTAGGAAACATATGTCTGTGGAGAAAGACAAGGGGACTTTTTGCTGCTTTTAGCTCTTCAATTGTTAAATATAAATCACAAGAGAATTTCAATCAGCTTGCAGGAACATAGTACCTTAAGCCTACCCATAATTCATTTTATACAAAAGGAAGAACTGTCTTCCTACAAAATATTTATTTTCTTTATAAACATCAGGATTTACAGTAGTTCAATTACTATTTTATTTAAATGTTGTTAGAACACACAAGATATTTCACCTTCAGAAATGCTTTATGACTCCTGGACACAAAATCATTAGAATTTGTGGCCTAATTAGATACGCATTCTTTCCCACTCCCTCTTCAGTGCAAAATCTCTTTTTTTCTGGTTGTGAAAGCCTACTTAGACTGAGATTTTAGTACTTCTTGCCTGTCCTGGAGTCTTCTGCTAATTCAGAACCTGATCTTGTACCTACTGAGGTCAGTAGCAAAACTTCCACTGACGTAACTGGAAAGTGAATCAGTTCTGAAAAAGAAATTTGAATAAGGACTAAGATTCTGTTGTGTTGGGAACATTATAAGTAAAAATGAAGTACCAGATTTATTCAGATGACACACAAGATGCAGATAGACTGTACGTACACGCAAACTGTAAGGAAGGGTTTAGTCTACAGCTTTGTGTATATAAATACTCCATCATGTGTAGTAAAACTTTATAATACCTCAAGATTATGACATTCTAACATGTTATAATATCATAATATAGATAAAAGTTGTCAGAATGTGCCCATTAATTTATTTTAATGTATGCATCCTTGTGCTCATATGTGTTGGGGAGGTATTTTACTTTTGCTAAATCTGTTTGAACATTTCATGATCCCGAATAATATTCTAAACTCAGATCTGTTCAGTTCTCATATTTATTGACATTATTATGATCCTTTACCTGAAGTTAATAGTTATAAAAGGAATATTTATCCTAATTATATTTCTCCTACAGGTAACTATCTTAAGCAAAAATAAAAGGGAGCTAATTAAACTTTCCCTGAGGATAAAATGTCTTTTTGACATATTCAGAAAGAACATTATCTTTGTCCACTGAACTAGCATATCACTTCTTATATAAAGAGCTATAAATCATCCTAATCAGTGCGTAATTACAAAGTATTTCCTCCCTAGGCTTGCTAGACAGTCAGCTCAAGAATCCATCATGTGCCTCATTCATTAACACAGTGCTTTGTGCTATGTCTGGCACAATGACAAGAAATAAATACGTTGTTCAGCATTTTAAAAGCCAGGTAGAATGATCAAAATTATCTTTGGATTAACCCAATATAAACAAAAATTATTTTTAATACACTTTTGTAACTCCCAGACAAAATACAGTAAAACCTTCATACAATTACCCTGTCTGAATGGCCTGTAGCTGTTGCCAGTAGTTTTCCTCTCTTCCAGTCCCAAATACACACTGTATTTTTGGCATCCAGTCCCACTGAAGCTAAACGCTAAGAAAAAACAATAGTAATCCAGTTAACAGAAAATAAACTAAAAAAATCTGTTTACTGTAGCTCAGATTATTATGCGGACAAATGGATTTTCCCACACGTGACTTGTGTTTGAAATATCTTACTAAAAGCACTATCAAGATATTCACACTTATCATTTACTCACTGGAGAAAGCACTGAAATGTCTAATCTTTCCTAAAAGTCAGGTTATTAATTTCAGGTCACCAATGTCTCAAGTACAATTCTTATAAAGAAAGATTTGAGGTGCTTGTTTCAGCACCATTCTAGCATTTTGATGTAGTCGCCTGATAATAAAAGTGAATGGGAAATAAAAGCTCTCACTATTTCCAAATACAATTTTGTTCATTATGCTCATTTTGTTGAGGTTCAGAATCAGAATTGGCTATACTTTTAATAATTGCCTTTCACATAGCTTGTTAGATCAAATCACCAATTAAAATAACTAATAATTTTAATACTTTTAAATCTCAATCACACAAGAAAGAAAAAGAACAAAATACAAAGGAAGGGAAAAATCTTCCTGACTATGTTGAATTCATTAGGTCTAATTCTCAGTTTCTTTGCACCCTAGTATTGACAATGACTACTTGAATAATTAGGGAAGGGGGGGAGATTACATAAATCTGCAACATATCCAGAAGATCAATGGTTATTGTGGAGGTTGTGGGGTTTTTTCCCTTCCAGTGACTGTACTAATTATGTCCAACTCGATGTGATTTCCATCAGAGTTTCTTATTAGGTGGGACATCTTTGACTGTCAGACCAGAGATGGTAGAACTGGGTGTCATGATCTGTACCAGTGCAAAGACTAAGCTAGTGCCACAGGTACTGCAACTGTACACAATGGATGCGATGCCAACACATGTTGGATAGGGATACATAATGGATATGTCCAACATATATTATAAAAGGAGTATGCCTGAGTAACTTCCACCATGGGAAGATGAGAGACTATTTTCATGGGAAACAATCTTGTAGCTCAGTAACATGACTTCTTAAAAACAGCCGTATCTGTTGTGCCTGTCCCTTGTTCTTCTCATTGTCCTGTCTAATAACTTCTTATCATAAGGAATTAACAGTCCAACTGAAGCTCCTAAGCATTTTGCTCTATTATAGGAAAGTCTGCACTTCAAGAACATGCAGTAAATTAAACCTTTCTTTTTGCCTCAGAGACAAAAATCAGCAGATGAGCCACCTGGTCCAAATGGACATACGTTTCAGAGATCACATTGACCAGATCTTTTCCTTGAAGATTTGCTTCAAGAAGATGACTTGCAAACTGAATCTCTTCAACTGAATTTCCTTTAACTAAATGTCCACTATTTTTTGGCTCAAGTTTTCAACAGGCAAATTGTTTAAAGTCTGGAGACGTCTGTGATAATGGAAAAAGACTGAGCCAGCAAAGAAAACAAGTGTAATTACCAGAGATTGCTCTAAAATGATGTATTAGAAAAAACAGCAATTGCAGTAAGGCTATCAACTACTGTACAACTGAGAGAAAAAAAAAATAAAATCATTATTCATAAAGAAACAGAAGGGTCTTGTTTTCATTTTGCAGCAAAATAATTGACCAGGTACTCCATGCCTTTTCATGCCATTTATAAGCATAAAACCATAGTGTACATCTTCCTTATTAAGAGAATCACTATCAAAAGCCTCTGGTTTAAATGCAGTAGGTACATGTGCACCCTTCACTGTCTTCTCAATAGTTACAGTTCCTTTATTTTGGAGCAATTAAATACATCTTTTTAGACTTCAGTTTTATGGGAGTTGACAACATGCATTACGCCTAATGCAACACCTGAACTCTGCCTAGGGAATAATGCATAACCCAACCAATATCCTGCCAACAAATGTACTAAGAAATATGGTATTAATGAAAAAAAAAAAAACCCAGAAACAAAAACCTGCAAAAACCTATTTACAGACTTATACTACAAGTTCCTCTGAGTCCAGTCTACTTTTATATTGTCTTTCACTGAAATAAAGATACCTGAGGTCTTGTTAATCAAACTGTGTGATAACCTACTGCAGGAACTTGTAAGACACCAAGTAGTCAGAAGACTTGATTATGATATATTACATGAAAATCTGTTTGAAGACTCTCCATATATGAGTCTTTGAAATGGCAGATAAAGGTAGGTTCAAAATTTGGAGTTCTATCACTAGATGTGATAGAACCCCCATTATTTTTTTTTCTTTCTGAGATGTGTACTGAATATCTCATTTAACCTAGGACAACATGCTTAATTATTAGATGTATGGTAATGAAGGAAAAAGAAGATCAATTATGGGAAAGAACAAACATGCTCCTGCCAGTTACCATCATAAAAATATTTATTTTGAGAAAGGACTATTATTGCAGCAAAAATAAGTTTTATTTGCCCTTGAGCAATCTACACCTACCCAGGGATTTGGATCCACTGATCAAAACACAAGATATTTTTCATGGAACCTTCATCGATTCCAACTTTTTCTCACCTCTTTTATACTCTTCTCTTCACCATGGAAACCATGGCAGTACTTACAGTATCTTTTAGATTGATGTGAACAACATCAGACCTGAACTGTAACTACCAGTCAGAAAATTACCATTAGTGGGTAGATGGATAGTGAAAGTACTAGGGGAAATTAAGAAATATTTTATATTCTCTGTTAACATAGGTCTACTGAGGAAGGTCTCCCGCGGGCAGAAAAGTAAAGCGACAAATGCTGAATTTCCTTTTTAGTTGAAACACTTACACTTTTAGTCCTCCTTCTGAAAGAGAATTTGACAGAATTTTGTTCAGAGAATTCACAGAACTACCAGAAGAAAACTGTCAAGGAGTTTATGCACATAATTAAACAATTCTTTTTAAATCTACACAGATTTAGAAGATCTGGGTAAAGAAGCCTACTGCTACCTAATGCCAAATTTAGAAATGTATGTATGTAGTATGGCAGTGCCCTCCTCACTCCATTTAAAAAAATACATTTTTAGAAAGCACACAAAAAGGGTTCACCTTAAATAACTCAGAACAAAAATGGAACTGTATAGTATTGGTGAAATACTTCAACATAACAGACATCAACTTTGTAGGTAATTTTATGAAGGGTGGATGTTAGTACTCTCAATGAGAAACTGCATTTAATTCCTTATTCAACAAAGACATTTTTAATGATAGGCAAAGTGACAGCTCTTCATTAAACATTTGAACAAAGTGCAGCTTCCCTCCCCCCAAATGTCATCTCCTGGCCATACAGGAAAAGCCCAAACTAAAATATGTACTTTGAAATAGCAACAGCTCTGCAAGATATTCAGCTACCATCAGTACTTTTAAAATATAGTATTAATTACAGATAATGTACAAAATAGGAAATTTACTCAAAATATACTTGTCTCCAAATTGAAAACTGTATTGAAGGTACATAAAATAAATAAAGCATATAAGCTATCACCTGATTTAAGCTGCATATTGATCTTCTCCATATATTATGAAAGATAACAAATCCCGTTTACTCTCCATTACTCAGTTTGTGGTAAATTATGCCAGGAAAGCACTGCAGAGACAACTAAGCTGTCTCCGTGCAGCGTCAGCTGAAGTCCAGCAGGAAGTAATATTTCAGAACTAATTCATTTGAATGCCTGAAACAGACACCCTGGAGTTTCTGGTACAAGAAGAGCTAATTAACTTGGCTAAAATATAGATGCACAGTGTCACTATTTCAGGACCCATGGTAAATCCGCATAGTGGAGCTGTGCGGCACTCAACACAGCAGCTACGCTTGGAACCAGAAGCTGTGCACAGCGGAGTGGGAGGAAGCCAAGCTGACTCTCTGGGGATCCAGCTCAGGTAGAGAAGCAGAGTTATCTGGGCTTTTCCTCAGTCTACTTTTATTTAGAAAGTGGACAGATGACAGACATAGCAGAGAAAATAATGCGTTTCTTAATTGCATGTATACCTTACATGACCGTTGAATTTATTTGTGTTTTGGGGCTAAAATACAAGTCTTTCTTGGATATTAATAGACATTCAATATAAAAGAATGAAAGGTATGCATTAGAAGGAAAGGTGCAAGCAACGTATGTGAAGTCTGTTTTGTCTTATCACAAGGTGCCAGCTCCTTTGTGTGTGCTGACTAAATAAACTGGAACTGCTAGCAGTTCTGAATTCCAAATACTCAAAGCCTTTTTACCATGCCCTTTAATTTTGGCTCAGCACAGCAGCTTCTTCTGCAAAGCCAGAAAGAGCAGCAAAAAGCCAAGATACATTATCCATATTTATGTTTTCCAGCATTGGTCTTTCTCCAGATATAAAAGCGTTCTGTGCAAATTTTCATTTCCAGAATAAACTGCAACTTCTCCAGCACTTCCAGAAACAGAATGTTACTGTTCTGCAAGGTCAATCCAGCAGTAAGTTCAGTTTTTAACTACAGCAAGGCACCCAGTAGGATTTTCAGAAGAGGCTTCACCTTTAATTCATACTGACTGGGCTCTTTGGAGAGTCTTTATTCCCATTAGGTGCTTAGATAGATTTTTAAAAATTATTATCCACCAGTCTTAAGAAGTTAAAAATGAGGAAAAAAAATGAACAGATATTTCTGAATTAACAATATCTTAAAAAATGTTATAGCTTTAGAAGTTTTATTCTGTTGATTTGAGGGTTTTCTCATCTGATTTTTTTTATTCCACAATTCCCAGGAACGCTTTTTTCTTTAATTAGACTTGGCACAGGAGATTTCAGAGGAAATGGCTTTACTTTACATAGACTGGATGAAGATGGTTGAAAACTAGGCTTAAAATAGGAAGCTAGTTCCAATTTTTAATGAGGAAATATAATCCATAGTGCTGTTTAGTAATTCAAGTTACCCAACGCTTTTTAAACATTTTAAAGGCAATTACTCATGTTGGTGTTCTTCACTTCAGACTACCCTTTAAACTGAATACGCACAACATAATGCACAATAAAAAGTACTTTTGCTTCATGTGAGAATACGTTTTATGCATTGTATGGTGAGTTCTGATCTCAGAAAGGGTAATAAAAGCACTTTGTGGTCAGTGGAAGAATAGCTAGGCATATGACAATAAAGCACTTCTCAGCAGACAGCTAACCATCTACTACATGATTTTAAGCAAATTGTCTAAAGGCAGTTCTGCCCTATTGGGATGCAATTCTGAGGTACACAAGCAAACACAAAACCCAATATGGATCTCTGCAAGAATCCGGGTATCAGCTAATCTAAGCATTCCTACAAAAATTTTAGCAACCAACTATGAGTATGACCACAGTGTTACACCAGAAAATTCATGTGGACATCAATAATGACAAAATTGCACAGATAGATATTTATAAAACTATGAATGTGAAATATTTCTCAGGTTTACATAAATCATATATCTATTTTCCTTCTACTTCATTCACAACTGAATGTTTTTAATAGTTCACCTCCAGGGGAAAAGAAATAAATCAATGTGTTTAGCTGTGAATAGCCCACCATTTACTTATATTTTAAATTTTGTCTCAAAATATCATATAATCTAATAACATTGTACAAAGCCACACACACTGTGTCCTAACCCCATTATTCAATTAAATTGACTGTGCACTGCAGCCAATAAGACTCTCTTAGCAGTGAGATTACTGGAGTTCCTCTGCCAAAAAAGCTGCAGGATTGTGAGGACTCTGCCAGGAACTGATCTCTGAACAGCAGGTGACAAATATGCAGTGAAGCTATTACATTTGAGCCACAGAGGGCCATTTCTTCTATGGATATTTGTCCAACACTCAATGCCTCTGCTTGACTTGAATGCTAGGTTGCGATTTTCGTCTCAAAATCGTCGTCTTTGAAAGAGCTGTATTTGCAGTCCTTGCATTAAAAAATTAATTGTAATAAGAGTTTCAATACTACAGCTATATACCTAAACACATAAAATACTTTAACATGCATATCTTCTAGAATCAGAAATCAAACTAAATTCAAAACACAGAGAAAGAAGATATACAAACCTGGCCATCTGAATCAAAAGCTAAGCAGGCAACTCCATGTGTATGTGCATCCTTAAGAACAGACACAGTCTGTACCCGGTAGGAGTCCCAGATGCAAATGTAAGGGTCCTTCCCAACCTGCCCTGTAGCTACTAAAGTTTTATCCGGGTGAACTGCAAGGCTGAAATAGAACATAGCTTAAGTTATAATACACTTTCTGAATCAATAAAATAGTATCAAATGCAAAAATTAAACTAAAAATTAATTTTTTTTTTATTTCTCAGAAACTTCAGCTCCTTTTGATTTATTGGAATGATTATATCAACTGTCTTCAAAACTCAGTTATCCCGTTATTTACTGCTATCTTAAAAGAATGTTTAGCTGAGACTGACATGGCTAGTGCAGAATACAATTTATCATGTAATAATATTTTAATTAGAAAATTCAAGGAAAACATAACCAGAGAATTTTTGAATACTTTTGATCAACAAGCTGTATGAACACACAGTCTTTTATCTTAGTCTTTCATAGCTTTATATAGTCAGTGGACGCTCTTCTACAATTTATTCCTCTTTCATGCATCAAATATTCTGAAATACAGACCAGTGGCTGAATAACAGATATTTTTCACTATGAAAAATATATGCAAGAAATCCTCTCATCTTTACATGTTTAAAGGTGGTAACCTCAGAAGAGACAGAGAAATAAATTGTTTCTCCTATATTTGAAGAACAATAATACGTGTATTTTAAGATCTACTTTTAATTACTAGTGCCTCAGGAGAGGTAAAATTTACTGTATTAGTTTACCTCATTTTCTGTAACAGCCAGTAAGAAATAGTACTTTGCACAAAGACTGACACATCAAGCAGAATTTCTACTACTTAAATCCAAGAAAGGTACCAATGTTTCAGAAACTGCTTCCTGGTTTTCAATGATTAACTCCACTGGTGTTCAGAAGACTTGCTTTGACCAACTCTTTCTTACGTATTTCTTAAACACAGACCACTCAACTTTTTTATTCTCTGTAGTATTTGCACAGAGGTATGTTACCACAAGGTGCATTCTAATGCAGGCTCTGTTAGCAGAACCAAGCTATATTTTTGTTCACATCTCCACCGTGTCTTTTTCTCTCTCACCCCTGCCCAAGTGTGAATGCTAATATTTACTTCCATTTTGGTGTTTTGGGACCATTTCTTGTGGATGCTAAATATTTTCTGGAACCAAGCAGTAGCATCATTAAAATAAAGAAAAATTTCCTGCTCACACAGAACAGATTTTCATTGTAACACAAAAGACAAAAGGCTGTCATTTAGCAAACTTCATCCCACATTAACAAGAGGAATGCAGGCTATCAGTAGTGACACAGTACCAGAAGCTGCTCTTTGCCATTACTCTGAGCTATTGTCAAGCTACCCTTCAACCCCTGAGGTATTCTCTTTGACACAACCCAGAGGCTCTAGTTTGAAAATCTAGCTTGGGGATGTTAATAATAAAAACCCCTCCCTAAAGTAATATGAATACAAAGGCAGTTTTACGTGGTTATCCAGGAAACAAATTTGAACAATGTCCGAGTACATGAGCTACAGATGGAATAAGGAAAAATATCTTATTAATAAATTGCCATTCAACAGATGGCTTAGGGCAGCTGAATGTTTATTCTATCCCAGGAACAGATAATACAAATTTTTAAGAAGAATTCATCAAAAAACTCAAGGAAGTTTCAAAACCTTATGTTTTCATGTTAAAGAACAATTCACACAAAAAGAACAATTTTAGCACAATGCCCAGTAAAACTGCTTTATCTGTTCCTGCTCATTCCTCCTTTCCTTCATAGACTTGGATTCTACGGATTATACTGTGTGTCAAGTAGTTCACCTCAATTCTAAACCTGTAAGGCGAATAAGGGATGACTCCACCATACTTAAGCTGTGATACCTATAATTAAGTTAGAATACTTTTCTTCAATGATAATAACCACATGGAAAAGATTAATTGGGCTAATCTATCTCACTGCTAGAACAGAACTGCAGCTTAATTACATCTACCACTGTTTTGTACAGTTTGATTTTCACATACTAGAACTTCCTGTTTTACATTTTGTATTTCCATTCCTGGATATAAGGTTAAGAACAAGAACACATTTCCTACAACATAAATATGTCTGTACTGAACGTATCTGTTATTTGTTTTATCCTTTTTGACGCATGAAGTCAACCAGTGGGGGAACTAAAATTAGGAACTAATATAAATTTTTGGCACCTAAATAAGTAGTCTGATTTTTCAGAACTGCTAAGGACATTCATCTCCCGCGAACAGCCTTTACAATGCACTAGAGCTGCCTACGTTCAGTCTGGCTGTTAGATAACCAAGTGTCTATTTTTGGCAGAGAGAACAGTGGGTTACAGAGTAAGGAAATGAAGTCCAATTTTAAGAACAAATCTTGGTGACTGTTTGATACCTGCATATATGATTTACGTGTTTGTTGTGAAATAAAAATATAAAAATTGTATGCACAACTATAAAATATGCAGTATGAGTCTGTAATGGTTTCAGCTGGGATGGAGTTGACTTTCTCGCTAGCAGCTGGTGTAGTGTTACATTTTGAATTTGGGATAAGAAATACTGTTGATAGCGCACTAATGATTTTGGCTGTTGCTTGGCACTCAAGGCCTTTTCTGCTCCTCACATCGCCCTGCCAGCAAGTGGCCTGGGAGTGCACAAAAGGTGGGAGGTGACACAGCTGGGACAGCTGACCCAGACTGACCAAAGGAATATTCCATGCCATATAATGTCATGCTCAGTATATAAACCTAGGGGAAGAAGAAGGAAGGGGGGGACATTTGGAGTTGTGGTGTTTGTCTTCTCAAGTAACTGTTAAGCGTGATGGAGCCCTGCTTTCCTGGAGACGGCTGAACACCTGCCTGCCGATGGGAAGCAGTGAATGAATGTCTTGTTTTGCTTTGCTTGTGTGCACAGCTTTTGCTCTACCTATTAAACTGTATTTATCTCAATCCACAAGTTTTTTCCTCACTTTAACTCTTCTGATTCTCTACCCCATTGCAACCGGGGGGAGTGAGCGAGTGGCTGCATGGTCCAGGTTGCCAGCTGGGGTTAAACCATTACAGGTCACTTCCTGTCTTCACATCCTAAGATTTCCTGCTGGCAAAGATTCTGTGCCCTTTCCCTGCCTTTTAAAATGAGTATACACTTCACTGCTTGTGTTTTGAACTATTAGGTTTCTTCAACCTTTCTAAGCAAACATCCTATCCTGTATCTAAAGCACTTATAGTGATACCACATCACTATTTGCATCACTGGAAAATACTGAAATACTGTGATAATGAGCGCAATATGAAAATTTAATTAGAATAGATTAGGCATTCAAAAAACAGCAATTTATGGTATAGAAAAATATTATGAGGGAATTACTTCCTATTTCTTCCCACAGGAAGAACATCTAGAAATACAAAAGCCTTTATTATGCAACCAGACAATTTTCTGCAAGTCACAGGCAACAGGTCTGCAGAGAGCTGTCTGAGATGCATTAGGGTACATCAGAGCTGTTTGACTAAAGCGAATGGCTGGACCACTGAAGACAACATCTCTGAGCAAGTCATGGATTTCTTCACCCCCACACTTCCTACCACACCACTTTACCTCCCTAAGCCTGTAACTCCCTTGCTCTGCTCATCCACCAGAGTTTGCACAGTCTTATCAGTGGATTTACATTGGCAGACCTATTCTCAGTATTGAGAATACATAACAGTTCCAGTACCTAATAACAATAACAAAAATAAATAAACTGGGAAAATAAAATCAAGACTTTTCTCTTAAATTGATGAACATTTCTCTTAAATGCAATTCAGATAATTCCCATGCTTTTCCCATAAATGCAGTACACAAATTATGGTAGCAAAAACTTTACTATCAATGAGCAGTGAGAGCAGGGCTGCTCCGTGAGGAAAGACGAGCAGGGAACCGAGGGCAGCCGTGGCACGTGCAGCGCCCTCACTGACCAGGGTGTAGACCCACAAGATCTAAGTGTGTGGGCAGAAGAAATTTCACAAGAAAATTTCTCCCTGCTTTCCAGGTTTGTGGAAAAGGAACTGGACACTCTCTTGCTAAAGAGTTGGGGTGGGAATGGAAAGGATAAAAGTAGCAGCAATTGCTGCTGGTACTGCTTGCTGGTAGTGGCGGTCACTTCCCCACACGACTCGACCTTCTCTCTGTGGGAACAGTAACAGGAGCAGATGCACACGTAGGGTAAGAGGCAGAGATCAACTGCTTTGGAAGTGCACACTACCTTCCTTCCAGGGAAGGCAAAGGAAGCAGACTGCCAGGAATCCCCTTGCCGTTCTGAGCAGCTGAATGCTTTTGTGTATGCATAAAGCTGTGAATCCCCAAAGCACTCTGATGTGTTTGCAAAAAATGTCTTTAACAACAAGTACCTCGATAGGCACTTCTTTTAAGCAAACAATCCATGGAACCAATAAGCTTTAGGTAATATTTTAACATTACACCTTATTAATAAACAGGTCTATTAGGAAGAAGAGATTTCAGGGAACATTTCCTTTTCCCTCCCTTCCAAGATCAACAATTCTGAATCTAGCATCCAAGGCTGGAACCCTGTTAATTTAAGATAATTAAAAATGCCAGTCACGTGTTCCGGCAGGGGCTGATGAAATGCTTTATAAAAGTCATTAGTGGATCCATCTGGTCTAGGGGGCTTGCCAGATGGTAAACTCTTACTACCTCCACAATTGCTGTTGTAATACTACCCCACTCCAAGATTTTCTTTTTCCTTTACAAGCACATTAGAATTTCAAGAGACTTAAAGTATTTGTTTCTTGTCTATATCATATTTTTTTGGTTTTCTGTAACAGGTTCCGTACACTTATATACATATAATACAGAACTCAAGTTTAAAACAGAGATGGAACCAAGTAGAAAAGTTTGGATACGGAATGCAAACTACTTCTAGTAGTTGAATTGAATATTAAATTGTTTAATTGAATGTTACATTGTAATTTCTGGATTTAAATTGTTCCCAGACTGGGGATAGAAAATTTTTTTCTTCGCAAAGCACATAGTGAAGATACCAGAGAGTTACACATGCTAGAAAGAATGGATGGCTGGGAAGAACAAAAATGGATGAGGGAATTGATGATGGTTGAGGAAGAGAAGTTTCACGGAGAGAAGAGAAGGCTCAGGGTGGGTTTAATGACACATCTTCCTGAACATCAAAAGCAGTTATAGAGAAGGGGAGGTACTCTTTTCACAAGGATGCACGATGAGAGCACAAAAGGCAAGAGACAAGATGCTTCGTGGGAAATTTTTTCTGGATACAAGAAAAACATTCTTCACCATAAGAAGAATTAAAGAATGGGATAGGTTGCCTAGAGAAGTGGTAGAGTCCCCCTTGTTGGAAATGATTGAAGACTTACTTGGCTTGACAGGACCCTGGATAATCTAAGCTAAGGCCATGCTCTCAAGGGAAAGTTGGACTGGATGATCTCCGGAGGCCCCTTTCAAACTAGACTTTTTTATGATTCCAAATACTTAAATACATCAAGAAAGTCTAAAGGAATCAAAGTAAAAACCCATTTTGGCTCACAGCAGTTCACTTGCATTAGATAATTGCTCTTTGATGCTGCAAAAAGAAAGCAACTCCTGTTATCTTTAATACATACACATGTAATTGATATGTTCCTTGAGATCTTGAAATGGGTGTATCAGATAAGAGACAGATGTTTAAGACTCACTATTCTGGGTCTTTTAAGTACATTGCTGCACTATCTTATTTATCAGGTAGTCAAAATACTTTTTCACTGCAGCAGCCAAAGGCCGAACATTTGCTTTTATAGTTTTGAGTGTAAAAGTGTTCAAGGTATGTTTTCTGTTTATGAACACCATATTAAATTGAATGTTTTTATAACCATCCTATTAACTATTCCTTGATTAACGTGAATCAAGCAAATACATTTTTCATACAAACTAAAACTAGTTCCCAGAACGTCCCACCTGACAAACAAGAATTGATTTTTGAAAGAGGAAGTAAACACCTACAGTTCTGAATGTAGTCAATGCAGACTGTGATTGAAAATCACCGTGTTAGATGGATTTGTCATCCCTCTCTTGACAATGCAATTCATTCCCAGTGCTAGGGCCGTTTTGCACCTTAAAGCAGCATGCAAATTTCATGCTATTCTAAAATAACTCTAGATAGTCAGACACTGATAAATTATCCCCTACTTCAAATCCATCCTGTTTTAAATTTGCGATGACTTTCATGTTTAGACAAACCTTTACAGAATTATGCAGTCTTATGTAACACAATCCTATACAAGACTTGGGGAGAAACATGAGGTAAATTTAAAATCAAATTCCATAGCAATGCAGATCCTCTCTCTATATGATTAATTCTCTTCAGAAATAAATGAAAGAATTTATGCTCAAAATCTGCTACAAACCCTACAGTTTAACAGAACAGAGAACACAGCAGGTATTTCCTCAGAATTTAGGTCAAACTTGTTGTGAAGTACTCAGGGCACTGACTGTGCCACGCTTGAATGATGGACAGATAAATAACACAGCTACGTTTTTTCCTTAAGACTTTTTCTCTATAGCAAAAAATATCTTTGAAGAAAAAATATTTCCAAGAAGCTGCAAGCCTGCCCTGAAATAGGCCATTACGTGCCAGTAGGTATTTTCTTCTTGGTTGCCTCCTTCTGCTCCACACTGTTAGTTCTCAGTCCGAAAAGAAGTCACACTTTCATGATCCTGACAGGCCAGCAGGCACGTCTGAAGAGCAGGGATCTTTTTCAGCTACATTTTACTGCTCACACAGTGCTAAGGACAGAGCTATCTTCACATGTCAGTGAAGAACGCAAACGCTCTTTCAGGAATTCCTCATTTCACAGAGCAAAAGGAGCGTCTATTCTCAGTTGTGGGGTCAAAAGGGAAGACTACAACTCACTGTACAGACAGAGCAATATTATTAGCAAAATAAGGCAAGGTGCAGCCTGATCCCTATTTCTGAATACAACACAAAACATAACCAAGCCTAAAAAAAAAAGGACCAATGGAATAAAGACTAGCAGTTAAGTGGAAGCAACCATGGGGACCTGCAGGAGCAAGGGAAAAACAGGAAGGAAAGGGGAGCTAGGAAAAAGGAAAGACCAAAGCAACCTGCACAGACCCCACTAGATCAGGCTGTAAAAATGGAGAGGAATCTTAAGAAGAAAACTCCAGAAATCTGACAGGCTTATTCTGCATATCATCTCCTCCCAGATGACTTCCGACACACAAACACCACAGCTATAATTTGAGGAATATCAATCTCTTAATAACGAAGGAGATTGCATACCCAGCTCCCAAACTTTTGCTCATCCAGTGACCCCCACAGGCGGTAAAGAGCTGGCAGGCAGATCACACATCAGGATGACCAATTTTATTTGGCACGTACCACAGTGCCAGTGATAGAGGCTATGGAAGTGCACTGCAGGCATATGAAAAGTCTCACTGGGAGAGCAGAAATAACAGCTCTGATACATGCAGACTCTGTGTGTGTGCATATATATGCACGTGTAATACAATTAATGCACACATGCATACAACTGAATTACTTTATACACATGTGAACATAGAGCTGTAATAATACTTCTAAATATACAAAATATTGCCACCCACTTGTTGCAAACAACTCAAGTACAGAACATATTTGTCCTGAAAAATGAGAATATAAATGTTGATGGAAACACCACTTGGTAAGGGAAATAACAAAATTTTAATTTACTGGCTTGATTTTTATATGGTAATACCTTGCTTATTCATAGTACAGGAGAGTATATGTATATAGAAATGTTTCTAAGACCATCTGGCAAATAAAGCATTTTTTAGGTCTAAGTTCTTACTAACTATTCTACTGCTTGCTTCCCCCTTCCTCATTCCATGTGTAGGAAGAGGAGTGATACAGTTAGAGGTTCTAGCATTTATTCATCATTCTGCACTGGCTTCCTACCTAGACCAAGTCATTGCAGGCTAACTTTCCCAGCAGCAGTTTCTGAATTTGGTGGCCTGTCTCAGACAGCTACCATCTGGTTGTCAGAGGAAGTAAACACCTACAGTTCTGAATGAAGTCATTGCAGACTGTGACAGAAAATCACTGTGTTAGGCTTGGCACTCCTAACCGGTCCTGGCCACAGACTGAGTCTAAGTTTAATCATTTATGAAGTGGATGTGCAGCTCAGCTGTGCTTAATAAAGGTCTTTGAAGCACACTCATTAATAGCTGTTGTTATGCTAAAGTATACTTAAAGTGTTCTGGGAATATGCAAGGGGCATTTTGACAAGAATTTTATTTCTATTTCCCAGAACGCACAGTGGGGTAGAACGGTGGGGGAAGCATGCAGTTATAACCATTCCTGCCTCTCTCAAATTACTTCTCTTTGTCCTTGAGAAATTACTGCTGACCGGCTCCCTGTGCCAGTGTTTGTTATTCAAACCTATGGTTATTCCACCACATTTCAATAAAGTTTGTTTGGCTGCTCAGTGCTCATTAAAATTCTTGACAGATCAGGCCCGTAAGGCTGTGTAAGTAACCTTGCAGAACACGGAGTTTGTGGTTGCACTGCAGAATTAGAGGTGTCACACAGTCAGGTCAGATTTAACGACTAAATTGCTTTTGATCAGGTGATTAAAATTTCCCCAATAACAGAAGGGAAAGAAGTAAGAGAAGAAAACCTCTTGAAATGTAATGTTAGGAGCAAAAATGTTCTGCACTTTAATTAATGCCAGCTCTGATTTACACTCATATGCATCTGTACGCAGAGAAAAATTTGGCAGATTTACTAAGAGAGACAGGCACTGCAGCACAGTCCTACAGCATCGTGGTTCCTCATCACACATGGCCGCAGTAACACAAAGGTCACAGAGTTCCTCCAATGATGGGTTTTTCTCATGCATATTTATTTCATATATCTCTCATGGATATTTTGCAACTCTGAGCTTCTGCCAGTGAAAAGTCGTCCTAGGAGATTTTATCCAAAGCCCGTTTAATAACATTGAAAGTTAAGTATAAACAACTGTTGATGTCCTCATGAATTGTGCTTTTTGAGCGACAAGTGATCAGGGAAAAATATGCAGTATTTCGTACTAGCTTCACTACACCAAACAGACCCTACTGTGTAATTCTGAACTTAAACTACCATATACCAGTTCTCCCCTTCAGCTTTCACATGCATGCACAGTTACCATCTGAGTCTAATTATATTTGCGTTCACGAGGATGCTTGCAGCGTGCTGCAATATCTGAAAATAACCCTCAAAATGACACAACTATGAAATTTCCAGAACTTTTCATATGTAGCATGGTATGACTATTTTTTCAAGAAAGACCTAAAGATATACTGGAAAGAGAGGGTCTTGACCCACGTCGAGAGAAGTACAGAGATGCTGCTAAACAAACATAAGCTGGATAAAGTTGTGTTGACGTGTGGGGTTTAGCCAAAATAGCTATAGTAGTTTTTCTGGCCATAAACAAAACTTACTGGCTGTGTGTGTGTGTGTGTGTGTGTGTGTGTGTGTGTAAAAAGAGCAGGAAGCTACCAAACTATCAATTAGAATGGAGAGGGAATAAGCTTTTCAGACACTTGAAGGATTTCTGGATAACCTCTTGCTGCACAGCCTCATTCTTTGCCCTGCTTGAAAATTATAGGTATGCAAGTCTGAAAATCATAGCAACCACTAAAAAATGAGAGGTAATGAGACTGTAAAGACTTTACCCAAAAGACAGGTAAATAAATACCCAGGACAGATACAAATGGCTCTTCTTGATTTAAGCACTGATTTGACAAAATCAGAGGATGGACCTGAATCAATCAGTTGGAAAGGAAAATGTAGTAGGATTGGAGACTAAAAACAGAGTCAGGAAAAGCTATATTTAGTTCAGCATTGTATTTGCCCCCTAACCTATTCTATGTTTATGATAGTTAAATGGACAGTGTAAAATATTTTGAAATAACATGCACATAAAACATCAAGTAGATGCTTGGTCTATGATGTTGAAATAAAAATATCAATATAAGTAGTATCAGGTTAACTCAATGGTTTTTCAATACATGGAAAACTAATTATACGCTGCTGTAAATTTAGTATTGCTCCATAGAAACTAGCAAAATTTTCATGTTCATCTGGTATAAAGAATCTTAAGGCCAGTCTGAACACTGTGACTGAAAATACAAATTATACATCAGATAAAAACTGTAAGTTAAGAAATCATGGCCGCTGCCACATGTTGTAGTCTCCTTTATTTCCAGGGTTCACCCTATTTCCATCTGACTGTTGAAATACAAGATTCAAAGTGCAGTCAAAACAGATGACACCAACTGTGCATTGCTGCTAGTAATCAAACTGTTTATTTTTCTGATTTCATCACACTCTAGAGCTGAAACAGCTAAAAAGGGACTGAACGTAGCTATGCCTTTTCTCCCAAATGCAGAGATGTGATCATAATTCAGGAAAAATTAAGCCAACAGCTCTAAAACCAGTGGTCACAATGAATAGCAAATATCTGTGCACTAATTAATTGCCCACAGCATGAAGATGTCAATCAAGTTGTACTAGTGTTGCTGCAGATGGATCCTATGCTTCACAGCACAGCTGAAGGTATTCTTTCCCAAGGCTGATTCAGTAATTAACTGCTTTAGGATTTCCTGCATCTACTCTACCTTTTGTGTAGCTAACAGTCATCACTGAATACAGCTATAACTATGCAGATAACTCAAGACACAATCCAAGTCAAAACATTTGCAGAAACACCTAAGAAAGAGGAGAGAGGAAATGGGAGGAAAATCTTGGAAATGGGACGGACAATAGATATAGCTAACAAAAAGAGGAATCAAGAGAGCGCTACAAAATGAATAAAACAGAAGACATGATAAAAATAACCAAAAAGCCCAGAGAAGAACAGTCAAGGAGAAACGGGAAATATTTTAGAGAACAAGGAAAAAAAACCCAGCCACTGTCATAACTTTTCTGGATCACTCCCACTTTAATTTTTAGTTTAAGAGATTTCATCTCATCCTGTTTAAAAATCTCTGGGTATATTCACATCTATGACAAGTTGTATGATCTGACAAAACTCATAGGCTCTTGTTGAAACATTCACACTGGGATAATAGTATTGTTTGCATAGGTCTGCCTTCAACTGATTAGCAGAAATAAGGATTTTAAGCCTAAGGAAACAGTTCTTATTCCAACTGCGATGAAATGCGTGGTGCTACAGCTGCGTCTTACTCAAGCATTCTTCTCATGATAATCCTGTCATACAACATTTTGAATTTAAGCACTTTAATGGAAAGAAGAATGGAAGAGCAAGAGCTTGATTCAATAACACATCAAACAAATGCATGCCGAGCTGCATTTGACTGGTCAGAAGCAGACAATGACTTTTTACGCAGAAAATCTACAGATGTCTACAGAAATGATAAATGTGGCAATACTAAATGGGGCTAGAGAAAAACATTAATTTTTAGATGCCCTAGACTATGGGGAGTTTTCAGCGCTACTAAGAATGCTTTTTTCTCCTTTGAACATTGCCAGCTGACGTTTCTCATTATCTCACAGAAATGCAAAGCCAAGACCAGCAATCCTGTTACTTTTCAAAAACACTGTATCATACATCAGATCATCCTGAGGGAGATAAAAGAATTTTCCTGTGGTGGAGAAGGGATTTAAGTTTACTTTCATACTTTCTGAATGACAACAGTCCATATTCTGTGGCCAGTTATACCTACATAAACTAGCAGACCTCTAGGTATAATGAATGGCAGAACCTTGCATAGTAAATAGGAACTGGAAGTATCTACATTAGCCAACTGCTGCAAAAAGCAGTTAATCTTTGTTGACCATGCTGTAGTAAAAGACACGTAGCACAGTGAAGCATTGGCTACATATATAGGTATAGTGCAGTTTTAGGACTTCTGCTAGGCAGCAATAAAATTTCATCAAACTTCTACATCATTGTGGTTAAGTGTCTGAGATCAGCTATGCTCAGTTGCAATTCTGAGTTGTACTTCTGCTTTGCCTAAATTGAGACACCTTGCTCTGTAAAAACTGCAAAGAGGACAGAATTGTTAATGACATTTTGTAGTAGTCTGTGGAAAGCTCATATTCGCTTTGGCTCTCAGAGAAATTATTTTCCACCGTACTTTAGAGCTTAAAAAATAGCAGAAACAAGAAAGCAACTCTTGTATGATTTTACAAAATTCCCACTCCGTTTGGCACGCTGAAGTGAATAACAACTAAGATTACGTTGGAGCAGAAAATATTGAAGAGCACACTGAAACCATATTTAACACTAAAATGGGTCTATACTCTAAATTCCTAGTTATAGTGCATCAGTGGCAAGGGCATGAATATCAGTTTTATGAGCACTCCTGCCAGGCTTCTGAAATTGTTTCACCAGCTAACTGTGTAGAACACAAATACAAACACTAATCCTAAATATTTAACAATTGCTTTTAACAAATACATATCATAAACCCAGTTCCCCTTTTTCTAGCAATTAAAAACCCAAGAAGTTTCTATACAATAATCCCTGAACCAGTTTTATTTTTTGAGAACTGCACTTATGAAAATAAATACGATAGTTGTTAGCTTGGTTTGTATTGTCTGACACAACCTGAAGATTATAAGTATCAAGGGTCTCTTTTGTATGGGATAGATTATACAAAGATTCTGTATCTCAGTTTCCAATTACCACGACAAGATGCTGCTAGAGCACATCTAGCAGTAGACTTCCATGCTAAACTTACATAACCAAATTTATCTAGTTTTCCAGAGCCTATTCTAGCTACCGTATACAAAAGGCACGTCACCCAACTATAGCCTATTATTAAACAAAAAGCAGCTAAGTATAATTATTTTTTAAAACCAAAATAGAAAACAACTAAGGATTAAAAAGAAAGCCTTGGTTTCACCATACTCTGCTATGCTTCTGATGATGAAGTTATGCAGCATCATGATAAAACCAACAAACTGGTTCACCAATAACATATCAATACTCTGCACATAAAATCCAGAAATGTGAGCGGTAGAACACCAAAGAAACACACTTAGAAATTGATGCTGATGAGAATTTTCCACTGCTTACCTTTTAGCCTTCTCCCCTTTTCACCACAGGCTTTGTCAGTCATTGCAACTCAGCTGATTTCAGCTACTGCTGATTTGTAACCAAGTAGAAGATTGCTTTTGACTACAAGTTAACCATGCTAAATTTGAACCGCTAGGTAAGGGAAAGATCTACATTTTAACATATAAATATTTTAAGGTTTAGTTTTTTGTTTGGAAAAGCATTAATAAGCAGAATAAGGGCTTACCAAGTCCTCTGAGCAGCTTCTCTGCATCCAGTTTAACAACTGAATTCTGCATCTAACCCACAACTATTTTCATTCCCTCTTCCAGCTGATCCACATTTGTTACAAATTGACTACCCTGGCAAGTCCAGGTGCAGGTATTTTAATCGCCCATTGCTATTTGCAACTTCTTTTATTTTTTCAAGTTCAGCAGGTTAAGCAGAGGGACACCTACATTTCCTATTAAAACTACTAAAAATACTGTAAGAACTAGATAAACACATGAAAAGGCCTTAAAAATCTTCCTTCACTCAACACCTACAAATATCGTTGGGTTTATCTTTACAGAAATCACTAAAAGAGTATGAAAATATTACCCTTTACCATAGAAGCATAAAGCTCCAAAACTATGTGAATTAAACAAGTTTCTCTCACCTATATCTGGTGAAAGACAGAAATTAACTTTGGCCATTTTTAGAACTTAACTGTATATAGAAATTACAATCAGGAAAAGGTTTATTTTATTTTTTTTATGTCTTTCCTGGTTCATTGATCATTGTTATGTGTCAGAATAATTTTATGATGTGTAATATTCAAATAAAATTTGTATTGTCTCTCAAAAAATGTTTTCATTTTTCCACTTTTAATTTTTCTTTAACCCTTACTATTTTCCTGTGATATTGAATATTTCCTCTAGGTCATTTATGCCATGTTATGTAAGTACTTTTTAATGCTTTCCTTAAAAAGAAAGAAAAGAAAAGAAAAGAAAAGAAAAAAAAAGAAATAAGAAACCAAGGAGAAAAAAAGTAAATGGCTTTATTAGTTACTCAGTACATCAGGTTCACCCCAGTGCAGTGGTCCATACAAAAGCAGACTGCCTGAGGAGTTAGAAAGTCCATTAGAAAGTCGATTATATTATTCCATCAACCCACTGTCTAACGAAGTAAAAGAAAGAAGCAGCTTCAAATGTAAATGTTAATACTAATTACACAAGCCGAAGTAAGTTTTTTTTTTCCTTTTGCCTTTTGGAATCTCACAGAAGACTGTATAAGCTCTAAAAAATGTATTTTTTCAGGCTAATGTGGGTATGAGCAGTGCTTTCAGATGAGAAACTGTAGTTCATCAGGACTAGAAAATCAAATTACCTCTTAGACTTCTATGATATAAAACCTTATTCTTGAGATTATAATTCCAAAAATCAGGACTTAATACCAACATAGCATTTTAATGATATTTAGGAAGAATACACGGACTTCCTTTAATATTTGTGATAATTATTTGAAAGCATATTAAGGCTATATATGTGTGCAAAATAATGTATATACAACATAAAGAGTACGCACGTGCAATCTACTATACAGTCTATATCTAAGAAAGCCCATGGTATGTATCTGGGATACTGTATAAAACACAAAATGCAGGTGCATCAGACATTCCTTGTCTCTGCTCTGCCGCCAAGATTCACAAGCTCCTCTCCTGCAGGTCCCAGCAGAATCTACTTCCCCCCAATGTCTCTATCCTACAAAGGGAGGCATCGTAAATTAGTATTACTAAAAGCAATAGAAAGGATAGATAAAGTTCAAAGAGGCTCAAGCTGTCTACCTTAATGACAGGAAAAATTCTGGAAATTCTTATGTTGTGGACAGTCATATTTTACCAGAACAAATCAAAGAACAGGATGAGAGTGCCCAGTGCATCTCCTCAAACGTATTAATGTATTATTGGGAGCAAACCAAACGTATTATTTGGCACTGCATTCGTAAATATGAATTTCCATAAAGGATAAGGCCATACAACAAAGTTGTCTTAATATGTTCCAAGCTTTGGCTGCAACGCTAAAAGAACTATATACAGATTTCATTCTTCATTAGTTTCAGAACAGAAGTGTATGACAGCAAATACAACTACTAGAAGTGAAATAAATCAAAATGCTGTTTTCCCAATAATTGTTTACACAATTATAATGTTTTATGTGCATATTAAAATGTAATTTAAGATTCAAATACAATAAATCTGCCTAATTCAAATGACAGCATCTACAGGGTCTATGGGATATACCATATATACAGCATATTCAGGGCATAGCTTTTAAAATTTTGTGTTGCAAAACAGCTTCTGAGCTGATTTGGGTATTCATATCTTGTGTTGTTCTCCCAGTACAGGCAAACAGATAAAATGGGAGGCAGACATATTTTAAGTAACGGTGCACTGGAGGAATTCCCAGATTTGCCATAGAAGGAATAATAAAACCAAGGATAAGTTTGCCCTTTTTGAGTTCCATGCTAGTGGTACCCAAGCTAGCTAGTTTAAAATATCTCCAGGAACGTTATAGTTTGCAGTACTAAAACACACTTGCAGCTCAGCCAACAATACCGCCATCAATATTTTCTGATTACACTTGTATTTTTGAAAGCAAAAGATTAATACATCCAACTGATGCACGACACATTATTCACATTCTTCTCTGTCTTGCAAAAATATCCAACTAGATGAGAAACAACTAGAATTTTAATACATGTTAATTTGTGCAATGCATTTTGCATAAATTTGCTTTTATTTCTGTATTATGCAGGCAGCTGGAATAAGTAAAAAAAGATTTGGAATCATCTCAGAATTAAAAAACAATTTGAAAGCGAAGGCATTATTCCATATTCATGATTGAAATATTAAAATAGTAGAATTATGTATTTTGGCTTTTATGATCTCATAATGAAGTCATAAATATATTTAGAAATGTCTGCATTTTTACTTTGGAAACAAGCTTCATAGCCTGACTGGAACACACCTTAAAGAAACAAAACAAACTGGGTTTTTTTCACATGGCATTAGGTAATCATATCTTTTTTATTTAATTGGAAAATGAATAAATTATGGCATTTGAGTTTAATAATATTTGTGTTATCTTACTTGGCTGAAAATATGGCTCATGGACCATTTTTTAAAATTTTTTTTTTAAACTATAGTTTATGATGGCCTATCAACATTAAAGCAAGTCGGTGCTCCACATTTTAGAAAGATTAGAAACTAAGATTAATGAAGTTAAAAGCATATAACAGACTAGGGACAGCGATATGTATCAAATGCTAATACACGGGACTCTGCCAAGCAGATCCCTGAAAAGGCCAAATTCTGCTCTCTTGAAATCTGGGTTTGTGATCTTGTTTAATTGTTGTGCTGCCATCTCTCAGGATCCTGAATTCCACCACCTCACGATCAGTGCAGCCAAGTCTGCTCCTGACCTTAACATCCCTGACCAGTTCTTATCCGTAAATACAAGGGCCAACAGGATGTCACCCCTTCCTGACCACAACAGAATAAATCATAGAATCATAAAATAATTTAAGTTGGAAGGGACCTTAAAGATCATCTAGTTCCA
>RSEF01000003.1:2813167-2875275 GCA_003993805.1 Himantopus leucocephalus
AAAAAAAAAAAAAAAAAAAAAAGGAACGAAAGAAAAATATTAGTTTGACCTACGTGCCAGAGTTATGGCACTCTTGTACTGGGATTTGGTGAGTGTAAAGAAAGCTACACCTGCCTTCTGCAAGACATCAGAATCGGTGAGTGAGGGTCCCAGCTCTGGAAAGATCAAGGTGCTGGATCCACGATTTTGCAGCACTGTTGCACTAAGATATTCCCAGTGCATTTCTGTACTGAGAGGAAATGCTTTGCTTTTGGTGCAGTGCAATAGAAAAACTTACCTTCCCTCTTATTATTGTAACATTTTGAAGCTTTGCTACAAAAATAATAATAATCAACAGTATCTAGAAACCCAGCTTTCACCCAGACTGCTGATAACAAATCTGAGCTGCTTTAAAACGACAGGTAGAAGCTGAGCTGTAAGAAGCAAGGAGGGGGTATTCTGCCAGCCCTACATTCTCCTCCCTTCCCTTGAAACCCCACCCCACCCCACCACCAGAAAAGTCAGCCCCCTTACCTGATAATATCATCGTTGTGCCCGAGGAAGAATTTCTGGCTGTGCTCTCTGGTGTTATAAACCACGCCGACTCCAGCCACGAAGTAAACCACCTCTTTGCCTGCCGTGTAGTACAGGTTGTTGCGGCACTGGTGACCCCTGTACCCGTAAACCCACTCCAGACGGAGCTGGCATCTAGGAGCTGTCCGATCCGCCATGATAACCAATCCCCTCTCCCCACAAGCACGCACAAAACCGAGCGCTGCCCCTCCTCCCCTTAACTCCTTCCCCCGTCGGGGTTTTCCCCTTTAAAACGTTAGCGATCCCTGCCCAGCTGCCGAAGCTTCAGGTGGCACTTTCGAGCGACGATCTTAAACGGAAAACGCGTTCGCGGATCAGGTCTGCTGCCGCCGCCGCTCTTACCGCTGCGCTGCCACCATAATCTGCTCCTGCTGCTGCCCAGGACGAGCAGCTGCCGCTTCCCCGCCGCTGCGCGACCCAGGCAACTTCTTGGGGGAGAAGGGAGATCACAAAAATACACCTACATAAGCAGCAGACAGGGCTTTTTCTTTCCGAAGGCAAAGTAACTTCCGTGCGTCACCGTCACCACCACCTGCCAAAGGCTCCCTGCAGCATCTCCCGTATTGCACCTTCTTGGCTTACTGCAAAAAGCTTCCTGGGTGCTCTTCTCTTTAAGATATCTATCTTTGGGTCAAAACTGAAAGAGAGAAGAAGAAAAAAAAAAACAACCCTGTTTTTGAATTGCAGAATGCACGTGTATTTAAAATGCAAAGGGACTACTGGNGGGGGGGGGGGGGGGGCAGTGTTTGGATCCGTGCTGTGGCAGTTCTGAGTGGTTTAGGGTCTTCTAAGCCTTTCCAGCAGGATCCAATGCTCTGAGTCTTCATATCACATACTATGGAAAGACAGGATTCGTATGCAACGTCCAGCATAAATATGGTAATATTACCCCATCTTTCCTTATCCGCCAGCAACCAAAAACTTCCTCCTCTTCAAGTCTACAGCAACTATGTAATTAAAACAATTTTATGTTCCCATTTCTCAGCTGCAACCGACTCTGATAACCCATTAAGGGGGATGACGACGACAACTTGTGTTTTTTGATTTATTTAATGTCATTCTTTGGAATGATATTCTTAAGGAACACATTTCCTTGTTTCTCTTCTACTTTTTTTAAGGCAAGATTTGTATTGTCATTATCAGCTGAGTGTAGTTGCTGCATGTTGTCTGTGATAAGACATCCACCACTTCACAGTATATCACTGAACAAGAGATCCAACCCAACGCTCCAGGAACTCGGCCACAACCGCAGGGAAGAGAATGCCAAAACCAGAGGAGCAAACCCGAAGACTCATTCACAGAGCGCGGTGCCAGATGGAAGGGCAGAATAAACGACCCGCCACAAGGCTAACCCCTTTACCTTTCCCCACACCACACGCCTCACGTTCACTACCTGCCCCAACTGAAGAGCAGCGCGTTGACACCGGCTTACACAGACGCTTACAGCGCCGGCAATACTCCCCGGGGCACAGGCAATACAACCCACAAGCGATGCGACCCGCCCTTAATGAATTACGCTCCACGCTTGAGGCAAACCTTAGAGTAAAACCTGGCACCAACACCCAGAGCAACAGTCTCCAGAGGGAGCATCGTCTCTCACGGCCCCCGCTCCCCACCGCGGTCAGCCTGCCGCTGCCCCGCAGCCAGGCTCGCCAGCCGCCGGAGCGACCTCCCCGCCGGGGCGGCTCCCCGCGGAGGGCGGCCCTGCCTCCCCCGGCGCCTCAGGGCCGGGCACTGCCCTCTCCCCGCGGCACCCTGGGCGTGTGCGCAGGGCGGGGGCACGTTCTCCCCTCAGCGAGGTGGAGCATAGGGCGGGGGGCGCAGCGGAGACCCGGCTGGAGCGGCGGCTCCCCCGCCGCCCGGTAACGACCGCCCCTCTCCCCGTGCGCACCGGAGGAGGCAGGCGGCGGTGCGAAGGGACGGCGTTCCCTCAGCGCCCGCGGAGACCGGCTTTGCTTGGCAACGGCGGCGCCCCGCCGTCCCGCCCCCGCCCCGGCCCTCGCGGCGCCTCACGGGGACGCGAGTTCCGGCGGGCCGCCGCCCGGCGCGCGGCGGGCGGGAAGGTGACTACACCTCCCAGGGTGCCCTGCGGCGACGGGCCCACGCGACGGGCGGTTGCTGTGGCGACGGCTCTGCGCAGGGGGCCGGGGCGGCGGCGCAAGGGCCGCGGCGCGAGCGGGGCTGGCGCGCGCGGCCCAGCGGCCGCCCGCAGCTTTTCCCGCCCTTTTGAGGGGGGCTCTGAGGCGGCCCTCAGGCGGGGGGGGGGGGGGGCTCGGGGCTGCCCGGCCTCCAAGGTTTAACTCGCTGTGTACCATGGAGGGAGGTGCCCTGGTTCTCATTTATAATCACACTGTGGGTTACCTCGTGCGTGTATTTCCATCAGCTATCTGAAAAAGAGCGTGAAATGTTGAATAAAAGTTTAAAAGTTCAGATGTCGTGACTCGCTGCACAAGCCATCTGGAAGTTTACACAATAAAACCCATCTTTCTGCTTCTCCTGTTCACAACTGTATCCAAAAGTCTCACAATAATTTAGAAAAATGAAGATACAACAAAATTAGCCCATCCTTTTTTTTTCCACAGTCAGCTTTTAGTTGCATTTGACTGTTTTTTTGAGCAGTTAGCCTGGCAAATCCTACTAACAGTCGCACACCAAAATACACATCTTGTGTTGTCCAAACATACACAGCCATTAAAAAGATTGTCTGTTGTTGCCGAGCACGGCCGGCAATCCATTACTACAAAAGCCCTTTCCAAAGGAATGACAACAGAGAAAGCAGCAAATATATTTACACCTGAGCGCCGATCTCTGCGGTTTAAAATCTGCTGGGACAAGTCCTCTGTCTTGAGTCCGTCTCCCTGTGGTAACACACCAGGCCTACAGGACAGATCGCCCGGGACACCCGGGGAAAAACACCCTCTCTGACAGCCCTCCTCAGGAATGTAGCTGCAAGGACTAATCTACCACTGTTACTCACGTTAAAGTCAGTTCTGCACGTAATTTGGGTGCTTTTAAAAGCTATTTAAAGTGTTTCACATTCATATAGGGTGTGGCACTTCCATGAGTGCCTTTGTGACTATCTCCCACTCGTTTAGATAAACAAACTTAGGGACCTTGAAATAATACGCAATTGCTAAATCAGCCCTCTCTCTCCTGCCTCCTTTTAGATAACTGTTTAGAAAATGTGTTTAAAATAATGAGTTTCGCTTATTTTCCCTATAACCTGTACTCTCAAGGATTTTGTGAAAATTTCTTTTTGGTGATTGAATTTTCTTTCATGGTGAGTTTTCTGTATTTTTTTTCCCAATTTAAAAAAAAAAAACAACAACACCCAAAGCATTATTACTTTCCTATTAGGAGCGGTCATGTTACTAAAACTGTTCCTCAATACTGCAACCTACCGTTCATCGTCAGTACAGCATAAGTATCACCGATGCTTTCGTGTTTTCTGTTGAGTGTTGACACTGGGTATGAATCTAACAATGCAATTTTTGAGGCAGAGGCTTAATAACATTAGCTTTACTTTAGATTAGCAGCGGTAAAAAGCACACAGGGGGTTCCGGAGTCCTCAGGATCACAAATACGAGGAAGGCTGGGAGGCTGCAATACAAACCAAGACAGAGTATGAACCTCAGTAAAAAACAGCATTTATGTTCAAAAAAAGAGCAGTCTGAATGGGTTTCCAATTTAACATAACTCTTGTAAAAATAAATACATGAATAAATAAATAAGAACATCAAAAGATACATTAAAATTTGCGCTACCATTTTTCCTCCATGTTGTGGCAAGGAGCCTGTTAGCCTAGCCTAGAACATATATCCCGTGACGTTTACTTCTTCTTCTGTTTTAAATGTAAAAACAAACTAACGTAGCATCTTGTATGAGTAGTACCTGAATGACAGTTACCACACTCACTCTCTGCCGAAGGGACCATTCACTGCTGCTGGGGTTTTTGAAGGGTTTGGGGTTTTTTTGTGTGTTTTGTTTGCTTATTTGTTTTAAAGCATGCCTTGTATAGAAGATGCCAGAAAGCACCACATCTCTAATTAACTCCAGTCCTCTGTGGTATATCCTGCCCACTCTATACATATCTAAGAGCTGTGATTAACAATGAACACAGAGGTTTTTCCCTCCCAGAAATGTGTGTTATGTCCTAGATCTTTGCTACACAAAATACCAGTTATAACTTGTATTTTTATGGATGAATGTACGGCAGATGCACTGAGATGGCATATTATTGGTATTTCAAAATAGCTACCTTTTATTTGAGCTGTAAATATTTTTTTTTTAAAATTATATAAAATCTGTAAGAACTTGGGGGTAGGGATCAGCATGAACTATGATCTAGTTCTGTTTGCCTGTTGCCTGGCGTTACATTAATCCAATCCTGATTGATGCCTCTCAGTGATTTTACAATTTAACTGCAAAATAATAGCAGGGGAATTGGCTCTTAAGCTCTTATTCCTTGTGGAGGGAAATACTGATTTGCATTGACGAAACGCTAGAATCAAGCCAGAAATAGTGTTAGGAAAAAAAGAGAGCAAAGAAAAAATTGAGTCTTTTCCATCCTTAAATGCAAAGCAAGCCCATTTCTGAATGATGAAGACATACGACATTCTTTCAAATCCTAGCCTGGAGAGAAAGTCCTCCTGACCAACCATAATACATTCGTTTTGCTGCATGTCTAAGTGCAGTCCAGGACTGCCACATCCAGCAGATCGGTAAAAACCATCTGTCTTAGTCTACGGTGCTCATCCCTGCTCAGAGCCCAGAGGTACAGAGTAAAGGGCACGGTCCGCAGAGATCCAGCCTGATTGAGTCCCTCGTACAGCTGTGGGACTGTGGCATTGCCAACACAGTGCAACTCACTGCTGCACCTCCTGCCTGAAGGGTCTCCCAGACCTGATCTCTAAGGGGTTACTGCCAGCCTTTACCCAGACAGGCACGTGGGGCTTTTCTGTAATATTTTCATGGAATCTCAGTGATCAGTTTAAAATTACTACCACCATTGCAGTGATCTTGATCTTCCCACAGAAACTTCTCTCATTTTTTTCTGCCACAGCAAGGATGGTGGCGTTCCTCACCTTTCAGCCAAGCATCCTGGCTGCCATACCTGACTCAACTTCCTTCCTACGGTGATTCATCCGAGACGTGTCTAAATCTTGCCACAAGTTTACATAACTCTTTAAAATCTGACTTTTCTTTTCCAAGTTAGGAGAACTTTCATCTAAGCTCTTAATTCTCTTGAGTGCACAAATAATACTTGATTGTTCAGGTGGTAGCGGATCTGTTGTAGCTAAGCATCTATCTGGATAGAGTGACCTCTCATGGATAATCCTGGTACTCTGTGAACACGGCAATTTTTTTCTCCGCTAGGTGTGGGAGTAAAAGAATAGCAGTATTAATAAGAAACTAGTAACAAAATTCCTGTTAGGCCCACATAATTTCTACCATTATAACATAATGAACCACCACAGCATCTCACCTAACAGTTAAAGATTACTGTGTGGAATTCATTAATATGAAAAGTAAACGATACTTCAAACGTAGAACAACATGTGTAATTAAACTGCATTGTAGATTTGATGTTCACAGTCACCAGGCTAATCAACACATTGAGCTTCAGAAGCAAGGGAGGATTCATTACGAAACACACACTTACGCACAACATCCTTCATTTCATACTTTGCAATAAAATACCGATTTATTCCGTAAAGTAGACCATTTTAGGTCTCCTGATCCTCTGTTCTGGGACTCTCCTGCAGGTGTGATGACCGGGAAGCACAGGCTCTCCCCCTCCGCCGTGCTCCGGCTGCGCGCTGCGTATGCTGCATTATGACACACTGCAGATGTGACCACGTGGGCTTGCTGAAGCAACTCCGCTGCCCCGGCTACACCGAGTGACTCAGATGTCAGGTGACGGCACACACAACGCATCTAGATTTGCTTCGATAGCATCAGCACACGTTGGAAGACATCTCCCCCTGCTAGGCTGCTGTTAGAATGCAGAACAACAAAGGCTACAAGCTGAATTAGAAGCAAAACCTCTAACTCTTGTGCTTTTTGCATTTAATTGCTGTATGTTGTAATGTATTTCTCCTTATTCTCGCTATTCGCCCTGTGTACTGCAGCATTTACAGTACTGCCTTGTGGGTTTGTTTTATGCCTTACCTTATTTGCACTTCAATCTTGTTTAAAACCCTTTGAAACAAACCCCAATAATCCACCAGAACCAGAATATTCACTGAATTGCTCTCACAAGGCTAGAGAAACATGCTTGGCAGCAGGCGATAAATTACATTCATCAGTAAGGAAGAAAACAGATTAGATTCTCAAGCGCTGAATTCTGACTCCTCAGGTAGGCCCTGCGTACCCATAGCCGTGGGGACAATTCAAATCCCGATGCATTAAGAACACAGCGCTTTATTACCTGAGTTTTGTTCTGCTTGACCTCAAAGCATACCTTCTTCATACCAGGACACAGGAAAGCAAGGGGAATCTTTCTTCCACTTTTGCTGGCTGACATCTCCCGTTCCTCCTCATGTCAGGATGTGGCCTCAATCGTCCAGTGCACAGGCAGAGCTCTAGTGTCAGAGAGCTGAATTCTGCTTTTTCCAGTAATTTGTTAAAATTAAGTCAGTCACTTAGTACAGCCTGATTTTCTAAGCTTTTATGTGTGGTGGTTTGGGTTTTTTTTAATAAAAAGCACTAATGTTTGTTCCAACTCATTGTGATTTAAGTTTCTATATTTCTTCAGCCACATGTGATTACTCAAGGTAGAAAACCCCAATAGCCACACACACAAAAAAAAAACCAAATAAAAAAAGTGAAACTGTATTGTATCTGGGAGTTATATATTACAAAAGTATATTCTTAACGACCCTCCACATTTGAAGTCCATTCTTTGTGAACTCAATCATAAAAAAGGGAGCACGGTGAAGTGAAAAACTGTCTAAAACAGCGTTTCACAGGAACAGAGATTAATCATACATGTCTTTTACTTCACCATTAATCTCCTCATACAGAGTACAACCCAGCAATAGAACATATTTTCTATGCAGAACAGATGGATTAACAGATTATTTGCATCAATCTAAAAGAAAACCCTCCCACCCAACACATGTTTAATTCCTATGGCTAATGAGTTCGGGTTTTTTTACCCTCACTGTACTTCATTTGTCAGGATATGAAAAGGACCCTTCAGGTGCATCTCTCCGATACCTTCTCTCAGCTCAGAATGCAACATGAGGCCCCCACCAAGAGGAAAAACCGCAGGCAGACTGACCTGACTAGAGGATGATTTCTCTTCTTCGTAACAATGTTAGCAACATAGCTGAAAAGTCGCTGGCTTTAATTTTCTTTGAAAATTTAAAGGTTCAACTTCTATATTACTTCTGCAACATACCTCCAGAGGAAACAATTATGGGTTAGCTTACGAAACCTACTAACAAAGGAAACTGCAATACAGTGTTAAACTGTACTACAAATTCTCATTCTCCAGTGCGGTAACCAGAAGGAATAGAAAGGTTCATCTATCAAGGGGTCTAACCCTGTTTAGTGGTGCGATTCACCAAGTAGTATAGCCATCCATCTTTGCTAACACCGGTGGAGTGACAACCTGCTCCCATTTCAGTCCCATTTCCATCACCCATACTTAGTCTTTCTTCTTCCTCTGACATTTTCCAGCAGTCTTCACATAAACCAAGAGAGGTTCCCCCATTCCTTCTCCCCTCTGAAACTAGCACACCAACCTGACTTTTCTGACCTGGCCTTGTCCGAGGAGGCTCTTCCTGACCCACCAATTCTCTCTGCAAGGAAACTGCACCCTTACGGTCCAAAGGGGGAAACAGGCAAGGCTGACTAGAATTCACTCTTGTTCCTCAGCAACTTGAAATCAGTTCCTAAGCAGAAAGGATTTTTATTCAAGTAGTTTTCAGAAACAACTTGCAGTAAGAGGCAAGACAAAACAAGAAAAACAATTCTGAAGGCATGTTCAACCAAGACACTACGGGATTACACACAACAGGCAGTCACGATCAAACTGTCAATTTACTCATCAAGATAGCTTAATTGAAGTGATAAATATGGTAAGGCATCAACATTTTTGTGTACTTTAATCAACTAAGACGAACATTTCATATTATCTTCTAATGTTAAATCTCAGCTTTTTATGTTGTATTGGACTTTACATTTACAAGACTAGTGGCATTATCCTACATTTTACTAATAATTAGACTATTACAGGAGTAAAAACTCATGTGCATGAATACTCAATTGTTTAATAACCCAAAACTTCAGAAACAAGAAAACCCCAGAAAACACAGTCTACTCAATGAAAAGAATCAAGACACTGTACTGGTCACACATTCAGGAAACTGTGGCTTGGAAATACATTTGTTTGCAGTTTATCTGCTTCCCATCTAAAATTATATTTGAGTGTTTTTTAATAATCATAAAAAATTAAAAAACAGGTTTCTTACATTTCATTGATTTTAAAACTTCTAATGCCTTTTAGGGCTTCTTGGAGCTTTTCCTTTCAGATGGTTCCATAGCTGGCATCCAGCTTAAAGAAAATTCTGAAAAGACACTAGTCTTTGAAACGCTGACAAGGTCAAGGAAATAGCGAGCTCTGGAATCACCTCAGCTGCATTAAATGTATGTTGTCACAGAAGTACAATGGTGGCTGTACCTTAAGAAACACGTGTTTAAAAAAAAAAATGACATAAAAAACCCCACTGAAATTAAACCGAGCAGGACGAGTAGTCCTCAGTACATCACAAAGTTCAATTATTGCCCGATTCCCTGAGGACCTAAGCACTCGAGCAAAGGGTAGGTAGAAAGTTGGAGAACTAGATTACTTAAAACAACATTCTTTTCCTGCAAACTAGTACATGGATATTTACCTCAATCGGACAAGATGTTCAGGTAATTCTCATTCAATTGCCCTAGACCATGCCTATGCTTACTTCCATTGACTCTGCTGGATTTAATTCTCAAAAAAAACCCCCCACCTGTATGTTGAAATATTTTACAAAATGTTGATTTAATTCCTTCCCTCTTCATTCTTTTTTCTTTGGCACTTAATTTGGGGGGCAGGGTGAAAGGGAGGGCAGGCGGGAAGTGAAGGGAAAAGGAAGGTAAAGAAAAGTGGAAAGAGAGAAAACAACTATTTCAGTATGAACTTTCACACAAAAAAATGGAATTACATTTGAAGGCATTAGTTTCAGTGCACAGGAGAGATGACATTTTAAAATAACTTTATTTTTTATCCTCTTTCAAAATTATGATTTAACATCGTCAGAAACGAAATAAGAAACTTAACCAGCATATTTAGTTTTAAAAGCATTTAATGACATAGCATATATTTAACAGATAGGGTAAAAGTCTAGAGGTACAGTTCGATACAACTGAAAGCCAGTTCCAGTACTACTCTTGACTACAGGCCCAGTCATTGAAAGTTCATTCCTATTAAATGTAATTTTTGATTGTGCAGTAAGATGAAAATTTTTCATTACAATAGTTACAGTGACAGAGAAATGCACACTATGTATCAAATAGCAAGGTAATGTAGCAAAATTATAACACACAGTGCTGCAGCTGACAAGCAAGTAACCATTTGAGTAACATTACTTTTCCAGTAAATGCTTCAGTTCCACTTTTACACTTATCAATGATTTTAAAGGGTTTATTATACATCTAGTCTTATTATACTTTGTACTAGAATTATCTGAAACATACAATATAATGTATTTCAGCAAAAAAAAAAATTTGAAATTACAGATTATTTAAAACTGTATCAGCCTGCTAATCCATCTTGTACACCAACATTCTTATCTGTCGTACTTGATGCAGAAAAGCTTCAGGTTGTGTTAATAACCAATGCCAGGATATAAATGGTTTGTCTGTAAGTTAATGCATACCTGCACTCTGTTACAGCAAAGATAATACACTACCATTTTAATAAATGTTAGAATTGTAATGGGAGGCTCTACTAGTCAAGACTCAGCATAACAACCTTAAATGGAAGTGAACGTTTTTGAAAATTTGTACATTGGTTTTTGATGTGCACAGTAGATTCGAAAGCACCGCTGCCTTGCATACCAATAGCACTAGGAGTGGGTTATTTTCCAAGACAGCCTCACAAAATTGAGGAACAGTTTAAATATTAAGATCTAATCTACATTAACTTCATTTAAAAAAAAAAAAANAAAAAAAAAAAAAAAAAAAAACAAACAAAAACAAACCCCCAAAACCTGGTCCTCCCTCTCCTACAGAAGCTGCCCAATGCACCTCATACATTTGTAACTTTAGATTCTGTTTTGTTGGCTTTTTATTTTAAAACGCTCTATAAATAAAAAAATGTCAATCACATTGAGGAACATGAGGCACAGAGAGTAACGTATTGGTTCTGAGCTCGCATGCTGGAATTCCACTGGAACGGTCAGAGAAGTGCAGTGTGTGGAGATGGAGTTCACTTCTTTTTACCAAAAAGGCTGAATCTTTTCTCTTTGTCTTTCTCTTTGTCTTTCTCCCGCTTGCCAGGGCTGGACTCGCTGGTTATTGTGACGCTGGCAGGCAGGGTCTGGGCACGGCTGGAGGCTGGAGTGCTCTGGGTGGTCGGGGACACTTCGATTTTATCAGAAGAGATTGCTGATGTGATGGCCTGAATCCACGTGTTCATCTCCTCCTTCAAGAAGCCCCAAAGGCAGAAAGCTGTTACAATCCGTGTGTCACACGCCCTCTCTAATTCACCCAACATTGTGGAAGGGGAATGGATAGAAGTGGAATATGAAAGGAAACACGGGGCTAACTCATCATCTGGCACTCCTCTCTCTGGTTACGCACCTGCAGAAGATGTCTACGAGAAGCTGTATCTGAAAAGCCCTGCTGCCCTGGTGGTGCCAGCGGGAGCTTCTGAAGCTACACATTACGCACACATACGCACAAGACTGCAGACCAGAAAATTAAAATGCACCCCCGAGCTCTTAAGCAGCTATGTTTTTCCTGTTGCACAACAGCACAGATATCACATCAGTAATAAACAATAAGACAAACAAACTTACATCGTCTTTGGCTTGGAAGAGGTATTCGTTGCCATCAGTCAACCTGTAAAGAAAACAACCATCACAAATTTAGCTTAGTAGTAGCCACACTGCTTCAACTCCTGCTTGTTTAGCTACAGTACGTGATCACACTGAGACATATGGGACTGCATGGGACAGTCATAACATCTATATGTGCACAAATACACCCCAACAATTCATGTCTTGGTATCTCCTACTGTCACACAGCAGCAGCCACACACACTGCATGTTCCAGTCTCTAGACATGTTTATGATAGCGGATGTGTTCCAGTATGTCAGGACGCACTGCAGAGCTTGCCATCTTCAGCAGCTGACGATTGCTGTTTCTGTACTGGCTCTTTCAGGCAGACCTTTTCTCTTTTGCAAAAGACAGTATAAAAGTTTACTCAATACTTTAAAAAGTCACAGTCTCACAACGTGAGATCTGTAGAGACCTCAGCCTCTCAGATCCAACAGCGCACCCCTTCTCAGCTTGCAGAGACAGATCTGACATGACAAGCTGGTGAACTCTCTGGGGACTCTCTTAATGAGAATGAGTAAAGAAAATACGCTACATGCAATTACCCGACAGCCCTGACGGAGGTGACAAGGTACTGTGAAAAGAAGGGCAAGTGATTTTTCTGCCTAACTTTGTATTTGGAAGAGCGTATCCTCACATTATCAATTCAGAGACATTTAAAATAGTATAAAGGATGAACCACATAGCTGCAGGCCTGTCTTCAAGAAAGGTAAATTTCCCTAAATATTTGCTATATATTTCCCTATATATTTGCTATAAAGCAAATTTCCCTGGATATGGATTGTATCATCTTTAGAGGATTCTTGGATCAATATAAAATTAAAAAAAAAAAAGTTCTATCTTGGAATACACGAACTGATCAGTTCATAATGTGAGTCTCCTTTGACAGAAGCACCTAGCAGCTACGTAATAACAAAATATTTTTTCACTATTGGCACTGAAAGATTGATCAGTAAAACAGAAACACAATTTCGGAACGCAAAGCCTTTTTTTTTTAACCTTTGAACAGCAAGTAATTTCACATGCTTCAAAACTAAATGGTCTGTAGCTACCTGTTCTAGACCTGAAAACGTGTGATAGATGTCTTCAGTAGTCTCCTAAATCATACTGAAAAAATTAAACAAGAGGCTTGATTTTGAAAAGAGCAGAACCGTGAACATTCAGCTCTTTTCAATTAATTCCAGAGGGAGCAGCTGAAAAGCCCAGCATTTTCAAACGCAGGCTCCTAACTTCAGACAGACACGTCTAGTCTTGTCCCAGATGTTAAGCAAAGTGCACAGATTATTTTGGTACTGTTTTGTGCTTGCTACCTTTGCCAAATATACCACGTTTCAGTGTCAGGAAGAGCTTGTTCAGGAAAGTAGATAGTGCAGTTAATAATTATGATCAGTTCCTGGGCCGGATCCTCCCACGAACTCGCACAGTGAACGCACCCACCACAACTTAAACTAACAGCAAGATGCTTCAACAGGTTTACCTTAGCTTGAACACATGCTTTTTCTTTTTATAATCGACCGCTACTTCACAGACTGCTTCCTTCAAGCTGACAGGAATCTCATTGTGGTAGGGGATGCCAGAAGCAGCAGCTTTCGAATCCTTGTAGAAGCCCATCTCTTGGTTGTTTATGACACAGTACACGTTATGCCATGATCTTCAAGAGACAGAAAACAACAAAAGTATTTATAAATCTAATGCTTTTACCTGCAGACCTGGAGAAACCAAACACAATTATTTTTATAAGATAATGGAGACTTAGTCTGAGGATGTGAATACAGCATACGCTGTCCCGTAAACTGCAGACAGCAAATTCTCTCATAAAAGCATGGCTTCAAGACAAAAGTACTGACTTTGAGCCAAATGGAATAGAGATTTCCAGAGCTCTCTTTGATAGCACATAAGGGCACACTAACAGTGGGAGGATGGTTTGGCAGACCAGGCAGTTTGCATACTTGGGAGAGAAACTGATTGACCTTTCGATGACTACGCTTTATCGTAAAAGGAACTCTCATTGTGCTGCAAACTAACAAATGGATTGCATGTGAAATTCTTGATTGTTACAAATACTCAGTGGCATCATCCGCCTCATTCTCTAATACAGCTATAAAAATCAATGATTACTAGAAATAAGAGCCCCTCGGTATTAGTACTGGTCGCTGTCACTGCCTCAAAGTAGTTCTCCAGTGTGCACAACTCTACCTGAACAAAACCCACGGTAGTACTGTACTCATTTGTAATCTGCGCTCAGCTCTGCTGAGTATTTCAGCTCCTACCAAATCTCTCAGATGTTGGTGGAGCTCACCACTTGCTAGTCAATGTTTTCCTTGTCAGCCAAGTCATAAATGGGGTTTCAAGAGCTCTCTCAGGTCATGAAGGACCCCAGTCTGCTTTTCCAGCACAGACAGAAATCTCAGAAGTTTTGCCTGTTTGAGAACTGCAGGATCAGGTCCTTAGGAACAGAATCAACTAAGGCACACAAAATCATCTACACCCGCTCTTCTCTTCTGAACAGATTACAGAGTAGGTGGGAAGTGCTAATGTGCAAACAGAAAATGTCAGAAGAATACGGACATTTCTATTCTCACACCTACGCGTTTTTCTTTTCTTGTAGTAACGTACAACTTGAGAGATCTGGAATCAAATCCCTCTACTGCCACAAATTCATCATGTGAAGTGGGAAAGTCATTCCATCTTTATGCCTCAAGTTTTCCACCTTCCAAATATGGCTAACACGGCATTTTCTACCATCTTTAGATTGCAACTTCATCAAATATAATGTTCAACCATGCATATACAGTTTCTACAATAACAGGAGCATGAGTCTGAAAGGTCTTTAGGAGCTGTGAGAAGGCCACAGCAGCAGTGATAACATTTACCGTCTTACATCTTGGTGAGTTCGGACGCAATTACCTGCATTAAGCATCGAGTACTTTACCTGCTCGAGGCTTTCTTGCTGTGTGTCTCCCATTCATGTTTGCGATGTAAGAAGCCCTCCATCTGAGCTGAAGGAATCTCTTGTGTTTTGGCTGGTAGGGTAGCGGCAGTCTGGGCCTGAATGGCCGTCTTGGCTTTGCGGTCTGCCGTCGGAGAAGGAACAGGACTAGACTCTTTTGAACTTGTCCTCTGTTCCGCAGCTCCATTGACCATTTCATTTGTTTCCGCAGTTTCTGCCACCTAGGAACAGTGGAAAAAACGTTCAGCCAGAAGCCTCACGACGCTGCGGCATCTTGCAGTTAATCTGCCTCCCTGCACAACGTGGCTGTGTATAAACTTTGCCTGGAGAATGACACAGGCCAATAAGATCTTTCTCACATTCCATGGAGACACAGAAGGCCAAGGAAATTAGAAGGTATGAATGGATTAGTACCCATTTTATAGGTAGAGAGACGGGAAAATAAGAGCAGCTAATCATCAGTGTGAATTTTACTGTGCTTTGCTCTGCTGGTCAATTCATATTCTTTTATATATTGTTATTCCTAAAATGAGAGCATTCAATTCTGTTGCTAAATACTCAAATGTTTGGAACAGTAACAATCACACTTTCTGCAAACCTAGAGGAACAGTAGAAGTTATACACATCAGCCACCTTAAATACATTTATGGCACTACGGGGGTATTAAAAATCTATAAAAGATATTAACTATAAGTCAGCAGAAAAATATGTCAAAATTGCCCAGGAGCATTTACAAAAATTTGCGGAATTTATTTGTTTCTGTAAAAGCTCCTTTCCCGCTTTCCCCGTTCCCCTAGTGACACAACAAAATCAAAACATGCAGAAATTAGAAAGATTACACCATGCATTTCATCTCCACCATCCCAGTTAGGATATCGGATCTTAAAGACAAGGGAAATGAGGTCATGTGTCAATTTATCAAGGTCTTTTTCAGACTTTCGTTATTAGGTGGATTGGATTTTTGTTAAAGGAACTGAAAACCACCACAGCCACACAACATCACACAGCTATTTACCCCCAAACAAAGACAGAACCAAGGCCTTGCCCATCACTTGCTTTGTTGATCGCGTTGCCTGTCGGACTGTGATCGAGATAGCCTAGAGAGCAGCCATGTTTCCAGCAGCTCTGACTGGTCAAGCTGTCGACGTCTTCAGGAGCCATTCATCCAAAAATCATTTAAATTGGAATCCTAATGGCTATAAGCTTTTGAAATGCAGCTTGGTCCCAGTTTTTTTTTTCTTGTACCATTACTTTGACATGTAGAGCCATTGGTAGCAGCTCAGGAGTTACACAACCAGTGTGTAGTATTATTATTAGCAAGTTACTAAAGCTTAGTGCTGCTAATGCTCTAGTAGATTACAAACATTCTGGACTGTTTTTATGCAGACAAGCAGGTATTTGTGAATGGCACAATAATTAGACATTCCCACTTCTGCACATGGCCCGGACAATTCAAAAGCAGCCGAATTATTATGCAACAAACTAAATTTTGCCCCCGTTTGCTAGAACTTCTTATACCTGCCAAGTACACATTATTGTACCTCACACCTTTGTACCTCATATATTGACCTAGGAAGATCTAAGTGCCAACTTGCTATGAATATGGGAAGGATTGGTTAACTGCCTTTAAGCAATCTAAATCTCCAGAGTACAGACACTACATCACTGAAACAGGGAAAGAATCACAGCTCGCATTCCACTTCAGTCATATCTGTTTTACTCTGTCCCTAAAGGCACATAGCCTTACAGCCTAGTTCATCTACCTGGCATTGTTATCCAGCGGAAGTAAAAATCAGTGACACTGCTTCTTCACTATTAGGATAAATCTAAGCCATCAAACCTCACTATTTGTATCCAAATCTCAAAATTTAACAAAAACGTTGCATTGAAAGGGGGAGAGGGTAAGTAAATAGATGAGGTTGAAGATTACCCAGAGACCGCCAGCAGAGCTACTGTAACACAGGTAGTGAAATAAGCAACCAGCGATTCACCAAGGAAAGCTCAATTACTCAGTCGTCACCAGTGCTGACCACCAATGGCCAACAGATTGCATTCAAGAAAAAGGACAGCCCTTTGCAAATCTTTCTGACCAGTAACAGTTACCGAACTTCAAACTCTCTGCTTTTCAACTGGCTGGATCCCACTCTGAGATCCGTGAAGCCTTTGTGACCGGCAATAAGGGATTACATAGACCACAGTAACTTATCTCAACAACTTCCATAAACTACCCAGAACTACCCGTTACCTAAACCCATGCCAAAAGCAGCAAGTTTTCTGTAGCGATACCGGCAAGATATGAAAACATTACTGATTTGGAGGTACCTATAACCACTAACCCGAAGTAAAACAGACCAGTTCTAAACCAGCAGCCACTGCACAGCTACTTAACGTGTTTTTATGGGAAAGAACATGTCATTCAGTGCTGCAATCTGCAACCCTGTGGTTTTAAAAGATAACTGCCAACTTTAATCAAACAATCAGACCTGTAACTTCTACTGCTTAAAATTCTACTGATGGTAAAAGGGCTATGAAATGCTTTTCTGATGCTCTTTCAGGTTTTATTTCCTTTTCATGTGTTATCTACAATTAACAGAAAACAAGCAAAATAAATCTGAATCACAAACAGCTATGCGAAGAATGTGTCATGAAAATAGAGAAAAAAAACGGGAGCTAAACAAACTTTAATGGAAACATGCATCGGGCATGCAGAGACAATGCAACGGAGGACAAACATTAATAGCAAACTACTGTTACAACAAAACAGTTATCACGTACATGAATACAGTTTTCTTAATCGTGACTGAGAGGTTAGTTGCAAGTGCTTTAGTGGCTACAGACTACTCTTGAGATATGTAAATCAGGACTGTAACATGCAACAAGACAGCCGGTGACAATGACTGGAGACATCCCTTTGGTTTTTCACAGTGCTTGAAGCAACATTATAGTCAGTTCATCAACTTAAGTCTCTGCACCACAGCTTAAATAATAGAGACGTATTTGCCTTTTTCAGATGCCAATAGATGACAGCCTATATATGGTTCTGGCGTAAGTACCATTTTAATGTTTTAAGCCAGTACCATAGGCTATGATAAATAGGGGAAATCTTCCACTTCTAGTGCCTAAAATGATGACCTTAATCAACGACCTCATTCATTTTTCTTCAGCATAAAAGTGTAATTTTTATATATAACTGTACTAATACAAGTAAAAAAAGTGCATCTGTATAAATTACTTTTACATACTACTTTTTAGCTAGAATACATCTGAAGGCTTCCCAGATGGCGGAGTCTGAAGCTACAGCTATACTGCTCTGAGAGCTGTCATACTCTCACAGGCACGGAGAGCTGGTGTAGGTTGTCACCAGATCATTTGCATAAATTTATATGTCATTTTTAAAAGCGTTAAGAAACTATATGTTGTTATCCTGACAAAAGAAAAAAAAACATGCATCATGAAGTGGAAAGACAAGTTAC
This sequence comes from Himantopus leucocephalus, assembly GCA_003993805.1. NCBI lineage: Eukaryota > Metazoa > Chordata > Aves > Charadriiformes > Recurvirostridae > Himantopus > Himantopus leucocephalus. The sequence goes on from RSEF01000003.1 coordinate 2,831,267, forward strand.
AGCAAAAGTACAATTACTGAAGCACATCCTTTCAATCACCTTTCTCACTTTACAAGCTCAGCCAATACAGAACAATTCAGCTGCACTGCTCAGCTCGTTGTCAGAAGTCAAAATTCTGATCAACAGCCTCAAATCAGAAATAATACAGCTGTGTACATCTGATGTATTGCAACACAAGATTCAATGAAGTGAGCTAAAAAGCTCTCATGGAGGACTGAAGTGCAGATGGCAAAGATTAACATGGAAATGCATTATGTATCATAAAATAAAAAAGAAGCAAACAGGTGATGTATAAGGTTGCGGTAACCAACAAGATGACAATGATCTGGGATGTTCTTGCACGCCACCTCACATTCCTTGCCACAACTATATATAATTTCATAAACATTAGAATGTACAACAGACAGCTCACTTCATAATTGGATATTAAAGATGAACTGAAAGGCTTTATTTAAAGAAAGAAAAAGGTAGGACTGCTTAGTATTCTAGAGCATTGAGAGAGTCTATGTGCAGACCCAAAAGTAAACGGGATGGGCTACTTGAAAGATAAACTGAAGCTGAAAGGCATTTCCTACCAGAGCCCTAGACTAGGACCTGTGTTTCCTTTACATTACTGGTAAGAGCTCTAATATCCACTGATCTGAGCCGGCCAGGAGCCTTTCCTGCACTTCATGTGACCTCAGAGAGTGAGGTTCAAAAACACAAGAAAAAGAAGTGTCATTTTTCTCACCGGTCAAAGCATTAATTGAAACAAGTAGGCTTTGCAGGAAGGTCACGGAGAGGTAAGCCAGTTTTCAACTACTGTGTTGCGTTAACTATATATACATATTTACTAGTACTTTTACGGCTGCACATTAAGACTATTGGCATGCATCCTGACTCCACTGGGACATACCCTATCAAGAAGGAATGAATAAAGCATGGACCGTTCAACCTTCATCTATATAAAATAAAGAGCTGGGATCTCAGACCGATGTATTTTATTTAGTTTTTAAAGAAAAGCATCACAACCTCTCCATAAGGGTCCGCACCCTACTCTTGTTTATACCACCGTCTTTCCAGTGTCAGTAAATCAAATTGCTGTAGCATAAATTGGACAGGACCAAGGCAAAATGGGGCCCCAAAACACCTATTCAGCAAGATCACAACTCTTCGTGAGGACTAAATACCAAGATAAATCTAGATACTAGTTTTTAACGCTTTATTTCACGTTTATTTTTATCTGCAGTCAATGAGTCCATTCTGCATGGAATGTTACACAACTAACTTAAGGCTTTTATTTGTCAATAGTTACAACTCTCCCCTCCCTCCCAGCCTTTACTGCCAAGCTCACTTGCATGTATTATCGTTGGCCTTGTAAATAACTTGCTTGCTAATGCAGCTGATTTAATAATGTTGCCGTGCTGAAACCTGTTAGTATAACTCGATGCGTCATACCTGTCAGATTCTAGTTCTCTTCTTCATTATGATGTAATCTCATTAAATCTCAATTACTCATATAAAGGACGATTTAGCTGGAAAATCTTAATACTATTAGCGACATGAAAAACTCACAGTAAATAACATGAAATAAATGTGTCACCTTAAAGCAACTGAGTGTCAGTGGGGAGACTCAAATAAACAAGAATTAAAGTGAAGCAAATATATCTCCAAGGGGCTGCTAATTGAATAAAAGTCAACTGATGGGAAGGAAGAGAAAAGCAGCAGGGAAATCTGAAGCCAAAAGATTAAACCAGTACCAGTAAACCATACTGAAAAAAGGTGTCTTTTGCTGCAAATGATTCTGTATGTCACAGTCCAGACCACGATCGGTCATTGGCTGTCCGTCTGCTAATAAAGTTTTTGTAGTTTTGGTAGGTTTGGGAGCGGTAACTAACCCGTGGAGATTCCTGGTCTGATGGCAAACCATTTTGGGAAACCTGTTCTCCTTTTGTCCCATCCCTATTGGGAGAGAGGAAAAAGAAAAGAAATTGTATTAAGTTCTTGAAAGTCACACATCTTTTTCACCAAAATGCGATTTTCCTACCGAATATTGCATACCTCAGAAATTCAAACAAGTTCTTAAAATCCTCAGGCCCAGCTGAATAAATCCAATGTTATGTGAGATCAAAACAGGCTTTCCTGACAGTTACCTTACAAATAAACCCACTTCTATCACAGAAGTAATTTTAGAAATGTTAATGTTCTATGGATGTGGCTTGAAATCTCTCTGTAACTGATACTAATCAAAGAAGAAAGCCAAGATTGTTCACAAATTTTAATTCATAACACAAGGCATGTAAAACCAGCGTTTTCACTTTAGGGCCAGATCTCAGCACTTGTAACACTGCGTCATGATGAAAAATTGGAACGTTCAACTTAGCAGTGAATTCAGATGTCTGGGAAAGGTCCTGTCCCCATAAACTACATCCACCAAGTCCTCTAAAAAGGGTCACGTTACAAAACCATACAACCTCCAGACTCTCCCTTTATAATGCATCTTCAGCCTGATGAATCTTCAGATCTTCAGGTCTGAAGAAACCGTGTGAAGTACGCAGTTCAGCTTCCCACACCCTGGGCTTACCATTGCTGCTGGGAGTCTGCGTCCTCTGCAACCTTTGGGCTCGGCTCTGGAGTGGGCGGCTGTCTCTTCCTCTCCTCTTCCTCTTGTTGTCGACGTACTTCCAGCAGTTCCAACTGAGAAAGGAAGCATTTTTGTGCATTTAAAAGCACTGCACATTTTTCAGGGGTGTTTCTAGAAACTAAAAATAACTCCACACATTTTTCTGAAACATTACTGAAATTAAAGTTTATTGGAATAAACTTTGAAGGTATCAGTCTTTAGCAGTATCAATCACGCAAAGTTTGTTGCACTGAATTTGTCAGCAAAGGCATACGGTATCAGACCCTTTAACACCAAGTGCGCTGCCTGGGCAGCAGCTTGCCACTGTCTCTGTTTCTTTTCTAATTCACTCGATTAGAACAAAAACCAGAAAAACAAGAAAGCAGTCCGAGATATTAAAATATTGAAAAAAGTGACATCCTCTTGTCTGCTTGCCATACATAGAAACAGTGTTCCACATCCAAATCCCTGAAATTAACCATCTAAATAAATCCAGCCTGATTTCTGAAGATACTGAGAAACTCAAATTCATTTTGTCTGCAGCTGTGACGCCCAGTGTGCGTGAAAAATCAAGCCACTTCAATTTTAGTGTCTAAAGTAATATTATTCTCCAAAGATGGTAACATGCTCTCCGAGCACTAATTACTGACATTGCAGCTGTGCTCAAAATGCGCTTTTTTCTTTGGCTCATTATGTCTTTCTAGGGGACAATGTGGCCTTGTACTGGAGCAGTCAGAACACAACAAACATTTTTGACAAACCCCCCTCTCCCTACCACTGTCTCCTCACACTGTCATCTTTAACTGAAAATAATTTCAAGTGTTTGGATCTGGGTCATCTTCACTCAGAATCCCCCTTCTCTTTTGGCAGCGCAATCTGCAGGGCAGAGGGCTGGAGCAAACTGCTCAGCTCTCAAATTTGCTTCTGGGTCATCACTCCTGGGCCTGAGACAGCTCGTGCTGACTACTGAGGTCATTTATCCCTTAAGCTTTCCTTGCAGGCTGTTGAGTTCAAATGAACCTGAGAGGGTTTTCATTGGGAACATCAGACTTCAGGCCCTGGGTGACTGGCCGAAGTTAATCAACAAATGGATCAACAAATGGAGGTTAGGCTGGTGATGCTGGGAGTTATTCCAAACAATCAGGTGGCACCAAAACGAAGGGGAATGGCCAAGAGAGGTTATTCTTGCCTATAGCACTCACCGTGGTCAGTCTTTCCAGTGCTGCAAACCTCTCATCCCAAGTAGCTGCAGATTTTTCAAATGCTTCATGCCGCTTAATTAATTTTTCCACTTCATCAACACTTTGACCTATTTCACGACTGGATAGGTAGGGCTCCTGTCCCAGCAGCCAGGCCTCTGCTACACTTGCATCTCTTGAAAACTGGTGTACCTCCAAAACTGAGCAAAGAACGTACAGATAATCAGCGCCACTCATGTCAAAAACAGCATCATGAATTCATCAGGCATCTTCTGAATTTACTTAAACATAGCTCAGGGGAAAAAGTAAATGTATTTGGCTAAGTATTTTCCTTAACTAAGCCCACTGAAATTAATAATTTAAAAGACAGAAAATTATGCTGTTGGCTTTGCTTTGAGGAAAAATAAAAGTTAAGGACCATCTCCACTTCTTCTAAAGACTACTTCATTTTGCAATTTCAGTGTTTCCGTTCTGTTCTAATGCGCTCTAACCTACTGTCTTCAGAGTAGAAAGTCTGTTATCTGCTGCTTTTCTTCCTCAGACTGCCCTGTCTACAGAACAGCTAGACTGTAGGCTGCAGCTTCCCTTCAGCAACCAGTACTTCTGTACTTTATGCCTGTATATAGTGCTACAGTTCCAGGTTTCCTTCCTTCTGTCTTCACAGCTGAAAAAAAGCTTTCACAGCTTTTGTGAATGGGATCCAGCAACTTTGATGAATAATGCAGCCACCCAAACTGAGGGACAATCGCCCATGCTGCTGTATTTCTGAAAGCCTGCTGAGGCTCCGAAACAATGAAGAAAGTATACACGGCAGCCCAGAACCCCACAAAATGACTACACTGCACTATACATTTTGAGATCCTGGACAACCGCCCAGGAAAGCTGGCAAAGGCTTCAGTCCGTGTATGAGATACGGATCACCTCAACAGAGTATCAGAACTGGGTGGTTGTTGCTGGCGTAGAACCTGCAAAATGCTGCAAATGTTGCAATGTTTAAAAGTACACCTTTTGTCAGCGAACTGCTCATCAACACTCTGGCCTCTCAAATAACACAGGCGCGTTACCTGCCTAAGGCAGCAGGGCTTTACTTCTCCCTACTTCTCCCTATTTTTTAGTAGTGCATCCTTTGTAGAGACACAGTTGGAATGTGACACCTGCAAAATATGGCAGACCTCACCTCACTCCAAGTTTGATCATATAGAGTCGACCTTTGGTGCAGGTTTATTGGTTTCAAATTCTCAGTTATTTTACAATCAACGGGTGGGACTCTTACAGATTTACAGTACAAGCACACTTTCAAGCACTATTAATAAGAAACTAAGGAGCTGCAGGTTTTTTTTCAACTGCTCAGAAAGACTCAGCGAAGAGAGTTAGATATGGCCCTGCCCAAAAGAAATCCAAGGATGTCCTTACTCAGTCTCAGCCACTCCCATCTGTCTTCCCATTTGTCAATCATTTCTTTTCTCTTCTCTGTCAGCTGCAGCAGCTTTTCCTTGATCTAGATTGAAGAGGAGAATGCAGGACTGTTACACAAGCACGAGGCAGCAGACTCACCTCACCACACCGCGTAAGCTGTTACCACCAGGAAAAGGCACTGATGAAATACATTGTGCTAGATTGTCAGGAAGTGACTTAAACATGAAAAAAACAGCTGTTTTTCTTTTCAAAGCACAAGTAAATACGACATTTGTATTAAAACGTCACATTTGCATAACCATACAGTATCTGCTAAAACTACAGCACCAAGATTATTTGATAAAAAGAGTATAATGGACAAGCAAATCTAAGAAGTGCAACCATGTATTGTATCTTCTGCCCTTTTTCTAGCAAATAATGCAAAATGCGCTGCCCCTGCTTGTTACAGAAACCCTGCAGCTACCTGCGCTAACAACGCTGACGTGCCAGTGTAAGCCCTGTGCTGTTCTCAGGGGGAATACTGGCTAGCAAAACCTCGCAGTGCCTGAGCCAATGTTTCTTCAAGGATACTCCGCAGCACATGTGTGTAACGCAGATGCCCAAAGCATCACCGCCCTGAGCAGACAGTGTCTTACATTTGGCTGTCCTCTCCCCACCAAAGGGAGGCAGGAGGAAATGCAGATTAAGCCTCTATCCTCTGACCTAGACAAATCAGAAAACAAATCAAGGCCCTAAGCAGCTGGATACATTTTTCTCTTAACACTCCCTGGATTTACGCCCTATGAGACAAACTTTTTCATGCTCCTTCCCCTAGCAGGCCTCTTCATGGCATTCCCAGTACAAAATTCATGCCGTCTCATGGTTGTCTCTGCTCTTGCTCAAAGTCACCTTTCCTAAGTCACCCCAGAGCGCCCTCTCTGCAGAACCGAATGCAACAGCTCCTTTGCATTTCCTGGACTGAAGATGATACTTTAAATTTAGGTGCCATCTCCACTACCCAACATGAATTCAGAGAGTTAAATTATACACTAATTTCACAATAGCAAGTAAGTGGAACAGTCCCTCAAGTAATGCATGTCATTATAAATACATAGCTTATTAATCTGTCGATTACACAATGCAAGTTTCTCCAGCTGAAACAAAACCTACAGGCCAGCTGCAGTATGGTTCTTACACGTTCAGTACGCACAGTACCTCCTCTGATGCATAGTGTTTTCTTGCCAGAAGAGATTTGCCGAGCTCAATGCAGGTGGTAAAGCTGTCGTTTCGGGCATCGATTTCTGCCTTGATACCCTGGTGATTGTTCATTAATAGTTCAACAGATGAAACATCCCTAAAATAATCAATCCGTGGTTCAGAAACATGTATTCCAGATTTAACAGCCGTTACATTTTCAAACAAGTAAACTAACCCAGAACAGTACGATAAAAAAATTCAATTCCTAGATTGTCTTTCTAGTTCAGGAAGCAAGGTGGCTAGCAGCCTTTGCTCAGGAGCAGCACCGTTCTGGTCTGAATCAGAGGTCAAATAAACAAGCGTGTGAGACTTAATCTCTTTGAGCACATTTTTACATTGCAATTACTTCAGTAGCCCCCAGCCTCTGCTGGGCAGCAATATGCGAAAGCGAGCTGCTACACCACCATCAGATGTTCGCAGACTCTCTCCGAATTTCTGGCTCAGTGATAACTGAGTCTTTTCCTCAACTGACCTACAGCCTTATCTTCCGATTGATAAGAGATACTTCACATTACCTTGGCTTTTCTTGGGCTTCTATCTGTCGGATAACGTCTTCCATCCAAAGCATGAGATCACGAACCATGCTGAAGAAACGGAATTTGTCTCCTGTATCCACCAGTCTAACCCTGCGGCCCTCGCAGGCATCCAACAGCGCCTTCCATGCTTCCAGGACCTCGTTTTCCCTTTTCTGGATGTCATCAGCTTTGTCTCCAGCATAGGCAGCCTGAAGGCGTGCAGCATCCTCCTGCAGCTGTCTCACCTGGTGTGGTTTTATAAGAGAGAAATGCATCAGCGCTTGGATACTTTTGAGTCACAAAAGTCAGGAAATTTTAGCTGCTAATTCATCATTTGAATGGCTTTCGAGAGTCACTGCAAATATATTTGGTCTGTTGATACTAAAAAGGTTTGTTCTGTTATTAAGACACTATATCCTCCTGAGAATATTTCTCAGAGAAGACTGTTGGGTCAAGGGGCCCCCGAAATAACCAAGATTTGCCACTGCCTAAACCTCCTGTAAAACTAGGTGCCAGTGCAAAGTGACTGTTAAATGTCAGGGCAAATGGGGACCATTTTCATCATCAAATTTTCAATGCCACTCGGGAACGCCTGTGTCAAAACCACTACTCTGACGGAGTATGATTTTTCATACTCTGTCAGGGTGTGAAGAATGTATTTTCATGACAGAGAGGTTGTGTCAAAAGTGTAGATAATGACTTCAAGCAGAAGAAAATTCGGAAACTCAAAGATCTTTCTACTATTATAAATCTCTTTTCCATTCAAACACTGTCTTGGGACATCAAATGCTATTTCTTGACTGTTTCATATATTTTCAAGCCAGGAATCATTCTATTAGGTCTTTTCTAATAATTTTCTCCTTTTCAAAAAAAAAAAAAAAGTCTGAACACCAAATTAAACAGTGTTCTAGCTACAGGCACAGAGATTAGGCCACTGTCATAATGATCCATCTTGGTGCTCCTAGCTGCTTCACCCGAAAACTATCCTACGTGCCTTCACCACAGCTCTGCGCTATGATTACATATTCCTTCATTTAGGCCTTGATTATAATTACCTTTTTGAGAGACTGTGATTGGTGTTTCATGAATGTCTCCCATTTTATGTATAAATCTACAGCTCGTGAAAGTAAAACACTTGGAAAATCAAATGGTTGCTATACCCCCTTCATTCTAGTGTAAACAACTATGTAAATTACAACATAATCAAGAATCGGCAGGCAGCTTGGCCATAAAAGCTATCTCTTCTGACCTACTGGGATAAATGCAGTCAGTTGTAATTCTTCCATTCCTTAAGCAACTTGTTCTCTTCCGAAATTCTCATTTTGGCAGCTGAACACTGTTTTTTGCTTTAGAATCCCCTGTGCGCTGTATGAACAGCTGCTGCCTTCTATTTAACAGACCTTGGCTTCAAAAGATTCAGAATTAGATCAAGTTTGGCTTCTTTTAAAAATCTTAGCCTGGACTATGTACTTTAAATCTCTTCAGACTGTTGTTTGGAAGCATCATGAAAAAGCAATTATTTAAGTCAGAACGCCCAGATTCATAACCAAGTGAGAAAGCCTCCGCGTAGGTCTACAGACCTCCTTTCAGAAAGGGAAAATAAAAAGTACCTAGCAGAGGAGGGCTTGGTTGGGGCTTTTTGGTGGTAGTTTTTTAATAAAAAAACCCAAACAACCAGGCTTACACATCCCTTCATATTTGCCCCTGCCCTCCAAGCATCCTTTGGAATACCGATTCTTCCACGGGGCAGGATAGTTGTGTCTTGTGTCCACCAAGGTGAACACGGCATAAGGAGCAGACGAATCTAAGGTGGGTTCCAGCACAATTAATACAACACCCAAGAACAATGGTAAGGACAGAAAAATCTGAAACCTGTATTTCGTATTACCTCTGGTACATTAAAAATTCTTTACATATTTAGTATCTGTTCAATGTCTTTCAGAAATTGACTAAAGAGACAACACGTTAAGTCAAATGAATCTTTTTTCCCTCAAATGTAAGCTATTTTCCAATCATATCAGCCACACAGTGTATTGCTGGTGCTGCTGCTTGAGGCAACCCGAAAAAGGTCCTCTGAGGAGCTGAAGTGTGTTACCCTCATGCCTCTCCATCCACTCTCTATTCCTACACACACAGCAGGCTGAGACTGGCAGTAGCTGCTTGGACAGGAAATGGAATAATGTTAAACAATTACCTACATATTCAGAAATTTGTGTACTTATGGATTTCTATTTTAGATAAACTAATTAACTAATGCAATGACAGAGAAGCAGTAAGACAGATAAGAATATGACGCAGGTGAAATTATTCCCACAGAAACACACTTGGAAAGCAGCTGGCAGCACTCTATCTCCCAGCCACAGAGGAGCCCAGAGCAGCAGCAAAACTCTGTGGCTCAGGTTCCCATACCCACAGACAGCGCCTTTCAATCGCTACACACCTGGGTGCCGAGTGCCTGGATATCATGCTCAAATGTTGTGTGCATCCTCTGTAGTGTTTCCACTGTGTTTTGGTCTCTACCGAGCTCTTCAGGCAGTTTCTTATGTTTGTCTTGAATACGTCCTAAGATCTCCTTGGCATCATGGTAAAATTTGTGCAGTTCATAAGAGGCTGCTAGAATTTGTGTTCTCGTGTCAATGAGCTCCAGGAGATCAGCCCAGGCCTCATTGAGTCCGTCCTTCCACTCTGCAATTGTCGCAGCATCTGAGTGCCCAGAGTTGATGAGTTCGTCTGCCATGTGGTTAACAGTATCGACACGCTCCTGTCCGATGTTTCCAGTGTCTCGGGCAAATTCTCGGAATCGCTCCTGTAGCATCTGAAACACAGAGAAACAGACTCATGCAGCGCTGTAATTACAAACTGATCCGAGTAAACCAAGCAAGCCAGCCACCCATTCAGGTTAACCATCTACTGTGTGCAGCATCCAGAAAAGGGAGGTAAACCTGCAGCCACATCCAAAGAACTTACTGTTACATGTTCGTAATCCTGTCCGAGCTCATGGGATCCTGCCACCACCTCCCTTTCAGCAATCCATTGCTCCAGATCATCCACCTCGCGGTTAAGCTGGAACAGCCTGTGTCTCTCATCCAGCTTGCCCCGTCTCTCTTCAGCTAGATCTTTCAGGCCTGCATACAGCTTATCCACTTTGGACTGGCGCATGCTGATACGCTCGCTGAAAAAAACAGAGCATTGAGTCTTCATCGTCTTTTACAAATAATAAACGTAAATGGGGAAAAAAAAAAGCCCTACAAGGAATAAAAATCTCTCTTCGGGTATTTAGTCCACAAAATGCATGTCTGCTGCATGCACGAATTTGACTCAGACACACTGGACCAATCCTCTGCCAGCACAGTTGACTGCAGTAGCTGGACATATAAGCCCCCTGGTTTTAGCGAGTGAAGCTGGGAACCAAGCTCTCCATTTGTTTGACCACAGATCACACCAGAGTCTTCTCCGGAAATTACAAGTAGGATCTGAGCTGCTGAGGCAAGGAGTATTTCATTTTCATTTAAATTCTGCTTCGAAATTCAGAAGTACTTATGGGTTTCTCACTCCCTAAAGCTCAGCATTTCCAAAAGTGATTAATATTTCTACTTACCACATCTTCTGCCTATATTTTGTCTGATCCATATAGCCCTGTCAAACTGCCTTCCCTCTGCCTTGTAAAACTGATTATGTCATTCCAGTACTCAGTCAGCTCAGCCAGGAAATCCACTCATCAGAAATTATCATGACCACAAGAGAGTGCTTTTGAGTTAAATAACAATCTTCCATCAGAGGCAGAGAGTGTCTTTCCTAAGATAGTCCTATCTTCCTATCTGTGAAGCAGAGCAGTTAAATACATCAGCCTCGTAGTCAAATCAGCCTTGCAGTCAAAGCCAATGGAGAATTCTGTTCGCTTAGCTGCAGCCTTTATAGCAAAACGGTTGTTAAGCTTCCTGAATTCTCCCACAGGGAAAGCCATTTATGAAAGTTGAGATAAATTTACCAAAATGTTAATGTGTCCACGTTTAAAGCATCAGATTCCAGTCTCTGATTCTACTGGAAACTCAAAGAGAAGAGGCAGATCTTGGGGAGCACTGCCCTATAGAGAGAAGGATCAATGACCGTGACCTTACGGGCTGGACATAAAAGTTGGCTGAAAGAGTTGTCTCTCAGGATTGCTATACCTTCCTAAGGTTCAGCAGTGCTGGCAGACCTGACACCGCTAGCCCATACAAAGGATACACCAGACATTTACTGAAGGTGTCCAGTACTATCCAGAAACCAGCAGCTGCAAATACTGACCCTGTTCAGGACCGTCTCTGGCCAAATCAGGGTTGTCCAACGAGCATCTTGAACGGAGTGAGGCTGAACTCCTCTTCTGAACTACTTACTCTTTGCTGTAGTCTTTGTGTGTCAGAATGACCCAATGAAGTGACTGAACTACTAAAAGAACGCATAATGCCATTAAAAATGGCAGTTAATACCTTTCTGGGTGATTATCTGCCACCAAAGTTCTGCTGGTCTTTGAAAGCTGGTGCACTGTTTCAGCATAGTCTTCTACAGCTTGTTCCAAAATCTGGTGTTTCTTCAGCATGGACACCGCACTCTGTTCATCCTGTAACGGTGACAGAAAATGACAGTCAAGTCCCCCACCCCAGAGAAAGACACCACACAGCAAGTTCAGCTTGGTCTGTGAGCAAAAAAAGGTAGCCAGAAAGATTTATAAAGGACTGCTCCCAAGTACAGCTTGAAGACAAGTTGTTCTGACAATGACATATTAGTAGTTGAGTTCACAGCAAATGGTACCCACAGAAAGCAAAATAACAAGTGAAAGAGTGAATGCAACAACCCCTCCGGGATGCAGAACAAAACCACATCAGCTGTGCGTGGAGCATGTTGAATTTCCTCTTCTGTGAAGCTCTTTGTGTGTTTACACAACACTGGTGACTGTGCAGGGCTCAGAAAAATGGAACAGTTTTAGGCACTTCACTTGTCAGGCTTTTCAACAACAGTCTGGGTCAAAAAAAAGAAAAAGAAATCCTACAGAGCCCATGCCAAAGGATTCTCCACCAAAGTGCCTGGAGAAATTCCAATCAAAACTTTCTATGCATTGTAATGATTAAGAAAAACAACCCCCAACTCTCAGTGTTGACTGGTATTGTCAATAAGCCTTTTCATTAAAATATTTTTTGTGATGTACTATTGACATTAATATTCTTTTTTATTTGCATTGCTTAGATATAAAAAAGAAAACAAATCCTTTTTAACTGAAGACTGAACAGCCATGGAATGTGTCATACTGATACAAAGCTAAGTTTTATTTTGTCGAGGCAATGCACATAGTATACCTATGTAAATAACAAAGAAGATACAGCACTCGAACACCTCCTTGGAAAACAGAAGTTCACCTACTCTTTGGTATGGTCTGATGCTGTTCCAATTTCATTCAGTGGGAGTAAAAGCGGACGACTACTGGCATCAACTGGGGGACCATCAGGTCTGTTTCACAGACGGGTGCATCGTGCTGCTCCCAGTGATTCAAAATGAATGGAAAACTTGACCTAACTGGACTGTACTGGTAACTCTGACCTTACAGCAAACGCAGGCACACAGTTGCCATCCGCAGTCTGAGGATGCTTCACTGACTCAGCACAGCAAGGCCTATCCTCCCCACTATTAGAGATGTCGTAACAGATAGAAGAGATAATCACTTGAGGTTTCACAAGGGAATTAAATTTGTTTATGTTACCATTACATTAGCAACATATTAAATTATGTCACCTGCTCCCCTCTAGCTAAGCAATTAGAGCCAAACTAGCGTCGCTGTGGAGCTGCTCACCTTGGCTTTCTCTTCCGACATCATGTAGAGCTCCTGCTCACTCATCCAGGCCTCAGCCTCGGCAGCGTCAAAGTAATACTGCTGTGCTCTGTGAGACTCCTCTAGGCGCTTGTGGCGTTTCTCTGTCTCCTCGATAAGGAGGCTCCACAGCTGCTGCAAGTCTGCAAGTCTCTGCTGGATTGCTTCAGCATTAGGGCTACTCTCTGTGATAATGTTTTGGCTCCTCTCAAAAATGTCATCGATACGAGGCTGATGTCCCTGGATTTCTTTCTGAAGGGTCTAGAGGGGAGAAAAGCAGACTGATGAGACACTGCACCAAACAAAAAGGAAATGCCAGTCAGGGGTCTTAACTCTGGAGGGGCAGCAAAACACATGCCAGCAGCTCATGTGGACAAGCTGGGGCTGTGCCCTCCCTGAACGTGCCACCACCCAGTGGTCACACCACCCCCCCACAGCACATCACCACTGAAGCACCCATCATTTTACCCAAACCTTTCCTTCCTGAATTAGTCAGCACCAAGGAGAAATACCAGATATGGAGCTCTAACAGCACCTGCTTACCTGATTTTTCTTTATTAGTAGCTGCACAGTCTGGAGGTTGTGTCCATGATCAGTAGATGTAGCTATAGGCATCCTCTCTCCGACCCACAACTGAAAGTAAGCGAAGAAGAGCATATCTGATTTCAAGCAACCCCAGATACAGTTAGGGCAGCAGAGAGAGGCTGCTGCACACAAGACACAAAAAGCAGCATTACTTAAACACGCTACCGAGAGACATGAGTGAAAGGTTTCTCCCTGTGATAGCTCTGCAATAGGTGTGACATTTTCCTAGTGTCTGGGGAACAGGATTTCTTTTATACTCACAATTTCATCTTCCACATCCCGGTTGAACTGGTGGATCTCTTTGGAGGCCAGCAGGTTTGCCTTTCTTTCATTCAAAGGTTCCAACAACTCCAAAAATTTCTTTTCTACAGTAAGGCGTTTGCCATCTACTTCATCCGTGCTCTTCCCTTCTTGACTTAAAGCCCTTGCCTGGCTTTGCAGCTCCTCTATCTCCTTCTTCCGAACATCCATTTGATTCTCTAGCATCTAAACAGAAACACGGCAAAAACGTCCTGAAACCCGGGGTAAAAGCAGTTGATACGACTAGGGTATGTCAATACCTTCATAAGAAGGAAGAACAGATGCTGGTCAGTAAGGATTTACCAGATAAATAATTATTGTAGCATTCATATTGCAAGGAACGAGGCTTAATCAGAGACTCACAACAGTGGCCACTGCTGATATCCCCCAGTTATGCCTGCTTGTGCAAAGGGTGAACTTGGCCAACGACACAGCCGAGTCTCTTCTATCAGGCATTCACAAGTTACCCTGAACAACTCCGGAGCACAGCTAACTGCATGGAAGTGCTTCATTGCTCCCTGCTGTCCTCGCTGCCTTTACAGCAGGGAATCAGGGACCAACCAGGTTCAGACAAGTCTGACTCACAGGCCGGCAGCCGTGTACAGAGAGGGAATGACCAGCGACTGGAGGACTACAGCGGGAGGCGGAACAGAGATATTAATGTGGGGAAGGAAGGCAGTATAAGGTAGAGATTGCATCAAGAAATGTACAGCTGATTTGTTTCTGGGTGTATGTCTGGTTCTTCTGAAATATACACGAAACAACAGGAAGAAAGAAAAGCAAATAAATTCTTTTCTAAACTGAAAGGATCCCCCATCCGTTCCTTCGAGTGCAGATATCTGCTGTCTGCCCTCTCTGCCACCTGCGCTCCATTTACCTGCTGCTTCTTCAATAGGATGTTGACACTGGTGAGATCCTTTCCGTAGTCGTCCGACTGAATTTGACTCTCCAAACCATTCAACCACTTATCCAAATCAGCACAGCTCTGGGTAAAAAGCTCCGCCTTGTTTGCATCAAAGAGACGCTGAGCCTTGGTCTGGGTAGTGGATTCAAGCTCTTCCCACATTTGATGGAGACCTGTCAGCTTTTCTTTCACTACAGCTTCAGTCTCTGGTTTCTCTGCAATGAGCTGCATTCCCTCCTGCAAAGCAAAGAGCAACAGAGTGGTACCTCCTCAGGAGCACTCACAGACCGTTAGTTAAATTATTCTGATTAGTAAGCACTCAGGATTCCTCATCTGCTGGCAGCATCAACCACTCATTTTCTATCTCCAATTATCCAGTGACTCCTTCCAGAATATCAGCTCCCAGGTCCGTCTTGCCAGGAAGAGGGTTCCTTGGCAAGCCAACGCCTCCTTTCTCTTCCCCTCTACACGTGTTCCTTTGTGGGAGCTCCTGCGGACGCTGCTGAGAGGGGAGTGGAGCAGGGTGCCCCATGCTGCCTGTGTGACAGTGGAGGAGGGAGCCGCAGCTGAACAAGCTGTGTGTCCAGCTTCTGTGGGCCATTTCACCGCGAGAGCAATGACGAACCAGTGTAATGCTGGGAAAGGGAGCTTATAGCACCAAAATTGAGCTGTGCGACTGAAGAGGGTTATGTCAATGGGTTACAGCAATTAGCATGGGTCTAAGCCGATATCAGAGAGGAACAATCTTCCTTGGAAAGCCGGAACCCTGTACCGAGCACCAGCAGAGCACTTGGACTTAAGATATCTTTTTACCTTTACAAAGATTGTATTAGTTGTGGAAATATTTTCTTTACTTCTAACTATACTTCTACCTCTGCACTTGGGTGGTGCTGACAAGGGAGAAACCTTTTCAGATGTGAATACTTCTCACAACCAAACACGTTTAACAGCTGTCACCACTGGTAACGTTAATACAGCGATTGTCAGCTGTGGCTCCATATACAACTTTGGTACTTTGCTGCAATCTTATTTTTCAGAGGCAAAGGGTAAGGATGTATTAGCAACACTAAAAAAGTACTTCCAGTACTAAGAGCAGCCTTCTAATTACACCATTAAAGGGTATTGCTATTTGCAGATCACAGAAAAGCCTCTAATGGGATACACAGTGCCAAAGTGGGAGAGGAAACGAGCAATTAAGCTAACTTACACTGAACAGAAACCCACTGTCAGAGCTAAAGGCGAGACCTCCTTAATGTTCCAGAGCTGCACATGAGAAATGTGGGGAAAAAGAAGTACAGCTCATCACAGCATATTAAAGCCTTCAAAGTAACTTGATACAGAGCTGTGAATCTTAATTAATCACAAAACTGGCTGTACTTTACCTCACGCGCTAATTTTGCATGGGGAAAGGCAGCCCGATTATAGTCCTGAATGAATGAAAACCAGCACGGCAGCATGGGAGTCTAAATTCAGTTATTCTCCTACATTCAGTTAGTTCCCAGGAAGTACTTCTACTTTATTAGCTCAAATCACAACATTTGCCCCTTTTAGCCTTTGGGTATGGAAACTAGGTTACGCCTTCCTCCTAACAGATAAGAAAGACTAGACAAAATTAAATTGGCAGCTTAGCCAATGACTATTCTTGAGAATGTCTTGGATAAAAAAACATTTAACATCAATGAGGAACAAAATGGGTTAGATGGAGACACAGTGTGATAGACACTTATTCTACAGTAAAGAAATCTCCTTTTGCCTTAGCTGGAGAGATGACTCAAGAACCAATTCTGCGGAGGAACAGATGCCATCTCTGCGCATAACCATCTTTGACAAGGATGAGAGCGTTTTTCAGACGTTCTTTAGTTACCTTTTCAATCTTCTCCAGCCATTCTTTGTTGGATGCAAGCTCTGCCATAAATGCCTGATGCTTCAGCCATTTGCTGTGCAGGTTCCTTGCCTCGTCATAGGACATATCCTGGGCTGTAAGCATCTTTTCATTGATCCAGAGCGAGAGCTGAAAAGGAAAATACACAGGTGTTTGTGAAAACATTTGTAGTGTGAAATAATGCAAAGTATCAAAATGCCTCCAGATCGAGGATAAAGAGATGACTCTACAGAAGAATTGCGTGACATTCAGACTGCTTTTACTCAGGGTTCAGTCAAGGATCCACCCCTTTAACAGTTAAATTTAAACATCCATCTCCATTATATAAATAACCCATGACTCAAGCAGAAAGGAATCAACTCTACGATGAGCAAAATCAGACACACAGGTCTCACCCAGTTCAACAGCAAGAGAAACAGGGACACGTGTCCTGCTTATTGGTCACAGTGTATTTTCATACCACTTTTCCCTTGCAACATTACTCAATGTGCTACTCAGGACCGGGACTTGAATGTCATCACCACACCCCTGTGGAGCCTTACTGACTTCCTGAGGACATTGCAGAAGTACACGCTAACCAAGCGGCATGCAAAAGGCAGTCTCCAGAATTAAACAGAGCCCCAGGGTAAATTTTTCAGGGCAACACTGCATGAGAAATGCTGTATTTCTACTCATATCTGAAGTCTGAAGACTAGAGACTGGTTTGTACCACTAATTCACACCACATTTGTACCTCTTCCCCATAGTCTTTTCTCTGTATAGGTTTACATAAATAAATTCATTTGTCCAATCGCCAGTAGGGTTTTGGTATTCAAGATTTTCCTTTTCTCATTACATAAAATCCGAGACTGATTTCATTCTGATTTTCTGCAAATACAAAGACACTGAGAACAATTTCCAGACCAACACTAGAGAAAATCCATACTTCAAAAGACAGCGTATTTGCCAAGGGCAAATAGAATGTGAAAACAATCATAGCAGCCGACATCAAATTTCCTCCTAGGGCGAGCCTGACTGCTTTATCTATCCCTTAGGTGAGGATAAAAAAATACATTAACGGGAATGTTTATAGAATTTGAAAAAGATTCATTTTCTGCATCTTTAGAGTCGCCTACCCAAGCAGAAAATGTCAAAACAAATCTGAGCATTGTTTCTAGAATGCCACTTCAGCGAGGAACGCTGTCCTGCGGAGGAAGCACCCTGACCAGAAGAGTAACAGAGCATGGGGGAGACTCGCCAATTCTCTGCTACCTACTCAGGATAAAGGGCAACAAATTCATTTAGCATTCTCAAGCCTTTTTTAAATTGTCCCTTAAAGGCACTGTTAAGCTCCACAAAAAGGGAAAACTTATCAGAGCAATCAAAGAAACTCCTCATCTGATCTTGAGGTCAAGTCTAAAGAGAAAAATGCTCATGTTAATGAAGACCTCTGTAGGCAGCAGCGGAAGTTTACAGTTATAACAGGCTATTGTGCTACTTAACAATCAAAGGCTACATTAAGGATTACTACATAACCCAAAATTAGCGGTTTTACTCCTGCCTTTCTGGGCAGTAGACAGCTGCTGTACTCTGCAAATTGCACTGCTTGTCTTTCATTGTTTGCTTTTACTCAGCCGCAGCGCTAAGTCTTCTGAGGATTTAAAAGTGCTTCCCAAGGAAAGGTAGTAATGTCCGTATTAACAGCTGAGGTGAACTGAGACACAGACGATACGCAGTGCACAGGCAGTGGCTGTCAGGGTAAAACCCTAATTTCTGACTCTCACCATGTTACGTTCCTTCTGATAAAACAGAAGTGCAAATAAAGCATTTAAGGGGTGATTATTAAAATCTGGTTTTTGCAACCACGATAGTCACTGGAAGTCAGTATCNTGCAAAAGTAGATAAAAAAAAAAAAAAAAAAACAAAAACAAAAAAACCCAAACAATATTTCCCTAAAACAGTGCCTCATACTGACATTTGCGAGTATTTATTTCTCCAGAAAACCCTAAGTCGGTTGTTAACATCAGCAGAGCTAGCTATTAGGCTTCCTCCCATCCTTTGCACGTACAGCACAAAATTTTGCTTCTGCTCTCAGCTCCCAGAAGGCTGTAACACACCGCAGTGAAAACCAGGCATGAACTAAGAGAAATGCAAAGACAAAACCCTTGTAAATCTGGCAGAGCAACAAGGGAAGGTGAAAGAGCACCGGCTGCTGCTGCACTTCCCAGACATTGCAAATACCCAAGTTGACACAGCCTATCTGGCAGCGTAAGGTTCACAGACGTCTGTGCTGCGTGACAGAACCTGCTGGCACACTCCGTGAACAGGCAGAAAACTTCTGACGTGCGGAGTCTCGCCAAATGCTCTTACTCTGGCGTCCCTAGAGAAATTAGCCCAGACAGTGCCGGGACTTCTAAGCACTTACAGGGAAGATGAGCTTTAATCTCTTCGAAGGTGAGCTGTGGAAGAGCAGGAAGTCAAAGAAAACTAAATGGCAAAATATATCACATCTCCTTGTCTCAGGATTTTCTGCTGTCACTCTTTATTTTATTCACTCATTAAATTTAGTTAACGCATTTGTATTTATGAATGCAAGAAACGGGCAAAACACCACCCCGGGATTAACCTGTGACATTGTATATGACTATTAACAAGAAAATCTGCTGCATCTTTCCTCGCCTGTGACCTGCAGGAAAGGTTTATCGTTGCTGAGCTGTTGTTAGAGCATTACCCTGCCACCTCCTCAAGCACCACTGACCCCGCTCGCTGCCTCGCCTGTGAGTCAGAGGCAGGAAGGAGCACGGGGCAGGAGGCCACACGTACAATAATGCTCCAGCACGGAGCGACCGATGAGGAAAGCGGCTGCCCTGGGGAAGGAGCACACTGCAGAAAACCCTCTTCCTTTCCTCAAGTCACAGACAGATGGGAAACCGTCCCTAAGGCGGTGGGCAGGAAGGCCGAAGGATCATTGCCAGGTGAAACGGAGACCGGTTCAAAGCTGTTTTCTAGCCATTCTCAGCTTCACGGGCAGCGCTAACGAAAAAGCCAAGGGTGAGGTATTCCCTTGGCTGCCTTCCACCCAGCAGGACAGCGCTGCTCCATCGCACAATCCCTCCAGCCCAACGTAGGTATCGGTAGGCACTTTGTAATCACATTAATGCAAATTCTAAGTCTCCTTATGGCTGTCTTCTCAGAAAACAGCCATTCAATTATCGCCAAGGCTAATGTCCTCCCAAAAAGGATTGCAGAAATTTGTAACGTTTGGGTATTGTAAGTTCTGTCTTTGAAGCACACAGTCGAGACACCCATGCTTTAGTGGCTGGAGAGAAACGATCGAGAGGAAAGGCATTCAGGCAGCCAGACACTAGAGCTTTTATGTTTTCTTTTTTTTTTTTCCAATGATATAGGGGGAAAAAACAGATCCTAGGGGACACAACCCCATTGGCACAGAGGCTAGAAGAGCTCCAAGAGCCAGGGCGATTTTTGTACCAGACGTGTTACAGAGGAAGGAAGAAGATGCTGCTAATAACAGCAGAATTTTTGCTAATCTGTCATGTTTCCACTACCAAGGAAGAAGCAATTTAAGCCAAGTTCATGGTTAGCTTACACAATGCAGGAAAACAGACTGCATCTAGGCAACCGAGCAGTAAACATCATTTGCCCCGTTCATGATCATCATTTTGTTTCTTGACAAAACCTCAGCTGTGGGGCAATTCCATTCAGACACAGCGCAGTGACTTCCAGTCTCTTGTCGCTGGCTAAGATGGGCAGCTAATGTACCGACTCTTGAATTTAAAAGCACAGCTTTGGCACAGTCAGCTCTCTTTGGAGGCTTCAGATAAGGACAGCCAGTTTTTAACGCACGTCACAGGCAAGGGTCTTTCATATCTGTCAGTGCTGCATGAAATAACCTGAAAATTACTTGATTAATTCCTCATGCTAGGAACAAGATTACTCCTAACTTTAAAAGGTTGCCTTCAGTGTAAACAATCCATGTAAGTCACTAGAAAATCTGGAAAGGATTTCTTTTTTAAAATGTTATGGCACTTAACAATTTTAAACACATGCAAACTATCAGATAAATAACACATTAAAAACTATCCAGCTTAATCCTGCTCCCCCCTTGTTCCTAACCTCCCATTCTTCTGACTAATGTTTTGTAGAAATCACTTGAAATCTCCTGCACCGGGCCACATACAGCTGTAGACAAAATTCTTAATGAGTTCAGCGCTAATCCCACCAGATTCCACATGATTAATTTATGCCACAGCAGAAAATCTTCACTGCTTTTGGCAATTTTCCCTGTCTTTAGTTTAGACAACAAAAGGAAATTCAGTTCATGAGAAAAAAACCCAAACAGATTAATTTTTGCAGGGTTTTGGGCAGGGTTTTTTTTTTTTAATTGTTTACTTCACACTAAATACTACTGGATGACTTGACTGCAAAACGCTGGGTATTCCAGTCCTCATAAAATATGGGGTAAGAATGCTCTTCTGCAGGATGCAGCTTTCAGCGATAGAAGTGAAAGGATTTAATTTACCTCTTGACAATCCTGAAGAAACTTTTGAAGATCCCTGTTATCTTTCAGTCTCATCAGAAGTTCACTGGCTGCTTCACGGTTCTTCCTATGTCTAGTCAAAAAAAAAATAACAGCAGAGAAAAATAAACTTGAAATGGGCATTTCAGGTGAAACTGTCATTTGTTTGTTTCTGCAGCCTCTGTGGGCTACACGCATGGACAAGTACGTGGTGTGTGTCTTTCACTGCCTTTCAAGTGAAGGACCTTTTTGAAGCTCACATAGGCACAAGGTATTTAATGTGCTTACTTAAGTTCAGCATCTACTTGTTTTTGTGACCAGTTAAACACACAGGGAAAATTTTGAAGTCAGCAGGGTTTCAAAAGCGTTATGTACAGAATTTGGCCCACTAATTTCAACACCACAGGAAAGTTCAGGCTGTTTGCCCAAAAACATACGAAAACAACCTTCAAAACTGCAACAATAAGATTGCATGTTATGCGGCGCTTGCAGAGCGTGTACTTGCTGTAACGCTCTTTATAACACACCTTCGCTGTAGCTCAGCACCTCCTTCTCCTGAACAAAGCTGGAGTGGTTTATATAACCTTCCCAATGCTGCATTTAACAAACAACGCATGCAACACACCTGGGTGCTTCTGCAAATAGAAGCTTTATGGACATCGCAACATATTCGTCAGAGCGTTTAAGAGCAGACAGAAGAAAAGAAAAGGTTATTCTAGAAGCCCTATTTTTGATCCATAACTGTTTGCCCCTTGAAGGATGAGTCATGCCGGCAGTTCCAAAGGTCTTGGTGGGTTCTTCAAATGGACACGGTGCCTGAAGAGCTGATTCCCAAGGTATGTCTGAACATGCTTTTAACTGCTGCTTAATTTGGAGTAGTTATCCCTGTCCTTCAGTACTTTCATTATTTATGAGGTGATTTTAGACGGAGGAGGCAGAGTAAAGAAGATAAATTTTATTTACTGCTCACTGTGTTAGATTTGTTCATATTTCATTGTACAGGATCTTCAAGTGAAATATTGCTGCCCTTTGTAATAACCTAATATAAATAGGGATAGTGAGTTGGAAGTTATTTTAAAGGGTGGCAATCTCTAAGATGATCTCAGCGCATACTGGCAATGGCTAAATAAATCCGTGTTAGTGGAAATCTCCAGAGACTCATAATATTCTAGAAGACTAAATTACATGTTGATGACAACAACTGGACTAAGATATCACTTTTCCTGATCTACAGTAAGTTACCAGAGCAAGCTCTCTGGCATGAATTTAGTGACTTCAGAAACACAAGGAATACTTAGGGATACATTTTACATAAAAGCAAAAGGTCTGTAGGCAGAGGAATAGGAGAAAACCCTTTACAGGGCTACAAATTGCTTCTCTTTTGTCTCAACAGCTTCCTCTGAATAGCCAGGCACACAGCAGCCATATAGCTGTAGGTCAAGAAAATTGATTTACAGATCAGATGGCAAGGAAGACATAGGTAACCATCAAAGCAAGAGCCTGGAGTCCAAGCCCAGGTAATCTTGAAGTTTTGACAGGTGTTACCTGAGAGAGCACAAAGGAAAGGACACGTTAGTTGTGCCTTAGGAAAAATCTCCGTAACATCACCGGGTTTGATTCCACTCTTTCTTGGCTGGTTTTTATATGCCTGGGCAACTACAGTGCATTACTCAGGTTGCTAAAATGAAGCAAGGAATTGCTTGGGTGATTTTATCATGATGATTTCATAGATTTAAGGCTAGATTACATTATAGACTCATCTATTCTGGAGAGGACAAGTTGTGAACTTAAAAGGAGAATTTTCGTGACACTTAGTTGAATAGAGTTAAAACTAAGTAGAGAAGTTCTTACGTTGAGAAAACTTGAATTTAAAAAACTAACAAAAGTATCTCCCAGAAAGTGTTGGAAATACTAACTTCAAGAACTTTGAAGGGAAACCATGCAGGGATATCAAAAACAGATGATGACATCGCTTTGTTTTCGGTTGGGGTTGGGGTTTTTTTTGTCCTCAGCATAACAAATACGATCTTTGGCACTTAGAGCTATTTAACTGTAAAAGGTTGTTTAGTTGTCCATGATGACCTGGAGTGAGACTGAAAGATGAGTATTCTCTGAAGAACAACAAAGCTGAACTGTAACAAGGTTTAAACTGGATACTTGAAGATGTGGCAGGAATTCCTGTATTTTCATCATAGAATTGGCATTATTTTTTATGGGAATAAAGGGCCTTAAGAAGTAATTTAATCTCTTCTCCTGCCTCAGACTGGCTATATCCAAACATTATTAATTCCTTGTTCATGTTTCCCTAAATTCTTTATAAGTTCCAACGACAGAGATTTTAGAATTCTCTGTGCATAACTACTACTACCACTAGAAAGCTCCTCCTACACTCTACTACCAGTACGTCAGAAAGGCTTTAGGTAGAATGAACAGGCAGGCAAACTGGAGAACAGAACCCCTCCCAATACAAATTTTTATCCAGATACTAGAAGAGCGTGGTGTTAAGGAGACTGGCTGGTCACCCTGCTTCCCTGGCCGCGTGTGCAGAAGCCCCAGCTGAGCCAGCCAGGCACGTCGGGGTGGTGGACAGGACAGACTGCAGCTCTGCTGAAGGCCACATACAAGCACTCGGCCATCACTCAAGGGTGGAGAAAAGCACAAAGCTTACTGTTCAACTGCTGACTGCTGTCACCGCTATTAAAATCCCGCTCTTCTGAGATGTGCACAGCAGAGAAGGGCCAGAAACTCTGACCCTGTAACACTTAAGGTTGTCGATGACTGCTTCTTACTGATTTGCTGAAATAGTTTGTGGAAGAAGATCTCACACTTGCACAAAAGAGTTTGCTCTGCAGACTCTAATTATTTAGAATGACTTTGAATTCATCTGCCTGTTCACATAAATAATCACGTATATGACTTACACCATAGCGGTGTCTAGGGCTGCATTAAAAGGGGGCTTCCCTGTGCGTATCCTGAAGAGGCCACCTCAGACCCAAAGGCCCAAGCTAAGCCAGACCTACATGGCAAAAGGGGACACGGAATGTTCCGTAGTCAGTTAAAACATGAGGGCATCTTCCTTCTGTGGCAACATTATGAAGAACCTAAAACAGGAAAGTGAGATCTGTTCAGCACAAGGAGGTGTCTGGCTCAAATTAATCCAAGAGCAGAGCACCAAAATTTGCCACAATGGTTCCATGCTGTCTCCCCAGAGGCCCCCCAGAATGTTAACAACGCTGAAAACTGACAAAACCACTTGTGGTTTAACTGTCAGCCTGTGGGTTTCAAAGCCGGTGCAGGAATAATAAACCTTACACATAGCATGGATGTAACTGCCTGCTAAGAATACCGAGATATATGCAAGGCAGTTTCAGCTTCTTTAGTTGTTCCAGCAAACAAGAGGCACTCGCCTTTCTGAATAGGCAAGAACAAAAACTACTTCTGTTCTTTGTTGAGCAGAAAGTTGCACAAATACACAAGTTGGTGAAAAACAGAACCAGATCACAATCTCAGTCAGATCTGCCACTGTCTTTAAACTAAACCTCATTTGCAGAATCAGAGAGGCCATGTGCAGGCATGCAGACCAGGGCAGTCCCCTTACACTCTCCGAAGAGAAAATGGAGGAGAAAATGCATTCCCTCCAGCTGGCAGAAACAGCAGCAGAAGTCACCAAAGCAGGGACAGCTGCACTGGGGAGACCAGCTTCTTTCCTAGCTGGAAAATCTAGCGATAGCTTTATTCAAACCCATGTTCTCCTTCCCTCATCCTTTCTCTGTGTCCTTATTTCCATTTATTCTTCCCTGTGAACGGCACTAAAAGATTGTGCTGAAGTGTTTATCTCCTGTTGAACAGCTCCACTCTGCTTCTGCACCCTCCTCCTCTCCTTCCTTAGCCTGATGCCTGCCACGTCTATTTAGAAGGTAATCATTTTAGGGCAGGTTCTGCCTGCTGTACCAATGGATAGTGGGGTCTCCTCTGGAATAGCTTGAAAGCATGACAGTAAAAAACACTATTAACAATACTAAAAACTACAAAGAGCTCTGTATGGGAAGTATGGAGCCACTGCACATATTTGTACTTGTTTGTTTTGGTCCTTTGTTATACATCCAGGTGGAGCTTGGTTGGGAGAGCAATTTTTTGTAAAACCAAAGAGGTTTCCTTTGCTACCACTCCCACTACACCCAGCCCTAAGGCTTTGTTCTTGAGGCTTATCAGCCTTACAGACTCAGAGAGCAATCACACGGATTTCCTGAATAGCAGTGCACCGGATGGTTTTTGCAGTGCTCTGCATAAATAGCTTTGGAATTGAAAAAACGCATCGGAAAAAAAGTGGGTTTTAAAAAATACAGTCTCTAGGACTTGCCTGCCACTCGGAGTAGGAATTCCAGAACGCGTCCCAGAGCCAGGACAGCCCAGGTGGCCAGCCATGGTGCTACAGGACAATGAGGACACAGGAGAGTAGCTGCAGCGTGGGGGGGAAAACAGCCACCAGAGCACCACAGCCGGGGCAGCAGGAACCCCCCCAAAGGGCACACAGGACAGAGGCTGAAGCTGTCTCCCACTCCAGCCACCTCGGAAAGGGCTGCAAAAAACAGCTGACCATTTGCTACTGTACCCTTAGATGCTATCTTTTAATATTCTAAAAGTTGCAGAGAGATGACACCTGACCAGAAGACCAGGATCAAGTCCTCCTGCTTTCATAAGTGGATGGGAAAACTTACAGCAGAGAACATTGAAAGTCAGAGAGGGTAAATAAGAAAAATTCATTTTCTAGCTTTCACCTGGGTCGCTTTCATATAATCTCCTCTTCCCGGCCTTTGCAGATTCTCATTGGGATCTACAGAGAGTCAAGCTGGTTAGAGAGAATGAAAACGTAAGGTATCCTTGGGGTTAGATTGTCAGAGGCCCTCAGCAAGCTCTGGGAACAAGAGCATCTGCTCTTCTTGAAGCCATGAGCCACAGCTTAAGTGGGCGCATACACAGTGGGACATGTTTGCCAAAAGAGGAAAAGCACAACATTTTCTGAACTACTTCAGTTCAGTTTCTCCGTGGAGGTAAAGGCATCCGGAGAACTCTGAGCTTACCGGCTGTGGGAGCATGCAAGTGCAATGGAAGGGTTGTCGGTAACATTTGACATGAAAGTTCTGTATGAGCTTACTGCTGTGTTCTGATACTCATGATTGAAAAGCGCCTTGAAAGACTCCACTATTATTCAAATCAAAAGCAGAAAGAACCATGAATCATAGTAATCAAAACCGAACATTTGGTTTTCAAAGAAAAAGAAACTCTTAATGTTGTATAGCATCCGTGCCACAGCTAAAGGGACAAAGCAAAAGACTTGTTCTAGGATGAAAGACACATTTGTACCAATGCTTCCTAATCTGATTTCAGAGGGCCAGACAAGTTGGAAAAGGCGATCAAAGCCAAGCGGGTGGGGTAGATACAATTCCAATTACACTCTTGAAGAGCCACATTCCTTCCTCAGAGGAAGGACAGGAATACATTATTATAATTAAATCAGCTAGGAGGTAGCAGAGGAAACTGAGACTTGCGGAACCAGGTATAGCGAACTGCTACAGCTCCCACCATAATACAGACTCTGCGAATACTCCAAGAATTCTATAGCAACACTCATATAGCCAAATTCTAGGTTGTGAGCTCATTATCCAGTAAGTCTCTAGAAAATGGGAGGGGTAATAGTTAATTAAGATCAGCCCGGCACATTTTTGAAACATTGCCGTTCCTATTTTTCCACAGGACAAAGAAAACAGTCTGCAACAGGCATTTTCTAATATGCCTTTGGATTCTGGTAAAAGGTCATCTCTCGGAGAAGAGAACTGAAGCATGAACAGCTACATTCCACCATCATTCTGACTTTACCTGTCATCAATAGAGTCCACTTTCTCCTGGATTTTATCAGAGTTAATGTTCCCATCGCTAACTAGCCTCCTGCCAGTCTCTACAACTGCATTGATCTTTTCTTCATTGGCATCCATTGTGGTCATGAAATCCTCCTGTTTTTTAATAGCAGCTTCTGCTCCTTCCAAGGTAGTGGGCATTTCCGTGTGCGCCAAAACATACTCCTGTGATTAAAACATAGGTAAGAGAGATAAGAGTATTACACTCGGGCTATGCTGTCTGCTCCAACAACAGATTCACCACATATGAAAAGAAACGTTTCCCAAGAACAGTTAGAAGTAAAATACCAAAAGCAAACTATAGTTAAAAAAGGGCAATTTATCTGTAGCTCTCCTGCCAGATGATCTTGTTTGTTAAATCGTTTGCAGTACTACGGTGTCAACCTGTAGAAATGAAACAAGGTGTATCTTGACCACTTGCCTGGTTATTAAGAAACGCTTCTGCTTGCTTGGTATCTCTGAGAAACAGCTGGTAGGCGTGAGACTGGGAAAGGAGGTTTTGCCTGTTTTCCCACATTTTGTGAAGTTCATTCCATCCAGTGTCCAAAGCTTGTAGGCGCTGGCGTAAGAACATGTACTGAGCATCAGTCTGCCCTTGTGTCACCATCTCACCCATGTCCCTCATCTTCTGATAATCTTCCTCATAATTGTTGATTTCATTCTTAATATTCTCATGTTGAGTGAGCAGCTTCTCAGCCTCTGTCAGTGTGTTTGGCATATCTTCAGATGCAATTGCAGTCTGCGTTCTGGATAGCCAGGACTGGAAGTCATCCAGATCTCTCAGGAACTGCTGCAGTTTGCTTGCCTCTCCAAGGGACTCTTCCCGGTTCTTGAGGGTGGTCTTCATTTCTTCCCATACATCGTTGATTTCTGCGAGCCGTGAAAGGATAGCCTGTGCCTGGTCAGGATGCTCTGATTCCAACTTTTCTGCCTCTTTTTGTAGGTCGCTTAGTTTGGCTTCAATGGCTACCAGGTCGCGTTCCATGCCTGTCAGCTTCCTCTGCAGGGCCATCACTCCGGCTAGATCATTACCCAGGTCTTGTGTGGATTCGATCACTTTGGTCTTTTCCCTGATCCAGGATTTGGTTTCATTACATTCAAGATGGTAGTTCTGGATACTCAGAGCAGAGAGAAGAGCATCCTTCTTCCTATCTACCAGTTCTCTGAACTGGCTCCATCTGGAATTTGTGAGGAGAGAAAAGCAGAGAAATTGAGATGTGTGTATAACAAGGGAGAAGCATATGGCAACATTGCTGAGTGAGCAGTTGCTCACATTAGCTTGGTAAGCCATGAAATAACCTAACAATTCCTGCTTTTTTCAGTCCTTCCCATATCATCAATAGTTTTAGCAAAACAACCATTAACCAAGCTATGGCGTATATTTTAGAATATGACAAGTACCAGCAACCCTGAGTCCTTAAAAGTATAATTTTTCCTCAAGTGAAAAATTGCTAGTTACATCTAATTTTCACACTCAACATACTCTCTCGGTTTATTTTGAAGCCAAAAAATGAGTCAGTTTACATGACATTATATTGGTTTCTTTTTTATCATAATAGTCATTACAGTAAATTTCCAGCTCTCACATCAAGGTACGGATATACTCAGGACCTGACTGAAGTCAATAACAAAACTCCATCTGTTAATCAAATATTTGAAAGACACTGCTCTCTTTCCTTCTGAAGTTTTAAAGGCCTGCACCTTGAAGATGCTTCAGGTAACAGTATCAGAATATCTTAAAAAACACATAAAAGCAACACAAATGACCCCACTGTACTTGTTTCAGCCAGCGTCATGTTCGTGAGCATGAAGCCTTCACTTACCTTGTGTTGAGTTTATCTTGCTGTGCTTTGATCTCCTTCTCACTCGGATGGCCGCTGTGCATTAGCTGTCTGGCAATTTGGTTCACTACTGCAACACGGGATGCCTGATTGTTCATTTCTGGTTCTAAGCTTTCAAATCTGGAGGGGGGGAAAAAAAACAAACAAAAAAAGATCACACAGGCATTAGAGAATCTGAGCCACAGGCAAGCTGAGAAAGGTAGCTTGTGTAAAAAAACACTTCCAACCCAGTATTCCCCAAACTTCCTGGTAAAGGCATTCTCACCTGTGCTGGATCACTTCCAGGTCCTCCAGCTTCTCTGGAATCTGCATATTATTCAGCCACTTCTCCTTTTCATCAATCCAAAGCTCACAAGCATCTGCCTCACTGAACATCTTATAAAGAGCAAGGGTATCCTGCAAGGCCTGTTTACGCAACCGAGTCAGTTCAGCAACCTCTTTGTATCTTTCCTCTATTCCAGACAATCTGCCTTGCACATCTGGAGATCCGGCATGTTCCTGCGGTAGAGCCTTTGCTTGTTCATGAAGCGTGTCAATAGTTGGCCGGTAGCTTGCAATTTCTTCAGCCACATCTTTGTGTTTCTTGACCAAGGACTGAGTAGAATATTCATCATGGCCAACATCGTTGCTGGAGACAATTTTGAGGATGTCCAACATCCACGCATCGATGTCATCAGCATCGGCCTGGAACTGGTGAAGCAGAGAGGCTTCCTCCAGACGCTTCTTCCTAATGGCAGATAACTGTTCCAAGTTAGCCCACTGCTCCCGGATATCCTTAATTCTTTCTCTGATTTTCTCAGACCCAAAATGCTCTTCCGCAATCATGTCTTCACCTTCTTTTATTGCCTGCTGAAAGTGGCCACTACGACCACTCATTTCGTCTTCAAACGCCTTATGTTTACTCAAGAGACGGACGACACTGGTTAGGTCCTTCCCATAGTCATCGGATGACAGGATCTGTTCCTTCTCCCTGATCCAACCCTCTTCTTCAGCCATTTCCCAGAAGAATTTCCAGAGGCGTCGGGACTCCTCCAAGCGGGCCCGGCGCTCAGCTGCAAGCTGGCACAGCTCTTGGTAACAGAACTCCATGTGAGCAACGCGGTCCCTGATAACTTGTGGATCACACGGTTTGTAACCTGTTCGGATAGAGAATGTACATTACAACTTGGACTCAGTCATTTTCATCTCTACAGCTGGGGCACAGACAGAATTCTTAATTCCTGTTTGTTCCATCTACGAAGTTTACAGAAAAGAATTCATATTTAGGCTCCTGGAAGGGGGTGTGAACTATTCAAGCTCCACCATACAATAACACAGATCAGAAAATACAGTTCTTTGCATAAAGAAGAAAAAAAAAAGGCAACCAAAAAAACCCAAAAGGAAGGAAAGATATTCATGACTGTTTTCAGTGTAACGAAATCCACTACTCCAGATTTTTACCAGCTTCATACATACAACTGCACAAAATGAACATCATTTACTCTAGTTAATGACACTGGTTTAGTGGAATTGCTTTTATTTAGCATAAATTGGGACAGTATCAGACTGGGTCCAATAATTTGTATTATTTGCATTAGAAACACAGAATGGGGAATTAATGGTGACTGCTACAAATTACAGCAGGTGCTGGTTAGGAGCGTGATATCCCATGCAAAACACAATGCCACAATGAATTCTTGAGCAGGTACCTGGACTAATTAATCATTGACACAGTGAGTAAAGAAGGAACAAATGAAGCTGGATTCTCTTATTCTGGTGCTGAACTTAACCTAATGTGCCTTGCAGAACTAATGAGGCTTATAGATAACCTTGTATCTAATTAAGACGAAGAAGGATGTGCTAGCTGCTAGTTACCTTCTCCATCGGTGGCAAACTTCTGAGCAGATGCATTGACCCCTCTCACTCTCTCAGCTTGAATAGCAATGTCAGCTTCCACAAGAGCATGTTTCTGCAACAGGTCTTCAACTCCTAACAAATGTTTGCCATAGTCTTGAGACAGCAGAAGCACCTGATCAAAATGTAAAAGACAAGTGAAATGGACTGAAGGCCATAAACTGTTTGCTTCTTAATGACTCCAGTCATTACACTGTTCCCTGTTGTTACATTGATTTAAGTTCAGAGAAACACCAGGCCCATGGGAGCTATTTCAAATGTATAGAGACATGGCTGATATGAATTTGGGCCAGTATTTTTAAAATCACTGGCAACCATTAAGAACTTGACTGCTGTTCAATGCAGTTTTACGTCCGGGATGATGAGAAGCTAAGTTAGCTCGGCACGACCAACGAAAAGCACTCAGTCCAGGTGCTGGGAGCTGCCACTGAGCTACACACATCTTTCTTTCCTCCAACAGCTTCCAAGTTCTGCTGGCTGATGGACAGGAACAAAGTCATGGTCCTTTCCCTTCCCAGATCCCAGGAGAGCAGACAGGAAGAAATTCATGCTTTTTAAAGCACAGAGGTGAAGAGGTGACTTGTTCCCCATGTAAATTGTGATGAAGACAGATTATTTAATTCCCTTTCACCAAAATCATCATCATTACCCAAGCACTGTGACCAAAGCCTCTGGCCCTTATGAGACAGGCACGTAGCTGAAAAGTAGCTTTTTATAGGACTGAACTTGTTCTTTTC
The DNA here is from genome assembly GCA_003993805.1 of Himantopus leucocephalus. Lineage (NCBI taxonomy): Eukaryota > Metazoa > Chordata > Aves > Charadriiformes > Recurvirostridae > Himantopus > Himantopus leucocephalus. The sequence goes on from RSEF01000003.1 coordinate 2,862,650, forward strand.
CCTTACTTGTTTTTAATTTTTATTTTTTAAAAATCATCATAAGGTATAAGGAATTTGTTCACTGCTCTTGAATGTGGACCTTCTGCATTTGTATATTAAACCACAGGGGCAAAATGAATCTTAAAAATTTACAAAAATGGACATGTACACCGCTCCAGAATCTTTGGTCTGCATTCTCAAATGGCTAACACCCACCTTCATCTCATCCATCCAGTCCATGATGTACAGCATTTCCTGGAAAATCTTTTGCAGACCAAGATTCATCTCCAGCCGCTGTCTCCGTGCCCTGAGCAGCTCCAGGAGATACTCCCATAGGCGTATAACATTGTCCTTTCTTGCAGTAATGCGTTTGATATCATGGTAATTTTCAGTCTCAAGCTCCTTCGCAACTGCAACCACGGCCTGGACTCGTTCTTCATAAGCTGCAATGTCTGTTTCAATGGCCTCATGCTTCTTTGTTGCAGCCTCTACCGCTGGAAGGTCAAAGCCAAAATTATCCTGTGAAGACAGAGACACTTCTTCAGTAATGGCTGCTGGTGAGAAAAGCTCTGCTGCTCAAACTCTAACATGATTTCTGATTGTGCAGAATACACTTGTTAGCAAATACGGGATCTCAAAATGCTCTGAAAGGTCCTTTTTCATAAAATCAGATATACCTCTGATAACCAGAGAACCACTGATAAAATCAGAGATATCATTTACTGCCTTTGGGGGAAGGATCACGGTGGCCATTAGGATTAGGCTGAGGCTTTGGATTTTTTTTAAAGTCATCTCTAACATCAAAAAATAAAAATAATTCCTGAGCTAATTCCACTGAACTGACCAAAATAATTCAGATAAAGAAAATCTTTACTGTGGGTAGATATTTCCAGATCAATATCTCCTGAGTACAGACTGATAGATTCAAGGAAGGAATATTCCAAATGCATTAAAGATAGGATATACAGTACATACACATATACACTAAATATACATTTGCACACACATACAGTAAATATAAATACACATAGATTCAGTAAAATATGAGGCACAGTGGGGGAAATATTCTCTTTGCAAGAACTGTATCCTATAATTACTCATGGGAATCATTTTAGTCGCACAGACAATTTCTGAAAGCAGCACCTGAGAAACGAGACGTTGATTTTCACTCAGCCAAGTTTCTCTCATAGCTGCCTTGCGATCAAATCTGCGTGCAAGTTGTTCCAGTTTCTCTTGTCTGATGAGCTCATTTCGCAGTGCCAGTTCTCTTTCATGTTCAGCTTTTTCCAGTCTTTCCCAGGCCTGAAGACGTGGAGAGAAAACATGCGTCTTCTAAATACACGTTCTTATAGGATTATGATAAATCACATCACCTTTGCATGAAATCAGGACTGAAGTCACTACAGCCAAGTTTTGCAAAACTGGCTTATTTATTTATATGCCAATAAATCTGGTTTGTATTGGCTGGCCTTACACCTCGCCTGCTAATACAAGCACATGACTTCAAATTTGTTCTCAATTCATTCATACAATTTCTGAGTAGGGAGTGTAAGACTTGTTTCCCCTCAGATGCATTTTCTCAAGTTCATTTGATTTTTGCCTCCAACAAAGCCTAAGCAAACAACCTGGTTTGAATGTGCAAGAGCGTATTTGTCAAAAAATCTTCTGAGCGCTACTCCCAAGTAAGCGGATTCTATCTTTCTCCTTTAGGAACTGAGAACTAGAGAGTCATGCCCTCTCACCTCCAACATCAACATACAATTGTTGTTCTTTATTACAACCACTTTGGAAAAGAAAACAACTGCAGAATTTGGTTACTTTTGGTACATACCAGTCCTTTTTTCCCCCAAAGCCAAGAGTTATTCACATGCATGACATTACTACTCCAAAAATAAAAAGTCTTAGAAGCACGTTGAAAGCCAGCTAATCACCTTTCAGATCTTCTTACAAACAACAAAAATACCCACAATTAAACACAAACTACCCTAGATTCCTCTAAATCCTAACAGATGTGAAATTGCCTGAAACCCGAGTATTTTCGGCATTCACAGGCCCAAGGACTTAACGCAACCAGGAGAGCTGTGCAGTTTACTGCTCTCTAGGATGCAGACCGAGGCCACAGACAGCCACAACAGCTGCTCTGGGAATGCCAAGCACGATCAACCACAAACGAGGAAAGCTCACAGTTTTAAGTTGTTTGTTATCCTTGAGAGAGCTTGTCAGCTCTGCTGCCGTTCTGCCAGCTGCACCAGCATAAAAAAATAGCTGCATAAACCCTGAGAGGGAACCCCCAGGATCGGACGTGGCACTTCCCTCACTCTCCCACGCTGCAGGCAGGGGGGCTGAGAGGCAAATGGGGGGGGCTACGATACCTAGATACTGTTGCTACTTTCTGTCAGTTAACTCGAATAGCCAGGAGCGCAGAGGAGCAAGCCAGGGCTGCTAGATCCAGAACCAGAATGCCGGAGCATTTTTCCAGTGCAGAAGATCTTACAGATGCTGAGGATACCCAGGGACTCTGTTCACGTTAGTGAGTCCGAGCGGTAAGAAAAGGTCCCCCCACCTCTCCCATCCCTTACGGTCCCCCACGTCAAGGCTGGAGATAGCAAATGCATTTCTTCCCAATATACTGACTGAAAAAACAACAAAATCCTGAGTCGCACAGGAGGAGCTGGCTCAGTTTACCTTGTTAATGTCAGAGATGAGTTTGCCCTCCCTTGGCATGTATACTTTCTGATTGTTGGCTCTCATTTTGCTTTGGATGGTAAAAAGCAGCACTTCCAGGTTTCCTTTTTCTGTAAATCTAAACAAAATTTTGCAAAAGAACCGAGTTACAATAAAGCTTTCATTGCTACTAAGGTATTATAAAGCACTTCCTAAAAATATTGACATTACGAATGGAGCATTCAGGTAAACACCTTCATCTTGTGTGAAAGCTGGGAGCAACTGAAATAGCCCAACACATCCCCTGGAACCAGTTGGGTCAAAAAGCGAGAGAAACTTCACAGAAGTCAGTTGTCTGTGTGTTTAGATTTAAACCCCCTTGGGGGACAGAAGACTGCTTTTTTTTTTTTATCCTGTTACGTGCGTTGTCCTAGTTTACTCTATCGACACAAGAAATGGGAGTTTTATTTAAAGCCCATCGCAGTCAATAAACTCTTCCCACTCTTTTCCCGAGCTGTACGCCTGGGAAATAAACAAACTCCATAGGCACTAGGGAATAGTCTGCAATTTTAGAAGATGTCTGGATAGTCTGTAGTGTTTTGGATTGTGATTATTATCCATTAGAACTTATACCAGACAAAATAATAAACAGATCTGATATCATAACACTAAAAGAAACTTTCCAAAAATAAGTTGCACAGTTTTGTGGTTATATCAGTTTTAGTAAGCATAGCTGTTTTCCAAAGCCAGACACACTTCCTCTTGATTTTGGATAAGCAGTAAGATTCTTTTAATAGCGGTGTATTGGTACTATACACTGCTAGCAAGCGCAACTGGTGACGTTACTATACTAACACGGTATGCTATTACCACTCGTGCTGTAAGGCGGGCACCTCAGTGAAGTGACAGCTTCCAGGACTCTGAGGTCCTGCAGGCACAGGATCACTAAGACACACTTTTTATTATTATTGGTTTTGTTGTTGTTATGTGCGTATTGAATAGCACAAAGCAAACAGGCTCCGAGTAATAACGATGACCGCCAATTAGAAATACGATATCTGGGTTTGTTCAGAAAAATAAATTCTTCAGCCAAGATTAAAATTACTTGGATGTGTTTGTTTTTAAAAAAAATCAATGACTGACTAAACAAAACAAGACCACTATTGTTTTAAGCTAAGATTAAAATTACTTCGGTGGTTTCTCTACTGTGCGGTAAGTGTTGAATGCCTGTAGCTGCTGTTGCACACCAACTAGCGAGTTGGCAAATTTGCGATTGTTGAGGATGATAATGGTTTGCTCGATCCACTCAAGAAGGTCAGAAGCCAGCGATTCGTATTTTTCAATCATTTTCTCCGTTTCAATGGCATTGTCAAGCACCTGCAACAAGCAGCACAACATAACATGAGTAACAAGGGCAGTGCTCTTCAGTCATTTAAATCCAACAAGCTACATAAAAGAAACTGTTCAAAGACGTGACTTATGAATCAGAGCACTCGCTCCTGAGCGCCACAGGGGCTGGGATCTCTGAGGAATGAGGGCTTTGCATTTTTCAGCGGTGAATTCCCATGATCCTACGGCAATAGAGGGGCAGAGCTGAGGCTTACAAAAGGATTCACGTTCAGTCTGCCGGCTGTAAAGACAGGGGGCAACTTCGCCAAAGGGCGGAGAATGACTGCACATTTTTTAAATGAGGGACTTTTCTGGGCTCCAGAAGAGACAGAGGACCCAGAGCATGAGGAGCAGTTAATGAGAAAGGAAAAGCAGCAATGATGCAAAATTAATGAGCAAAAATAAAACACCAGCCAAATGTTTTCTAATATAAGGCAGCTGGAAATTAACTACTCCTCACAGTCATATGGGAATATTTAACATTCAAAACACATTCAAAAACAAAACTAAAAACTACCATACAGTGGACTCTTAAAAAACTAACACCCAAGAGGGAAAAAAAACCCCAGAAAGATTTCAACTGCTTTATAATAATTTATAATTTGAACTTGCAAACCTTTCCGATACGTTTTCCTTCAACAGCTAAAGCTTTCATCTTGGAGAAGTAGTGGTAATATGTTACCACATAGGTGATGATTGACTTTTCATCAGGATGATCAACGCTGATATCTGCAAAGCAAAGCAGAGTTGTCTTAGCATATTGGGGGTGCGTGGATTAAAACAACAAAGCTAATAATGCACAAGGGATGTGTTTAAGAGTCAGAGAGATGGGTTGCAGTTCAGGTCCTAAGATTTGTGTCCTAAACAGAAATAAGTTCAGCAACCTTGGACTGGTTCTGGATTACTTGGTGTCGTACAGTATTGAGTTCTGTCACTAAAAAGTGCTCCTTTATCTCTTTGTCTTAGTGCAGACTGTGGTTAAAGCAGAGGTGTGTGGGCTAGGGGCCTTTGAGCCTTAGAGTCACATTGCAGACTTTGCCACAGCTTGCGCACGGCTAAATACCTTCTCTGGTTCTGTGTGAGTTGACAGAACTACCGTTAATTGAGAACTTTGGTGCTGTACCAGCATTTGGAGAGAGGAATTCAAACGTAATAGTAGTCTGTCAAGGCAAATCTTCTGAGATATACAGATGGAAAACAAATTATTTCCTTTCCTGCAGCAATTCTGAGGCACTGAAAAATAAGCAAGAAGGAACTCGCCCAAACACATAGCCTCTATTTGCCCTGTGACGAGAAAGTTTGTGAGCATGCCTTCCGATATGCATGAGCATGAACACTCTCATCAAAGCACAGGCTAACACTCAATGACGGTCTGCAAAAGAAGCTGCTAAATATTCCCTGAAATCCACAGCATCCACCTTCCAGCTCACAGAAAGTGTTTCTCAGAGCAGGTCAGAAGGATGCCTCTAACTAGAATGATTTTACGTATACACGGCCGGTCCAGTGATCTTGTCAGATGGGGGAAAATAAAAATGGGCTCTTGTGCTACCACTGCTCAGTCCTCTGCAGGAGACATTTTGCATTCTCTCCTTCCCTCTCTAGCTGTACCACCAGGTGAGTCAGCAGCATCCAGCTTCTCTTTACCACAAAAGCTATCACAAAGCTGTGCCCTTCGACAAGGAGGGGTGACAGAAAAGAGCCCAGAAAGAGCTGCGAAGTGCTGAAACTGCAGGAATTCTTACCCTCAGGGTCCAAGAGCTTAGTGAGACCAAGGTGTTGCTCTGCAAGGTTAAAAGCATTCTGCAGATTGTAGTGTGCATTTGATTTCTTCAGCTTGTCAAAATCAATCAGATCAGGCCTAGACAGGATGGAAAATTCTTTAGATTTCTCAAAGCACAGTGCAGCCACCCTCAAATGAACTAAAATCTGCAATCCTCAGAAAACCTGGCCCCTTCCGCTGCCAAGGTTTTGCTTGCCCAGTAGCCCTGTGCATTTCAACGGCAATATTGAAGGAATGAAGTAATGCCTAGCACATGCCATGGCAGAACCTAACCCGTGGAAAAAAACAGAGGATAGTTTACCAGGGATAAAAGTGACCTGGAAAAGAAAGGAACAAAGTTGTGGTCACGCAGTCTCTCCTCACGCCCGTGTAAGTGTGCAAGCTGTCCCAATAGCTTCACCTGAGCTTGCCAATAAGCCGCATCCCCAGCCACGCCAAAGTCTAGCATCAGGTTCTGCCATCCTTGCGCAGGGGTTTCTTTCCCCTCCAGGGTGCTGCCGTGTGTCGTGTCCCCCTCCCGCCCCCAAATTCTAAGCGACCAGACCTGATCATCAGTTACTCTATAAGGTACAAAAACTTTTCTTTCAGCCTGGTCAATCACAAACCAAAACAATCACGTGTATAATTTATTCTCTTGAACCAAACGCAACCAGTTGTGACTTGTGATGTGAGAAGCTGTTGCCCAAATGAGCTCACAGTGCTCGCGAGAGCTGTAAAGCTCTAAAGCCAAGCAACTTGCTGTAAAACTCTCAGCAATTCTTCAACTTCCTCCTCTCCCCAGATTTTAAAATCAAGCTGCAAGGTAACAGCAAAACCCAGTGCACCCTGCAGCAGTCAAAGCTTTCAGAGGCCATAAAGACGTTTACCCACACATACCTGTGCTTATGTATTAGGGCATTGAAAGCCATCCCGTCCCTCCAGCTTGTTGTAAAGTTGTGAATGTTGACATTGGGGTAACTGAAAGACCAAAAAACAAAAGAAAATGCAATCAATATAGCATCCCTGCTGCAGCTCTCCACACTCTGTCACTAAAACTGGATGCAGGAGTGACACCTTTATTGTAAACCTAAGGGTGGGATATTACCATCCCATGACGGACAATCTGTCATCATGACTGCTCTTTAATCAGAGACTGACACTAGAGGTAAGGCCGTCTCATTTACACTGATAAACCCCGCAGAACTGATATGTGTTCCAGGGAAAGGCTCTAAATGAACTTTGAAGTAATCACTTGAAGCTACTATTTTATAACTTGCTTCCCAACCTGCAGCCTGTGAGGTTTCAAATCCCTGCAAGTCTAAAGCCTGCTCCTAATTTAGCTGCTGGCAAAGACTTATTTTCAGGTACTCAAAACATCAAATTCAAGAGAAGAGCAGGAACAGCTGGAGGAACAGAGAGGAGTAAAACCTTTTCTGATGGCTGCCAGTGCCATGGGAACAGCGATACATTAAGTTTTCCTTGAAACTGTCTGCTATCCCAGGGCATCTTCAAGGACTGACCCTACTCACTGTCTGATTTTTACACAAAGCACATATGACAGCCACCTTTGTGCCCCAGGGGTACAGAGATGCACAATTAATTTGTTTGGTGATCTAGGTATTTTGCAAGTCTCCAAAAATTTCACGCTGCTCATAAACCACTTTCATAAGAGTTCTTGGAAGGAGAAGACAGAGTACCACTAGAATAATGCTGAAGCGCCCCAAGTCATCACAGGGACATCCACATTGCATGGGGGAAACATACCGAATCTCTACAAATGGATAATGAATTATGCAAGAAGGTCACTGTCAGAGAAAGACATTTTGGAAATATTTCCATATATATGGAAAGATGGAAAAGTTGGTGGCGAACATCTGAAGCATCATTATTTCTTCAGAATAGGGTGAAAAAGAGTCAGCATATTACTATATATTCCCAGATTATCAGATGGTATGTTTATCACACAGTATTAATACAGTAAATTCAGAATTTTCTGACTCGTAAACATCAATTCCCTTCCCTTGGTTGAATCCACTTAAGGAGAGATATGTGTTTGCCCATTTAAAATTATTTCAATGAAAACTCAAAATGCTGTAAGAGCTTTAGAGATAATCACTTAATCCACACTCACCCAGCTGTCTTCATCTGGCACCACAAAAGCAAAGCATCTTTAGCAGATTTCTTCTCCTTGTTGTCCTCAGTTTCAACACTGATATCTTGGATCTAAAATTAACACAGATGTTTTAAATATTTCTCTAAAACCCCACATTTTTTGCTTTTTTTGAAAAGATGAAAGAAATGGTATCAGAATATAAATAAGAAAGGAAGTCTACGATGACAGGCAGAGTGGAAGCAGGTGAATGTTTGTCCTCATTTAAGAGCATTCATGTCAAAAGAAAGCTTCATCTGCCCTTATTTTACTGTAGGATTAGATTACTCTCTGTTCAGTCCATTGACAAAACAGTTTACACTTCACCAGAAAATGTATTTCCAACTGTCAAGGCAAACCCTGCCCTATACAGCATTATGGTGTCACCCTGTGAGGTGTCTCCCGCAGGATGCTGAGCACATCCAGCAGCCGAGGGGGTGCAGTAGCTAGAGGTCCTTGTGAGGGGATCCGCAGGCAAAAGCTAACCAGGAGTTTCATAGGAGCACACACACTGGGGGACCTCAAGCTTGGAGAAAATAGTGTTTGCCCTTCCCAGAATCACAACTGTATATTCCAGATTCTAGGCTGTTATCCAGTTCTTAAAAAGAGGAGAAAGGAAAAAAAAAAAGGGGGGTGGGGTGCGATGCATGAAAGTAACCACTTTTTACTTCATATGGACAAATATATCTCATTTTATGGATATAGTTCAGTGCTTTTTAAAAAGAGTATTGTAACTTCAGCAAAGTTCCACTGCTGTCACTGAAAGTTAGGCACACTCTTTCGTATTAGGAAAACACTGAGCAACACCAAAATTAAGAAAATGTTAAATTTATTACATATTTATTCCTATGCTATTTGTTATAAATTCTATATTTATTATATAAATTTACTATCCTTTCTGCAAAAGGACTTTCCAGCCTTTTTTAACTGAGGGCAAAGACCAATGTGCAACTTGCTGGAAAACAAGAAATCTCAGCCTGTAGCTGGGACACTAAAACCATTCCTGCGGGCGCCCTTAATGCGCTTCAGTGCAAAGTCAGCCAGGTTAATGATAATCACCGCAGAGCTGAAGAGCAGCTGAGGGTAGCATTTTCTCCTACGGCTACAAGAGTGTATAGGTCTATGACTGGAGCTTCATATTTATCAGTAATTTAAAAATAAACCCGTATGACTCTCCACACAGGAAACTCCCATTGGCTGCCACTACAGGTCAGCAGCACCCTGAAGACTAATTTATCCTCTCCCCTTAGCTCTGGAGCATGTCCTGGCAGATGCTGAGCACTTTTCACTCCCATCATCTCGGAGGACCTGGGAGCACTCCACTCTTAAAAAGCCCAACGAAGTATATTACAAACAAGTATGGAAAACTCAACCGTGCCTATCTGTGTATGTACACGTCTTTACCTGGAATCTCAGGATGATAGTCCAAATAAGGCCAAGTGTCAGCCTGTGATTCCCATCCACAATATCATGAGATCCCATGTTTTCCAGGTGCACTCTTTGCTCTTTCAGGAACTGGAGGGCTTTATCAACATTCTCCAAGCAATGGATGCGCATCCTTCCCTTAGTTGGTTTAGGCTAGAAGGTAAAAGGGAGAAGAAAAACACATATTACTGTAGATGAAAGTTTAAAAAAAAAAAGGGGCTTTGTAACTCCTCAGTCCAGGCAGGTGAGTCATTACGTTGTATACTCCCAGCCCGCAATAGTGTATGCATTCATGCTTCACATTATATGGACAAAACCGCTCCTCGCATCTTACAGTGCATTTACACAAGGATGCTGGTAGCACATGTCAAACCCATGGTGGAAATGCCAACGTCCTAGATCTGAGCCGTACACACTGCGTGCCAATTTCATTTGCCCTTCAAAGTACTTTGCCTGCTTGCTTCCTTCATTTTTTCTGTCTAATATACTCATTCACTAGCTGGAAGATAAATTATTGTTAGGTTCAGGCCACACCCGTTACATTTTCCCCAAATGCTTTTTTTTCTCCAGTACAAGTTCTTCCATACTTAAAAAGAAGATTCCGCAAAGATAAAGATACGAAACAAACTGTCATATGCATGCGATAGAGGGAGTTGGTAATGAATGCTCCAGAGAGTATCTGTAAATAGAGACACACTCTCAGAAAAGACAACTCAGATTTGGACCGTCAGTTACTCAGTAAAATTCCTCCAGGTAGAAATGTCATTGCTTTTTATTGGTCAGTTGAAGTAGGATAAAGAGTATGAAAATAACGGAAGGGATTTATTCCAAGCAATTTCTTCATAGAAAGAGAAAGTAAAACAGTAATAAAAAATAATCAGCCAGACCAGTGTAACACAACTTTATGAAGGCCCAGTGCAAATGGAAAAAAGTCATGAATATACTAACAGCATGTAGAAGTCTGCTGTAAAACTGAATAAAATTAAAGCGACTTTGTTCTGCAGATAAGGATGACAGCCAAATAGCCTGTTCACTGCTCACTGAGATGTCACCAAAGGTACCCAGCCAAACTACTAATTGACATAATTTCCTTGTTTTCTGCAGTCAGCGTAATTAACTGACCATGGAAATAGCTCAGGCGAAATTCTCGCCTCAAACTGCATTCAAGTGGAAGAGTTTCAGCCGGAGCCATATTATGGACCCTAGAAACAGCAGCCTGTATACCAGCGTGCCATAAAGATGAAATGCTTGCTAGAAAGATGCCCTTCAGGACAGGTAAACCGCCGGGGTCACTGGTTTCACTTCAGCTTTCAGTCAGCACCGTTCTCCTCCAGAGGCCGGGTAACGATGCAGAGACAGTCAACCCGCAACTCTCAGCGAGGGTGAAAATTTCCAGGAACCTGCCACTGCTTTTGGGTGTAAAAGTCCCTCCGAAGAGGCACAAATTGCACACAAATTGTACACCCTACGCACGTACCATATGCCCCGAATGCTGCCAGGATAGGGTGAAGAGCCATAGCACGAGTGGGAGCAAGAGTGAGGTCACACGGTTGGCTGAAACCAACCGTAGATCCCTCGCTATCAGCAGGGACAATCCAGGACCCATCCTTCTGCTGGTACTATCAGTCACCCAGGAGCGCGATAAGCTGGACCACAAGTTTAATTTAACCTTGCAAAATACGGGCAGGAAGGCTGTTCCCAGGGCGGGAGAGGGAGCGCCCAGCTGCCGGGGAAGGCGGAGGCCAGGCTGCGCCCGGGAGCTGCCCGGCCCACGACTCGCTCCAGCCCATTGCCACACCTGAGAGCCCGAGAGCAGCTTCGCGAGGTGTGCTCGCTTTTATGATGATGTTCCCAAAACACGGGAATGACTGTTCCTGTGAGATGTGAAATGCGGCCGTTTGTCAGCAGCAGTGGCAGACCTCACTCTGTCCCCTCTGCCTTAACGCAGCCCTTCTCACTGACCCAAGCACTAACTGCACTGCCTCTAATCCCTCAAGTTACTGAGCAGAAAATGGTTTCAAAAGCACTTTTTCTGCTCTCGGGAGCTCCAGCACCAAAGTGACAGAGTTAATACCATTCACAATAGACGTTTTATTTAGTTCCCGAGACCACTTGCTGCCACCCACACTCTGTATGACGACACACTCTCCGATTAAGAATCCAGGAAACATAACGTTCAAGTTATTGGCAGGATTTTCTCTCCCCCAAACACAATGACTGTACGTGAAGCAGCAGAGCACACACAGTAAACCTGAACAGGACACCGCTCCCTATAGAGCAAGAGCGGGCTGACGTATTTTTCTAGTGCTCCAACACTAGGTGCACTTTCTGGCTCAGGAATTCCCTGTTGGGGCTGTAACAGCTTATTGGCAGTGCTGTCGAGGGCTCTTCAAACTATGATTTATTAACGGCCCATGAAGGCACTTCAAATTTCTGCATGGACAAGAACGACAGTGCCACCCGGCCAAAAAAAAAAAAAAAAAAAAATGTTGGGCACCCCAAGAAGACAGAAGGTCAATTTTTCTGTCCCTCCGCACCAGCAGGCCATGCAGTTTAACCCACCGTTCCGCAACGATAAAAAAAAAAAAGAAAAGGCGTCCGAGTCCCATTCGTACAAGGTGTGGCTGCGCTTGCCACACTCGCCCGCTCAGCCTCAAGATGAGACATAGTGAGACACAACTTTCACGGGCTAACACAGACCCAGATATTAACCAGAGGGAAAGAAAGCATGATGAATGCATCACTTACTGTATTTAACTAAACTCAGCCTCTCTACACGCATATTATCAGGAAAATTTGTTTTACATCAAAAATTTTCCCTTTTCCAACAGAAAACACGACAGAACTCACTACAGAGAATCTGCTTAAATGGTTTGACCTTTGAGCATCCAGGAATTGTAAGGCATTTACTAATCCTTTATACAGTTAGAGAAGAAACTCAGCTAAATGCTTGATTTTGTGCTGAAAACAATTCTCAGCTTTATTTTTCTCTTTGGAAGAAGCTGATAAATAGTGTGTGCAAACAAAATTACAACCATCTTTTCATACTGGCTGGATTCTTTTCCGCTTTGCTCAGTGAGACTACTGCACGCTATCAATCTCTTTCCAAATATTGTGCTGTACAGAGGACCTTATGTAGTAAGGTCTGGACTAACCACTAGGATTAGGAATCAAGCTGAGCAAAGACAGGGAGATGCAGACATTGCCCTTATTGCCCTCGGCCAGCAGGTCGAGGGAGGTCATCCTCCCCCTCTGCTCTGC
>RSEF01000003.1:2875375-2957900 GCA_003993805.1 Himantopus leucocephalus
AGCTCCAGAAGTCCCTTCCAACCCTGACCATTCTGTGATTCTGCGACTGGACGCTCTTGTTTTGAGTTTCTCCAACACACCTTCAAGGACTCTAGGTTTTCATCATCAAAAATCACGACAGCTTTTGAAAAACGCATGGTTTGTGCAAATGAGGCTGGAGGTCTTACAGAGGGCAAAGAGTGGTCCTGCTTCCCTGAGTGGTATCCTAAATCCTGGACTCTGCTCCACAGGCATATGGCTCCAGCTCCAGAGTCTGAATCCCAGTTTCAAAAGTAAGAAAACAATTCCTGTTTGTTCTACTGCATCAATAAACACACCATAATAAAATAATTATGCACGCTAGTTTCTGCATTTGTTTATTGCTTTCTTGCCATTTGATGTTTCTTGTCTTGATTTTAAGCTTTCTGCATAAGATACTGCCTTTAGATTTCTGCTTGGGTGTCATGGAGATGTCAGAACCTAACCAATACCAGCTAAAATAAATTCTAAAAGGCTGGAGAACATTAGCAAGTTGTTGCTACGTGCCGATCTTCCTGGAATATTTCTGGGGTGTGTAATTGTCTCAAAGTTTAGTGCATTGCGTTATCTGTATTCTTGTTTGCAGAGGAAGGTGTGGTGGAATGTACTGTTCAAACAGAGACTGCTGTCCTCCATCCTGAGATAACGAAGCTACAAAAAGAATTTGTGGTGGTGCAGGCAGCTGCCAATGCAATACGCAAACGATGATGCAAGTGCAGACCCAGGAGTCTCACCGGGTGGCTCCTGCACCCTCCCCGCCCAAACAGCTGTGTAAGCTCTCTTTGCATTTTTCAAGACCTGGAGTGAAAAATGTAAATGAATCACGCAGCAAGAGTCACACGACTGGTCTGAGCTTCACCGCTGCTATTTGATACTGAAAGGCAAATCTTGGCAGGCAGATATGAAGATTTAAACAGAGGTGGCACAGCTGCTGTCTGAATCCCCAAATAACGGGGCACGTTAGCCTCAGACATTCCTGTATGAATAACATCTGCTGCCTGCAGTGAACACGTCAAGCCTAATACCTCACTGAAGTAAATGACTTGGTATAGACAGAAACATGTTTTGAGCAAACTGTAGTGACAAACACTGAGATTAGTTACCTCCATCCACACAACGCCTTCATCCACACAGGGTACTCCTATGCACTTCAGAGCTTCCCTGCCCTCACAGATGCTTTTAGAAAGCTCCCTCTCTTGCCTTCCTGTACAGACACTACGCTCTGCGCCATATGTTCAATTCATTAACCAGAGTCTTAAGCCATGGAGCTTCCATTAATAGGAGTGCTTGATGACAAGCGATTACACAGTCGCATCCTCGTGTAGCCTTAAGTCTTAGCTAAAGACCAGTATTTCTTTGAAAAGATTGCTTTAAATTAGGTAGTTAAGAGCATAGCCATCATTTAAGGAACTGAAGGAAAAACTGATACCCAGCCATTTCTTGACACCCAGTTTTCCTGTCATGCAGCAACATTTTTCACTACAGGGATTTTCTTACTCCCCACTGCCTTGTGCTGGTATCACGGGGACTCTCTCAGCATACCCAAAGAAAGAATTTGCCCCATTTATTTCAATCCATTTTAGATATTCCTCTAACCAAAGAAAATCCAAGCCTTACCTACGCTAGTAAAATCAAGTGCACCCAGGAGCATTCGTGAGCGGTGAGGTGCAATTAACATCACGGCTAAAACCGCTGCAATGCTTCCTAGGGCGGGCTTGGTTCTCTCCAAGCAGGCTCCAGGGAAGGGAGAAGGGATGTTCCAGGCCTCGGGCCGGCAGGCAGCCTGCACCCAACCACCTGCATCCCGCAGCTGTGTTTGCCAGCACAGAATCAGGCCAGCTGGCCATGGTGCCCAGGAACGTTCCTCAGCACATCTAATTCACTGTTACCGAGACGGTCTAAGGGGCTGGAGAACATCTAGTGCTCTGCGCCTGTCAGATTCAGGAGCGGGGAGTATGCTGCTGGAAGCACTCAGCATCTCACCAGCAAGGAACCTTTGAAGGAGAATTTCTTTGATTCCTACTGAAACCAACAGGAAGATATTTTAATGGTGTCTGGATCCAGCTGAAGCAATAGACAACTTTTTTTTTTCTTTAACACATAAAAAGACATTTCCAGTGCTGAACCCTCAGTACTCGGTTTTGCTGTACTTCAATTGAGACAAGGATTCACCAAAAAAACAACCCAAGACAAAAACCCCACAATGAATATTAATAACCACTTACAAGTCTCTCTCCTGAAAGAACTTCCAGAAGTTTGATGAGCATCCTTCCATCGCGAAGGTCAGTGTACAGGTCTGTAATTCTGCATGATACACGTGCCAAGTGGGAATTAACCCACTTTGTGAAAGTCTTCTTCTGAACTGCCTCACGTTCATCTGTTAGGAAAACAACACAATGTTACTCAAAATAAATCACAGCTCATGTACCTACATGAAAATGTGATGTTCAAACATGTCTGAGATTGCAATAAAGGTATGGCTTGTCTTCTTAGCAGAATCATTGAAGAAACTGGGAATTTCCACTGAAAATCCATGTTTCTTCCTAATTTATGACATTTCCTAATGTCAGTGAGAATTTTACTGAGTTACAATCTATGGAATAAATCTGAACTATATATTGCAGACTTACTTGCTGCTCAGATAAGCAGCTTTCTAAAGGTGTAAAGAGGTCCGTTGTAGAGCTACAACGTAAAAGCCCCTTTGGACTGACCAAACTGCCCAGTAATTTAATCAAGAGTTATCTTCCACTGCTGGAAGAACAGGTGAATTTCTGCTCTTGAATACGCACACAAATCTGCAACAGATCCCCTGAAATACCAGAAGTCACTTTGGACTCACATAGGTACAAAAGAGAGCAGAGACCAAAGCTGCCCATTTACTTTTTTTCCCTTCCCATTACAGTATTTATTTGCAGATTCAACATTTGTAGCTGTATTTACACGATGTCAAGATGAACTTTTCCATAACTGCATGTTTGGAGTAGACTTGCATGTATTTAATGCCATAGAAAAACAGGTTCTTTCCACCTTCCCTTCCCAGAGTCTTTCACAACTGTTTACACATGAAAACGTTGGCTATGAGAGCTCTCTTAATGCACAGGCTCACTACAGTCCACATTAATTCAGAAACTCCTAAACAGCTATCTGCCAAGCCGACAACTTTCAGACAGAAAATATTATACGTCTTTGTGGTTAAATATTTTTGCCAAGGGCTTTGGATGAAGCCCTTTCTTGTTAGCAAAAAGTCATTTCACTGAGCTGGGAACTACTACAGACCAAATTTGTCAAAACACAGGTGCTCAAACTTGGACTCCGAAGTCCATAATCAGACATGCGAATGAAAGCGGGCCGCTTTTCCACGCAGCTGAGCATCTAAACCTCCCATCGGTCTCTTTAAAGCTGTTGGCTTGTTCAGAAACAGGACATGAAGACTGGTAAATCCTAAACCAAAGTGTAACATGTCCAGCTCTGAAAACTCTGAGTACGTTGCCTGAAACACAGAAAACGTTCATGAGGGTGCAGAACAACGCAGAGTTTGTATCTGACTACCCAGGGTTTCAGTGGATGCTCTCCTTCAAAAGGAAGGACATGCCCCTTCCTGGCAGCACAGCGTGGTGGGGGCATGATCCCAGCACGTTCATAACCAGTTACGGCCTCCACACCCACAGGACGTTGGGGACAGCAGCAAAAGCCTGATCTGGGTGACAAGGAACGACAAAGAAGCTGAGGCTGCAGAGGACAGAAAGTTGGGAAACAAGACAAAAAGACAGCAAGAAAAGAAATCACATAGTCTAATGGTGGTAAGGAGGAGGACTCTGACAAGGAGTGGGAGAGCAGACCAGCACTTCAGTGGCAGTTTGCCCAACTACATAAACCCCACCCTGAGATTTCAGTTCCTCCCATGTATTTCTGAACTTATTGTTGCTACCCGACCGTGTGGCAGGACGCGACCAAAGCTACGTGCACTGAAACGGTCACATCTGTAACAGCTTTTACCTACCTACAAGGTGTGAAATTAAAAAAATGAGGCTTGAAAAGATGTAAAAGGTGGATTTTGTGATAAAACAGCAATATGCGTTCAGTGAATTGAGAGTTTGCATTACGCTTGTTTGTCCTCACTCTGTATGAAGCAGAGGACTGCTAAGATATAGGAAGCGAGCAGGACATCAGCAATAACTGTGGCTTGCTTTCCCAGGCGCCAAGAGGGTCAACTGCAGTTTCTCGGAAGCGGCAGCACGTGCCCCCCACTCCGCCAGTGCTGTGCCATGCACGTGCCCCTTCCTGCCAGAACATCACAGCCTCGGCAGCACGGCGCTGCTCTGTGCATCGTCAATAAGCACTGCGCGAAAGGGAGAACAGCCAGCTGGTTAGAAAGCCCAAACCTTGCCCCAGCAAGGCAATGCTAGAAAAATAATTATTGCCTTTGCAGCCAAACACAGCGGTGTCTCCTAACCATGTTGCAATTCATACCAGCCGTGTAACAACATAGCTTCTTCAATCACGGACCAAAGAAGAAAAAACCCAACATATCTGACTAGTGGAAATAGTTGTCTATCCAAGTAGTGATTGAAATATAGTGTCTGCTAACCTTAAATATATATTTTATGAACTATTCATAGCAAGTTCCTGGGAATGCTGTATCTGCATATGTGCTTATCTAGTAATCCATGCTTTTACTTGGAAGTATTTTTTTTAAATGAGTCACAGAAGAAAAACCTTGCAATAGTTGATGCTTTTTAAAGAAAATTCCAAGAGAAATTGCCACATCTGCCTTCACCAGCTTGCACAAGCCCCAAAAGAGCTCAGCAAGCTCGTTTACTTAATCGCTGTAGTCTCTATAAAGAAGCACACCATTCAGAGATCCTTGTGGTTACATTCATTCTGAAGAGAAATATGGATGTACAGGATCCTAAAAATAGAGTTGGATATGGAAAATATTATGTAAAACAAAAAACCCTATCAAATATCATCATGAAGCCATCCATTAAAAAAAAAAATATCTTTGGTCAAAAGTTATGGTTATCAACAATCCTCCCCACTTGGCATCACGACAAAAGCCGTGAGTGGGAAAAGAACATCCATGTGGTTTTGGTACGGAAGATGAAGGGTCAGAGACTAATTTTGAACAGATTAAAGACATGATATGGGAAATACAGTGATGTGCCTAGTCAGGTTGTGAAAACTTTGGTGCCACTGTATTAATTGACACCAGCTTAGGATCTTCTGTTGTTGAAAGCAAGTCAAAGGAAGTCAACAGATCATCCGGCTGCAGGCAGCCCTTTCAGGAGGGGCAAGAAGGGTCCCTTCTGCAGATGGCACCGACACGACCCAGAGGTCACCCTCCCAAAAAGGCTTCCCTACCCCACCACAACTGGTGACCCTAAACCAGGACATGAAAGCACATCCTTCAGGCAGTGGGGATTCAGGGAAAAACGTTCCGGTGACTCCTCTTCTTCCATGCTGCCTCAGCATCCTTAAATGCACCAAATTATCAGTGAGGGAGAGGACGGGAACACAGCCTACAGGCTCTCCCCGTCTAGCTGGAGACCCTCTGTGCTTTGGGAGCTGATGCTCGGAGCCATTATGTGTGTTTTCTTTAGTCTAGTTCAAACGCAGTTGCTGCCTCTCCCCTTCTGCCTTCCCGTTTCCTCTGCCTCGCTCTCTGTGGTCCTCGATTTCCTGTTTACGGCGAGACGCTGAAGGGCTCGCCTGGTTTCTCTGGCTCCTCACCTCCGCACCCGCCCTGTGCTCGCTCTCGTCTTCGCTCCTCTCACCTGATCCCCACCCATCCTCTGCGGCGCCGTCCTCCTCCCTGCTCACCCCGCTAGATAAAAATAATGTGAAGATCTCTACTGAGACCACAGCTGTGATGGTTTCAGAGCTAACTCCACACGTTGAGACTACCGTCAGCTCTTCACACGTGCCTGAGCAACTTCATTGCCGTAGACTTTAACAGCTTTTTGTTTTCTTCCCACCTCTCCTCCGATTCACAGCAAGAACGGCCAAAAGCAGTGAGACAGAGCCCTGGCTGCCTGCGTGCTGCCTCCAGCCCCGTGGGAAAACCCCGCGGCACCGCGCAAGAGCCAGGCCCCCACCTGCTCGCCGCCAGCTTTTGGGGACAACCGGCAACTTATCTCAGAAAAATGCCACCGGAGAGACACAGTAGCTCTTTCAGTCTCCTAATGGGCCGGTCACCCAGGAAGGCCACTCTTTATCATGCGCTTGGCACAGGCAGAGCGCAGCCCGCTAATTCCCCGGTGACACTACTGGCGATTGAAACACCAGAAGGGAGAAGGCACAGCCGTTCTTAACACCGCATCGCTTAACTCTTCCTGTGCTCCCACAACGTGGGAAAGCAAAACAAGCCCGTTTTGAAAGTTGCGTGGCTGGGGTTGGTCATGTTAAAACCTCTCCTGATTATTTCTACATGGTGTTTCACAATGACTGCAGGTTTTTGCAATGCTTTTACCAGCCCTTTCAAACTGATAAACCCTATTTTTCTGCTCTGGGGTTTCAGGTTAAAACATGCACAGAATTAAAACTAATGAATTTTGGTTATATGTTTCAGAGAAAGAAACACACGTACAGAAAAGCAGTACTTACAGCTCCGACAATTTGGCTAAGAACACAACTACGACTCTTAACGTGCAGTGCTGTGTAAAAACCTACAGGCTAAGGGCCAAGTGCATCCATGAGTGATGACACCGGGGATTTAACAGCAGCGATGGGCCCTGAAGCACTATTTACGAATCTCGTGATCGTTTTGACAAATGTCCTTCATACTTTCAAAAACACAGTTTTAGATTTTGAAGATTAATTAAAACTAGAGGATATGGGTGGAGCTCCAAGTGTCCTACAGCTTGTAAAAACATTTGTTTCCCAAGGGTAAAGAGAAATGCGCAACATGCAAAACATGCACAGCAGGAAAACGGAAGCCGCTCGAACAGCAGTATTGATAATAGAGAATCCAACTTATCTTGAAGCAACACTGGGAAGGAAATTTCCTTTATGCGGAAACCCTCACGACAATACTACTAGCATACAGCGGCTCGCAAACCCCAGCTCTGTGATTGTGATAAATCAAGGGCTGACTTTGTTTAGGAGTTTAGTAAATAAACTAGAGTTTGTACACCGAAATTCGCATAAACCAGGGCTGGACGGGATCAGAAGCTGGCATCCAGCCTCTTCCCTGCTTGAGCAGGGTCACTTCTTCCTCTACTAATTTCATGAGAAAAAGTCCTGACAAAAATGCAGTCAACTTTCTGAAAGATGATAGTGTCAGTCGCTGAATCCCCAGCGCCGGCGGGACAGTGAGAGGGGGGGTTGCATACACCATCCTCCCTCCGTCACACGCTCAGCTCCACTGAGTGAGCTCAATAGGACTGCGCCAGAATAATGGAGAATTTGTCTTAATAAATGCCCCGGAAAACGCACGACTGCAGGAGCCGGCTGAGAGAAACGTGGGCCCCCATGACCCCTTTGCTGCTCCCACATGCCAGAAAGCGTTATCAGCCCCAGTCCCTTCGCACAACCGCAGCACTAACTCCTGCTGTGCCAAAGGTTACCTGTGCGGCTGCCTGTTTTCTAAAAACAGCTTGAAGACGATATGCTCCCTTCCATACCGGTCAAACCACATTTTCAACAAACTGACCTTGAATCCGTTTCAAACTGAATGGCAAATATGTTTGGCGCACGCTGCTGCCAGCCCAGCGCAGGTAAAACGACTTTCAGCGTGCCACAGCTCCCGCCAGCCCCTGGACGGCAAAGGCCTCCGCGCCCCATCAAACAGCGAAGGGGGTGCTCTCGAAGGAGCTGAAATGCTACTGAAGTAAACGGAGAAATCGGAGCACAAACGGGAAGCTGAAAGGAGCACCGAGCGTCTAGGACTGCTGTTGGGCGCTCGGTGTGCGCGTAGCCACCCTGAGACAGCCCAGCCGACAGAGGCACCGAAATCCTGCCGGCCGAACCCCGGCGGCGGGCAGCTTGCTCTGTGCATTATCAGTGTTTGCAGATACCTGTAATACCTCAAGCAAGACAAATTAAGGACGAGTTTTGATCCCTGACTCCAAAAAGCTCTGTCTCCTGCAGGTTTACTTCTGTTTTATTTCCATGCTGAAAGTTATTTTTCCAGCTTAAAATTATTATTTTTCACTATAGCAACAAACGCAGCCAGTGTGCAACCTACACGAAGCATTGCTAAACACACTGACTCAGAGATCAGCTGAGCATTGCTCCAGGCGCATCACTTTTGCTGATATCCAACATCCACAGCTTCCCAGAATTCCCCAGATCACAACCCAGGTTACCCACGCTCAAACAGAGCTTCCTTTCACAGGACAACGTTCCCATTACTGTAGGTTTTCAGGGCGCAGGATTTAACTTATGTTTTCTCATAGATGCGAAGATATGGAGTTAAGCAGCCAGTAATAGTCACAGTTTCTCAAATTCCAGCTGTGCTTGGAAAATTTTTAATTGAGAAAAATGCCCGAGAGAATGGCAGATCAGCTACTGGGACCAGAATGTGGTGATCAAACAAGATTTTATCAGGAAACAACACGAACGCAGGCACTGCGATAATCTTCACCGGTTGTTATAGTAACAGAAAACCAATACTGGCCACGAAATAATTCTAATACAGGGTCTAACCTCTGTTGTTTGAAGCAGGCTTGAGCACAGGCTTGTACAAAATAACTCCACCGTGCCTGGCCCTGAGGTCAGTACACAGACCCCTCAGCGGATTCTGCCAGGACGAAGTCAGAGCTTCTTCACTCACCACCCCAGTAGAGCCTGGAGAAAAAAACCCAACACTGGTGGCTCCTGGTCCTTAAATTTCCTGTCTAAACCGAGGGCTGCACACCCAGAGGAAGGCTGGGGAGTACCAGCAGCCCTGGCCTGCAATCCGTGCCGGGGAGGGAGGCTCAGGCTGGGTTTTGGGTGCTCCTGACAGCCTAAGAGGGCGAGACCCTCGGCTGGGACCTTCCGTGGCACTGCCTGCCTGTGGGGCTGCGTGGCAACACAGATCAGTCAACCGATGCAACGCTAAATATAACCCAGAGGGGAAAAAAAGCACCGCTATCTGTACTGCATCAGCTGAGGAGAGAAACATCTGCTTGGATAAACACTCACGAAATGATGGCCTTTTCATACGGTCCCAGTACACACTATATTATAAGAAGCCCAGAGAGAACAATGCATAAGCACGCGCAGTCAGGCACAGAGAGTCTAAATTAAAATATATTGGAATCGATCAACAGGGAAGAAAAGGATGGAAGGAGGAGGAAGGATCACCCAGTCAGGAGGGGGACTGTTAAGCGTCTGTACAGAAAAGGAACTAAAATGAGTTTTTCTTAACATTCAAGTGTCCTATGACTACCTCCCCTATAGTAGTAAGGCAATAAAACTCAACCAGTGGATGCTGCTTTTCTCCAGCCGCAGATGGTGGGTTAGGACTGAAAACAGGAGTTGATGAAAATGGAAAAAAGTTAGTTTCATGGAGAAGACAGAAGTCCATAACACACACGCGCAGAGGCAAGCAACGACCTAGAATGAAACCTGCACGAAGTCAAACTTGCCCACCTCTTTTGCAGAGAACATGCTACACATGGCTCCAGTGCTTAGAAACAACCAGTGAACTTAAAAAAAAAGTCATCATCATTTGTACTTCAATCTTGCAGACAGTTTAACAGGAGGAATGACCGCAGCTGATGGTTTTGATGCAAGTAGGGGGTATCTGTTATGGTTATTTTATGGCACAAAGTAATCTGCGGAGTGACTTCGCCATCAAAAATGGTGAGATTACGCCAAAGCTTTTACATGCTCGAACATGACTTAGACCAGGAAAAAATGCAAATGCAAAAGATGACAAAGCACCGAGGTGATTTTGTTCAGGCTGTGTTTAGCTGGTGATTTCCATTAGCAGCAAAATCCTTGCTGCTTTCCCGACTCTGCTACACAGAGACTATTGTTCAGAAGTCAGGGGTGCGTTCAGCAATCCATTCTCTTTTACTAGGAAGCCCCAGCCAGCTTCTAAATCCTATTAAATATCTACCCTTCTCTACTAAACATTACAGCATGTGACTAGTTTCACTGCTGAAACCGCTCTGAAAGGAAAAAAGGGAAAGCTACATAATGCAGCGTGTGGAAAAAACAATTCTGCTGCTTTCTCTCTTTGATGTCACTAAACCTCACTCACACAATAAAATGATGCACAGAACAATGTCCGGTAGCCAGCCAAGCATTACAGGGTGTGGAAGGGCAGGTCCCTTCATTGTCTTTATTTTTTACACAGTTTATGGCATTTTGGTGTCAGCAATACCAAAATAAACCTCCTGAAAGCCAGCTTCGGATTCATGTGGAAGAATGATTATGTTCATCTGCAAAAAGTTGCTGTAAGGTCTCCCACAGCAAATAAATGAAACATAAAAGTCATCCGGGTTTAACAGATTAAACTGGTGGAAGAACTCAGCCTATTTTTTTTTTCTTTTAATTCAGAAGACAAAGATGACATATTTAAGCAGATTTAGAGAGAATATGTGCTCAGCTCCCCCTACATTGGTGCAAGCTATGTGAACTGCTTGTTTAACTTCAGGAAAACTGGAAAGCAAAACTGTAAATATCTCCCCCGTCATGACCAGCTCCCTGCAATGGAAAACATGGTGCCGCACAGCCCATTTCATAAACATTAACCATTCCGCTCTTTTTTCCTGGTACTCTAGGCTACCAGCTGACTTACTGTTTTTCTATATGAAATGCAAAGCAGCTACAGAAAAGCAACCTTTCTAGTGGATGATTAAAATGGTTTAACACTTCTAGGTGCTGCTCTTGGAAAGACCTACGCCCATCTTCAGCTTTAAACACCGTCATCTGCCCTAGTTGAAATATAACCGCTCACATTACTGAAGTCATTATGGGAAAAACGTTCAAGAGGAGCAGGGCCTTGTCTCCAAACTGTATTTGGAGAAAGAATGTTACAAACCCGTTTTTACAGCAAAACAGCAAAAGCACAGTTGAATAAAGGACTAACTTCATGGCCCGAGGAGCGTGCAGTACAGAGCACAAATGGACCTCCTTTTAAAAACAGCATGAAAAATACCTCAGAGTTGTCAGCATTTAACATGAAAGGACACAAGTGCCTTCTGGCTGATTTGATGTTAGTGGTTTACACTCGTTGCCATTTTTTCCCTTTGCGTAACAGACAAATCACTTAATGAAAGAAAAGGAGCACGGAAAAAGCATCGGCCCGTCCCAGGACACCGACTGTGAAATTCCCACAGAAGAACAATGAAAACCTGAGGTCACTGCACTATTTCAAGTCCACACAATCTTGTGGGGTCTTTGCAGTTTCCTTTAAAAAACATTATGAGGAGCATAATGTAGGGAAGTGCCAGGGTTTTTTGGAGGGAGGGCAGCGCTGTTATTTTCCACGCTTGCCCAAACCACTGTCTGATTAGCGGTGTTAGCAAGGGTGAGAGCAAGGCTTGGCACAGGCAGAGAACCGGCCAGGTACTTCACTACATAAGGTCCATCTTCCCATGCTCAGCAAGCCCAGCAGAATGAGAGTTTTTACAGTCTATAGGAGGAAAAACAAGGGTAGGAAGGAGGAGGTTTGGGTTTTGTTTTGTTTTTTAATGACTTCTGTTGTTCTCTTTTCCTTTCAGCACTCCTCCCTCTTCTCAGCAGCCGCAGGTAATGCAACAGTTCTCACCCAAGACTACCAGCAATCTGCTATTTCTACAACCCAACTATGTGACCAGACTGGGATCCTCCTTATCTAGGTATTTGGAAATACGAAATTGTAACTGTTAAGGAGGGATGAGTCAGTCAGGGATGGGCATCAGGACTCGGCATTCACTGTGAAAACAGAAATATGGCTGCTACAACCCACCTTTTACAAAGCACTTCCAGGCACTGCGGACAGAAGCTCGCGGTGGCACGCACCACCCTGGAGGAAGGAGACCTGCTGGTGTGCAAGATGTAGCCAAGCAAGGGAAATTCTGATGGGATATCAAGAAGCAAGCTGTCACTGTGAGGGTGTTCAGACACTAGATCCCTTGGATGCTGTGGGATCTCCAGCCTTAGGGATACTCAAATCTCACGGGGACGAGTCCCTAAGCAACCTGATTTAACGCTGAAGTTGACCCTGCTTTGAGCAAGTGTGTTAGACGAAATAAGCTCCTGGTGTCTCCTCCAACCTAAAGTACTCTGTGATTCTATGAATTTTAGCAACCTTAAACACAAACAGGCCAGAAACCTGAACTGCTGGTATTCCTGTGGAATCCCACTGAGGGATTTCAGAGAGCTGTGGGGTCTTTCCTTTCACCTGAGGCACAAGTTGAGACATTATACGGAGAGAAAAGTTGAAGCTGTGGTATGTTTTGAACATGCTGCTTTAAAAACTCACTGCGTTCAGAGAGAAGAATAGGTGAAAAAAATGCCAAACCTCTCTTGGTCTCATGTTTAAATCATTTCCCTTTAATGACAGAAAAGCATGAATAGAAAATAAATAAATCTACGACGAATGCATTTAATCCTTTCAAAATATTAAATCTCAGTGCTAAGAGATGTTATCATTATAATTAATTGCTGTTAAATTATAATTTTCATTATCACAGAAATATTTTAAATGGAAGAACATGTATTTAAACAACCACCGCACTGATCAGGGATTAATAATAGCTGATTTCGTAGCCCTGCTGAACAGTATGTTTAGTTCATCCAGTTTCCATGGTCACGCAATAATTTACTGTTGTTAATTGCATGCTATGTTGTAGAGTCAGACACACTGCTGTACTGAGAGGTTGCCAAACAAAAGCAGTAACGCCACAGGTAAGCCAGGCCATGGCTCAGCAAGCCCGAGACCTAAGCTAAATCCCAAAGGTGAAAGCTGAATGAGTAACAGCAATAAAAATATCATAGATTACAACACAAATTAGTTGTATAACTGAAGGAAACCTGGTAATTATAACATGCAGTTATTTCTAAGAAGGGAGTTTTAAAAATGAATGAATTTTAATGAGATTTGAAACAAACTGCTAATAAGAAGCATTAGAGGAAAAAATCCCTAATCTTCTCTGGCTCTAATCTGCAAACCCATCATGCAGAGCTCCGACTGAAGTCCTGGAGTCGCCTTTTGAGACTGGCAGAATTGATGCCTTCACCTGTTAGCTTGCTTAAGAAAAGCTCCAGAAAACCGAACCACAATGTAAACTTTCGCACACACATTCCAATCAGTCACTGTATATTAAAATTCTTTTTTAAGAAATCCACGTGGTAATTAAAATAATAGTAATAATAATAATAAATCTTTCTTTCCATGCCACACCTGCTTTCTTGGGACTCCTGAGGTACAAATGAGTTGCACATACATTCTAATTCCTCACCTCAAAATTTTCCTGCTGGTCTGCTTGATTCCAATCCAAAGGTCATTTACTGATCTGCTTTTGTGGGACAATGCGGCGTGTTTAAGTAAAATCACTTTAGCCTTTGGAGTTATGTAAGAGTGGGGAAAAAAGATACCTTTCCAGAACAGTATTTCCTGCCCGTGTAGTAACTTTCAAAGCAGTACCAGAACAAAAAAAAAAACCCCTTTGTTTGAAACTCTTGAAGATCTCACTGAGGTTTAAAAGGTGACGCAAATTTGAAGGAATTAGCTGGGTAAAATTATACTTTGAATACCTTATACGTGTATCTTCATCCAGAAACATCACTTGTTTTTCTGGTCTTAAAAGCAGACTTGTGAGTCGTACTGATTGTGCAATCCATTGACTACGCAAACTGAAAAGCTTTACATGGGTACAAAGGTGCGCCTTCTGTTGAAGTTATCCATGAGAGCTCCCAATAATTTACCTTCACTTACTTTCTTTAATTTTTAGCGCACAGAGAAAATGAAGTGCCAAACCTCATCAGCTCAGCGTACTCAATATAAGAAGCACTTCCTAATCAAAGTCATTTCACTGATGCCTCCTTCATCACGTTGCATGTGAGTTCTGTACTCCGGGCTCTCCCCTCCCTCAAAAGGTGAAACACTGTTTTGGGGTTTTTGGTTGGTTTGGGTTTTTGTGTTTTGTTTGGGTTTTTTTTTGTTTTTGTTTTTTTTTAAGAAAAACAGGCTATGAACTATGGCAATTAATAAAGGAAACTCAGAGCACAAGAACTTCTGAAAGCTAAGTGTCTGATTAATGCTCCCAATTGTCTGTTAATGTAATATTGAAGTCATTAAAAATAATTCAGGTATTGGTTAAGCGCAGAACTATTGCACGTTTGCCTTACATATGCGAACGGGCTCTTTGAACTGAGACTATTTGTGTGCTTATACCCACCTTACACACCTTCATAGCCGAATCACACAGATACACATGTACACAGGCATGAAAATGCCTTTGTGGCATCTTACACAGATTGTGTGTGCCTTACTTGTGTGTTCCCAAGACATGATAACTCAGCGATCTGCAGGTCTTACGGGCAAATTCCAGCCTAACTCAAATACACAAGGCGTTTACGCATAAGGAAAAGCTCCATGAATACACTTCGGAATATGAAGTCCACAGTGACCTGCAGCTGGGTTCAGGGAAATGCTTTTCAACTCGGCAACAGGAGCTAAACCAGAAGGGAGAGCTGACTTAATGTACCACAGAAAACAAAAGGTGTTCTGGCATTAGGTAGTTCGCAAGCATACACTTGAAAACTGCTCGGAACTGGCTGGGATCGGCCACGTTCACAGAGACCGGAGGAGAGGTAAAGGACAGCCGCGTACCCAGCCCACTGAAACGGGTACTGCGAAGATCGAACCGCCCTGTCCAGTCATTTTAGTCATTCAGGAAAAAGAGGGGGGAGAAGGTCCCCTCTCCACTGCTGTTTTATTCTGTGTTGCTACAACCCGCAGGTGCTGGTCCCAGCCCTGCCATACCCAGCCTAGAGAGAGCAGCTCTCCTGGAGCCAGAGCAGAACTACGCTCCGTCTTCGTGGAGGACACCGCTGCCAGGAAATGCTGTGCAGCTAAAGATTTTACATATTAGATGTCCTTAAGTGTTGTCTGTTCTCCAGGACAACTTGCAGCTGCTTTTATTTAGAAAAAAAAGTTATCTGCAGTGAGGAACTGACTGGAATGCGGCTGGCTCCAGGCGCAGAAGATACATAAGCATCTTTCAAGTGGCACCGAGCATCATTAGCATCAATGTGCTGGCAGATACCAGTGCCACTTCTCTGTTAAGAGTAAATGTTCCAGTAAATAAGGATTTATATCATGGGGATTTGGTAATATACCCAATCAGGCATCATTATTAAGATACTTATTTTGGGGGAGAGACAGAGAGAGGAGGATTTAATAATATGTGAGCAGTGGCAAATTTATGGAAGAAATGTGCCATAACTTCACTTCCATGCCTCGCTCTGGGAACTCCTTCTGTAAGGACTTAGGCAACAGCTATGAACAACCATGTCCAGATGCAACCAGCACATAATCTGCTATCAGAGGCTACTGGATTATCAGTGCACCTGTAGAAGTGACAGTGGCCACGACGTCACTTAGGGAACAGTCAGAAAATTGTCTACGGGCACCACCAATTTTCTAAAACAACTTCCCTGTCGTGTGAAACACACCTTCCTGTTACCAGGTGAGGCCATGAGGATGAAATGCAACTCGCACCCCATGGGGCGAATGAAGCCTGTGAAGACAAAGAGAGGGAATGGGATGCAATTCACCTCTGAGAAAGCAAATACAGTTCCACAGCCATAGCTGAAGTAGTTCCCGATACCCTTTCCTTCTCCTTTGGGCTCAAGAGCAGAGCCTCGATCCAATTATACTTCACCCGCTTAAAGGAAGAACCGACACGTACCCTGTGGCTTTTTTCAGCCCCTCCAGCCCCAGCACACAGGGGCTCAGCACAGCCCCCTGGGCTCAGCGGGTGAACCCCCCTGCCCCGTGGGTGCAGACACTGCCGTCCCAAGGAATCACTTCTAGTTAAACAACTTGAGACACTTCGCATTTAAGGGTAGGGTTAACCCAAATTATTGAACTCCCCATGCATGAGAATAAGAGAAAGGTCAGAAGTTCAGAATGCAACCGGCATCTGATGTTTCTAGACACCTCCCCTATTTATTCAGAGCCTTACTTAATTGCGATTCCATAATAGGTTATTAGTCATGTTAAATTGCAATCAACGTACAGTCACATCCGCAATTTCAGAGCAGTCTCTTTCATTATATTGCCAGAGAATCTGGAAAAGCTGAAAAGAGGAACACACCCTGAAAAAAATGGCCATTGCACACCAGAGTAAGTCTAGTTTCCCTGGAAATAACCGTTGAAAGATACTAAACTAGATGCAGAATTAATTATTACCCAAAGCAAACCATAGTTAGTTGATTATGGATGAGACAGTCATGTTTTCACTTCCCTTTTTTCCTGGAACCAAATATTTTCAAAAACTGGACGCACTGCCTGGACAAAATGAAGACAAAGAACTGGACTTTTGGGGTTTTTGGAAGGGGAAGACTGAACCCAATATAGGGTATCAGTGTGGAGAAGCTGAAACCAAAGAGGAGTTGTTATTTGAGAAGAATGCAGCAGCAGGCCTGAATTTCATAGAATGGTTTAGGTTGGAAGGGACCTTAAAGATCATCTAGTTCCAACCCCACTGCCACGAGCAGGGAGACCTCCCACTAGACCAGGTTGCTCCAAGACCATTCCAGCCTGGCCTTTGATGCCTCCAGGGATGGGGCAGCCACAGCTTCCCTAGGCAATTTGTTCCAGTGCCTCACCACCCTCATAGTGAAAAATTTCTTCCCGGTATCTATCCTAAATCTCCCCTCTTCCAGTTTGAAGCCATTCCCCCTCATCCTATCACTACATGCCCTTGTAAAAAGTCCCTCTCCAGCTTTCTTGTAGGTGCTGCTCAGATACTGGAATGCTGCTATAAGGTGTCCCCAGAGGACAGAGACAAAATTGTGCGAGTGAGTCCCTCGGCACTGCACTGTTGTGCAGTTTCATTGCCTTTAACGGGGCTGCCTTGGTCTAGATTATCTCAGAAGCCGGCTCTGCATATTGGCTGATTTTCTGAAGGTTGCCAAGCCATTAAGGTAAATTTAGGTATCTTTATTAAACCACAGGGTTTTTTCCCCAAGAAAAATCTGGGCAGCCAGAATTTATTTTGTTCAGATAAACTCTTAAATCTCTTTGTAACAATGCAATGTTTTGCTTAATCTTTGCAGGCATAAGAGCACCCCTTGCTTGTGATTAGAGTGCTGTGGTAATACAGATCACTTTTGTACCTTGCCACCACGCCTTCTCCGCTGTCTCTTTGGTATGTAATTCTCCGGCTCTTCTACCGGAAAATTCAGTTCTGATAGAACTAAAACAGACAAGAAAACTTAAAGAAACTAACCACAAAACTAAAACAATCCTCAGAAACATATGCCTGGCCATTTTGACAATACTCAAGGCAGAGATGTTTGTAGTCTCTGCAAGGGACAAGAAGTACGATTCCTGTGCAACGCCATTTGGGATGATACTTTCCCTGTTTGCTAACATAGGCAGTATTCAAAACCTACAAATGAGAAATCGTATTTAGGACTCCCTGCCACCCCCAACAACCTTAATACAGTTCTACTAATAAGAGCGCAGGATTGTGCATTCTACGAATTACACATCAAAGAGAAAACTGACCCTGTCCAGTTTGTCGTGTACATGTAACCGGGCCTGTGCTTTCAAGAGTTCCAGCTCATATTTTCATGAGCCAACTAAACTTGATTGAACACGGAATTATCAGCATTTCCAGTTATCTCATGAAAAGGCCACTTGGTAATGCCAGATCTTTCACAAGACCTTTGAAAAGCCACAAACGTGGCCCCTAGACCATGCCAGTGACTGCCTGCGTGTCTGCTGAACTGTACTGTTCCCCTCAAAAACTGAAGGGCCTTTTTCTTTAAGCTTCTTTCTAAGTGAAACAGTGGGGCATTCAGCGCGGCTCCGAGACTGGTTAATATTAGTTTGGCTACAGTAGTTCTCTTTCAACAAAGGAGGCTCTCAGCCCGGGATACCCTCGTTCCAGCAGCAAGTGTACAAGGTCTTTTGTGTCAACGTGGGCTCTCCCGGCCATCGTGACCTTAGACTCCACATCAAAAGTCACAAGCATGAGCGGTCACCATCCCTCTTGTCTTTTCTGCTCCGAAAGAAATGCAAGGATTCAGCTACACGCGTTTTTAGAAGCAGCAAGCAATTTTAGGCTCACATGCCCTCCTTAATTACATGCAGGCTATCACGGAGGACAGTAGGGCCAGGATTACTTTGGGTGCTAACTATGTTCTGTACGTGAATGAAATTATGTGTCCAAAACTGAGTTAAGAGCAAGGCCCTCCTCCCCAAAGCGCTCCTGCTCCCGTTGGGCAGGGAGCACACATGTTCTCCTCTGCTTCTGCTTGCCAGGACACCGCCTTATTCTCGTACTGAATTTCGGAACTGCTGGAATGCAGAGTGATCCACAAGTTTCTTACCCTCTCCGCAAATGACCCTTTACTTTGAAAGGACTAATTTTGAGTTGGGAGGAGAGATGTTTACCTAATACTTATCGAACAAGTTTCATCTTTGGAGTCGTTACGTCACTTCACTTGGACGACGACACTGGGAAAAGGACCATTACCTGCCAGCCCCAGATATGTGCTTCCAAATGAAATTCCACTTTTGATTGCTTGTGGGAAGAGCAAAGCAGATCCTAAACCACCTCATTTATTTTATTCTCTCCCCTTCACCACGGCTTTTAAAGTTAACAGAGACTAATTCCTAATATTTGGCTTAACAGTTCTCCCAAACCTGTCTACTCAATGAAGATAATTTATTTTCACATAAGGAAAAATCATGTCATTGTCATACCCTGCAAGTTAATAGCTGATACTTAATACTTCACAATTCAACTTAAACAGGAACAAAAAGACCATCAGAGCTGTTAGTAATCAAATACTCCTTTGTGAATTTCCTACATGAAATTCAGACTCTGAGCAGAAGGGGTGCACCTACAAACCCCACGTCCTGTGCTAGGGTATCACAGGAAAGTAGGTTAGTACAGGGAATAGGAAACGGAGATTTTGTGGATCACATTGCAAATCTGTAATTTGATTTTCTTCACCATTTCTTCTTAGCTTAGGTAGTATTTCATCCACTTTAATAGTCAAAGCATGCACCCAACAGAAAGACGGGAAGAAAAAGAATGAAATCACAAAAGAGATTTGAGAAAGAACTCAGGAATGAAAGCCTACCATTGTTCTGGCTTTTTATCACCACTTTCATCTTTGTCTTTAGTTTTTTTTTTTATTGCCCCACTTTCCACAGAAGTTAATGGCAAAACCCACAATCAATTTGAATAGGGCTCTCGGATAGGAAAAATATTTGGAATAGGAGCCTG
Source organism: Himantopus leucocephalus (assembly GCA_003993805.1). NCBI lineage: Eukaryota > Metazoa > Chordata > Aves > Charadriiformes > Recurvirostridae > Himantopus > Himantopus leucocephalus. The sequence continues at coordinate 2,894,785 of RSEF01000003.1, forward strand.
TACTGCTACGTGGTTACAACATGTCTATGAAACATAGGGACTGTCTGTGACATTTAGCTTATTTGAGACATCCAATGCAAAACCACAACAGGGCCAGTTCCTGTGCTAGCACAAACAGCTGCTTTTCCAGATTTGCAGAGCTACGGGGATTTACACCAGTTAAGAACATCACACAAATCATTTTACTGTTCTAACCCTGGCAACAAATCACCCCCAGGGTATTCAAAATACGTTACTGTCCCATGTGAAAATACCTGCTTACAAGCTTTGTTTACTTCACAATTTCAAAGCCACAAGAAGTACACCAGAATTGCCCTTTTTTAAACAAAATTATGCTCCAGAGCCTGGAGTTTTCTGTTTGTTTTAAAATTAAATTTCTTATACACACAGTTAAAAAACAAATATTACAACCACAATGTAACTTGAAGAGAACAGACTACAAAAAACCTGAGGGAACAGCTCAAAGTTGTGAATTTTCACAGTTATTTCAGTGCGGAGCCAAATCCAATTTAAACGTTTACTTTTTCAACTATATCAACACCGACCGTATTAGCAGAAATACCTTACTCTTTTAACTTGCTTTCTGTGTCTTCACAAGTACCAAAGCCCATAACCAGAAAAGGTAAATTTCTGGAAATTTTAAAGAGCAAAAAGAAATTTCAGAGCTTTTTGAAGGAGAAAGCAGGAATTTGGGACAAAGTGTTGTCTTCGGTAGCTATGGGATTATCAAAATCTGATTTATTTCTCTAATAATGAGGAATTTCTTAGTCCTCATTTCATCTTGAGCCATGGTAACAGTTTGGCAGTAAAGATGGACATGCCACTCTGTCCTGAATAGCCCTTTAAAACAGGGAATATACAAATTGTTAAACTTTATGTCTCACCGTTCCTGCTTAAAGAAAGTCTTCCACAAAAACTTTAAGTTTTCCTCAAAATCTCATATTTAGTTTTGTGGGTGTTTTTTTAGTAGCAGGATTGGGAGAGAACGAGAGGGAAGGGTTTGAATCCTTTTTTTAAGTTCCTGAGTGTTTTTGAAGATTATCCTTCACAGACAAAACTACTTGAGAACCTTCTGCAAAGCCTTCATCCATGGGTTTGCTATACATCATCTAGCCAAAAATTTTAAAAGCGTGGAGGCAAAGTTAAATAGTTTATGTGTAATAAAATTAACAGACAACACGTGTGGTCACTGAAATATGGCTTTCACTTCTGCCTGTACTCACCTCATCAGCTCCTGTCCAAAGGGCGGGCATGAAACTCAGATTCCCCGTCCCCCAATGCAATATTTAGGACTAGGGATAAATAACGGCATCTGCGTGTTATTCCAGTTTCTACAATGTAGTTGTAGGCTTTTACTTCCGGAAAGGGCAGAAACGATAAGGCAGTTCCGAGCAGCCTTGTCTCACTGTGATTCTCTGCACCAGTTCTGTGCTACAAGGGGATGTGCAGAGAGTTGAAAATCGACCAGTTGATTTTATGAGTAGACAAATACAAGTCCTAGCAAGTGATTTGCTACAAGCGTCCATTTTAATGAAGAACCTGGACATGTTAGTTACAACACTTTCCCAGTTATTTCCTCCGAGTTAAATCCCTAAATTATACACTCAATCAGTCGGCAAGATTGCTTTTATAACCTGCACATTTGAAATATTTCTAGACAGACGAGACTTTCCCCAGTATTCAGCTACCATCTCTGTTTCAGATGGCTAAAATGCCCTAAAATTGAGCCTAGGATTCAGATACGTTTGCAGGAATCTTTACATTAGAAAGAATAAGGGCCCAGCTGTCACAGAAATACACATTCAAAACACTGCTAACTCTTAAAAACTCACTAACTCACTTAAAAACTCTTTGCAAATCTGACAGGGCTTCCAACCACGTAGCTCGTGCTCATGTGTTCACCAAAACCAGAAGATTGAAGTATGCAGTGAGACACGCAGGCTTTGGAATGGTTGCAGAGAGCAGAAAAATCAAGCAAAATTTGCCACAGGGATATTTGCAACTTCAGCGGATCTGACAGGGTGAAAAAGAGAAATCCATGTAAACCAGACTGGAATGAAATTCAGCCTTCCCGCATTTCACCTTTAACAGAAATTACCATGACAAGAAATGCCAGTGACCAATTTGGTAGACAAAGTAGGGTGTCCTTCAGATCCCTAATCACCGCCTGTAGCTATGCAGGTCACTGCTCGCAAGAGACTGAAATCCTTTAAATCTTGCAACAGGGCAGACAGCTGTTGAAACTGGCTTTTCAAAGGGCACCCACTAACTTCAGAGGACCCTGGGCGTAGCGGAAGTTCTCACTGCCCGAGCGCAGGACAGTCCTTCAGCAACTCCTGCAAACTTGTCAGTTCGCAGTGGGAGCTCCCTGCTTATCCTTGGGCATAGGCAGGGATTTGGGGAGAAGATTTTCTTGCAGGATAAAGCTATGGAGAAGCCCTGCTTCAGAATAAAAAAAGAAAAACAGGAAAGTTTTCCTGCTGTTCTGCAGCCTGGATGGAACCAATCTATGCATACGGATCCCTATGTTATCGAAGCCGATTATCATTGACAACTTAAAAATAGAAACTGCCTGTCTCTCTTTTTACGCCTAACTGGAACCCAGACCAAACCTACTCAGGTCATTGCAGATCAAAGGATTACACAGCCAAGGAGCTCCCCTGCTGAAGGGCACTGCTATCAGAGCAAGATTTTTGCCCCAGACACCCGAGATGCTCATACAATTGCATTTTGTTTTCTGGCGCAGGTAGTGCTGCGTAGGTCAGTCTTTCACCTCCATGAAAGAGAGTTTAGAATTGATCTAAAGCCGCCTTAAACACCTCTGCTCACCTTTCCTACAGGCTTATTCCAGTGGTCACTCCATTAGGTGTCAAGTTTTTCAAACCACACTATTTCTAACATGGCTCAAATGTAGTAATGAAATACAGGCGCTCCCACCCAGGCGGCCTGGTCACCAAAACACATCAGGCTCCCACTAAAAATGGACAGTTTGCAATCTGAAATGCAACATTAAAAACAAAATCGAAATGTAGCACACAGCGGGGTGCATCGCAGAGCTCCTTTGAAAGCTGGCTTTCCTCTGGGGATTTATCAGGAGCACAGATCTAGCTCACCCCCATCCCCCAGGATTTTACATTTGTAATGACCACTGGAAATTTCACACCTAGGGCACAGCCACAGAGCTGAGACCCAACTTCCCAATTCCACCGCGGGAGCTGATAAAGTCACCGAGCTACTAAATGCCAGAAATGTTAATAAATGTCACACTGTCCTGTTAACCAGGTGGGAAGGAGCCCGTGAGCAGTGACGATAGCCACTTCTCTGGGCTGGTGGCAGCTTCCCTGTGGCACTGATGCTGCTTTCACTGTGGAAGGTGATCCAGCTGCAAGGATCTCCTTCCAAATTCCTGACTTGCATTAACCTCTTCCTGCTAACTCCTGCAACCGCGCCAAGCCAATCCACGGGATCCTGCCACATTAATGCAGTACGGGTGACAGCCTTGGTTTATACTTATAACATATCTGGTTTGCTTTTCATTTAATTCCTCAACTGAGCAGGACAAGTTTTCTCCACCGAGGTACCCTGCGCAAGCTACATGGTAATGCGTTTTCCACAAACAAGTTTTGGGATCCTGCCTTTACTTGCAGAGAGCTCCTCCAGCCCTGCAACACGATCCCTTTCTACCGAACAAGTGGCCGCCAGAACCAAAACTCCACACCTAGGTTTAAGATGATAGCAACCACTGATACTATCTCTCACTCACCATTCCAGGACTGGGTGAACTAACCATAGTAAGAATTTACTGAACCTTAATAAAGGAAACAGAACTTGCTAAAGCATTTTTCTCCCCACACACGCGCTGATATTCTCACAAGCACAAGGACTGAGTATGCCAAACTTCTCGATTATCATACACAAGATACACAAGACTTCAGGGTTTCTTTTGACCCAAAGACAGCCTTGATTCACTCGTAACGGTGCCTTCTGCCACATCCTGCTTCGCTCCAGCCCATCAAGGCAAACAGGAGCTGGGATCTCCTGCAAGGTGACCCCTCCCTGGTGCAGAAGGAGCCAGTCTGGTCCCTTCGGTGTAGTCCCACAACTTGCACAGGCTTCACACCCCACTGGGACAGGGCTGGAAAATCTGCTTTAAACACTCCACAGTCATCATCAAGTTGAACAACAGAGTTTCCTTACACTCACCACTTCAAGGCGTTTAAAAGAGGTGAGATGTAGGAGTGCCTAGGTGAGCCCTTACGAGCTGAACTTGCTTTGTCCCCAGCGTTTTGGGGTAGAATTAAGTTGGTTCCTCTTTTTGGCTCATGTGAAGCTGCCAGTGCCAAATCTAGTGCATTGTCTATCTTAGGAAAGAGGAGATCAGAGAGAGTTGTCCTCTACTCATTGCTGATTCACACTTCTGCTTCGTACAGGACCTGAACACTTGCGCTGCGTTATTTTAGTCAAAATAATGTGCTCCTAAGTGCTTTTTTTGAGGAAAACTCCCAACCTTCACTAGATGTGAACAGTACCTTGCTACAACCTCGTGCAAAGCTGTGGATTCACACGAAAACTCGAGGAACTGTGAAAAATGAGGGGCAAATTCAATGTGTAAAAAACATGAGTGGAGGCTACAGTAACCCTGCACGGTGCCGATACTGATGCTGCTCTAGAGAACCATGCTACCAGGGGCAAGAGGGGTGAGACGCATTTATAAAAGAGGAAAACAAAAATAATAAGGCAGGAAAGCTTCAATGGTACTTTTTAGCAGAGACTGAAGAATGTTTGAAACCTATCTGCTCTTACTTGTTTGTACACCCCCACAGTGCAAAAGGAAAAACTGGTGAAAAATCTGTAATTTAAAAATATTACATATATTCCGTTCATCCTTGCTGGATCTGAGTCTGGATGCACTGAGCAATGCCCAGTGCCACAGAACACCCAATGTTTTCACCAGAGCCTTCTAGCAAGAGGACAAGAATCATCTCGAAATTTTGTAACTACAAATTAATGGCTTTTTAGATATTCCTCAAACAAAGAGCCATTACTCCAAGGACAGACACCTTCTGTGTCAGCAGAGTTAAGCCACTCCCTTTACAGCACACAATATTTTGTATGGTTATTTAGCATTTCATGAAGTATCGGGTACATAATTTAAAACATTTCCTGTACCTAAGCTCCACCCTGAACAAGATCATTGGCAGCACTATTTTTCAAGCCTACCTACCTTCTCTGCAATGTGAGTAAACAGCTACGGGACGGTTTACTGCAAAGTCCCTCCTTGCACTTGCAGAAGAATTCACTGCATTTTATCTCTTTTGTTAGAGGAAATTGCAGTACATTTAGGAAGAGCATTGCAATATTTTTTTTTAAGTGAACACAGTGCATTCCACTGAAGGGAAAACTCACTTTCTGTGCTTTCAACACTGCGGTCTGCTTTCCTCTTTCAACGTGATGTAAACACACAGATAATGGATTCCTGAAGCAGTGACCCTGAAAACGATAAAATCTGCCTTCTTTAGACTGCTAACTTAACCAGCAATGAAAGAGGCGTGAGCCAGCATTTTTTTTTTCCAGTGCCACAAACTTACCTCCTTCTTTTTAAAGCAAGTACCGCAGTCTGAGATCTGACAGATGTCCAAGATAAAGCCTCTAACGTATTCCCTCCTGTGCAAGATCGGAGCCTGGATTTTCCATGCCTTGCCTGAGGAATGTCTATGTTGCCAGTGTTTAAGATGCTGTCATTTTATCTTATTATATCCAGTCCTAGTATGCAGCCATTACCCTGAGCCAGTTTACAAGATAAACAAAGTACTATGAATGAAAGATATTTTTTTTCCTCCCTCCTTAAGCCCACAAATAGGAACATTCTTTGCACTAACCAGGCTCTTCCTCCCTCTCCGACAGGAACCACAGGACCACACTTGCGGCACAGACCAGAGTAAAATAAGAAACATGCACATAAAGGCTGAACTTCACTGTACTCGGGCTGCTCTGGGATTATTTACGGAGTCACATGGATGTAGAGGAAGAGAAGGTTTGGTTTGGTTACGAATTCTTTTTTATTTTGAAACTGCAGTGCTAGAGTTCATTCATCCCTGGGACATGCCTTACACAGAGAAACAGCAGAGCTTGTTTTACCCTGTCTGAGGCAGAGAGATGCTGGGCACAATCCTCCTCTGCTGCGCTGCTAATAATCTGGGTTTCCAGCACAGGTCCGAGGGCCTACCCTTTGGAGAGCACGTGACCGTTCCCCAAAAGAAACCTCTGTTTTCTCACACAGACAGAGAATTTAACGGGAAGACATTAATGGACGTTCTCCCTGTCTAAAAGTGGAGTAATACAAAAATGAAGAAAACTGGGAATGTTAAAGTGCACAAATGCTTTCTCGGAGATCTTCTGCGACATGAGCAAACTACTTGGTTTGGAAATTATGCAACTGTTCTTCATTTGAAGAAGTTAAGCCACCCGCCGTTACAGGAGGTACGCAGGGAGTTAGAAAGGGCTCTCACACTTCAAACTGCACCGAAACAAAGCTAGGATTTTATGATTAATTTCCAGAGTTATGACTGTATTTTATTCAAGGATAAAATAAATAGAAAGACCACTTCCTCACTCTCCCCCTTATTATTCTAAGCGACTTGGTCTAGGTTAGTCCTCATCTGTAATGCTGAGTGGCTCAGGGGTTGGACATGCATCTTAACGCTGTGTAAGACTGAGGACACCTTCAGAGAGATAAAAGCCACGCAGTATCTCTTAAAAGAACACAAAGCTTTTTCCTACAGCACCACTTTTGGCCTCTCTCATTAACACCTTGATGCAATGAAAACAAGCCCGAACGAACATGTTTACGGGGATCATACCATAGCAACACCTACCAAAAAAAAAAAAAAACAACCCAAACAAACAACAAAAAAAAAACCCAGCACAGGCTTACCTTGTAACTGCTTGAATCTTCCTTCTAACTGATTATAGTTATACGGCACCTGAGCTGCATATCCTGGGGACAACGGCCCGGGCATACTGGTTGATTTTTGTAATTCCATTTACAGGTAACACAGGGATACGATGAACTGCAGCATAAAGGCACCACAGGTTTCTCTACCATACATCCAAGTAAATCCCAGCTTCCTCAGTAGTTTGGCTTCAGTCCCTAGAGAAAATGCTCTCACTGAGCCCTAAGTAAATAACAGCTTCGGTTCAAAATCCAGCAGTGTGGGTTGGCGGTAAGCTGTCTGTAACGGATTCAAACTTAAAGCACCATGAGGGTTGGGTTTTTTTTCCCCCACACTCCACTACAGGCAACTCTCAAGTGCTCAAATCTGGTTTCAAATGCTTGCCCGGTCCTGGCGAAACTAAATCAAATGAAAGCAAGCCTGCGATTCAGCCCAAAGGAAAAGCAGCATGGAGCCACGCGCTGCCGTCCTTGCCAGCGCTTCCAGGAGCCGCGCACACCTCAGACCTTTCTGCTGGTTTGTAATATAATCAGCAGCCGCCCGGGTGCGGGCTGATGTCACTTGATTACCATACAGCACAGTGGAGGAAACGAAGGCTGTACCAAGGGCGAAGGGGCGGCGGAGCAGGGGAAGGAAGAGCAGGATGGTTCACGCAAGGCTGCAAGCAAGTTCTTCCGCCGGGTGCAGCCCGCCGGCCCCGAGCCCCGGCAGGCAAGGTGGCAGCGGGGTCCCCAGCCCTCTGCTCCCAACGCCGCTGCGGCCACAGCAGACGGTGGTATCTTCCCGAGCAAAGCTGGTGGAATTACAATCTTTTGTTAAGAGCCTCATGTAACGGAAAAGTCTCAGATTACTATCACATGAAAAGGAGGGCACTTTTCTTTATTTACCTGCAAGGCTGTTCACTTGAAAAAGTAACACACGCACACACACAGAAGCACTCGTTCAGTATTTAGCAACAGGCGAGGAGGGGACGCAGAAGGACGTGCGCTCCAGCACACCGGGAACAAACGAAAGCTTTGTGAAAAGGTTCTTCAGACAGCCAATTCCTGTCGCTTCATTTTATGTTACTTGTCCCACATCGAGGATTTTGACATCTCCTGTGTATGTGGCTCCTTGCCCGTTTATCAGCGTGCTGGGTATTACTGCAAGATTAATGGTTGCCTGGGCTGTGCAGTGGAGGGGGAGGGCGGTAATGTAAATAAGGATGCCTTGCCTCCGTCTGACTGGCACCTTAATGCCCTGCTGCAATATAAACGCGCACAGCAGCAGGGATAGGTACTAGGAGTCAGTCCCCGCAGATGGTGTTAGACAGAGGATGTCAGTTTTCCGTCAGGGGCCCGAGCTCGTAGCCCTCACTTATTCTTAAGTGAAATTAAAAGGTCAGTTCCACATTCATATTCTCAGTATACAGCATTGGCCTGTTCATTTTTAAAACTGCTGATAATGTTCACGCAAATGTTTTCTCTTTTTCCTTTTCTTGTATGTCCAAATTCCTTTCCAATGGAATCCATGTTCTCTTCTCCTCCCACTCTGTCCCCTCATTAAACATTTCAAAATGTTGCCTTTGTTGCGATACTGCCGTTTCACAAGTTTTTAGTCATATAGTGATTTATGTGAGGACAATTTCTGTGGGAGAAGCTCAGTCCACTCCCACTGACTCGCTGCAGCCCTAGCTCCTGCTAGGCATAAGGTGGAAATTCAACCAGCCATTACCAACACACCGGGGAACAAATGTGCAAGAAGTCCAACCATGAACACTGCTAATTTAGGGAGAAGTGATGAAAATCAACACTTCCCAACTGAAGCTGGGGTTTCCAAAAACACACAGACTGTTGAAAACGCCTGGCACGTTGCTCCCGTGGTCATAAATACACCTAAAATATTTATGGCTTTTAACTGTACTGTTTTACTTAAAACAACATAGCCCTTGCCCAGAGTTGCTTATTATATTGATACAGAAGGTCTTTTACTGGCATATTTCAGCGAACCCCTTTATATCAATATAGCTGTATTTACACAAGACTTCTGCTGCTACAGACGTCCTTCAAGTAGAGCCTAAAACATTTTTGAAAGTTGCTCTTCAATCTCTTCAGCACTACCTACACTTGTGCCACTGAAGACAGTTCAGCTGCCCAAGCCAGGTTTTACAGTGTCAGGGAAGAAAGCGCTTGTCCGCAGGGGCGGCTACAACGCCACTGTGCAGGGGATCAAGGTACTGTGCTTGCGCCCTAGAAGCGGGTTTGCAAGGATCTGAGGAAGCACCTGCGCTCGTCGCTGCGGCAGGCAGGATGCTGCTCTCCAGACAACAATGCGCTGATGTGGCACGGCGAGTCCCCCGTTCCTGCCAAACCTTCCCCCCATAATCTTTGCACAGCCAGCCGTCCCTCCGGCACGCAGGGACCCACGTGCTGCAGCTGTGGCCGTGGGACCTCCGGGCTGGGGTGGGAGGGAAGAAGGGCAACACAAGGATACAAAAGGCTCCAAAATTTACAGGAACAGAGCTCGGTAAACTGAGCGTTAATATACAAATGCGAACTCCCCCAAAGCTCAAGGAGCGCGTTTTACCCAACGCACAAGTACAGGCTTATTTCCGTCACAGAATTTTTTCCTGCAGCTTCCTACCAACGGCAGCTTTTGCCTGCAATGCCTGACCTATGTTATAATTAAACGAAACCCTTCCCCTGGAGAGCAGGCAGGCAGCCAGGCCCTACCTGCAGGCGTATCACCTCATTACAGTCCCACCTTGAGCAAACAGGTGTTGCTAAGCGAGCTCAGAAGGTAAAACTAAAGTCCAAGTGACTGACAGGAGAGCTGGAGCATTTTTAACACCATGAAGGCCATGAATCAGGAGCCAGGAGCTCTTCCCCAGCTGAAAGCTTTCCCAACACCTTTGGCAGGCGGCACACTAACGCACGTGGCCGTTATTAAAAATATTAAAAAGTAAAATATTACAAAAGCAAAACATTAAAGACTAAAAATAATCATTTGGCTTTGACCCATATAAAACACAGACTGCCTTTCCCCATCTCGTCATAAAACATTAACACCGCATACAGGAATTTACACTTCAGATTGTCCCCTGTGGGACAACTGAATCTGGTAAACTGAAGATTCCCAAGAAATACTGAACAGAAGTTGGGGTTTGAGGTTTTTTTGTCCTGTCGTCCCCCCTCCCCAATTCTGGCCTGCCCAGTCGCACTAAACGCTACCTGACGGGAGAAGGAATTGCAGCAGGTATGGAGCAGCGCAGCCTGCACAGCGCGTAGTGGGAAAGCCAAAGGCAAAGGGAGGAATACTGTGTTTGAATTGAGCTTATTTCGCTCAAGGTTTGACAAAACAGAGACACAAGACCCTACCGCGTTGCGGAGAACTCGGCAGCACTCGCTGTGAAATTCTGACCTCATTTTAGCTGCCACCCGGGTTGGCATTTGGGCTGAACAACAGGTCCCCAGGCAACAGATGTGACAGACTCCGTTAATGATGGCATCGGCTCCCGGGGACAGCCCTGATCGCCAGGTGCTGCTGGCTCATCTGCCAAAGCGTTACCGCTGCTTTGCTGGGCCCCGGCGTACATTTTGTAGGCTCCACTTCACAGGTTGGTGGTAATTCAGTAGAAAGAGCAAAGCAAAATGGGGATCTGTCTGTATTTGTGAAACTCTACACCGCAGGTAGCAAGGCTTCTTAAAAACGGGCAGCCTGCCAGTTCCCATTTTTATTTGAGTCACATCAATCCTAACGCGTTCATTTGCCTTTGACTCCAAATTAGTAAACCCGAGACCTGTTTGCTGCTGCTACGTAGCGATGCATCGAATCGATTACAAGGCACGTACATGCAAAGCTTTTTTTTTTTTTATACCTGGTTTCTACTCATTTTCTCTGATTGACTAAGCCCTTGACAATACTAATTAGATAATACGTCATGGAGAGGAATTAATGCTTTGAAGGCCATAGATAACTTTTAGCACTGGTCCAAGCGTAACTTATCAAATCAACACAGCTTGAAATTCTCCATGGTATAATTCACCACTGATTACAGTGTTGGAGAAAAATATGGGCCAAATCATATATTAAGTTTAGTATGAGGGAGGAAGGGTTTTGTTGGGTTTTTTCCCCCCCTATAAATTTTGTTCTCACTTTTCTCCCATAGCTGTGAAATAATTCTTGCTTGCATTCTTTGAATTGTACCTCTCCCACAGTACTTGACTGGTAATGACGACTTGCATTATTTGTGTGCTTGTTAAGAGTAAACAAAAACACAAATGCTTATCCACTTAACCATAATGCAAAGTGTGACTTAGTTGACATGATCAGAGCTTTGCAAAGCCTCAAGGAGAACAAGAGGTTGATTACAGTAATATTATGAACGTACATATAACACCTGGAGGCAGGTGCTTACCCCAGAACAGAAAAGGATCTGTCCTGGGATCCGTCCTTACGTGGTTCTGCAAACTGCTGCTGGAGTGAATGGGTTCCTACCACAAAGGAAAAAACTACTGTTTCTAAGCAAGAAACTAATGTCAGTTCTAACAAAATTACCATCCACATTCCTATCAATGTTTCAAAGACTGAACAAAACTATCACTTTTCTCAGCCAAAAGAAATCGCTTTAAAAAGTAAAAAAACCTTTAACACATCCTCAAACAGTACAGACAAAAAACCCTCTTAAGAAATTCCTGCCCAAGGATCCAGTTCGTAACTCTCTTGCAAAAAACAACTGGTAAGGGTGCACCATTAGTATTACTCACACAGCCTTCGCTAGAATTAGGATAGCTAGAAATTCCCTGACAACCTCATCCATCCATCAATCTACGCTATCTTCCACTAATAAAGTCAACCAATATTGGCTGGCTTTACTGGGTCAACAAGGAAGATAGTACGTGCAGTGGACTCAATGTCCCAAACAGGCCCACCCTCAAAATACATTCAACTTAATGCACACGTAAAATCCAAGAAAGCAATGCACAGAATGTTCCCTGGGAACCATAAAACAAAAGCATGCTTTGCACTGTTGGGCTCTGAAAGAAAGATGCAATTTTACAACTCCATGAAAGACAATTATCTTTCTAATGGGAAGCAGAATGCTCGCCAGAGCTCACAATAATTACCAATCTGGTTAATCATCACCCTTGTCTTTCCTCTTTACTCTTATTTGCTCTTGTAAATTCTCTAGTTGGTGACTAACTAGAAAAAAATTACAAGATAAAAAGGATGATTTATTAATCTAAAATGCCACAGAAATCACATAACATTTGCTCTTCTCCTGAAAAAGGGTAAAGTTCTTACACATCCCCTCGGTGCGACAGCTAAGAACTAAAAACTCACCATCACGTTGGCCTCTCTTGCCTTCTCTGCTGATACCCCATCTACAGAATAAAAACACAACCTCTCCCTATATATGCAACACAGTAAGGAAAGATGGGTTTTGCTGTAGATTGTTCTAGAATGTAATAGGAAATAGTTAATTTTATCATATTTGACAATTTGCATAACATGAATCCTGGAGAGTTAGCTGTTTTCCCTTTAGTTTATATCCAAGATGCTGGAACAGAGAAAGAAGCAGCCCACACACGAAGCAGAAATTAGCGTGCCAACTTAATTACCTCTTCTGCAGGTATTAGTGGGAACAGAACCATTCATCTTATAAACCCACCATTTCCTGCAATACTTTGCAAACGTCTCAGAAGAAGGTGAAATAAATACAAACAAAACAAGAGATCTGTTCTTAAGTAACATTTCTACCTCAGAAAGCATTTCAGTTTTTCTCTTTGAAGGGGATTTTAGGTCAGTGGCAAACACATCAAGGCATTTGGTCCTCCAAGTCCCTTCCAGATATATTCTCTGTGACTCATGTGGGCTCGGGAGAGCCAATGCAATCAAAACATAAGGGAAAGGGGCAGATTAAAAAGCGAGAGACAAGGACTTATTACAGAAGGGTCTGTTCACATGTTTTCCTCGTGCCGTGTCCAGGCTGGCCTTCCAGCAGCTCCACACGGAGTCCCAGGCACAAAACCAGCTTTGGGCTCACGATGAACCTGTAGGTTGTGACGTCTGAGACCAAAGCAGCACGAAACCTTTGGGAATCTTTTTACAAATCAGGCCAGAATATCAACTTATTACTGAAACTGGGTCAGTTCCACTTGGTTTCGGGTTTCAGTTTACACAAGTCCCTGATTAACAGGAAAGTTGACATGACTTTTGTAACAGCGTGTCCTTGCTAACTGCAACAGCGGAACACTTGCCAGGAGAGCCCACAGAAGAGAGCTACCGGAGCCACTCTTTAGAAGAAATCATGGTCTGTATTCCAGTCCGAATGAGTTCTTCCAAACTGTACTGCTTCCCGTACTCCATGAACTCACCAAAGCAAGGAAGACATCTCTGAAAAACTGTAACAACTACATTCACAGGTTTTGTCTGTGGCCCACAAAATGCACTTGGTTTGCTCCCTGACTTAGATGAATAACCCTTAAAAAGTCTATTAAAATCAAGCACGGTGCACAGGTACGCGCCTAACATACTTGCTTTCTGTGAAATTTTGGCAGGAAAACACTTCTTGATTTTCATCCAGAAAATTCTTTTTTATGAGTTTTAATGTGCTTTTTCAGAAGCTGGAATTATTTTCATTGCCTCTCCCTCCTTCCTTTCCCCCTGTATCTGAACTGCATCTATGTTTATATGTAGGGGACAGGGGGAGAGAGATTCCCACCCTCATTTTAATTTTCTTCCTTTTGCACCGTTTTCTTTTTTTTTTTTTCCAGTTTGACCGTGAACACAGAAGATGCACTGTTGCTTACACCATAATCACTGAGCCATGAAAATTCCATCTCCTGCTACTCCTGAGCAAAATGGAAATTGGGTGAAAACAACTAAAACACACTGATCTTTACAAATCTCCGTAAGCCAGAGCTTTTATTTCTACTCTTTCCCTTGCTTCTCACAGACAGAACCAAAAGCATATAAACTATCTTAATGTTCCCAAATACATCCCAGTTGTGACCAGCCCCATTCACATGTGGTCAGTTTAGGGGAGAGGAATAAAAAAAGTACCTCTCCGTTCTGTCAGTTCCATAACTGGAGGAGCTCGAGCCCCTAAATTAGAAACCTCTGAAGTTAATTGGGCTCCCTACAGAATTTTAGATCCTCTTACACCTAAAGCAACAAAGTTCCAGAAGAGCCAAGGTAGTACAGGCTCGAGCTGATCCTGTAGTTCATTCAAAATGAAAGAGAAGGATAAAGTTAGGAAAAAAATTGTTGGAAGGCGGTTGTTTTTTTTTTTTTTAAAAACCCAACATACTAGATGCAGAAGCATGAGCTGAAAGCCTCATTTTCAAAGCCAACATAAGAGAGACATCTCTTTGTTTATTTCCAAAAACCTTCTTTCATCAAATCTCACCCACAAAATCTCCCCATCTGGGAATTGCCTAACTCTGCAGAAAAGCTTAGTGATCAATTGACAAGTACTAACTGTCTCAGACTCATGAAGTTATTATTCCAGAACAAACCACATTTCATTTTTATATAATGTATAGAATAAATATAATAATATATTACACATTTATATGTACAAATACTGTCTACATTTGACACATCCACCCGAAAGGCTTCATAACATCTAAAGGAAGCAAAACTTCAAAAAATCATCATACAACGTACACATACAAAGTGGCTGGCAAAAAAAATAGTGTTTGAATTGCTCATTAAAAGAGTTCAAAACTCTTAGGAAGAATGCTAGAAACTAAAAAAAGTGGAACTTGGAAGTGGATTTTCATCATCCTACTTGTCTGGTCCTCATCCCTGTTGCTGTTCTTTTTGCCTCTTCCCCCATCAAGGCAATTTGTCTCAAGGCAATCTGGGTTTATATCTCTCCAGGATATTACCTCAAGATAAGAATCAAAGCTCTGATCTGAGAGAATTATTTCATCACTAACCTTTCCCCATTAGAAGAGCTCCAAGGTTAACAGAAATTAGTAAACATTTTTTAATCCTGTATTGAAGTTCGCTTTGCAGTTTGCTCTGCTAGACATTATTTATACTTCAGGGAGTGCTTTCATGCAGTATCCAAGCAACAAATAGAAGGAAAAATGCAAGGCACATTGCAGGTTTGGCTGAATAAATAAAATAAATACAGAAACATCACTAGTTAGATGCTAAAGACACAAGACAAGAACATTCTCTTCTGCATACGCATTTTTTGTGGAAAGAATTCTTTGAAATCATAGGCTCATGACTAGGTTCTGAAATGCATCCACAGCCAACCTCATCCCTGATAAAAGTAATGGTTTTTTAAAAAAATTAATTGCCATTATTGGCAGGTAGTTTCTATAAACAAGTAATCCTTTCCATTAAGACGACTCAGCAAAATATCTAAAAACAATTTCATTATTTCAGTGAAGGGTCATTAATAGTTATCCCTGGTTTCATTGTATTACATATCTCCAAAACATTGATTCCAACAGCAAAGAACGTCATAGTTTTTTCAGTCTTCAGGTTTCCCACGATGGGCCACCGCGGGTCAGATTCCTAGCTGGAAGTCGGCGTGGTCTCACAGAAGCCAAGGGGAGTTGACCAGCTGACAACCTGGCTGGTAGGTCTCCTCCTAAAATCATCAACTTCAGCATGATTTTATCCCAGTTCTACTATTGTGCCCAGCTTAGCTCTCACTAACTGCACGGGGGGTATCTCACCGTGAGTATTTTTCCTTCCTTTGAGCAGCTGGTGCAGCCAGAGCGTTTTACTCCCCTTCACAAATCCTACCCTGCCTCTCCCCTCTGGCGCTGCCTGTCCCTGCTTCAGCTGGTGCGGAACACTACATCTCACTCGTCTCAGAGTTGCGGGCAGCCAAAAGCACGTCCCCCAGTGCTGCTCCTCTTTCCTGATGCCACGGCGATGAATGGATGATGAAGACTAAAATAGACAGGAGAGCGTTGTGCTGTGCCAATCCGGGAATTAAAGCACAGTTCTCAACTAAAATCAGTGCAAGTAAGGAAGCGCACTATGAAAGTTAGTGCAGTGCCGATCTAATACCCAGGTATGATAAAGGAGATTTACCTGCTTTCAGGATTACCCTTATGGGTATTTCATTGGTAATATCCTAAAAGCAAATACACGTATGCACACGCGCACACAGAGTCAGCATACATACGTAAGTTTTTCATCTTCTTCCTCTAGGTATAGATGGCTTTTAATATTTAATCACTTCTTAACTACAGTACAGAATTCTCTTCTACCTTTTTTTTGCTAAATTACTGAACTGCTGTCCAAACAGAGTCAGCCCTTTGTGAATAAGGGCTGGGATACGTCTGGAGTTCTCCACAAGAAACCATGAGAAGCAGATATGGAACCTGTATTCCAGTCCAGGAGCTTAATGCACAGGAATTCAAAGATCTCAACATTGATCAATACAGGCTCATTTGCTGACAAGATGCTGGGCTCTCCCGTGTACGTGTCCAACTCAATATTGCTTAGTCTTGAAAGAATTTAATCAGATGTAAAACGCCAGCAGCTGTCAGACTTTCCAGGGTGGGGCTGCCAGCAACAGCTCCTATCCTGCTCCCGCCCCAAAGAAGCAAAAAGACTATTTTTCCAGCTCCACTTGTCCTGCCTGAGCAATCTGTGCCGCATTACAGTTATTCACCAGAACGCAATCACTTTCATGCATCGCACTGTTACTAAGTAATCATAAATACTATCCATGAAGCTGACAAGCATGTACGATTCCAGAAAATTCCTAAGTTACATGCAGCAGTACTTTTTTTCAGAAGCTTGGCTCTATACTCAGCGAGCTACGCCGGACCACAGATCTGGTGTCTAATCAGACTACAGAGAATCTGACTTACACCTCCACGTAGTTTGCACACTACTTGTTTGATTCTAAAGAGAGAGAGCAAACCCACAAACTAGGCATAACTGGTACCAAAAATCATGTTACTATAGCAATGAGATACAAATGACCTCTGTACCAAATTACATTTTTGATGGGACATCACTGAATACACGTTGTTCATGTTTACTTGAAAGTTATTTTATGTACTGTAGACATACAGTGACACTTCTTTTTGAGTCAGTCCACTGATGAGCTTTAAAAATAAAAATGCTATGAGCAAAATATTATTTATTGGCTGGGTTTTGCTATTTGCTTTAGAATGAGTTCTCCAGCAGCAACTTTAAAAGCGAACGCATTAATCAGCAGTGACAGATGGGCTAAGCTTTTTCTCGTTTTCTAGTAAGAGCACAGCATTCATCAGTAGTCACAGCCCGCACTGCAGGTAACATGCGTAAGTACAGCAGATTCTCCGCTGCCACGCTTTCTCCCTTGATGCCTGCACGACATGGAACACACAAAATGATACTCCTGTTTTTAACAGCAGCCTCCTACAGATTCTGGTTAAGTACTGCAGCTTAGAAACTACAGCTGAAAAATTGTTCCAGAAGTAAAATCCAGAAGGAAAGCATTGGATGAGATCGACATTTGGAAAAGCTTTTGTTGAAATAATTCCATCAGCTTTTATCTGAGCAAAATAAGATTTTTCAAAATAAGCCCTTTCATGCTCACCTAAGTACGCATTAGGCCTTTGGCTGCTGAACAAAAACACAGACTAATAACCAGCGCTGCCACACCAGTGCTGAGAAGATGCATCTGCAGTTTCATTACTGTGAGGTTTTTAATTTCTGTTTGGTGTCAAGTGAATCCTTCACACGCCCTTCAAACAAGCACAAATACACTGCAGAGTTCTCTTTCCTTAACCACTTGCTGTTATTAAAATCAGTGCACTGATTTTCAAGTCCCGGACAGCTCAGGTACTGGACACTCATGAAATGTACGGCAAGAGATTATTCTCAGTATGTTCTTTCAAAGCCAAGAATAAACCAAAGGTTTGTTCTCACAAACTCTAAATCATTGTATTTGGTCCTTTTTTATTGACTTGAGACCTGAAACTTCATTCTGACCATGCAGATTTTTTTCCATCTTCAGTGTACACTGACACAGCAGACACTTTGCTGTGAGAGATACGCTAGACAGCAGGGACAAGCAGGTGCAGGATACCTGAAGAATACTACAAGTAGGATCTTTCTTTTCGCTTTTGTGGGAGGTTGTTCTGCTGACTTTTAGCACTGGCGCTGTGGGGGGAACGCTTCAAATACCAGGGCCAAAAGGGCTAACTAGCCCCACATGCTACCCAGCACTTTCCCATTCCAAGTTTTCTATCTTTTTTACCCTTAAGAAATGGGTATTCCGGTATATTAAAAAAATTTTAGTAGTATAACTTCAGTAACAATTTCAACGATTTTGCCCTTTTGCTTCGGGGAGAATTTAAGTTACTGGCATGAATTACAAGCCTAGTTTCTCTCTGTGCAATTGGGACAACTAAGGAAAGCTGCATGACAAATGCAGTCTCCTTACCTGTAAGGTCCACGAACACTGTGACGTGCAACACTAGCAAGTGTCCCGACCCATGCACAGTCAGGTGGAGCTGAAAAAGGAATGCACAGCTTCATCTGCCCTGTGCTAAGAAGATACGCCTCTGTTATTCCATAACCTTTGAAACTATTTTTAATTCATATGCCAGGCAGCTGAGTCACAGACCTTCTGGTCACTCAGGTGAACCCAGAGGACAAAAGGGCAAAATACAAATGAGCAGAAAAGCGAGTAACTTTAGCCAAGCGTTTTTTAATATTGAATTAGCTAAGTGAAGAAACGGAAAGTTTTGGAGGTGACAATTCTCATACTACCCGAAAACAGCATCTGAGACGAGGAGCACAGTACATCTGAATGTCATAGTCCCAGACTGAGTGGGAAAAATTCTGCTGAACTACTGAGCTGTTTATTAAGGCTTTCGTAAGAGCTCTATGCGCCAGGGCGCTGCACAGGAAATCTTGTTAGCTAATGGTCCTTGACAGACGAAATCTAACACCTGAGGATTTGTGAATGAAGAATTTTGCACAAACGTGATACCTTTTTGGCTTCTACAAAGCAGGTAGAATTACCTGGTCTTCCAACAAGACCTTCCAAAGAACCACAGAGAACAAGGACAGGTGAAAGATGGTTTCCTACAGTGGGATATCTTACTTTACCAAGTAGAGATCAGTTACCTTCTTCTCCTATCAGTTGCAGAGTGAGTTAGTTCAACATGAATAGCAATCTGGTTGCATACCCCTTCAAATCTGGATTCTGATTGAAAGCTGAGTTCCCAGATGATTTGTTTGTTTTAAACTGTAACAATCCTTCGCTTTCTGGTTTTCACAGTATACAGACCACTTTAATAATATCGGTTATCAGCTGCTATACTGACTACAGTGCTTTTCTACTATTATTGTATCATACCTGCTTTAACTGAGCTTTCCTCCAATATATTGTCTATTCTGATCACAGATTATTCTGACCACCATCTCCCGCTTTGCTCTTTAAATATTTCAGCATATATGCTGCTGGAACATGGGGCCATTACAATTCTTTCTAGAAGAGAGTGTCAGACTCTGGCTACAGAACTCAATTCTTGCCTACCGATTCTCTACCCTTACCTTAAAGGAAGTCCGTTTCATTTAAGTTACAGTAAACTAGACTCAATACAAGATGGCAGCTTCACAGAAGAGGCACTTCACAACTTGTTGAAGAATGTGGACAGGAGATGCTTGCACCAACAGAAAGATTCACATTGAGTATACAGCCATGGTCAAGCACTGTAAAATGCCTGCGGCTGTTCTACTTTTGAATGCAACAGCTTGCATCTTATAGGTGTGGAAAAAGAACCAGCGGCTGGTCTGTTCACTTTGAAACCTTTCATACTAGGACAAGGAGACAACCATGCACGTGCATTTCATAAACTGCAAGACGCTGACAGTCTTTTGATTTATCTAGTCACTCCAATGAAAGGCGGACATACAGAAAGAGCTGGACATCTACAGGCAGTCTTTAGACACAACTGAACTAGGAGCTCTGGAATGAAAAAAGCTATTGTCAGAAGATGGCCAATCTTCGAGCTGTGGGAAGATGCTCGTGCCCGCAAAGAGCAAGTGCCCATCTAAGTCAGACTGGAGTGTTACTCAGTGAATCTGGGCCCTGCAGGTGGTGCACAACTACTTCTGCTTCAGAGAACAGTGAAATTCACCCAGAAGAAAGTGATGGTGGAATAGACAGTCAAATTTTAGAGCCCAGAAGAGCCTCCTGATATCACTTAGTGTGGCTTTGTGTGCACTACCAGCCACAGGCTTTCACACAGTGATTATTGTCTCTGATCCTGTGACAAGCAGCTGAATTAGACTACACCTTTCCAGAAAAAGCTTGTTTCAATTTAAAGACTACAACGAAAGAGATTACTACTATCCCAGCTCCAGGCTGCAAGGTGATTTCCCTAGTTGTTCAAAACCTGCAAGTGCCTGCCTTTCTGGGGAGATGCAAGGGAAGATTACCCACCAGGCAGCATATCCGAAAATACACGTTGAACGGTGCCAGGAGCACCATGGCTCAGCCTTTAACTATAACCTTTGGTTTGCAATACAAACCTCTCTCCGTTCTTCTCTCCCTGCATCATCATTAGGCTTTCAAGCAGTGCTGCAGCAGTGCAGTATGCTAAGCCAAGTTTTGGCAGCACACAGCATTCTCAGCGCTAACAGTAGGGAATTACAGGTATGAAACATATCAAATTAAAATAGCTATGAGTGACGCTTATTAAGAAAAAGATAAATACATTATACTCTGGGAAAATGTTTAAATATGCCTCAATCAAATCTTCAGCAAAATTATTCACTTTGACATTGGTATTTGTTTTAAGCTATCTAAATAATTCAAGTACTTTCCTTACGTTACTTCTCCTTGAAATAAGAGTTTCATGTTTATTATTCATTACTCAGGTGGGGAGCTCTGCTTGCCATAAAAGTAAGTAGAACAACGAACTGCAGTAAAGGCTAGATCTGGGACCCAAATGTGGCTAATGAGCTTTGTACCAAATGCACTTCCCACCCAAGGAATATAACCTACAACCACTAACATGCCAGGAGTAAAATACAGTTTCTTCCTCAAACAAGATCGAACTATAAAAAAAAAAAAACAAACAAACCCAACAAGTCAAGATTCTTCCTATCTACCCCAAATCTACCACCACAGGCATCAGTCAAGCTGCTTTTGACCCCTCTCAGCACAGCCCCGTTCCAGGTCAGGCATTTTACCTGTAATTTCAAGTGCACACTGTGATGAGAACTGTTGTAATTAAGTCTTCTAAAGATCGCAAAATTCAACACACATCCTTTCTGTGAGCAGTTCTATTAAGTTGATACAATTACTATCCTCGGTAAGAGTTATATGATCTGCTCTCTGCCCACCTGCGTGAACTACTTCGTTTCCCTGTTGCTCAGCTCCAAACCTGATCCTGCCCTGTGCCTGGCACGTAAAGGTGTTCTGCATCTCATGCACTCCCACGGCTGGCATCGAGAGGATAAAGGGCACGCTGTGCTCCAGAGTCAGTCTCATTGGAATCACAAATGGAACAGATGATACCTTTGTCTCAGTACAGTTAATTTAATAAACCTGTTCTAACAAGTTACAAAGTGTTGGGTTTAAAACGGTCCTTGTAACTAAAATTTCACTAGCAGAAAGCTCAGCATATTTTGAGCTGTTTTCCATGCTTACAGTATGTCCCACGCTACTGAGGCATTTTGTTCAGAGGTCAGGAATGTGGGCATGCTACCATAAGAGTCAGGAAATCATTTACAGAATGCATAAAAATTGCTTTGCAGGGCAATGCCTCAGAGCTGAGAGGACATGACATAATCTCCTTGCTGCATAAACAAATTTGGTTAATGTACAGCCTCTAATATGCAATAATCAAATGTTTTAAACAACAAAAAAAGACCCAATCAAATTTCATTTCACTGCTGCTGAGAGTGTAATTCAGCAGAAGACAGCATGTAGTTCAGAAGCTTTGCTTCTTCAGAAAAATTTGTAGTTTCAGCATTATTTACTAAATGACAACTATCTCCATCTACCACATTCCTCCATTTCTTGCCAGGTGAGATGTTTTCCACACCTGCAAATGAAGATATTTTGAAGCAGAGTTTTGTTATCCTTCTGATTTTTTCCAAATCACAGAAACCTAACCAAAACAATTTGAATACACAGGCAAAATGGTTAGTATCTGATGACACTGATGAGGTGGGAAACAGAGTCAGTACAACCTTCTAATTAAAAAAAAAAATACACGGATGAAATCTGCTCTCCTGTGCTTACACCAATGAAGTCTCCATAGTAAATCTGAACAGCCAAGTGTTTGCAAAATGTTAGATATGAGCACATCCTGCAAAGCAACATGAGACCATGTCCCACTGATGTCAATAGACAAAACAATCTCAAAAATTGTTTGGTCAAACTGCACTCGACCTCAGGAAGATTTCAGCTCTAGTTTACTGACAAGGTGCAGGCACTGCAGATAGACAGGAACCCGTACTATCACATACAGACACAGCATCAGAGTTTTGCTCATGTGGTCAGCACTTACCAGCTAGGGCCTTGATGCGGGAGCGTTCAAACAGTCGAGCAGAACTATTTTCATTGTCCCAGTCATCGACATCCCAGCGGTTGTTGACATCACTGTACTGCTGTTGGATTTCAATATTGTCATAATCTGTCGCTACTGTCGTCGTCATCCTGAGTCTTCTTAACCTGTTCTCACCATCAGATTCTTCTCAAAAACCTCTGTAAAAGAAAAATACATAATAATAATTTAGACAATATACATATATTGGAAGAAAGTAGTAAAATTTAAGCTCAAGACTTCTGGTTTCAAAAATCAATTACTTTCACTCAAAGGCTGGGCACAAGCTCAAGAACAGGTTAGATACCAACCAGTTCTTCAGAAAGCAACTG
Organism: Himantopus leucocephalus; assembly: GCA_003993805.1. Taxonomy (NCBI): domain Eukaryota; kingdom Metazoa; phylum Chordata; class Aves; order Charadriiformes; family Recurvirostridae; genus Himantopus; species Himantopus leucocephalus. The sequence continues at coordinate 2,917,591 of RSEF01000003.1, forward strand.
AATGTTCCAAGTCGCCTTAAGAAAATGAAGTACTTCGCAAAAGCAAGATTTCAAGCCAGTAGCTTTGCTACATACACACATCCAGAACTGTCATGTTCAACTCTGCACAAAGTGGAACATGTATGAAACAGTGCAGTAAGATACTTTCACAATTGTTATTTTCAAAAGCAGCCTGTCGGCTTTATGAATCTGTGAATGTTGGCTGAAGCATACGGAGCCATGGATAACTCTGCTAAGAAAAACCTGAAGTGCAAAGAAGACCTCAACACCTTTACAAAATGGTGCAAATTCTGACAAAAAAAAAAAGCAAACGCTTAAGAAGTCACATAGGCATTTGACCAGCAGAAGCCTTTTAACACAGATCTGAAAAAACATTTCTTTCTTCACATGCAAATGCTGACTTTGCGACCGGTCCTGGGACTTTATTTATGAACTAATCCAGACAAATACAACTAACTGATGGATTGCTTTGAACTCTCCCTAGCAACAAAATGGTAGCCCACCAACGCAACTCTTTACATGAGGTTCTCCTCTTTCAGGCGGTCGGATACTGTTAGCATATTCATACCGTTTTCCAGTCGGAATTTGCATGTACTTATCGGCACTAAATATAAAAGAACCTAACACCTCCTCTAGGGGAAGAGGAGGGAGGTTATAAATGGCTGCTAAACTAGAGGCTGTGAACCCTGCAGGAACAGCCGTTGGCCTGGGAGCACAGATCCAAAGCTCTCCCCATCACTGGGGCTGAAGTAGCGGCTGCGTTGCACGCTCCATAACCCAATCCCTCCAAAGTCAGTGCTCCAAGAGACCCACGGAATGACCCTGAAGAGTGAGCATACGATTCACCTTTATAAAAATATAATAGTTATAAAAATACAGTTAAATATTTGGGAAAGGAGGCGTGACTGGATTTTAATAGAAACGGTCATGTTACAGGAAGACTTAGAAGAGTACCTGAGAAAAATCTCTAATTTTGTGGATCAGCTGGCGGAGAGGGGACAAGCCACCCTTCCCGCTGGCCCGGCCATCTGGTGCCACCTACTGACGCAGGGGAGCAGGGCACGGCACCGCATCTCTTCCTCCCACATCCCTGTCTCACCGCATCCCTGCCAGAGGGTAAATGGATGGCTTTAACAGGCCCGCATTCAGCCCAAAAAATGTGGAGATCCTGCAGCTGACACAAATGCAGCTCACAGGGGAAAACCAACGTATTTACTATCACTGCTCGCGCACTCAAGAGGCATTAATTTTCCAGACAGTCCTAGGACAAAAAGGCCGGGTTAATTTTCTGCTACTCCCCACCCCAGATGAGAAGGTTCCTCATAGATTTACTTGCAAAATACCCGCTTTGTTTTGCACAGAAAGAGGAAAGGAGCTGCGCTCATGGCTGTTACCAAAGCCCATTTGTGAGCAATCCACCTTCACAAGGTGGGAAGAAACCACTTCAAGTTACTGTAAGCTGCCAACAGACTGAAAGAATATGGAAAAAAACCCCAAAACTTTGCTCTGGGAAAGGTCTTTAAAACGATACTCCTTCATTGTGCACACCTAGGCTGCCATTTTCCAGCAGGGAGCTCTGAGGATGGATGGGTCCTTCCTCGGCCAGAGGCATTCTGCTGCTACAAACAAACAAAAGGATGGAGCAAAGATGGGGGAAAGGATTAAGTCCCACCCGGAACATTTCTGCACAGCAATCACCACCTGATCCTCATCCACTATCAACCCTGGACAAAAGCCTCCCATTGATTCCTGTACACAGGCAGAAATCAGGGTTAATTCCAATTAAATCCATGGAGTAACGGCGGTATAAACAATGAGTGGAATCAGACTGTTCTACAGCATCAGTTTCAATCTTTTCAGCTTTCTGTATTCACCAGCGCCCAATGAAGAGCAGGAGATATGCCACTGGAAAAGCAGTAGCTCAAACTATGAAAATAAAAGCAACGACCCTAAAAACAGGATGCAGCGACATGCTAATTCAGTATAGATGCTACAAGCCATCAGATTTCGGTTATTTCTGTATCACCTGTATTTAGATCTACACGTAACTGGATCCAGAACAAATTCAACCATAACCTGTGCTTTATCGCTGCTCTTACCCTTCCCGAGCACCACACAAGCAAAATCTATCCCAGATAGAGCTAAATTGAGCATGGAACGGGCCTCTTATCCAACACCTATAGGGCTGGAAAACATGCATCCTTGTTGTGATTCTGTAAAGATGCTGAAAATCAAAGCAGCGCCTCTTTCCCGGGCTGACATCAAGCTCCCTTTTCTGGGGCGTGCCTCGGCGATGCAGGGACAGCAGGGAGGGGTAGCGGACATACACTGCGGTGATAAAAACAAGTACCTTACAGCAGAGCACTTCTGTGGTGAGGTGAGGATAACACAATTCAATCCTAACTGAAATCAGCTGCCCTGTCTTCTTCCAAAGAAAGATCCGGCTACGTAACGTGCAACCATCGCCTTAAGCCTGTGCTGAAAAACAATTTTTCTTAAGACTCCTGCTGCAGCTCTGGTCCAGCACAACCCCCTGCCGCCTCCAGGAACAGGGAGGGAAGATAAACACAAGCTCCAGCAGGAACCTCCAGGCTTCTTACTACAGAAATGGAGGTCCTGCAGATGGGCTGAGCTACAACAGCGAGTCTTGTTTCTAGGTTATGGGTGTCCCTATTTGACAAACAGAAACACCAACACTGTCTGCAGCTGCCCAGAGAGTAACAGGGGAAAACGTTTGAGATTTTTTCTGGAGCTCTTAACGTAGCTGAGTTCACTATTAACGACCTCAAGTGAGATCTGTCATCCATAAAATTAGCCCTGCAGTTGAAAAGCACAAGCTGAAAAAACCCTGTGTGTGTATACAACATACACATACATGTAACACATATATTTACATATTTATTTTAAGCCCAACACATTACTTGCACGAACTGCTGCTCAATACCATAATTTTATTTGGTCAGACCTCCCCTGCTTGATGATTTCAACAACTACTTTGTGAGCAGAGATTTGTTTTATTGACTGTGTAGTCAGCAGAAAGCAGGAGACAGTTGCATTGTGTGCCATTAGCTTACTGCAGCACTCTCCACTCATGCGCAAAGCGCCCACTAACACCCTTGCAAGAAATCACTATAGAATATGTAGCACAAGCAGAAAGCACAGGGACAGAAGAAACCCTGTGCTCCAGCAGGAACAACCTTTGTAATTCAAACATCCTGGTCTGGGTTTAAGCTGAAATACCAATCTAATAAAGGAACGATGTTTTCCATGGAGAGCCAAACGTAACATGAATTTCAGCTGTCAACATTCTGAGGGGTTTTAATACAGAGGACTCCAAGCTGACCCGTTCTCAGAATACAACAGACATGACCATACATATATAGAAAAGGCAGGTCCCAACTTCATTACCATTCGCAACTCAGACACGGAGTCTAAGCGGCCTTTATGAAGGGCTTAAAAACAGAAAACAGGTATTGGGATTTCTCTACTGGTCCACATCCTCCTAAACTTAGGTGCCAGCGCTGTGTACACCTGGGCCTTGGAGACATTATCAGGCAATTACAGGGATAAGCAAGCACGTGGGTGAACTAATAAATAGCATGCAACTGCTCCAGTCCCCAGACTGACCCACCATGATGGGCAAAAAACGGTTTTGTACATTTGAAAACTTCTGTCTTCATTGATAAAATATAACACTCTATTGCCTTCTGCAGTTGATACAATACTAGAAGACCTCATGAGACTAAAGAGATCAAACCATTTCATTTCAAAGCATTCTTTAAAATATATTGCATAATTTGAGGGTGGGGGGGGTTGGCATTATCTTCAAAAAGAAGAAATGGCTTGAAGAAAGAATCAGCTACCAGGAAGAGCATTTTCTCAGACAATTTTCAAAGGCAATATCCAGGGGTCAGACCTTTTGTATTTACTTTCATAAATAAACCAGATTCTGCTCTGTTTGTTTCTCAGATAATAGAAAATAAACAGTTTTATTCAGACCATCTGAAGAATGAATTCATTTTAAAAAAATTCACTGGCTACTTTTAAATGCAATAATGTAATTCACTAAACAGTCTAAGACTATAATCACTAAAATTCTGCCATAACCACACATCTGGAATTACTTCCTAATAGTTACATTTATCTTTAAAGTAAACGTTATTTTTTCAAGAGTTACTATTCTTCCATGAAACATTCTAAGCTGTAGTTAGTTTATGTTACTCTTACTATCTAAGGATTGTCAAAAGGTTTTTATGGTGTTATGATTGAAGAAAATATATTTTGAATCCCCAAATGGTCTCATTACTTATGTAAATAGACTGTTCCCTGGCTAATGCACAGTCCAACCTATTGCAGTTTTTCTGACAGTTAAGACAAATTGTCTATGACTGAATGGCTGTGAGGACTGAAAACGGGATATGGACACTTCCATCTCTAGGTTACACGGTCCAGAAACAAGTATAAGCACAACCACTGTAATAAAGGGAATGGTTTCTCTCCATTTCCTACATATCAGGTATGTACATCAAAGAAACCAAAATTACAAACCGCCTCCTTCCTGCTAGCCCTCTCTGAAACCAAGGCTGGATGAGCACAGAAATCAATTCAATTACCCTTTTTGCAGGACTTCCACCTCCGGATGCATTCACTCCCAGTCCATACTACTTTTCTCCTCCTGATGACTCGGGACCAGGGTAATTAGTCCAGCTCTTTAGCAACAAATTCACTTTAGAGTAATAATTATTATTATTAAAAGGAGGAAAATCTAGTTAAGATGTAACCGGACTTTGCATTTATGCTGAGCAATACTCAGCCCCCTCCTAACAGCAGCACAACAGACATTTAATATTTTTTAAACTGTCATTTTAAACCCATATTTAAGCTGAAGAATGGAAATTCTTCTGAGCTCCCGGCATCTAGCCACATCTTGTCTCCCCATCAGGGTGGGATTCTCACCTTAGCTTCCAGAGAAAGGAAACTGGCCTGATCACAGGTCAACAGGGACACCTTCGGAGAAGCTCAAGGCTGTACGCAAAATGACATACATAGTCAAACACCCCACAAGTCAAATTCTGCAAGTATTTAAACAGTACTCGTTAGAAACTCAGAGCTCTACAGAACACCTGAATTGAAAAAGTGAAGTCCTGCGAGTAAAGCTTAGAAAGACTGGAAAATGCATGTCCCAGTTCCACCCACTTCTTGACCTCAAGTCTAAGGAGCTGGTTTCCAGCCTGTCTCCATGCTCAGCCTGGAGACCGTTGTCTTGTGTTGTATGAACTGCAACACGGTCTTTAGAGAAAGAAGCTTCCCCTGTCCTGACAGGGCGGCGTGGGCAACACAATCGCTTACATTTTGGATTGTTGTTTCAGCTGCTAAACCAATTTTAAATAATAAAAGTACTAATACAGCAAGGATTTAACTACCTTGACCTCCAATATCCTCTCTCTCGTGTGCAGGGCTTGGCTCCCAGTCCCATCTTTCCTTCAACACACAGAACTACACTGTTTCTGTGTTTTCCAACCCAAGAGTGCTCCACGTATTTTGTCTCTGCTTTCCTGCTTGCTGCCTCAGTAAAGCCACTTTCTGGTGCTGATTCCACTGGCTGTCCACACTGTGGGACGTGGAGGCCGAGAGCTGAGAGCACCCTGAAAGGTCATAGGAAAGGGGCGGACAGCCTGTGCTACCGGGGAGTCAAACGCCACAGTCAGCGTGTAGGGCACAGACACTTCAGGAATGTACAAACAAAGCAAGACTGAAACCTCTTTATTCCCAATACAGGCTGGAAAAGCGTGCAAAGGTCATTAGAATCACGCAGCCCGTCCTTCACGAGTGAGGTCTACTTCCCACATCTCAGATAACCCATCATTTGAATGCCAGCAACCAGGGAGTTAAGGGTGGTTTACAGGCCCTTACTCTTCTTCTGAAGTCCCCAGGGTATCACGCTCTAGCTGGGAGACTGGCACGTATTACCTAAGCTTTGAAACAACTTCAGAAAGTGTTTGTGCTGTTCGCTGTAAACAAAATTGCGGCTCACTGTACTGGAAACCCAAGCGTTTTCAGCAGGGGTGACTGTTACACATCTGCGACCAGCATGTGCAACGCACAGGACAAAGATTCAAACCGGTTCAGCAAATGCAGTGCTTACAACTAAGCACCCGGTGTCCCAGCCAAGAGCACAAAGGAACGAATAAGGACTGGAAAAAAGTTAATTATTAGTAAACCTGAACCAAATCTCAATTTCAACCTTGCAGTTCCAGCGAGGATCGTTGAAATCTTCTAGTCTGATTCTCTCCACATTTAAAGCTACAAAATTTCACCCAGTTTCTCATCCACTACCCAGCAAATCTGTATTCCAATGTGTTTTTTTCCTGAAAACTCTAGAATAAATTCATTGATACGCAGGGTCCAAATTTGTCCTCTGTAATGTGAGGTAGCTCCACCCAGACGAGGATGTAACCCATCATGTGCCAACATTATTTGAAGGACCTCCTAAAAACAGAAAGGGGGTGGGAGGCGGAGGCTTCACGTTGGTTTCATCCGAGATCAGACACATAATAGGAGTTGCGGGGTGAGATTCCCTAGGTTCCTACATTTCCCTATGGAGCATCCCAGATTAGATATTGCCTCTGAACCATCCTCCAGAGAAGTCCATGCCCCTTCATCAACTATACACAAACCACGAATACACTAAACCAGAAAAAATCTGAGACGTTTTAGGTAGAAAGTGCCAGTTTTTTGAAAGCAGTTAATAAAGAGGAGTACAAAAATCAAGCAGAACAGAACATAACCACACATAAAACTTAAGGGTGGAGTAAGCACCAAATCCCTTCTGGGACTGCCCTTCCTTTTCCCCTCATCACTTGAAGAATGTAAAAGAAGCACATTTTGTCAAGCTGCTTAAGGGGAGGGAGGTGGGAACGGCTCTCGTAATCAGCCGTTTGCACAGTTCTAGTGAGGGATATTCTTCCACCTCTAGTGAAAGTGAAAGTCTATGGGGATCCAGACAGAGGCTGGATGGTGGCACAGTCTGCACCAAGTTACACACAGAGGCGCATAACACACAGGAGGACTCTGTTAATAAAACTCCAGATACTGTGAGTGCTAGTCCCAGGCTTAAAGAATACAACCTCCTTACCCAGTTTTTAAGCAAAACACAAAGGACTCAACCTCCTTCCTCATATATTTATGGTTTTCCTTCAACGATCACTGCTAGGCAAGGTTTTACACAAGCTGAATGAGGGCTAAATGCCATTTAATAGTTTTGTAAGAGTAAGGTTCAGCTCAAATAAGTACATCACAAGCTAGCCCACGGCAGCTCAAGCGAGATCCATGGATTAAATATGGCTTCACTCAATCTCACAAGCCACCTTTATACCCAGGGTGGCCAAAAGAGATGTAACCCAGCATCCAAAAACTCTTGTCTTGAGAAACATCAACTGGGCATTTTCTAAAACCGGTCATCCTATTTTCTGCTTCTAATTAAGTGAATAAAGAAATTCCCATAGATTTCAACTTGCGCAGCTCTTAGTCAATTGCTTTTAAAAAGCACTTTCATCACTTTCATAGACTCTTTCCTAAGTCAGTTAATGGCAGCCTGTTGAATTATCAGGATATCTGGGAGTGCCCTGCTACATTTAGCTGGAAAAAACCTGGGGGACCAGATCATCAGCTCTGCTCTACAGTTTCTCTTCCCACCTCCATTCCTGCATCTGTCATCTGTTAACTTCTATATTGCCAGCTAATACATCTCCCACCCATTTTCAGAAAAAGCTGCATTTCTACGTAGGGCAACCCATCCAGAAGGTACCTTTTACAAAGCCTAAGCCCAATGAAAATACTCCCATGAAGTAAAATTCAAGTGCCAGTTCATAAGTTTTAAATAAATCCGCTGAATCTGCTATTCTAACCTTGCAGACTTGTTCTGGTGCTTGACCATCCAAAAGCAACTGCAGCTGGTCTCTTTGAAACAGAAAAGTGAAAAATGAGCAGCAAAATCAGGGGCTGTATTCTGGACAGTGACTGGAATAGCATCCTGAATGTTGTTAGGGCTTTACAAGACAAGTAATACATGTTTGTGCACCTGTGTACACTGATCTGTGGGGTCATCCGTAACGAACAGTTGGCACGCCAATACTTTTTTTGAGGAATACGATCGTCAGCAGACCAAGAGCCCTTCAACTTTTACAGTCCATGTACCTTTTTTACTATAAAACACTTCTAGAGAAAATTTTGACCATGGAATTGCCTGAACTTTTTGATTAAAAAAATAACATAATAGCAAAAACCTTCTGATGGTGGTAAATTAATATGAAGTGACTAAAAATATGAGTAAACTGGATTAACAATATGTCCACCATATATACCACAAAGGGTGCTCACAGTTGTAAGCAGAATGAAATCAATAAGAAGAAAACAACTGGAGGTGAAATCAAACAGGCTCCAGGTCAGCTCAGTCCCTTCTGGAATTACAGGAAGGACCTTTCTTACGGAGGCTCCCACTGTCAAGATAACATTCATTCTGCTACACACTTCAGCACAATTCAGATGTTTTACAGTTACAACAGAAGAGACAAGGAAGTTAAGATATGGCTGTCTCTGTATTCCTGAATTGACACCTACGCCAGCAGATTTTTACAGAGACATGCCACGGAGACAGGACCTTGTTTCAAAGGAGCATTCAGATTTCAAATCCCCTTGTGATTTTGTTAAAAGCCTCTGCATTTGACCCTTCTCAATCCTGATCGTGGAGCAAGGCAAAGGTGCACTTTCCAAACGCCTCTAAAAAATCCAGCTGAAAGTACTTGTGGATGAATACGCTGGGTCTTTAAGCTGGTGAAGAGCATGTGGAACATCTTGCCTTACGGTCTCGCAGGAAGGAAAGCTGACGTATTTCAACACTTATCAACAGGCTTCCGAAGAAACTACCAAAAAGATTCCTTCCACAGTCACCGAGAATTTAAAGGACAATATTTAGTGTTACCATGTTCTAGAAGCTATCTGTGGGTTGACCTTCACCAAAAGAATGTGAAAATATAGGGCATTTGTCTACAGTGGTATTTACCTTTTTCTTCAGTGGAACAAAACAATAAGTCTTTTCTAGTATTTTTCAAGTGCTTATGCAGAGCAGAGTTCTAATGAAAACCAGTTACCCTCGGAAAGGAGTTTCTCATTTTCTGGTCTCTACTCTCTCATGACCCAGCTCAAGAGAAACAGAGCACCGATCTTTGGGAACCAGCTGCACGCCAGTAAAGGACTGAAAACTGAGACGCTCCCCCTGCCCGAAGTCTGTCAGGCATCACTGTGTGCGCGCAGAGAACAGTAGAAAAACCTCAACACCTCGACCCTAGCCACGACCCTGACTTGGCAGGAAGTCCCAGACAACCTGAATGCCCTCGGCGACATCACTGTTTATTTTGATGGTGCTCCAGAACGAGCGCTCCAGCAAACTGGCAGTGCCAGGTGGTACCCAGCCCATCGCAGGCCGCTGAGAGGCATTACGGAAACGGCACTGGCTGAAGTGTCTAGCTAGCCGGTAACCCAAAATGAAATGTTCCTCATGAAAAAAGGTAAAACTCAGAAGTCACTTGATCATTCAATAAATACTGTGATTGTCTACGTGTGACCACATGATTTATATCTGTAAGTTTACGCCTGTTATAGTAATTCGAATGAAGGGAGCTACAGCCAAGTTTCCGGGGACAGGAGAGGGACTAGAGATGCTGGGCAACGTGTCCTCATCAATCACAACGCCAAAACAGGAGGTTTCTGCCCCACCTCTCACTCCTACCAAGAAGGTCTTACACAGAAGAAATGGCCCTGAATTACATTCGCAATGAGAGGACAACCGGGCCTGCCTTTGCAATGCTTGAATGCAAAAGCTAACTCAAAGCTGGCTATAATGCATCGACACACTTAGGTCTGCGAGCATATTCCTCCTCCTGCAGTCTTTCTCCAGGAACCCGAGATGCGATAGCTCTGACCTCCTTACAGGAGGAGGGCTGCCAAGTCAACAGGCCTGAGGATTCGGCCAGCCAACTGCTGTCCCTCTTGCACTTCTATTTTCCCTCTCCATTTCCACACCCTGCCCTTCCTTGTTTATTAATACATCTTCCAACTTCGTTGACAGTTAATAAATGTGCCTAGTTGACTGTGCGACTGGAACCATTGGAGGTCAGGAGCATGGACCAAAGGTACGGCCTGTACAGAGAATACAAACCGCTATTTCCCAGTGCCGTTCCCCAGCTGCTGGAACACTATAAAGCTAACAGGCACAGAACGAAAAAGGGGTGCAGCAAAGGATTACTTCTTGACCAAAGTAACACTTCAAGCACTGAGACATTTGATGAACTGGAACAAAATGAGAATACAACAGGGGATAAGAGCTACTTCAAGCTAGAGAAAGAAAGAAGTCTATATGACCTGGCTACCACGCGCTAAGAGATTTGGATGAATGTGCAGGCTTACTTGCTGGGGGGGAACAGGGCAACTGGGGGGAAACAGGGCAACGTACAGGTGCCAGCCCAGTCAACATACATTCAACCTGTTGATGAGTAGGAGTGAACCAGAGCCTCTGCCCAGGCTCTGCGCCATTTTCCCTCCCCTGGATCCCCGTGAGCTCCCGGTTTCCCTTCCATATGGAGGAGGATGTGACGCCCACCTGGGTCATGCCGCAATGCTGAGTTGAGGCACAGCCAGAACAAGACGCAGCCGTGGGAGGCTGAGCACGCTCACGGCTTGGCGATCCAGGTGTGCCTACGAGGGAGACGACACAAAACAGGGAGTAATCTCAAGCTATACGGCTTTACACCTAGATAAACCTCCTCTATGTTGGAGCTAGATGTTTTAGGGCAAGGAAAGGCTACATCACTCTCAGCCAAGGAGGAGAAATTCAGGAAAGACAGACTGTGCTCCTCGGAGGCGCGGGTGGGGGGAGGCCGCCTGATGACAACTTCCAGGGCAGGAAGAATGAGACTGAGCTGTTTTGGCTCTGCCTCCACACTGCAGAACAGCGGTGGGAAACCGCACCCAGGGAGACGCCTAGGGAGAAAAGGATGTTTTGTTGTGTAGGCTTTTGTTCTGGGCTTTGTTTATTAGCGATATTTCACAGCCAGGCAGGCAGAGCATGGAAGCAATTTAAAGGGCCAGCCTGGAAAAAATAACCTGCTATGCAGTCAGCAGGTTTTGAATTAGCAAACAAACAAACAATAGAAACCAGATTCTGGGGGTGGGAACGGGGAAAGGATTGCTAACACACTTCATAAGGCAACAGCAGGCAACATAGCTGAAGCAACAGCTGGTCTTAGCAGCACGCTAAGCTCCAGCACCAACCCACAAAGCAGCAACCCCAAGTGCAAATACCCAGAGACTCTTACTAAGCAGAGACATAAGACAGCACTAGTTACTCCATGGCAGTGCTGAGATGATCTATCTGCTCTCATACCGGCACTTGGTCCAGGTACCAAAGATTCCCGAGACCTCTCTAGCTGAGCTAGCTCTGCTTTAACCAGAGGTGCTTAATCAGCTCAGTGAGGCCAAAGGACTGGCCTAGTAAAGGATTTGGGTTTGGACAGTGTGGTGGTCCCAGAGGAGGCTCATCAAAGACAGCTCCAGAACAAGCATTTCCTTCAGATGTTGAAGCCAAAGTCACAGCCAAGACCACGCAAAGCTTTGCCTCTGGCCAAATTTAGTGCAGCAATCAGTGTGTTATAGGTATCATATGGATTCTAGCTGGTTTTTCTTTAATGAAAATAAATCCAGAATTCCTAACAGAATGGGACAACTTTTGCTTTGGTGAGATTATGTGAAGACAGTACTTAAGTGTTGGTTTGGGAATGCCAGCATTTCTCTGAATTCAGAATGGGTTGGAAAGTGAGCTGAGAAATAGAGCAGAGCAGTTTGACATTAAATCCCCACTTGAAAATACGCATTTTAAAAACTGTGCTGCAAATTAGCACAAACTGCAGCAGCTTCAATGCAAGGCGGTCAGTGCACCCACCACTGAGGAGCTGAGAAGGAACAGCACTGCTCCAGCGCAGCTGCATATGAAGCCTCTGAAGGGACTGCATCCTCTGCCCCTCTTCAGTGGGAAAGTATCAGAGTACTGCATAATCTTTAAAGTATTTCTCTCCGAGTCCATGATTCTTCCTTCTCTCTTTACAAAGAACCTATAATTTTTTTACACCGAGATACCAGCATGACAGGTGCCCCCAGCGAGGCCTTGGAGAAGGAGCGAGCATGCCGACAACACGCGTGTCTCTGCTCCAGCAGCATCACGTTTTCACTGGCGTAAACCTCGCAGGTGCAAGCGCCGACGTGTACACACAAAGCCCGTCGAGCACAAACCCGACGCCTGCAGCTGTTGCAGCGCTGAGCACAGGACTCCATTTCAAAGCTCCGCAGTCATTTCCCCTCCAAGAGATGAGGTCCTCTTTGTGCACATGCACATTTTCGACTATGCAAAACCAGAAACATGGCTGACAGCTATTTGAAAAATGATCTTTCCCCAGTAAGAGAGGAAAATGTCAGCAGTCATACGAGTAAAGCACCAAGTTAGATAGTGTACAGCATAATCCTAATAGGCCAACGAGATTTCTGGTTCAAGTAACCAAACACAGCTTGAGCTGCTGGTTCTCAGAGAGGAGGAAGTGTGTCTCATCCTCCCCAGAGGAAACAAAACACACATCATCCACTCATTAGCCTCTTGGCAGAAGAATTAAGAGCACCACATCCAAACTGGTCTCCTCACTTATAAACTAACCTTTAGTGGGTTAGTGGGTACTAACCAGAGGAAGACGACAGGTAAAACTAAGCACACTGCCTGCATTTGCCCACACTGAAGTTTTAAATGGACACCAGCTGTTAATTCCTTTCTACATTCTTCACATTTTTTTGGCCAACTCCCGACAAGACTAACAGAAACCTTTCCCCTTAAAACTTTCATCTGATGCATAGATAAAATAGTCAGGGGTTTTCAGACAAGGAAAAGAAATATATATCATTATTGCCTTAATTTAAATGCATGCCTGTAGGTCTTCAGTGCATCCCTGGCCTTTGAAATGGGTTAAAGAGCCTTAATGCCATCTAAATTAAGTCAATTTGTTATTCAGAGCATTTGTGACCAAACAATTTGAGATGCATCCTTGGAGTAAAAAGCACGCAAGCCAGAATTTAAAACCCTGGGAAATAAGATGATGGATGAGGAGCAAAAGCTCAGAAAAGCTACATCTTAAATAACTTGGGACATTATCTTGGTCCTTTGATGTTTCAACTATGATTGTCTTTTTTTTGTGTGTGGTTTGTTTTTTTTTTTAAGGTATTTTAGTGCACATCCTTATATGCTGCTTCATGCGAGACAGAGATATTTATCATTTTATATATGATAAAGTGATGACTCTTTCCAGGTTTCTCATGTCAGCTTGCTAACAGAGTGCTGTCCTGTACGCTTCTGCACTTTCTGTGAGAAAGGCTGGCACTCCTGCAATTACCTAAATTGCCTCAGCTGCTTTAAAAGGACTTCCACAGTATTCTTCCCCAAAAGTTCATGGCAGCGCTTGTACTTAGGAACAGCATGAGAAAAGCCTAGTAAATAACTTTGTAAAAAGCTGCAGCGTCACACCAGATCAAAACAACGAAGCTTTACTTGAAATATCTCGTCAGTCTCAGACACTACAATCCGTTTTTGCCCTTGCGAGGCTGAAGGGCTCTGCGAGGCCCTGGCTTCGTGTCAGCCGCAGCCTTGCTACCCCCAGGACGCTATTCCCGGGTGAGTACAGCTCCTCCAGCCAAGGAGGCTGCACCCAGGGCAGCCAAGCTGCAGCTGCGGTGACACAAGCCCCGGCCAGCTCTGCCCCAGCTGACCCCGGCAAGCCCGGACCTCGGCTACGGAACCAGCCAAGGATGTTTTCCAGGCGTCGGGGCCAGAAGAAGGGCTCCCCAGCACCCTCTGCTCCCTGGGGACACACACGCTGGCGCACCGAGAAGTGCCCAGAGGATAAGGTACTTTCCTCTGAGGTGCAAGTGTTATTCACCATTCCAGACACTCCAAGTAAAACAGGCAAACAAACAAACCAATGACATTTTGCTCTTTCAAATTATCTAAACTATTGTTATTGGCACTTCGTTATAAACAGCTTCTGGCAACATGTAAATACAGCTTCATTTGCACACAGCGGCTTTGCTAGCCTTGTATACCCAGGGAATGGAAACGGCTTTGCGGCAACAGAAAAAAGTAACAATAATTTGGTCCAAGAATGTGGTTCTTTGCATTGACCTCACAAGGGAAACAGCACTATTGTACAAAGTCTTTTCACACTAAGGTCTCAAACCTCATCTTGTGAAGCACTCAGGAAAAAAAACACAAGCAATTAACATTGCATTTCGTCTGTGATCACTCAGTGTCAACTGGTTTCCAGGTGCAAAGCCCAAAACCTGCCTACAAATCCCACAGATTCACAGCAAGCAGCGGCAGAAGCTGAAGAAAAACCAGCATAAAGCAATGATATGTAAAATATCTGATTATTATTTCATTCTGATTTGAGTTTTTTGTCTGGGAAATAGATCCTCAGTTGGCACGTACCCAACCCAACAGCTGCATTGCTTTTCCACTTCCACAAACACTCCAAAAGTTAGCCAAAACCCTGTTTGTGCTGGCAAACACCCAAGATTTTATTATTATGTACTATTAGTTCATAGTGAGAAATGCGCACTACAGGGGAAAAAAACCCAGAGAAGCTAAATAATTGGGTACAGATGTTGAAGATTTATGAAGCTCTATCCACTGGACAGTATCTTACATATTGTTTCTATCACCTGTTTGCTTTCTGAGTTTTTAATAAGATAACTATGCGTGCTATCCTTGAAGAATATTCTAGAATTCCTTCTTCAAAAACTAATAACTTTTGATCTCCACTTGTCTCCTCTCAATAACAATCTCTCTTCATAGTTCCACAAATGCCACTTGATATTCATTTCATATTTAAATAAGATCTTGGCTGTTGTTTTCATTATCTGGCAACTTTCAAATGCAATCAGATTATTTCATTCTTACTTCATGTCCCAAAAACTAAACCTGACACATCATGCCAAATCCCCGGTATTTAGAATTCATGATAAAATATCTCATCATCCCAAAGACACAGTTCTAAATACCTAATCATTTTCACCTTCCCCTCCCCCTGCCATTTACTGGCAAACAACATCTGCTCAACGTCTCTGGGGAGCGTTGCTTCTCCAGTATTGTAAGATGCCCAAACCTCGCTGAGGCCAATCCTCAGGTTAAGCTGCCTACACAAGTAATCCAGTCCCAGCCAGGCTTCTGAACCTTGGTTCATTCCATTTATTCTACAAAATATTTGGAATGTGCGAAGTACTGCAGCTGACAGCAAATACTATGAAAATAAAAACGCAAGAAAATCACTGGCATTTTTCATAACTGACGTGTAATGGTTTTGCCATTTCAAATTACATCATGAGTGCTTTCTTTCCACCAGCATAAAATGGCAAAACAAGGTGCGTTCACTTGGTTGTTTTTCCAAGAATTTAAAAAGAAGATAAAGCACTGAAAAAGGCTGCATTTCTGCAAATCAATGCATGTGACCACTGACATTTCTGCTCCAGCATCGTCAAGCAAGCAGCATCCAGGCTCCCCCGCCTTCTCGCCCGAAGCACACCATAACTTGGTTGGATAACCTGAGATTTCCCTTCACCTTCCCCACAAGGCCACAGCCACTGATAAACTCTTCCTGAAAAATGATTTCATCCTTTCCGATGATGTGGCTTACACAACACAGACTGTATGAAGGTCGTGACCTCATTACAGATTTAGACACTCCACTCCCATCTGAAAAAAAAAGCAGATGTGGTAAATTTGGAGGGTTGGGAAAAGGTCTATGGAGATGTAAGTTTTTCCTACAGCTCTGAAATTGACTTTGTCAGTCACAATTGTACTTTTGGTTGAAAAAAATAATAAAAAAAATCCCTATTTACACAATAAATGTGTAAACAAGTACAGGGTGAGCTTCCCCCTGTGCACCAACTGGCTGGTGTGACAGATGGCCTGAGGCCACATACAGCCACCCCGTCTCTATACTAAACATGGGTAAAGAGACACTGAAGAGAACACGCTGCTGGGGTCTGTCCAACTTCCCTTTCTACCCCAGGGAATTCAGATGGCAAAAAGAAATGTTAAGAAATGACAAGTACGGAAAGGTTCCATCCTACATCATGAAGTGTTCTTCCATGGATGGCAAGCCAACGTTTGCTGTGTCCGAAAATGACTACCCATTCTCTCCACTGTCTTTGTGGATAGATGAAGTGAGGGAACACTTCCACTACAAACTGACTCCATTCCTTGAGCAGTTTCTGAGCTGCCTTCTACTGTTTCCAACAGATGGACTGATGGCCTGAAATCCTCAGCCAGTTCAATTTTGTTTCTTTCAAGCGTACAAGAAGTTTGATGTTTTGTTGCTTTGCTACGTGGCTCAGAAACTGTGGAGAAATTGTGCTGTTTCCCTCAGCATCTGCACAGACCACGCAAATTTGCTCTAAATTCCAACCTGAGTGTGAAACTAGAATTACATTAATTTATCCAGGAGGTGGATGCTTGGTTGGTTTTGGTTTTGATGTTAATGTGACCAACTGCCTCCAAGGACATAAATGCTGCTGGCTAGGAGCATTCAGCTTCGCTATACCTCTGGTTTCTCCATTCATGCTCCCTGCATTCAGGGCTTGCTATGGAAAACCTCCACCTTTTCCCCTAAATTCAGAAGACCTTAGCGCCAATTGTCTTGGGTTATCGAAATACATGAAGCAATTCTCATACAGGAAGAAAAAAACTGAAAGAGACATCCTTCACTTGCCATTGGTCACTTGGCTGGGATACTGAACAGATTGGTCCTTATGGCAATATTATTGTATCTCATGTACCTGCAATAAGAATAAAAAATTCTATAAGAAGAATAATGTACAGCCAGTTTGTGGGCTGTACAGAGTGCTCAACCACAATAAACCAGTTTCTATTCCTTAACTGCCTCGAGATAGACGGGATCAACTTAAGAAAAAGGAATCCCAGACTATTTCTTGTTGCTTAGGGCAACGTCTTAGGGCCTATCCAGAACAAGACAATCATTGTACCATTTTCTTGAATTAATGGTGAGAAACAAAAAAATATCAACATGGATACTAAATGTTAACCCCAAGGAAGGGTTATATCCCAAAGATACCAGCAGGGAGATGCAGAATCTGGCTAGTTACAAGGCAGAAACAGAAGTCCGATGAGTAGAAAGCAAATGTTTCCAGAGTACAGCTCACTGTACCCAAGCTGAGCAATCACATCCGTATTTCCAATAGCTATACCTACCTGAGATAACCCCGGTAGTAACTCACACAAGACAGATGAATATAGAATGTGACATTGCAAATGCAATCTTATGAATTATCCTCTAAAATAGCAGTATTGCCTCTCACATAATAAAAAAAAAAAAATAAAAATCAAGAACTGGGCTCTGGAATTGTTTAGAAAGTAACAATGGCAGGTGTTTTCATTTTTCTCTGCATCTTTTAAGTACGTCAGGGTGATACGGTCACGAAGGAACGCTTGCAGACAAATGGTAGAACCTTATTTATATTTTAAAAGCAAAAGCTGAGATTCTCATATATTTAAGATTTACACCTGCAGATTTACAGTAAAAAAACAACCATACAGCCCTAAAGCAATTTAGAAAGTGCTAATCCTGATCATTTTCCACCTAATGACTGTTTACTACACAGTCCTTTTAAGTGCTTGGCAGCTCTCCAGATCTTCTTGCTTTTTCTTTCTCCTACACATCACTCTAGACAGCCATCTTGGGTGAAGAAAAACCTCCAGAGGAGAATGCTCTCTGCGGTCTTTTCAGGCTCTAAAAGCTTTGTTTCCCAAGGGAAATCCTGAGCATTGTTTCACTTTCAAGGCACAAATAAAACCTTAAAGCTTTAAAAGCATTACCAAATCAGAGCACATAGAAGGAAAAAAGAAAAAAAAAAACAAACCAAAACAGAAAAGTTCTTCTTTGAAAGATCAAAAAATTGCCATTCGTCTTACAGTTTTAAAGGCAGTGGGACTAGTTCTATTGCTCCTACTAGGAATAGATTTTAACATATTGTATAGAACCACCCCATCCCTTGTTTCAAATTACATTCACTGTCATTTATTTTTTAAAATGGAACAATTATTCGTGATCAAATGATCTTACTCTCCTCCCTGCTACCCAACCAGCTGTCCTTTCATGTTACCGTTGCAGCTCGCATGCATCTGGAGAAAGCCCAACTCTCCTCATTACCAAAAATGCAGCGTAACAGTTCATCAGTGAAAGTGCAACACTACTGTAGGCTTCCACAGACCTCACACGTTGCGCTAGCATTGCTGCTTGTAATGTTCCCAGATGTCTCCTGGAGCCCAGATTACTATTTTCTCAGTGGCTCTCCACCCACGATGCAGCACCCCGGAGTCCACTACCTACAGCAAAAGCAAGAAACGACACAGAGAAGTGCAAGGAGTGTTTTAACTGAAAAGACCGGGTCCGTCCAGTGCCCCTTTGTGACGGGAAGGATGGGAACAGGCGTAAGACAGGCAAACCGGCGCGGCACCAGATGCTCAGGGGCACCTGCAGCTCCCAGAGAAAATCTCAAATACAGAATGACTTTCACATGGCTGTCCTGAAAATGTAGTGTGAGTAAAGTCTTAGGCAATCTACGTATTTTGTTACTGATTTGGAATTTTAAACCATATTAAAAAGCAGTGCAATTTATCCCTCCCTGGCACAATTAAAATGCCTGCACGCAGTAACCACAGAAACACGGGGTGATGCAGCAACCAGGCCAACTGTTACTCACCTGAGGTGCAGCGCGCTCAATGTGCTGCAATCCCAAACAAAACAGAGAGCCCCTCTCATTAGCAGCACATCACCTAAAGCACCAATAGATGGGAATGAACAGGACCCACTCTGAGACCCTGAGGTGGGCAAAATCCCTCTTCCCAATGCATATGTTAAAAGCTCTCTTTCTCCGGGCATCATGGAAAAAGTGAGATCTCAACTCACAGGTTTGAGCGAGGATGGTAGCTGTTACAGGAATAAACCAAAAACATGACCAATCCAATGCACTGCAATCAATATTCTAAATGAAATCAGTCAAGCCCATATTCAAATCAGGTCAACAGCAATTAAAGCATCCTTATTCGGAACAGTAAAATCAGAAAGCGTCCAGATCGGTACATTTCTCAAAGTGAATATATTAATGGGAGTGTTTTGAAATGCATGATGCACTAGTAAGAGGCTTTAATATAAACCTCAGGATTACGCTATGCTAGCTTTTCGATTATTATACTCAACATTAAAACCACGCACTGTGAAGACTGCAAGAGGTTAAAACAGACCTACGATCACTGCTTAGCCCTTTTCTTTTCCTAAGGATCCTGCTGTTAGTTTCTATTTGTGCAACACTTGGTATTACAGCTGGACAGAATGAAGCACTGAAGGTGGAATTTTATATAAAACATTTATATTAGTGATGGCATCAATGTTAACACAACATACAAAAAGAAGCCTCATAATTTCAACAGTGACAGCAAAATTGCCCCTTTTATTTCTAGAATGATCTGCTTGGTTGACTCCATCTTAGCACACTGCCTCACCCCACAGTGATTCAGCCATTTTAATTCCTAAATGACTAGAATTTGCTTTCCCTTTCGGCATGGCACTGCACATCAGGCACAGCCGTCTTGAGAACAGGAATCTCGCTGCATAAAGCCCATGCAAGTGAAGGTTAAAAAAAAAATTTAATTGAGGCTAGGGGAAGGTGGTGAGAGGTAGAGCACAGCAACGCGACTGAATACGTAAAAATGCAGAATTTTTAGATTGTCCCTAGCTTCTTTTTCCAAACAGGCATCTCAGGAAAAACTCTGCAATCTGGTTCTCTTGAGAGGGTAATGATGAACACAGGCTGTATCTGTGCTGCCTTTAATAATAACCCTGGAGAGAAAACTCAAGTTCCCAAGCTGTAGGAGTGAGCTGGCACACACCAAAACGGAGGCTGGGTATGCAGACACTTGTAGGCAATGCAGACGTGGCGCAGGAGCGGCAGAGCTGGGGTGCAAAGCTGACAGTTTGCCAACACAACCTGCGAGTCACGTAGATGCATGAGTCACGCTCCCACCCTGAGCTCCTGAGCATCCCTCCTGCAGGCTTACCCTGCGCTGCTGAAGGACAGGGGCTGCAACCCACTGCAGCGGCAGGAGCAGCCTGCCAGTATGGGGAGGTCTGGTTGTCTCCCAGAGAGCCCCCAGCAAGCACAGGATTTCTGAAACCTGAAAATTTCACTGTTCTCTGCCTAAAAGGCAGTCACATCTACGTGCAGAAGATGGAGGTAGAATGCAAATCACAGACAAAGCCACAGCGCAGTATTTATGCAACCACGTTAATGCCCACAGCGCGCGCAGCCAGCACTGCACGCATTGGAGCTTCCTTCGCTCAAACAGGAGCTGCCAGTAGAGCAACAGTCACATTAGCATCCTTTGTAATCCACAAGGACGTATGTCACTGCATCAGTTTGGTTTTGGAAAGATGTCAGAAGTAAAGGTTACCTGCAAAATTCAGGGTTTATTTTTGCCATACTGCAATACTACTACTTGCACTCCTCCAGCATTGAGAAGGGACAGCTTACAGCTCACACAGACTGGCAAAATGAAATAGAAATGAAACAGTAAGTTCTTTCAAATACTCATTTCTGACATTCCACAAAACTAATGCAAGTTCCAGGCAAACAGAACGGAGCCTTTCCAGGGTAGCAGTAGATCAACAGAAAACAAGCTCTAGGCAATCGATGAATCTATACTATCCATTTTGGTGCTTGTTACCCTGCAAGTGCCTGAATTACAATCCCTTCATTCAGATATTTCACATTAATACCGTACTTAGTAACTGCTGAAAAGGTACTTTAGCTGTAAAAACACTTTGGCCAACCATGACAAAAAGATATTTGTGCTGACTACCATGTCCCTGTTTACCAAATGCGTTGTAAAACTAGCATGAAAACCACATTTATTACCTGAGTTACAAACATCAAGAGAAAAATATTCATTGACCAGAAATTTTAATTTAATCTATCTAGAGCAGACTGTAGAAGGACAGACCCAAACAAGCCATATTTGACATAGATAGATTAGACAGATGGTACAGTATGGTATAAAGGGGATTTGTGCTTGCTTGACTTGAACATGGCTGAATTACTTATTAATTGCAGACATGGAAGAATATGCTGGATATTTTACAAAGGTTTAATGCCTATTAAAACTTCATACCATTCAAATTTATCATACATTCTGTACAACAAAACAGGGATTGTTTTGCAACTTACTTCCGTTGCACTTTTCAGAGCCTATTATGATGTGTTTCAATATAAAATGGATAGAAGCGGCACAAATACTAGTGCTGTACTGTTCCAGAATCATTTGTAACCTGTACATTTATGCAAGAGCAGGGAAATTAACTGAAAGATTAAGAGAAAACCTGATCCAAAATAAAATCTCTGAATTCCTGAAGGCTGCTGAAAGCCTCCAATTTCAAAACAAAGGCAGTCAGCACAAGAGCCTTCTGTATGCATCTGCTCACTTCACCAGTGGCTGCTATGGGATTCTCTCAGAACCCTGGCAAAGCACAAGATTAAAAGATGTTACTGGAGGGAATACAGGAGGGGGTGAAACTCAAAATCACTATCACATTTTTGGGGTCTATCCAATCTCAAGTTAACACTGGGAGCCCATGCATATGGCAGTAACAGAAACACTGAACACAGATGCTGATTTAAAACAGGCCATTTCCCCTAAACCTTATTATACCTTAGAATAAGCATTTCTGGCACCCACTATAAACATCGCACGCCACATTCAGCATTGGTGCAACCCTATGGCCTTAAGCACACTCATACCTGTATGGATTTGTTGTACCGAGAGCTGTAGTGTCAAATGATAGGACTAGAACCAGCAAACCAAGGCATTTCTCCCAAGTGGCCAAAAGCAGAACAAACAAGCGTACAGGCGTGGGTTACAGAGCGGGTGGGGAATCTCGAGAGCAGGAAATTACAGAGCACCTCAGATATTCTCTACAAACCAATGGTTGCCAGCTATCGCCTTACCTCCGAGACGTATCCAAGCAGATACCAGGACTGTCATTTCATGGGACAAAAATGACTCTTCACTCACAGTCTCCTCCCAAAGCCGAGGAAGGAAACAATGATATCATCTCCCACTCCCACTAGCATAAGGGAAGGGTCTAAGCTCTCATATACAGGTGTCAGTCAGGAGTAACCCAATCACAGAAGTTATTAGCTAAAAAAGACCTATCATCATTAATCATCCACAATAAGAGTCAATTGTTCAGAGGAACAAACAAACAAAGTAACAGACTACAGATTTGTGGAAATGGATACTCATGTTTTCATTTTACATCTCTGTCAGTGTAGAATGTTTCTTGACTGACTTTTCCCATCATGTGCTAGAAAAGCTCTACGTCCGTTTTATTCTTGGTAAGAGAAGGCATAATTGCTGGATACCGAGTGCCTCCTTCCACACACACACACACTCTGAACGGGCAAGAGTACACAGAACAGCGTCTGGGGAGAGACAGCAGTAACTGCCCAGCTACTGCTCAGAGAGCACAAGAGCAGAAACAATAAATTAATTAACCACTTCAACTGATGGGTTAAAAATTAGCCTCATCATCCCTTTACCAACAGAACTCACAGAAAATATCAAAAGCAATGCTTTACCCCCCCAAAGTAATAAATTCTGTAATTCTCTATGCACCTCATTTGAGACCAAACAGACAGCACCAAGATTCAACACCAGAGTAACTTTCTTACCTGCAGCATAATGCTAGAAGCTTAATTTTTTTACAGGTGTTAGACACCAACAGCTCCCATCAACATGAATTGGGTCTCCGATGCGCCAAGCCTAAGGCAAAACTGTCATCTCTCGCCTTTCATTAACTCGAACAGCACAGTTTACAGCAGCTGCGTCTCTAGCATGGGGTTTTCAGGACCTCTCACCCTGCTGAGGCTTTCTGAAGGCTCACAGGGTCAGAGCAGGCAGAAGGGGGTTGTTATCTTCTCTGCAAGTCCAGGTAATACCCACAAAGATTTTAGCCAAAAATTATACCCATCAGTTATTTTAATTGCCCTGCTTCTGCGAGTTAGACAGGAGAACAGACACACTCGAAGCCAGGCCACAAAACATCCCCGGGAGAAGACAAGCCCTAAAAGTATCAGGTGGTCACGGGCTATGCAGGAATTCTCTAGCCCCATGAATACCGCTAGGGCTTTCTTCTTTTTTTTTTTCCCCCCCCATTTAGGGCTTTTTCCCCCAGATCACACGGCACCTGAGTGCACGTGAGCTGCACAATGCAGCCAGGGCCCCAAATGAGGAGCAAGCGCAGGGCAGCACTGCTCCGGGCTGAGCTCAAGGGCTGGCTGCTGCACCGCTCGCTGCGCCCTTGGGAACTGGATTTCCTACCATGACCCTCATTTCTTTACTGTGATTGACCAATGAAGACACAGAAAAATTTGCCTGCAGATACCCATGCAAAGATTAGGAGAAAAGAGGTTCTGAAGCAGCAAAAACTAGGGACATTTTAGAAGCTCTGTAGGAATTACAGCTTCGGATTGCCTGCTCTTTGGGCAGATTTTCTTTCATGAGGTCCAGCACAGCTCCCTCTCCTTCCTCCCACTTGAATCTGCTATTAATTTAATCAAAGGTGGTTTATGAGCAAGTTGACGACAAGGGATCTGCAACCTAACCCTACTGAGAACAGCCAGTCATAAGCCTAAACAACACTTTTTTCCCCCCTTCCAGAAAAAGTATCAGCATTCTTAATCACGTAATTTTCAATTTTGCTCACCTTTACAGAGCTGGTCTTGATTTAAGCTATTTGAAAAAGTCAAATTTGTTGTGGTCATAAAAACTAAATGCTTTAGCGTAAAAGCCACTGTTTCCACTCTTGAAGTACATCTCTGTTAGTCAGTATCAGCTCGCCGTAGTGTTTAGGCTGCACCAAGTTGGTATTTTACCAATACCTGTAATTTTAGGGAACACGTGAGGCTATGTCAGAATGGCCAAAATGCCCTTCACAAGAGCGTTTCAAGGCAGTCATGTAGATTACAGTAAGAAAAACGGGTGAGACAGAAAAATAGCTTAGAAACCAAGACACAGGCAAACAGGGCTGAAGCGCAAGCTGCGCAGGAGCCCAGTATTTCAGCAGCAGTATCCAAGACGGATAATGGAGCTGTTTGTAAGTCTTTGCACAGCAAGTCTAAGATTTATGGGGAGCCCTTTGGTAGCACAGCACACACGCTTGCCCAATTGAGACCGCTTTTCTCACTGTGATTGAATTACTGCTCGGGAAAGAAGAAACAGGAACTGATTCTAAAATAAGCCTCCCAAGATCTGATTCACGTTGCTAAATAATTAGTGTTTGTCGATGAAAAATGAGCAGTGAAGCTGAGGTCCCTTAAACTATCTCAGATACTTCTGTATACAACAGAAATCATTTAAAAAATTCAAGACACCACTGCAGCAACTTGGGCAAATACTGGCAGGTTCATGAAGACCAGTACTTGTTTGTAGAGACCGTGTGACACCACACACTTTTTCAAACAACATTAAGGAATGAAAGTGTGACTGAATAAAACTGAGTTAGACAAAAGATGCTGGGGATGTCAAACAGAACGGTGAAGCTGGTACATGACAGAAGGCATTAGGATCTATCACCGACAGAACGGGGAAGTGCCATCACATATTCATGGAAATGCACAACCCGCAAACGTGTACTGTCCAAAGCTGACACTGTTTAGCCATCTTCTTTTTCCACAATAACTAAAATGTAAGACAGAGGAGAATAAAAGTTAACTTATTGAGGAGGCCAGCCCTGTAGTTACAGCCTATGGGCGTGTTTTGCCCAGATAACAATGACAGCGTCCAGAATTTAGTCTCTTCAGCACATTACTGAATTAAAACAATGCACTTAACTGCTTACCCAAGTAAGCACTAACGTGGCATTAAAAATACATCAATATCTTTGTATTTAAAATGGTTAATAGGACTCAAGTAAAGACATTGCAAAGGGATACCAGTGGTCTGCAGGTCAGTTCTTTGCACAACATACTGCACACAAACCACGGACATACATTTCACACACGTTAGCGTTACCTTCCAAAGACAAGGTACTAAAATTCTACCTTGATTACTAAGGGTAATAAAAAAACTAAGGGAAGGGTAACTAATAACGAATTCACTTCTGTATGTATTCAAGCCAAGAAAGCTACCTTTATCATGAAATGCAGGCCCACGTATTAGATCTGAGGGATCTAATACGAACAGACATGCTTAAATAATACCCGATCCACTTACATCAATAGGTGATCTGGTCAAGAGAAAAATCACTGGCTAATTTAGGGACCCCGAAGAGCAACCAGAGACCACTGTAAAACAGGACCAAATTGTGCGGGCTAGGTTTATGACCAGCTATGACATCCCCTCCCCTCTTCGCAGCATGGTTTTTTCCTGGTGTTTCATCTGTGACTGAAATTCAGCTTGACTGTTTCCTTTCGGGTTGACATGCTTTGGGGTTTTATTTTGGTTAAAGAGCAAGTTTGGTGAGCATAAAGCTGTGACCAGAGAAGGACGGCACGATGCCAGGATAGGTGGGAGAACGTAGAGGGACCTTCCCTTTCTTGGAGCACATCCTAAAGGTGGGCTCTCCAAAGCCGGCTGCTGGGGCACGGAGGGAGAGCGTTAGCACGGCTGAAGTACTGCGATTCCCCTGCAATGCAGCCAGACAGCCTGACGACACAGAGATTTACCGTGCCTCTTCACTTACCACCAGCGGTCAATCTGACAGCACGTGTCACCCAATCCAAAATGGCATTTCTCCTGGGGTAAATCCAGGACAAGCCCATTATGCCACATATAATAGTGACAGAGACCAAAATCATTCCAGTTTTGCTTTGCTGGGATCCACCCTGTCTGAGTGCAAGCCATCTCCAGCCAGAGAGCACCTACCTCTGTGCACCAGCAGCACAAAACGGCAGGGCAGGGGTGTTCTGCATTCACTGGGGAGCTGGTCCAGGCTGCAGGGTCCAAGCATGGGGCTAGAACCAGCCCTGACACTCTGGGGCCTGACGGCCAGCCTTGCTGCCACCAGCTGGCCCCTCTCTGCCTCAGTTTCCCCGTTCCAGAAAAGGTCAATAACATCTGGCATGCTGGCAAAGCTCTTTGTGAAACACAGCTGGGAAACACATAGCAAGTGCTCCAGCCCTTGCTCCAGCCATCACGCAGCTGGGGACTGCAGGGAAATATCCCGCTCTAGTCTTCTTTTCTAAGAGGACTGCAGCTTACAATGTCTGACCATCGGACTGGTTACCAGAAAATTGCAACTGGTTCAACCAAAGTTAAGTTGATAAATGAAATATTACTGCTGGTCTCCTCCCTAGTCAGAGAAGCCAAGCTAGAGAACAGAGCAGAAAAAAGGATCGCTTCTCACTTTGAACTTCAAAGGCAATTAGAAGAACAGTACTCCCATCACTCACCTGGACCAACAGGATTATATGGACAAATTAGGTTTTCTTTTATGGCAGATGAAAATTCAAGCCCTCATTTTGGCTAAGCAGTGTTTGTTGAAAGCCTTTCCGGCCTTCATTTCCATGATAAAAGGTGTGCATTGTTTGGTTCCTTTCCTTGCCTCATAATATCATTAAGATGACATTCGGGCCACATGACAAGTACATTTTTTTTTCCCCATTAAATACACAATGGTAATTTCTGTTTGTTTGTCCTCTCTTTCACCCTAGAGGAAATTCTCTTTTCCAATACATCTTTTGTTGATGGTGAGTTTAAGGAAACAATTTTGCTGAAATGGTATTTTGTTATTAAATTTTACATTAGTTAATGTACAACAACATTGGGGGAAAAAAATAAACACCTACTTTTTATTTGTGCATTCTTATAGCATGTAGGCTGAGGATATCGGCGCTCAGCGCACACATTTGAACTTGCCAAGCCCTTGATCTTCCTACCAAGCTCAATCATCCAGATTGCCCCCACCCTTGTAAGTGGCCTCCTGAAAGGCAATTAGTGGCTTGTTACAATTTTCGGTCCTCCTGCCACAAACATACAGGGTCGAACCCGCAGCCTCCAGAGAGGAGGCAGGTCTTACACCCCCTGCCAAACGGACAGGGTGCTGCCTGCTACCCAAGTCACTGTTACACATCCATTTGCATCAAAGCCAGAATCAGAGTCTTGTCCTGATGAAATTCTGTGGATGCAGCTTTCTATTTTAAATTCGTATTTTTACTTTCGCATTCCTTCTGCTGCGTCATTTCCTCCATTTTATTTCAGATACTTTTCACTTTCTTTTGATCTGCTTCCTGATTCTTACTTTCTCCCACCCACTTGTACTCTTTGTTCAACAATAACAACAGATTAGAGTTGAAGCAACAGGGGTGAAGAAGCCTCAGCTCAACGCCTACATAGCTCCAGCCTTGGGATCGAACCTTTGACACGCTGAATATTTAACTTCTCTGGTAAGACTCATGAAAGAATTTCTCTATTCATAGCTATTTCAAACGCTGTAGAGAAGGCTTAATATTTGAATATTGGAATTGTAATAGCAGTTGCAAAAGGAATGGCCTATTTTAAGCAATGCGCTGACTTTATGGATGAGTTATAATTATGGCACTGTAATACAGTGAGCGGCAATCAAAGAAGAGACTGTGACACAGTCAATTTTGTGCACAGGGCTTGCACTTCCCATGCCATTTTGGATTCTGCATGGAACCAAGAGTTGGGGAGATTTATCATAGTCTCATGATGCAGGAAAAGGATAAAGTTTGTAATTATGACAGCTTTTCAATACATCCAGCCACTAAAACCAGTCAGGTGTTACCTCAGGCTACAGCTAAAAACAGGGCTAGGAGGTAGGCATACACCGCAGTGTGACTAACTGGGACAATAGCTCCTTTCTTCCTCATCCCTCCATTTTTTTAATTAAAAATAATATAAAAAAAAACCAAACACACACAACAAAACCAACTCAAACTCCACAGCTAAAATCAACTATAGGCTTGTCTAAAAATCCCCTCAGCTGCAGTTCTTCTCGGTTTTTGTTTGGTTTCTTTTTGCTACTACACTCAAATTACAAAGCCTGCTCCCTCGTTCTGTTGACACTACAGCCAGCCTGTAGCCTTCATTCTGAAACCAGTAACTCAGGAAGAAGCCTAGAAAGTTTTGTTTGGTTGTTTTTTCCCCCCTCGGAAAATACAACTTTTAAACAATCTACTGCCAAACACAATGCTAATATTAACTATGCTATTGACCATTCAGATCAATTCCATTGTATTTCCTGGAGGTTCCTGTGAGGCTAGTTTGCATGGCTATCAGACTGCCAACATCAGGAGCCCTTGTTCCGGCCAGAGTGAAATATCTCAGTACCGACAGACCAAGGATAATTTTTCATTGTCAAAGAGACCCAGGTCCACCGGCAATAAATCACCATCAAAGCGTGCCAAGTGCTAGTCATCCAAATACAAAGCCACATCATTTCCCCAAACATGTCACTTTTTCTGGAAATTCACTCATCAGTCCTTGTACAAGAAACCCAAACCCCAGGCAAGACTGACTTGGTGATTCTGCACTAGAAGCAGAGCATTTTTCAGACATAAAAATTAACAGCAGTTATCTTGAACAGAACCCTGACAAGCAGAGGTACAGACACTTTCTTCTGCGCTGACCCCACGTTTGTGTGGCTCCAAACGCCTGAAAAAACAGCTGTGACCCTGCTCAAAAGCATTGGAGCCTCCCAAACCCACCGTAACCCCCTGATTCAGAAACCACCTCCCCAGGGAACAGGGTCGTCTCTCTCGCAAGTCACATCATGTCTCCAAGACAGCTCACTGACTTCTCAGAGGAGTGGCAAAGGGTTTTCTAAGTCATTCTGGAGAACAAATTCCTAAGCTGCAATACTCAAGGACCATGTATCAGCATGAAAAGCATTAGCATTTAGAAGCAAAAAACAGTCGCCACCTAGCCTCTGATTTTTGATACACTCTAAAATCTTGTCTTAAAAATTGTATTCTGCCCAGAGAACTAATGTGGATACTGCAAAATTTTCCTGGCATTTATGTCTGAAAGCCAGCAGATCTGGAAATGCTACAGCCATGGTCATTGCAGTTTCAGCACCCACTAATCTTCCACTTGGCATTACCCAAAGGTGAACTGTGCTCTTCAGGCTGACTGCAGAAGAGTTCCAGCACTCTGAAGGGAAATACCTGCATTTTCCAGGCAGTGGTTAATGAAAGTCAAAAACCGGATGGACAGATTTTTAAAAGGAACAAGAGTTTATTGCTCCTGATGACAACAAAAAATGGGAAGCTTTCTTTAATTTTGACAACATAACCAAGGAAGGAAACTATGTACAAAACGTTCCAGTCTGCTACTATACACTGACACCAATTCAGAGAAAAAGAAACTAAGTGGTATATTTCACCACCATTAATTTTTTTTCACTATGAAGTTAACTTAAGTACCTTCTGTTCTGGGAAAACAAGATTATCATTTCGGACACTGGATCAAAACAAATGAGTTTGCCATTTGCAAAAGCAATTCAACCAAAATCTTTAGGAACACTCAATAGAACATTTCATATTCAAAAAAAAAAAAGCGTGACTAAAGAGTTGCAGAGATCCCAGCCTCAGCCCACCGCAGTGCCACAGTTAGTACCTTGACACGAACACCTCATTGCTTGGGAAAGCAGCTCACCCAGAATTAGAAAGGTTGGGATCTCAGTACAGCAACACGAAGCACAGACAAAACACACTGTGAAGTTAAATGTGCGGGTCTACCTTTTGCATGGTCAAGAGGTCCAAGATTCTAATCTTACACGACAAAGAGTAACTTCACAGTGGGATGACGTTCCCCACCTCACTCAGCAGGCCCTCAGCCTTTGCCAAACCAGGCCCGTGGACATAAGGTTCAGACAGAAACATAACAAGAACTACAAACTAATACCAACCATACGTTACCTCAAGACCAATCAAGTTTACACTGCGAATACTTCTGACCAGCGTGTGAACCGCTGTGAGGCACAATGCAAATTCAAAATATGGTTTGTTATTACAGTAATATTTGCATAATAGTTATTCATAATAGTTATTTATATGTGTTATAAGCATAGTTTCAGGACAGTTAGCCCAAGGTGAATCGCCAGTCTCTTTAATCCTTTAATAACATGCTTGGAATGCAATTTGGAAATCCCCCTCTGATAAAGTAGCCATGCTGCCTGCATAGTGACCATTTCTCAACATTCATTACCATCAAGCATTTTAGTCTTTTAAAATTGCAACATTTTGATCAAGCCACAAAACAGAACATTAAAAATACATACAAAGTTATGTTTGCCCTTGTTTTATATATTTGCATGCCCTCCTATCTCTCTTTAGAGCATCGAGTGATATTACGGCCAAGCTACTAAATAGCAGAAAGGACGTGCATTTATATCAAAACACACATAAAACTTTTCATGGCAAGACTGCTACAGGCGCCAATCTAAT
The DNA here is from genome assembly GCA_003993805.1 of Himantopus leucocephalus. Taxonomy (NCBI): domain Eukaryota; kingdom Metazoa; phylum Chordata; class Aves; order Charadriiformes; family Recurvirostridae; genus Himantopus; species Himantopus leucocephalus. The sequence continues at coordinate 2,948,218 of RSEF01000003.1, forward strand.
AGAGTTTGCTGAAAATTAATTTTGGGCCCAAAGCTCTTCCACGGCTCCTTGGCGTCCTGCCACAGCTTATGACAACCAGAAGTTAAAAAATGAAAACAGCTGTACTACCATTAAAGCCACCCTGGAACAACATGAACGCGCTGCTCTGCAAATTGCCCTTAAGGTGACATCTAGGTTCATCGCCCCATGCCAGGAATCTGAGGAACTTTGTGACTCTTTGAACTCTCACAGCAAGCTGAGCCACTGCAACCCCAAGTGATTCACATTATTTTCTGCTAGTCAGCAACAGCTGTAGAAACATCTCTAAAATGGTTGGCATGCCCTCCACCAACTCAGTGCTCCGCCTATCACTGGTATGTCCACCCGGTCCTCACCTGGCAGCTCTGCTTCAGCAAACAGATCCTTAGGTCTTCACTGTGTTTCTCTTCCACTTGTTTAGAAGAAGATCCTAGTTAAAGCGATCAAACTTCTGGTTTACCTCAGCCTATCAGCAATAAATATCTAAACAAGCATCTCTACATCCTGCTATACCCCTACAGCGTATCCAAATGCTCACCTTTGTTACACACACTCCAGCAGCATAATCTCACTCAGGATTTACTACCCGATTAGGATTACTTAGACTAAAAACACAGATAAGATAAGAGGTATGTGCTCCCTATCACTCACACCTGCCCATGAAGAGGGTATCACCATCCTTGACTCCTGGAGTTATTTACCAACATTTTGGTATCTTTTCACATCTTTTTGTACAATCCTTACGTTTCTAACGTGGTTCACAAATGTAACTGAGCAATATAAAATTATCTCAGATACGTTCTTCTGCATATTTTTACATGAAGATGATTTAAAACCTCAAGCCACAGACTGATGATGTAAATCAGCACAGCTTCACACGCTGGGATGTAGCTATGTAACTTGGCATAACTGGGGATTCACATCCTTCATTCTTAAGCATCGCAGAGAAAGAAGAATCACAATATTGCAATTGTGAGCACAGAAGGTCCCTCTTTTCTTACCAAACGAAGTGAAGAACGCAGTTGCAAGTTTCAGTACTAATCTGGCAGATCGTATAGGTCATTACTACACTATGGTTACTTCAATACTTGTCTGGACAAAATATCTTTAGTTTTTTGTAGTATATGTTTAACTCAAAGTCATCTTATTCTTGTTTGTGTAGCATGCATGGGAACAGATCTCTAAAAATAACCTACTTCCCCCATCTTTCAGCTCCTCAGGGCAGTTAAACATATTATTCACATCTCTTACATAAACTGTGCAATTTCTGTAAACTTTTATGCCTCCTAATTACATAGAGATAATCTGAAGGTGTGCAAGACTGAAAGAGACAAAGCTCAGCGAAACTCGATTGGAATGCATTTTTTTATTTTACCTCTGTTTACCTTTTACCTGAGTTTTATGCGAGCATCACTCCTTGGAGCCAGATCCTGACCAGCGATAAAGCTACTTTACACGCTCCAGCGATGGAAAGCTGCAAAGCTGGCTTACTGGGCCAGCTGGGGTCAGGGAATCCCTCTGTGGTGCAGAGCTGGTGTAGCTGGTGCGTCACATCCTCTCCCAAAACAAACTTTGGAGTGTAACCACTGTGCCCCACTTTATCCTGAGCCAGTGCAACAGCCTTCCTTTCACAATGTGTTGTAAACCAGCGTAACAGAAAGCAGCCTTGCAGCTGCTGCTGCTGTACAACAGGCTAAATGAGTCTCCTCCCCACGGAGGAGCTCAAGGACTGTGGCACAGGGAACACAGAACTGCTCTGCTCTGAGCACAGGCCATGTGGACCTAATTCCTGGGGCCAGAGGCTGCAGTTCTGGTACGGGCATGACGAGTTACTTCTTGTGGTCCTTAAGAGCTAAACTGATCCCAGGCTTGTAGTGCAGACGAGAATCTGACGGGTATTTTTCCACAAATGAAGTAAGCCATTTGCCTTTTAAAAAGTGCAGCTCATCACTTGTCCTGAAATCTGCATGCACTAAAAGGTCACGACTTACAGTAGTCCAGACTTTTTGTTCTGAATCTCATTATTCCGTAACACTTCCACTTTTATTTTTCCTTTTACCGCATTCCCCGTCCAGGTCCCTGCAGCAATGCAAACACACATCCAGGGAGCAGTTATTTCAATCCATACTTTCCTACAGTAGATTCACACCAGGGCTAACCACAACCACCTGCTGACTCAGTGTATTACAGCCTTGCTCCAAACGATCAACCCTGGCCCCCGCACTTTCCTCACACTATCCCATTTAGAAGCTAACTCATCCTCTTTCCGTAAGAAACTAATTTAGGCATCACAGGTTTTAAGTTTAAATGGCTTATGCCAGTGACTAAGCTGCACAATCAGACTCTTCTGTTGACAAATTTGACACAGGGCCAAAAAATCAAATTTCCTTATTTTTACCCTTAAACAAAACCATATATGGTCTGCGGTGGTAAACCACTGTTCATTTAATATCCAAATACCGATTGCTCGCATCCAGTGTCTTGTGCCAAAATCCCGTCACCAACAACCAGTCCAGGCATGTCTGAGGCCGCTGAACTGATTTATATCTGCTTTGATACTTCCAGACAGTTCAAGACAAATTTGAAGACACTACTACTAACCTACACTAAGATAAAAATCCATCTCATTCCTCATTCAGATAACAGTGAAGATTATATAAACAGCTTTCCCTAAGCTGGGACTGCAGGGATTGTGCTTCACTTGTATGGATTTAGTACAGCTTTTTTGCTCTTACCTGCAGTCCTATCCTGCTTTCAGCTAAAGACTTGAGAGGGACCTAAACATTCTTAAGATGCAAACAAAATATATTACCAAAAAAAAAATCCCCCTGAACCCTCAGTCAATAATCCATTTTTAGGAAAGAATTTGTGCTAAAATGAGGTAAGTGATAACTTTCCAGATCTCCTGTTATCCAAAGTGCTATTTTAGGGACAGTGTGACTGCATTCGCGCTTGTCGCATAGTCCTGCTTCCAATCTCCTGGCAGATCCCCAGCACATTCCAGTATTTAATGCACAACGCTTGTTGGGATGCAGTCCCACTTATCTCCCAGACACATTGACTAAGACTTTCCCACATAAACTGACCCACCCTTTAGTAGCAAGAGGTCACTCAGTACAATCAGCCTTCAAATGAGAAAATCAGAAAAAGCTTTTCTGATGCCAAAAACACAAAGAGAATAAAATACAACAGGCTCCAGTGTTTGTTTTATCAAAACTTAAAGACTGCAAGACAGATTTTCAACTGGTGCAAGCCAGTGTAGCTCCACCAAAGTCAACCAGATTAGGATCTGGCCTCCTAAAAGCATTTAAAATTACAATCAGAATTCATTACTCTCAAAAAAAAAAAGTTAAAAATAAAAAGTTAGCAATTAATCCATTCACCTTTGGCTATTATGAAACTGTAGAGAATCATTCGTAGCATTATGCACAGAAAGAGGTCACAATATTTTAAGTTACAAAAATAAAGCAAATGTTAAACTAACTAGGCTATCTTTACCACACACAGACCCTACATAACAAGGATTACCTGTTCATTTAAGGTGAATTGCAGCACGGTAACTTAAAGCCCTTTTTTTTTTCCCAACTCACCATCTCTGAGTCAGGCTGACTACACGACCGTTCAAATTTCAAGAGATGCAGATCCCATACTTTTTGAAAGTTCAGGCACCCAAAACCAAGCTCAACTCCCTTGCTTTCATATTTCGCGGAGTGTAAGTGGCAGAGCAGGAAATAAGATCACTACCTTTCATGACTTCTTCACTAGAGCCCCATACGATTCAGGGTCTAATATAGGGTGCTCTACTGGCTGATCCTCCTCCTGTATCAAAACACACACTGACTTCCGTAAGGCAGATTTAGGCCCAAAGTACCCTTCCAAAAGCACAGAGGCCAGTAATTTGCTAGTGAGAGGCAGAAACTGCTTTCTCCAAGCACAGACTACAATGATTAGCTTCATGCTGCATTCCAGTGTTGCTATAAATGTATATGGCACCAGCATACAGGAGCCACAAGCTACACACCAGTGCAAAGCTCTCCATCTGCAGAGACTGGCTATAGATCACCATTCAACACTTTAATTAAATATTTGTTTACTAAGAGAAAAGTCAGTGAAAGCCCTTGGGAAGAAAATCTCGTAATTAGTTTGGCTACAGACAAAAGCCAACACTTTCAAACTCAGATGGCCCAAACTAAAACCTGTGGGTGTTAAAATAAATTTACCACATTAAGTTTAATTTAGATACAGCAGGCAGCACCTTTTCCCTTCTAAGCCAAAAAACCAGAGGAGCTACTTGCTGTAATTAGCTGGATTATGTCTGGTGTCTAGGCACTACGCAAAATTGATTTCATGAGCGGAAAAAATAAGCATTTGGTCATACTGCACAAAACCGTATTTTCTACTCTGCATTACTGACTGCAGTAACCACAAATCAACCTCGTTGTAAACCACGCTCTAGACCTGCCCAGTCAGCCAGCACTCACTGTGCCGTAAGAAACAATATATATTGACAGCTTTCTTGCCCTTACAAACATAAGGCTCCCTTTTATCATGTAAAAATAAGAATCAAAAGCAGATACTCCATGCCATTCTATAATAAATCAATCAACAGAACGATAGGATTAACTCAGGATCAAATGGCAGTAACTTACAACACCGAAAAATGCAGATCCGGAGCACTGCTTGATGGTAAGAAGTCCCCACAATGTCTTGTAGAAGACCTTGACCGTGTACTCGGGACTGTAACACTACTGGGGGCTGAATCCCACAGCGAAGATTAAAGACCTCCCAAAGATATCTGTTGGTCTGGCTTGGGAGAAACTTCTGCCTGGTATCAAATTCGGCAATCAGTATAACCTTAAAACGTCAGGGCCAGGCTTTCAGGAGAAGCCTCTACGTCACCTCAGAGCACCTCCCACCCAGCTCACTGCCTCACCCCAGCCAGCCCCCAACCGCTAACACCTCTAAGAAAGTGGAAAAATAGAAAATAAAACTCCACAAAATCCGGGGGGGTGGGGAGGGGTGATCCTTCCTGAACAGTACAGGCACCCAACTGAAGCCCTGATTTGTGAGATTTTAGCACAGTCACTATCTTAATGTGATGCTGTGTTTTAAGAAACCTCAAGGCAAACTTAAAAAAAAAAAAAAAAAAAGACAGAACTAAAGGTCTGTAGCCCCTACAGATTAAGGCCAGAAAGGATGACAACAACCATTCAACCACTTTCTATAGTGCTACTGAACAGATGAAGCATAAATGCTTCATTCATTAAGGTGGCTACTTCAAATACATTACCCTATGTGCCATTCAATCATGTGGGCAATGAAGCAGCATATAAAAGCTTGTTTTGTTTGCTTTCCGTCTGCATATCTTCATCTCCGATTACAACTTCCACCAGCTAAACTAAATCTTTTTAACCATGTATACAACTACGTATCTTCACAGAACCAATATATTGCATACACCCTCCTACAGGCCCAGTTACACGGAGGACTAGCAACTGCCCACCCCTGACTGAAGCCCCTTTCAGGGATCATTCCACATTCTTGTAACTGTGTTGAGTCACGATTAACAAAACCAAACCCAGTGGTCACTCCAATAAAACCGAGCTGTCAGTCAATCCCTATTCCTTTCTTAAAAATAAACAAACAAAAAACCTTTGCTACTTCTTCTTTGGAAGTCTTTTTCAATGGCAAGTCCCCAGTTTCTCCAGGTTGCAGAAGCATTCTTACAGCTATACTAACCCCAAGCAGTATGACTTTAACAGAGAAGAAGAAATGGTTTCCTCTTGCGTACAGCCGTGGATATGTGAGTAAAAACAGGAGACTGAATCCAAGAACATCATTCCTGAATGCGTTTCACAGATCGTAGGGACATCGCTCAGCAGGTGTAACTTCAGGATCTGGCCACTTCTTCCAAAAAGAGAACAGCCTATGTCTGGAACCCCAGTAGACAGAACAGCTACTTAATTTGGAACATTTACCTGTGAACAGTTTCACAGCAATATATTTTTAGATCTATGAACAGAGTATTAATGGCACACCTCTCCTGTTCCAACGGCATGACTGGTATAACCAGCTAGTCTATTCGTAGTATCTAACAGGTGTGTGTTAGCATCTGTTGACACAAGACTGTCACACTGAGTGGCTTTTTTGTTCAGTTCTTGCTGCCCTCTTGACGTGAGGGGTTGCTGAATAAATCAAACCAACATACAGGGTTTTTTTGAAGTTCTTGTGTTTAGCACATTCAAAAGATTGTGAAATAAAGATGACTGCACAACAGCCTAACATGTTTCTCTGGTGGTAGTGGTGACACACTGAAGAGATTCCTGGTGTGCTAAAAAACACGCAGCCTGAAAAAAATGTGAGTTCGCACAATATATAAGGAGAACAGCAGGAGGAAAGTGAAAAAGCATGAAAAAGTAAGAACATCCTGACATTTTCACTGTTAAGCAAGAAGAGAAGAGGCTGAGAAAAATGTTAATGGTGCTGAAAAACAATAGCTCAAGGTACTTCTCAACCTTAATCTGTCCTTGGCCATAGGAAGATGTATACAATCCCTGAGCACAAAGATTATAGATTGGTGTATATCTTTTCCTAATCACTCATGATTTACTGCAAGTAGAAATAACGCTTTCAGACGCAACCCCACCCTCCTTAGCCATCTTTCTCAATCAGTTATAAAATCTGTTATGAACTCAACCATCAACTAACAATACATAAGAAAGCTTTTTCCACGCAAAACTGGGCTTTTTAATGAGGAATGGACAGCAAAAAAATGTGTCTGGGATTAACAGTACATGAAAAAGAAATAAAGCTGGACAAAATAGAAAAAAGGTGCCTGCTTAAATATATACAATTGATCTGTATCACTCTGTTAGTGATAAATAAAGCTGTTAAATAAGTTGTGATCTACCAAGTGTAAGAAAAATTCCTTACATGTAATATCTCTGTAACCCTTTTTTCATTACAGGAAAGCAAAGCCTCAAGAAGTCCAGCTGTAACTGCTGCAACATTGTACTCATGTTCATTAGAAAAACAAATTCACAACAGATCATTTTAAGAGTAATAATAAAAATCTGACAAATGAAAACCATATGTGGAAAAAAAAACCCACTGGGGAAAGCAGTCTTCAATGCAGTCTCTTTGCAGAACACTGATTACACCTTGGTGCCATTTGACAGTACACACATTTCAGCTCCAACACTTGCTTCACCAGGCGGGTGTTATTTGGTGATAACAATTAAACACAAGATGATTTCTAAGGCGTAAGTACACTAGAAAGCAAGAGAAGACAACTAGATTTTCTTATTTAATATCCTATTTAAGATTCCTGCTGGTTTAGCTTGGGAATGTTGCCATGAGCTTAGGCAGAGGTAAGGGTCCAACGTACTGGCAAACTCCCCAGCTACATCAGTTGGGAACAGGAGCAAGCCCGTGGCGCGAGCTCGTATGTCAGAAAAGCCCTATATGGCTCTACACAGTTTATATCATGGAGCACTGGCCAGATCTCATCAGAAGTTTCCACTGCATGGTGTGCATCACAGAGCACAGAAAATAGCCTGCACTGCTCTCCTTCACAACCCTCTCGTTCAAATGGGAGTCGAAAAGATCCAAGAGGCTGCTGGTGGCGCCTCGCTCTGACGTAAGGCCATCCAGTTCCCGTAGCCTGAGCACTGCAGTTTGCAAAGGCCTTCCCAGAACCGTGAAATGGCGAGCAGGAGGCCCATGGTCAGAGATACCAGCCTGGACTGGATTTAAGAGCTGACTCATGGGTAATGGGCAATGATAAACTATTGTACCAGTTTTTAACTTGTGCCCAGATCAGATGACTAAGGAATTTAGGTGCCTATAGAGATTAACTGTCTAAATAACTTTTGCAGACTGAGCCTTAAACATCTGCATAAACAGACCTTCTCATCTGTGTTCCACAAAATATGTCCATATACTCCTCGTTAATGAAATATAATGCTTATTTTACAAGTAATCCAACTACAAATATTAAATCCTGTAACTGACCCACATTAAAAATAAATCCTTAGTCAGGTGACGTAATATAAATGAGCGTTACAAGCCCACCCAATAATAGGGGTTTAACTGATTAAATTTTATATACGTTGAAGGAAAAACAAAATATCTTTCATGAAATGGTTTGGTAAGCCTACTTAAAAGGAGCCGTCTGAGAGACACGCAGCAGCGTCCTGGTCTCCATACATGTAGCGTGAACACTTTGCCCCCTCTCTGTTCCACTTCTGTGTGCAGGCAGAGTTCAGTAACGCACAGGAATTCCAAAAGCTGCAGGATTCGTGCCACCATAGGGATGAAACAGCATCTGTAACGCTTTTTGCCACATAACTGCTGCAAGCTCCTATTTCATCCAAAAATGCTGCATCCTGCTTTAGTGAATATCACTTACTGCACTTAACCTGCATTGGACAAAAACGCAAAAAGGGGCAACCGTTCCATAACCTGACCTCTTTTTTAGTACCAATTTTATGCTACTGCATGAAGTAACAAAATATTCGCTACCTATTTTATTTATTGCCTACCTAGCGCTGGTTGTGACACGTTAGCGAGCCTGCTAGTCCATCCCCGTAGCCCTACAACCACTGCTAAGTCATGTAGGCATCACAACAGCCATTGCTGTTTTACTGAGAAACAGCAAGAAAAAAGAACGCCAATGGATAATAATAATTCTTTACAAATCACATCTAGCTGCCATCACCCACCCCTCCTGGCTTTTTACCCCATACCGTTTTCATCTCCTATTTCTCCCTCCAGAGGCTTCTGAATATATGCAAGCATAGATTTCCTGCAACGGCCTGAGGAGTCACAGTCTCCCTTGACATTTCACACGGCTGATATCTCTTTGAATAAATTGCTCTACATGACCTGCCTCTACAACCCTTAGACTGGGGAGCATTGTTCCCCAAGATGCCTTTAACCACAATACGTTCACAGGGCTGAGTGAATAACAGTATTTTTTTCTGAACTGGCTAGACAGCTCAATAAGCAGGTTTCATAATATTTCTGTGGTGTCAATAAAGGTCGAAGGCTGTACTGAATGCTCCAGATCTTGATAGTTTATGTTTATTCCCTCTTACAGTAAGGCTGCTTCTGATTTTGAATATTTAGCATGTATACCTACAGACAACATTAAGTACAATCTAGAAATACACATCAGCACTCACCTTCTTCAAACAGGAATGCAGCTTTACTCGCATTTAAGGTATCAAAATTACAAATTCAATCGCTCACTCTATTTTTGTATTATCACTCCGCGAGCAAAAGAATCAGCCTCAAAAAAGGGCTAAATACAACGTCAGACCCCAGTGCCATGAACAAGGATTTTTCAGATCTGCTGCGGTCTTACAGTATCTCGCAGAAGTCTGCCATATTTTTTTTTTTTTTTTTTNATTTTTTTTTTTTTTTTTTTGTTAAACCAGGCCTATATCCATCCAACTGCAAGAGCTGTATAAAAGAGATGGTTAAATCAAGTCCACGCATTACGCCTTTCAACCCTGCGTTCCCCTGAAGGGACACAAGCGCCCACAAGAGCAGGGGATGAAAGCACTCAAACCAACGCATCTCGTCACTGCGGAAGGCCGACGCCGCTCCGCACCGGCGTTACGCCGAAGCCCGGCGCTCCCGCAGCACAAAGCCCCGCCGGG
>RSEF01000003.1:2958000-3191680 GCA_003993805.1 Himantopus leucocephalus
AGAAAAATAAAAATTAAAGCTATTTTTAAAAAGGAAAAAAAAAAAAAAAACCAAAACACCACAATAAAATCGAGTACTAGCGGTGCCCGGGCGCGGCGCGGCTCTCCGCACCGCACCGCGGTGAGGCGTGCGGCTGCGCGGCAGAGGCGGCCAGGGGCGGCGGCCGCGGCCCCCGGGGAGAGGCCGGGCCGGGCCGGGCCCACCGCAGGGCGGGGCGGCTCCGCGCCCTGACAGCCCGCCGTAGGGGGGGGGGGGCGAGCTGGCGAAGGACGGGGTAGGGGTGGGGGGGAGGCCGTGCCCGGCCCGCGCTGCTGCGGGAGGGAAGGAGGGAGGGAGGCTGCGGCGGGGCTGCGGGAGCCGCCCGCGGTTACCGCCTCGGCGGGCCCGCCGTACCCCGGGAAGCGGAGGGCCGCCCCCGGCTGCCCCTACCTCTCTGCTGCCCGGGCGGCGGTTCTCCCTGCTCGGCGGCGGCGGCGGCTGCAGCAGCGGCGGGGAGTGACCGGCGGCGCCCGCAGCCCCCGCTGCGCTGCGCTGCGCTCCGCCCGCCCGGCCGCGGCGGCTGTGAGGGGCGAGGGGCGGGGACAGCGCGGCGGGGCGGGGGCGAGGCGCAGCCCCCCGCCCCGCGCCCCTTCCTTCCCTCAGGAGGCGGCGGCGGCGGCAGGCAGCGGCCGCCCTGCGGCGAGGGGAGCGGGGCGCGGCCCCGGCAGGTGTCCCCCGCGGCCAGGGCCGCCCGCCCCGCCGGGACTGCCCCGCTTTCCCCGGTAACGCCGGGTGGTGTCCCGGGGGGGCGGCGCGGCGCGGCGGAGCCCGGGGGCTTTTTGGGGGGCCCGCGCCCGGCCTGTGCCTCACCTGGTGCTGCTGGTGGGGCCTCGCCCTGCAGTCACCCCCCAGATCTTCCCCCTCCGCGCAGCGGCCTCCCCGCAGGCCCTCGCTCACGGCCGCCCCCGAACGTTATCCACCGCTGCCCACGGCTCCCAGCTCTCCTTCCCTTTCCTTACATTTATCTGGTTATTGGGTCTCTCCAGACCGCATGCTCCTCCTCCTCTGACACCCTCTCCTATCGCGAAGACAATGTTGGCTCACCCCCAGCATCCATTTCCTCTAGCGCTACTCTCCCGCTGCCCTGTCATTCCTAGTGGAAATCCCATCCTGGGTTTTGACTTCCTCCACTGCAGAGTCATCCTCTCCCGCCTCAGTCCTGCCACCTTCCTATGTAAACAGCCCTCTTTGCCAGTGTCACCCAATCCCCCGAAACTCAACCCCGGCTGCCCTTCTGCCGCGCTTCCCCTCCTCCTCCCTCTCTAGGCAGGATTTCGCCTGTGCCTTTCTAGAGAAGATTGCTAACGCACAGCCAGCGTGCCTTTCCTCCTTCCCCCGCGCTCCCCTTCACCACCCAGTCCAGAGGCAGACATTTCTGTTTCAGGTTTCCTTTGCTAATCCCGGCCCCTCTGCTTCCATCCGTGTCCTCACCCTCTTCGTGTCCGTTCTCGTCCCCTCCCGCCTGCTACCCCCAACCTCTCACTTGCAATACAGCTATGGACTAGTGGTGTCCATCTCTTTTGAAAAAAACAGAAACAAACCCCAAACCAACAAACCACCACTGGTTTCATTTGCCTCATTAGCTACCATTGTCTCCTGCTTTTCATCCCCAGGCTCACTCCCAACGCAGTAATTAACTGCTGTCTGGAGTTCCGCTCCTCTGTGCCTATCTTAAACTTCCTCTTATCTGGCTCCTGCCCCTCCACGCTCAGCTGCTTTGCCAAAGTTTCTAATATCCACTTCCTGGCGTAATCTCTGGAATATTGCTTCATTTCCATCCTGTCAAAATTATCAGCCTGGCTCTTTTTGATATTTTGTTCTCCTTCGGTTTCCAAGACTGCCTCCCCCGGAGTCGCCTCCTTACCGCTCCTTCAGTGCATCCTCCTCATACTCCCAATTTCCATCGGGAGACCAAATGGGACACTTAATCTGTCATTCCCTCCGTACTTATTGTTACGTGAACTCACCCCATAGAATACAAACACGTGACACACACATTCAAGCGATCTGGTCTCTGCGATGTACCTCTCTGTTTCCAGGCTTCTTGCCCAAACCGAAATCTCATTCTGCCCTTCCGGCACCTGCCGAATAGCAAGCCACTGGTTCAACAAGTACAAAAGAGAGCTCCCAAACCGCAACCGAACAGGCCAGTAACTTATCTGCTGCCTTCTGTCCTGATCACAGCAGCCAATATCACCACTCTACTCGCCATTCCGGTCTCTGGTCTGGACACCACCCTTAGCTGGACTTGGCTCCCTTTTTTTTTTTTTTTTTAATCCAGGCCAGGGCTGGAACACTGCCCTGCCCTATCCAGCCAGGCGGACAATGCTCCCACGCGGATTCTCATCACCTCACTTTTCAGTTTTGGCTGCACCCCTTTCTGTATCCTTTACAGACGCACCCTTGCCTACCTGAACTCACTCCAAATGCTGCTGCACCTTTCTTTTCCTCACCTGTCATTTGAAACAAGCCATCCTTTCCTCCACATCTCTCCAGTGGTCTCACTTCTCAGATCAGGCATAAACTGGTAATTGGCAATTTCGGCTCTCCCTGTACCTGCCCATATTCAGCATCAGCACCTACCCTTGATTTGTCCAGGATATGAGACAAGTAACCTCATGCTTTCTTTCATTCCTAAGTCCCTCAAACTCGGGAAAAGTTCCTCAGGTGTTCAGAAAGCCTCTTTAAAATGTTCTGTCGCCATAACGCCTACAAGTATCTTGGCAAGTTGTTGGGATGCAGTAAAAACAAAACAGCTAAGGGCCCACCCTGTCCCCCTCCCCATTTTCTTGCTCCTCTCTTGCAGTTGTTCTTGCACTGATCCCTCCCACAATTAGGGTTTCCAGATAGATACTAGAAAGTACTTGCTTCTATGTAATGGTGGTAGTAAAGAGGTAAAAAGAGCCCTTTTTTTAAAAAAAAAAAAAATTAACAACAATAATAATTCCAAGCAAACCCCTTCTTAATCATTACTGTAACAAAGGACAAATAAATCACTTTGATCACTTTAGAAAATTATATACAGAGAGAAAAGAAAAATAAGTTAAATCAATTTTTCCAGCCTTCCTGAACTCCCCCAGACAGTGGTACTGAAATTAGCTGGAATATCTGCAGGATTAAGACAAAGCTTCTGATCAACAGGTTCACTAAATCTGGCCCAAATAACGTGAGAAGTTCTACACAGTTTCTTTATTATGTGCACTAAATATTTTAACATAGCAAGTGCCTAAGTATATGTACTCTTTCCCATTTCAGGCTCTGGAAGAAAAATCTTCTCAGATTTTTGATCCAGCATAAATGTTGCTTTTACTTTAGACATCAGTAATAGGAATTCAGAGAATTTAATGATGTATGTGTGTATATATATACACACATAAAAATATAAAAAAAATATTCAAATGCTAGGATGTTAAAAAACATCAGAAAAAGAAAATCATCCTTCACTCAACTATTAATATTGCTCAAACAAGCAGGCAGGAAAAAAAGATTGTAATACATGGCAATGAGCAGGAACATCCAGTGTATTTTAAGATTCTGTCTGACTTAAGTCACACAGCTCAAAGATGGGTGGGCCGTTGATTATCATGGAAATAACTGGGTAGGAATGAATGCCTGAAGAAGCAAGAACCAGAATAGCAGGGGTATTGTGGGCTCCAACCAGTTATCCCAGTTACTGACAGCCATTTTCTTCTTTTTAAAGAACCCACATTTTGTCTTTACAAATGTGGCAGGTACAAATGTTTTGCCACAGGTGGTTAAAAACAGCATCTCCCGGTTTGACAGAGAGGATGCCATTTCCATTTCTAAAATGACTGCAAATATTTGTTAGTATTTACAGCGTGAACCTTCAGCTCACAAGGTTAGAAAGCCAAAACCTACAACCGTGTGACAATTAAGGTGGGAATACTCCCAAGGTAAAATACCAGCACTTCCTAATACCAGCAAGTATTGTAGACAATCAGGTTGTTTACATTGGTGACGACATTCCCACTCCTTTGACCAAACTGAAAAGAGTAGCATGAATGGCCATATTAGAAACTGTTGTTAAATCAAGTGGAAAGCGTCAGCAAAGCAACGTTGGGGGAAGTCACTCCCCTTCTGCCGTTAGCTTTGGCTTGGGAGCCCAAGCGGTTTTTTTGCTTGCGTACATTTTGTCCATGCAGCCATGGATTTCTTACAACTGAAGAAATATTTAAGCCTTTTTTCTTTTGAAAATCTACTAAGCCACTGTGCTCAGTAATATTGTCTGGCCCTCATCCCACAGAGATATACCCATATGCACATTAACACCTTCACCAAGAGGAAACTGGTGTGTAAAGGTAACCACATTCCAAAAGATCTCTGAAAGATCTTTTTAAAGTAAGTTATAGTTTAAATACCTTAATGCATTGTTCAAAACAAAATGAAAGAATTTAGCGTAGAGTTTTACTCTTTTCAAGATGTAGGGCATTTCAGTCATCCCCGTGCGAACTGAAATTGCAAGAAGATATTTCCAAACAGAAACCAATGCTGCATATCTAGATTAGATATTGAGAGTCACAATTGTTAAGGTAATACTAAAACTAGAAATAATCTATTTAAGGATGGTGGCAATTTCCAAAAAGACAGAAGAAATACACACCCAGAGATTAATACTGCAATAAAAAAGTTCCTAGCTGTATCATTAAACTGAAAAAGCATTATATTATCTGAAAGTTCCAGTTACCCAGGCTCACAGGATGACTGAGATGAGAGACACGTTCCTCCCACCACACACACCTTTCCTCCACACGTAACGCCTAGTTTTAAACGCACAGTGAGGCTCAAAGGCACAAATCTAGACTAGTGCTTTGTCTCGTAGCAGACTTGGCCAAGATCTTGACAAGAAAATCAAAGATGGGCACTAATCTGCCTCAAGGAAAAATTCTTAGCTTCCTTGCTACACGCACAGCTTGTTTGGAAGCACTATGTCTCTTCTCTATGACAAACATTCTTTCTTCACGTAGCTCTATTTCTTCTCATCTTAGGAACACCCAGCTCTGTGCTACACCCTTACCTTCAATAACACCTTGTAGCAATGCATTCCCTGGGATCTATTTACAAGTGTATTTCTATTTCCCAACAGTCATTGCAAACAGAAACCTGTTAGATCCTGATTCCCTGGTTCCCCTTCTCTCTACAAGCAGCCCATGGAGCTGACAAGCCCAGAGTTCTGCTTCCAGGCTATCTCCGTGCACAGTACTCCCAAGCAACCTAACCATGGGGTAAAGGTGTGTGTGACAGAGGCAGAGACTCTACTGCTAAGAAACAGGCAGCGGGAACATGGAGACCCTTAGCAGCTCCACTCTCTGGTGGCATATCGGAGGTCTAGGAATACTCTCTTGCTGAGAGAGTCCTATTTCTCTCTATTAACCTAAATGTTCCTCAAACACCTCTGCCGCTTTCTGCCTACCCCATCCCCACAGTATGTATTCTTAGCCATTTTCTCTACCATCAGCTCAGGGCTTACTTCTCCATCTGCCCAACATACCAAACCCTGGAAAATGACTAACACATAGGGCACTTAAAAAGCCTTTCCCTTGGCCTTAGCCAGTTGCTGTCTCCTTCCCACGCCACCAGAGTCAGCAGTGGAAATGCTGACAGCGTGAAGAAAAGATGGCCTTCCTGCTCTCCGTGCCAACATCACGGCAATCTTCAGCGTCCGGGAGGAGCCCTGGCAGGAGTCCTGGTGCTGGGCCTGCAGCACTGTGGAGGGACAGGAAGCATTAGCGAGAACTGGTAGAGGCACAGGGCCAGCGTACCACAACACCCCTCGCAGACATTTCCATTGTGTTCAAGTCAGTACATTAAAAACTAAATAAGTGTCTTGGGACCTACTTGTATGTCCTGCAGGCTCCATACGGAAGAAACCCTATCAAAGAGAATGTCTACAACTGCAGTCAAAGGTACGCCTGAAGCTGCGCAGACAGACACAAAGTAGGTTTACCCCGGCTAGCTCATCCACCAAGAAATAGCTCAGCTGCAGCAGCGAAGGCCCAACGGCAGCTGCACAAAACCGCCCTGGAAAGTAGGGTAGCGCCCACGTCACACTCTCGGCTGTGCACTCCCGCGGCTGCCCTGCTGCCAGCACACAGCTAGCAAACCTCTGTCCGCGGCAGGGTTGCACATACACGGTGGAGAGGCGCATGTGACTGCAGACTAAATGTTCCCTGAAAAAGCCCGACATTTATTAAGGATCACCTGATGGGCAGGCGGAAGTTTCTTGCCCCTTCAGAACATCCTTTGTGGTGCAGCAGTTTGAGGATCAGTGCCCTGCGTTAAAGGTGTTAACGCAGCAAGGTTTCCTCACATGTACCAAAGGAGAAATGGGGAGGTAAGCTGACCAAAAGCCTCAGCATTTATCAGTCCTAGGAAAATATGCACCATTCTTTTTAAGAAGCTTTCCCTCTTGTTGCCAAATGTTATTCTCTATTCTCTTTCCTGGTGTTTAACTGCAATTTTACTCCCCTGTTTCCCCTAGATACATTAGACAAATACACATTAGCCAGTCTGTGTAATTTGACAAAACAGAAAGTTGTAATGTGTGCTTGGATAGGTTATACTGGAACAGCTAGTCCATGAACTACTTGGTGGGATAACAATGTCTCTATTTTTAACACCCAAATTCAGATCTTGTAATTAAAAAAAAAAAAAGAACCAAACACAAGTAACAAGAAGAAATACGCGGAAAGACACAAATGGCTGAAGAAATCAACAGCAAAGTAACCGCTTTTACTAATGTGGCAGAAAATACAGATCTCTAGGGCAGATACAGGGCAGAGACAGAAGGGAACTGCAGTGAACCTAATTTAGTCATCTTTGCCAAGTGAAATACAAAAAGGAAAAAAAGAAGTTAAATTCTTAGCTCCTCTCCCAGATTTTATTCGCTTTTCTGACAATATGCTTACTTTTCTTATAGAAACTGAAGCTGGGCAAAGGTCAGGTTAAGACATCGGCACACACTCCAAAAACCCATCAGCATAAATAAGTTAGAAAAGCTAAAGCATTTTGAAATGCTTTCAGTGGTGATTCCCTTGCTCCGATAATGTTCAGTTTTAATTGAGGCTGTGATTCCTTGTTCAGTTCCATGCAGGCAGACCACGTTTGCCTGTACAGGGACGGGTTGGGCATCAGTGGAACCTCATCCAGGTGCAGTCACCTGCTTTCACTGCTTTAATGCTAGTACCATATAGATGTATGAAATGATTCTCATAGCGGCATATTAACGAGAATTATTTACCAGAAGAAATAGGCTGCTCTAATGTTCAAAGCTTCAGCTTGAAGCTGCTACCTCCTACGCGCATAACTTCCATGTCCCATCCTGCACACACACGACACCAGGGCTGTTACTCAGGTGCAGGTTTGCAAGCGCAAGTTGTTAACTTCCAGTTCTGGGGGAAGCTTTGAGATGCCCCTTTCCTCGTTTAGCAGAGATCTCTCATCTACTTCCATGAAAGACTGCTTATTCTAAATACGTCCTGGCCTATAACATTTGCCTTCTTAATTATGAACTCTCAGCAATGAAGACCAAGAATAATGAGTTTAAGTGTAACTCTATCAGTCTCTGTCTGGTGGGCGTGCAGCTGCTCCAACAGCAAAGAACTTCGAGTGACGTGATTCTGTCTTAGAAGGGATCGGGCAAAAAAGAAAGTCAAAAGCAGACAAGAACAGCAGATTTTAAGGGTTTAAGGCATGAACTGCGGGATTTCTTCAAAGTTCCACACAGTAAGCCATTCTTTCATAAAATTCGACTTTCAAACTGCAGTCAAAAGTTCTTGAGTGTCTTACAAGCCCCAAGTCTCATTTTCAAAAGTGTCGTCAGCGTTTTGTCTGCATGCAGGCAAACAGAACCCACATTACCTCATCACTCTGGAAATGGGATTGGATATACTGTCCCTGCAGCATTTGCTAACTAGGAAGGTGAACCTATTGTTGAATACAATTTTATCAAGCCCCTACCAACGCCCAGCCACATGTCCACAAACCACCAGCAATGTTCATCAGAACAACAAGGGAAGCATGAAACGGCAGTTTGGAAAATTCTGGCATAGAAGGGAAATGTAAGCTCATCTATTTATAAATGAAGTCTGAAGCTAGCTTTACTGATCATCCTATAAATAGCGACTTGCATGAAATCCAAAGTAGCGGCTCTGTTTTTTCATACATTCTTGCTCTTTATTCTAGAGCAGCAGTTTTCTGCAAAACTTTGCTTTCACCCCTATCACTGTGGTATTTTTTAAAAGCTTTTTGAAGCTTACTCCTACATGAGGGAAAAAATAAGTGAAAAGTACTATTTAGTCCTTTGCAGAAGGGATATGAAGGGAAATCTTTCTCCAAGGCTGTACCTAGCAACATTTACTTAATCAATTTCATTACTTTCTTAAACAGTCCCTTTTGCAGGAGAGCAAACGTATCAAACTGTTGCAAACCCTGCCTGCAGTTTGCGGGAAGATTGCTGCCTCATTGGCACAATAGCTAAGATAGGAAGAAGTTTTAAAAGTCTGCTAATATTCTGATATTAACAGCTCGTCCACGCCTATAGGATCCAAGCCATCTGTGAGAAATTTCATCACAAAGTAGAATTAGTGGATGGCTGAGGGAAATGTTGAATTGCATAATTAAATCTTAATTGTGGTCTAGTTTCCTTGGCTCTTGCTCTCAAGTTTTATCTTTATTAGAATTAGCCAGAGGTCACAGTGCTTTGTTCCTGTCTTTCAGATTGTACGATATTACTAAAACTGCCAGAGCCTAGAACAAATTAGAAGGCTATTGTTTAACTCATTCATCCGCTAGAAACAAAAACAAAATCAGAAAAAACAGCAAAACTTACACAGCAGGTGATGCTTCTTGCATACTTCCTCTCCAGGAATCCTGCCTCCTGGAAGGCAGCTTTATTTCCAGTTAAACGAGCATTCACATCACCTTCAAAGGTTATGACTTTTTATCCAGATTATTGTTACAAGCTGTTGACATTAGTGAAAAAAATGTTAATGTATATTTTACAGAGCCAAACAAATTGTGACAGGCCATAACAACACCGGCTGATGGAAAATCCCCCACTAGCCTGTCAAGACAGATTGAATCATCTGTATGTCAAAAGTTATGTGCCATTTTTTGTCCCTATGAGCAGTCGCTCACAAGGATGCACTCAGCACCCCTATTCTTACTTATATGGAAAACACCATGTAGTGCTCTAGTCCTGGGTAAGCAACTGTTCCCAAACCCACGTGGGATCCTCTGCCACAAAACTGAGGTTTGGGTTTCACGAAAAAATCCAGAGGTTTCTGATTTTGCAGGCAATCCAGTTTCTTGTAAAAGGCTTTTATTTGGGGGAAAAAACAAAATGGCTATTAGGAAAGTTTGAAAAGTGGGATAGCTGATGGGAAGGAGAGGCCCTATAAAAATCAAAGACTGCCTGTACCATTTTTCCCCAATTCCCAAGTGCTTTTAGAGCCTTTGTACTACCCATGGAAAATGTCAGCACAAAACCAGGTGACAGCATAGTGATTTTTTTCAGCCATGAACTTTTTTTAAGCGCCTGACAGACCAGAATTTGATTTTGCCTGCATTCACACTCAAGATAGCACAAAGCACTTTACAAATCAATGCATTACAGTGGTTCAATCATCTCTAGCAAATGGAAGCCCAGAACAGAAAAATGGCTTTTAATATATGACAAAAGAGTCTGATGCCAGAATTTCAAGATGAAATATACAGAGTGGTAAAGATTTGTGATTGCACCTTTCCCCTCAAGTGCCTGGTACTCACTCAAAAATGTATATGGCTATTCAAAATTCATATTGCTGTGATAATGGCCTAAATCCACAATCTTTGGATCCAACTCGGGAGATTCTGAGGATGCAAGAATGGTTAGATGTAGGGTTTAGGTACAATGTTGAACAAAACCAAAGCCGTGGGTTACATAAAGTAAGTTTTGTGGTATAAGTAATGGTAACTTATGCAAGTCACCTAAGAGGAATGTCCAAAAAATATACCGAGCTGGACAGCAGTGTTTTTAAACACGTGCATACACACACAGAGTACAGCCTCTTTAGCAGAGCCCTATAGCAGACCGCGTACCTACCCAGCCTCGCTCCCAGCACAGATGCTGCTGGGAACTATTTTCAGCTCAGGCCCACTGGTGGATATGAGGCAGCTCCACTGATTTAGTGGGGTAACTGTGATCAGAATCTGGCCAAAAGTTTTTAGAGAAAATAAATGGGGGGATTTTTTGAAAAGCATACGCCACACCATGTTATGGTTCTTTCCCAACCTTATAAACATAACTAAACACTATAGAAACAAACAGTAGCTATGTTTACACTGGAGGAAGTTGTAGCTTGTCAGGATACAGTTGTATAAATAATTTAAAAAATAACCCAGTACATGCTGCATGTCTTTTTAAAAAGGAAAATAATAGAATGGAAAATTCTATGTTCCCACCATGCACAGAAAGTCATTCTAGTGTCTATGACACACAGGCCTGCGCTAACGCCTGCTGACGGTTTCCTTCCTTGAGCTTTGGATCAGGCCCATGGTGAAAACAGAGAAAGTGATCTACATCTTTCCAAGGAGGAAGAATTCAGTGTGCACTTTTCACTTAGAACACAAATTCATATACATAGCACTTATGTTTTTATAACGTACAATATGAAAGGAAAATAAGGGTTAAATGTAAAAACAAAGGAATACAACATGAAAATGCACTCATTTTTGGGGATCTTTAACTATTTTTTTTGCTTCACTTTAGAATGAGAGATTCACAGGGACCTAAAAGAAAAAAAAAATTCAAAACCTCCGATGGTAATAGTGGTAAGTTCATGCACACTTGCATATTCTGCTTCTGCTTGAGTAGAAGCCTTGCATTTTTCCCATTCTCATTAATACAGTGCAAGTCAACAATAAAAATATACATCACAGAACTATTCGGTATCTGTGTTCTGTTTGTAAAGCCCTTTCACCAAAAATCACAGTTAGGTCTAAGCAACTAATAGGTTTGGGGATGGGAAATATGTTTCACAGCTTTTCACCCTTAATATTCTAATCTAGCAGAATCAGGAGAGAGGTATTGCTTCTAGCCAGCACTTGTTATGGCCATAGAACACTTCCCACCAGCCACATGCTCATAATACGCTATGATCACTGACAGTAACTAATACACATGTAAGTGGTCCAACAGGGACACCAGGGAAGGAAAAAGTGTATTGTTTCAGCAGAGATACCCCGAAAGCCAGACTAAGGCCGTATTAATAAAAGCACAGAGGAAAAAAAAAAATTAAAAAAATCTTTTGCTCCCTGATGTCTCTCAAGCCCAGGCATGCCCTACTATCGTGGTCCTTCAGCTAATGAAACAGTCCAACCCACAGCACTAGATGTCTGTCCTGTACGACCGGGGTGTGTTTTCAGTGAAGATAAATACTAAAATACAATCTGTGGTACCGCATCTAATTCTGGTTGTTAGCCCTTTTAGGATGCACATCTTCCTGGCCCTCTGGAGACAAAAGAAGGAAAAAAAAAAAAAAAAAAGGGAGGGTCAGGGAGGAAAGACTCATGTTGTTGTTTTGCCCTGAAACATAAGTCAGTGATAATGCTGTGTTGTTACTGCTGCCTCTCAGGTTCTTCTGTTGTGCAAGGAGGAGACACAATCCTTGGAAGATTTGTGTAATAGGTGGTCTGCACCGATCCAAGGCAAAATATTTTTACTTTAGGAAGAACCCTAGGGTAGGCAGCTCCCTTCCAGACCCACTTTGCCTTGTTTGTTCTCTACCTTGCACCAGAGCAGCCTCACAAATCTACTTTGTTTTCTGACATGCTCCGTGAAATCCAGAAATGTAATGCAAATGATTAAGTGTTTGCTTTACAATCTTGGCTTCAGCTCTCAAACGAAAATCAGTCCCATAGTAAAGGACAGCTCAAGCTGAGATAATACAGATTCATTATTTAACTAACAGGGGACTCTCTTTTGCCATCTTCTATGGCTTGCAGTTCTCCCCATCGCTAGGGCAAGCTGTCAGGAGAGTCTGGCAATGGCAGCCATGGCAATAATTCATTTATTCCTCTTTCAGCACTCAAGACTAGCCTGATCTGTTCACCCTTAGAGTTCTGGTCTCATTTCACTCACTTTTCTTACATGCTTCGTCACTTCTACAGTAGCTGATATTTATTGACTTATTTAACTGCTTGACACAGGAAAGCTGCCTGGACAGTGCCGTACTCAGAACGGCTGTTCCTTAAGAGGCTAAGATGGAAACAAGTTCCAGATTCAGATAAGTTCGTAAAAGAATGACAGTTTTTTCTAAATTTCTTTGTCCAGATGAATCGCTATGGGTACATTGCACTCTGCAGAGCGTTCCTACGTAGCAGCAAGCACCCAGGGCTGCTTCGAGGGTGCCAAGGACAGTGCTGCAGCTGTCCAAGGGAAGGGTCATTTCATCAGCCAACAGCAAGAGCTGGAGGCTTACAAAGCTGCAGACCCCGTGATTGCTCCACAGGTCACCGCAAGGCACTGCTGAACCCTTCCTTCAGAATCAGCGATGCACATGTTGCAAGGTCTTGAGGAGAAACCTTTCAGCCCATTTTCAAGAGACTCACTTAAAAATGGGATGTCTCTCTCTGTGCTGGCTACGAGAAAGCTGCACACAAGAGGAACACACTGAGGACATTACATAGTGCCTGGAACAGGATGAACACCTGGGGCTACATTACTTTAAGCAGTTGAATTTGTCATTCTTAAAAAGCTATCATTTGATTTCAGTGGCCACAGAGACAGACATATCACAGCAGCATAACTAAAACCTCTGTATATGCCACCAGCTCAGGCCTGGTAAAAGATTTTAGCTGCAATTACACTTGCAGTTAATTGTACTCAACATGTAAATTACACTTCCATCTTGTTTAAGGGTCTCCAGTAACAGCCCAGTCCCTGGCTGTAGAAATCACACCATGATTCTGTATGCCGACGATGACTCATGCTCTCAGTGGATGGCTCTCAACAGAAGCTTTAAACCAGCTTAAATGGCTTCTAACGGAGAGCTGATTTTGACAAAAAGTTTGGATTCTTTCAGAGGCATCTCATTTATGTATGTGCATCCCACCTGAAAAATCACTTTTCCTTTGGTCTTCATTCCCTTGAAGAATCTGGTTTGCACAAACTCCTCTTTTTTTTTATTTCACAATTTCTTTTTTTTTTTTGACTAATTGATTGATCGATCTGGGGTCAGAGGAGTAGAGCAGGATGCCTAAGCTCTTCGTATTCCAAGAAGGAGCACACTGAAAAGTGTGGAATTTGCTTCGACTATTTATTCAGAAGGCTTTTCTATGAATCATATTCATGTTGTTTTCTATCCTAAGATAGACCTAAATACTTTATCACTGGAGGCTCAACTAACTACTAACATAAAGATCACTGAAATCAACGGAGGTGTGCTGATCTATTCCATCAGTGTTTTCCTTGTAACTAAGTAGAAGAAATAACAGTAATGTAAAATTTTACATGTTCAGAAATCTTCATAACTGACTTTGACATTATGACAAGGGAAGAATCTGGGTCAACTCCCCCTCCTACTCTCCTTTGTTTTCCAGGAGAAAGGATGACATTACTTCTGTTTTTACTCTGAATGCTGCTGGAATGCTACACCTGCTTTTGAGGGCTAGTCTTGTGAAAAATAAAAAGTTGAACACAGGGAAAGGATGAGAAAGAAATATAAAATTATTTTAGATCTAAAAAGCATGCCATTTATCAAATGAAGATATTCATTCTAATTTATCAAGCAGAGGTCAAGAAATTACCTAGTCAATTTTGCACGCACTGAATACAGAATACATTTCAGACTTGAATCCATCAGGGAAATACAAGATCCATCTGCTGAAGATAATGGTAGATAAGTTCACTACAAAAAAAGTGAAAATTTTTCCACCCATGTGAGTAATTAATTATCATAACCATTCACTTCGAGATGTACTGAGATGTCATGAACTCTCTTGCAAATTCCAGAATATAAAACACATCTCTGAAAGTGATCCTGTGGCTTCAACAGCAGCTTCTAGCTAGATTAAGAAACTACTCATTGAGCTT
Source organism: Himantopus leucocephalus (assembly GCA_003993805.1). Classification (NCBI taxonomy): domain Eukaryota; kingdom Metazoa; phylum Chordata; class Aves; order Charadriiformes; family Recurvirostridae; genus Himantopus; species Himantopus leucocephalus. The sequence goes on from RSEF01000003.1 coordinate 2,972,132, forward strand.
TGATGACCTACGCCATGGAAACTATACTAGATAATCATGGTGGTTCCTTCCAGCCTAAAAGAAAAAAAACATACACACACTTCACTTTTGACACCTACAAAATAAGAGTCACCTGTTGATAAGTTAATGCAAATAAAGACTTCCTTTCATCTCCAAGTAAAACAGCTGAATTCTATGTCATTTATTCTTCCTAAATCGTTAGCATAAAAACCTCAGAGAACCTACGCAGGAGGAACGGGTGAAAGGATCAGAAGATTTATCAGAGGCAAAAGTGCAAATCCAACTCCGGTCTCCCTGACCTCCTATTTTTAGGAAACTGGCAAGAACTTAATTATTATTGAAAATTCTCCCTTTCAGTCAAATGTTGCTGAATTTGGCCAGCAGTTGCAAGAGATATTGGGGAAGAGGAGGACACAGATGTGTAATTGCATGTGAAACCCGGCTAAAAACCACTGTAAAATAGTCCAGGTTTGTTGTTGCTCTTATTCTCTCTGCTTCAATGGAGTCGAACTAACAATTGAGGTATGGAAGGAAGCTGCAGAAGTCTTCCCTGACTCCATATACCCCTGGATAGTTATCCAGCTCCTTCAAAACCTTGACGAAAAGGCATCTTTACATCCCTGAGCCTAGAGACTGTAATGTTACAGCCTGCTGCTTTATTTTAATTCACAGCTGAAAGTTTGTGATAAGAAAAAACAGGAAACAATTTTACAAATAAACAAAGACAGGTTCAGGGTGGATCCACATCCACCTAAAAACTGAGACTTTCCATTATGGAATGTACCTAGTAATAACCCATATCTGCTTTTAACAATAAAGGCATATTCATTCAATGTATTTTTACACTCTGAAGTTCAACAAAGACTCCAATCAGATTTTTTGCTACAGTTCAGAAAAGCCAGTGGCAAGAATAACAACCTCAGTTTTCATTCCATGGCTGCTGTTTGGAAATATCTTACTTTCTATTAATTAAAATAAAAGTAGGACAAATATACTTTCGTTGTGCACATAATGACAACAAATAAGACCGCTGTACTTAAGACCCTCTGTGGCCCACCATGAGCCATATCTTTAAGGTATTTACGTTTTTCAGTATCTATAAGAGTTACAAAAAGGCTGTTTGTTTGCTACTTGCCATCAGATCTCAGAGACAATTATTTTTTTAATTTGAAAATTTAAAAAAATAAAAATTAAAAGGCTCAATTTTTTTCTTTGTTGTAACACCTTTATCTAGCTGTCAGGACTGGAAGGGATTGAGATAGATTGCTTTAAAAGGTAGGCAGATATTGCAAATGTATGTTTTCAAGCAATTACTAAATATTCCATGCCATAACTAGCTCACTGCAGGCCAGGTTCCTGCTGGCCTCACTGGAAGTTCCCAGTACAGACCAGCTGCTGTGTGGGTTTGATTTGCTCTTTGCACACAGGACCCCCCAGCAGAGCTGGGAGCGGCAGCCTCAGAGCAAGCCAATTCAAAGCAATATTTAGAAACTTATTAGCACAGTAGACTTTAACAGCTCCTCTTCTAACAAGCCAGAGACTGATTTGGGGGTTGAGGTAATCTGCCACTCTCTAAACACACACTTTCACGAGTCCTGTGATCCACACAGCAAACACATGAAAACACGCCAGCTTCAGGGATGATTCCCTTCCTCTCTGCAATGAAAGACGTCGCAAAGGCTCTGAAATGCTCTGAGCATTGCCCCAAATGAAATGTTTTTGGAAATAACAGCATTTCTGAGAGATACTCGCGTCACGCCACCCACGGGCTCTAGCTGCAGCACCGGCAGCTGCGCCTGCTTTACTCACCCACGGGCAGCCTGTTCCCAAGATATGCCACCAGGTGTTTACAGGAGATGAACAGGAAGCAACTGGTCTTTGCACGGCCTCACAGTTATGCTTTCCGACAAAATACCATTTCTTGAATATATTATCACAATTCTGTTTTCCAGTTGTCTAATTTTAAAGAGTTATACCATCACACTTTCAGGCAAGAGCTGAAGGACGAGGGGAGAAGTTCTATTAATTAAAAAGAAGAACAGCAGCAGCTCTCTCCTGGTGAGGACATTGATCCAGGAAGAGGCTGCTGTGCACACAGTGAACTCTGGCTTGTGCTCCAGTCAATAAAGATTACAGGCATTGTATCACACAGCCATCTTTTCCTGACAGAGCTGGGAGAGTAGCTGTGTTGCTAGCACTTACGTTTTTATCAGGAACTGTAAGACTTTTGACCTTTTTTATGAAGACCCCGCTACTGGAGTCAAGCGATCGCGTAAGAATATCAGATCTCTTTACAGGTCATGCTATTCTACCCACCATAGAAAAAGTAAGTTTGTTTTCTTTTTCAGCTGTTGAAAAATGCTTTAAAATGAATCAAAGACCTCTGAAAGCTGAAAATCTGAAAGGCAAATATAAAAAGTTCACCTGCCTCTTTTCTTCAATCTCATGAACTTCAAGTCTACCTCCTTTTCAGGAGAATCTAGTTTGGGGGATTTGGAACTGCAAGGCTAGCAACAGTAGCAGCGAAATGAGTGGGTGGTCCAAACAAAGAGGTGGACCTCCACCTCAAGTACAGCTCTCTTCTCCGATTACGAACACAAATCAACACAACTTCAGGGAGCCAGGGAGAAATCCACTAGTCTGTGTTGCAAAATGCCTGGTGTTATCTGGCTACTTAGGCTTTTGGAAATGGGATCTTCAGACAGACATCCAAAGTGGAAAACAAAACAGACTCTGCCACCGATGAAACTCCCATTAGGAGAGTGGACATGGAAATCCAATTAGCTCTTCACCTCTCAGATGAACCCTTCAGGTCACAGTTGAAACACAGTAACATGTGAGGGTGGAGTAGCCACAGAGCCAGCCCTAGGGCTGCATCTGCACTATGCATAAAACAGCTTCAGTTCCTGGTTCTGTACTTAGGACTTTCCATAAGGCAACGATTTCATTTTAAAATATGACTTTTACGTAACTAGTACATTTTGTGCAAAACCAGTTAACTCTACACCCTGAAAATATCATGCGCTTCCCAGCATATAAATCCCAGACCTTGACATCTAAAGAATACTTGGCAGATCCAACAAGAAACACAGCCAAGCTAGATGTCAAAGGTATTTGTTAGGTTTCCAGCCAGCCAAGAATATTAACACCTTGCCCATACTTAAAAGGAATAAGTTTTTTGTGGCGCTGGAGACAGTGCACGAAGAAATGACAGTTTTTATGTGTTCTGCAAAAAGTTTGTGTGCTTGGTTGGCTTTGAATGCCTGTGTCACGGAGAGAACCCTCCAAGATTTGCAAATATGAATTCAGAGTGCTGGCTGGACTTGGTAACCTCATCCAGTTTCTTAGGATGGAATCTTTTTTCATGTGTGCACATAGGTGGAATTATCTGGAATCCAAAATAGCTGAAAGGAAGGGAGAGAGATTCTCTCAGGTGACAGCCTGTCATTTCTCAGCTGCTTTTCTCTTCAGAAAACTGCCATTGATGAAAAACAAAAGAGAATCTGACTTTCCAGTGCCTTGAACTCAGAGACAAATAGGAGTGGAAGGGATCCCAGAGGACTGCTTAGCCTATCTCCCAGCCCTAGGGCACACCCAGACCTGTGTTTGAGATTCTTATTTTGACAGGTCTTCAGTCACAGCCTCCACAATGCTCTTTTCCTTCTCTATGCACCTCTTCAGCTATTCTAATTCTAAAAGTTTGGCCTAATATCCAGCCCAAATGGTGGCACGCCCTAAAGCAGGAGGGTGGGATTTTCATACTGTATTGACATCCCTCAGATTTTTGTTGGTGTGACTTCGTTACAGACAACAGAGCAGTTTTACACCAGCTAAGGGTCTCACCAATACCTAATGATGTCCGTGAACAAGCCTTGGGCAAGCAGGCCTACGCAGAATATCCGCCCAGCTTTTGCAGAAATCAGGACATCTTTTCATAGACGTTCAGTAGACATCTCTCAAAATCCAAACTAGATTTGACTGGATTTTACACAAAAATGCTCCTGTTTACCGTGGCTGCAGCGAGGGAGAGGCATATATTGGCTGCAAGAGCTGGGAGGAGCAGAATCCTCCATGCCAGAAGATAGCAGAGGCCACGGGATCTGGCCCCAGCCCACTGGCCCGCTTCCCACTCCCTCAGGGTCTCCACCCAAGACACAGCCCGAGCTGTGGACTTCCCAACTCTTTCCAAAACGCCAGCAGGCTCTGATTTTTGTACTAAAGCCCCAGACAAGACTGTAGACTGCAAGGCATGCACCTTCTCCCATCCGCACTGCTTCTTCCCTGTTCCTCCAGCCACCCCGGGAGGGAGGAGGCAGGGAGCTGACCTGCAGGCACCAGACCACCTGCCTGCACCCTGGGCCTCTGGCTCCTGGCTGCCCCAGGGCAGGAACTGCCTGTTCCCACCAGCGACTGGGGATGGGGAGGTGTTGTCCCCTCCTAGGAGCAGCCTGCTCCCAAGCAGGATGGGTGGGAGGGAGGGGGAAGAGAATTAGATGCACCTCAAGAGGTGCTGATCCCTCAGCAGTCGGTGCTGTGAATGGTACAGGCTCAGCTGGCAATCGCAGACCCTGCCTGCAAGCTCTGCGGCTGCCCCCCAGCCGGTGCACCAGCCCCACATTTGCCTGCACAAAGAGATCCCTGTAGAAGTACTGTACGGTGTGGTGAAAGACTTGCAGATGCCTGCTGGGATACCACTGCTCAGAGCCCACAGGCCAGGCACTCCTTTCTGCAGCAGATTTTCCAGTGGTTTCCCAAATTATTTTTAGATTATTTCATTGATTTAGGCATATTTCAAAGCTCCAATATAATGCTCGCGTTTGGAAGAAAAATGAGATTTCCTTCTCTTCCACCAGCCTTTCCTATTCTGCTCCTGTTTCTCCGTCACATCATTTCTGCCTGCGTTTGGGGCTGCAGGAGAACTTCCCTGTCACGAGGGACAAGCACATGGCTGAAGGTCAGGATCAGCTTCGTCTTAGCAGCCGATCCACACAGGGAAGGCTGGGAATGGGACCGAGCAGGCACAGAGCCAAAAGCATCTTCCAGCATAATCTGAGTCCCTGTTGACCTTGGAACTCCGGGAGAGATTTGGGCCCTACCCAAATGACCCCTCCTCTGGCTTTTCCTGCGACACTGACACCGCCAAGGCCACGCCTGTGCAGCAGATAGGGGCCAATACAACCGACTCAGCTGCCACCAACTCAGTAAAACCTTTCTTGCTCCTTTCTGCAGCTCTACGTGCACATGCAAACACAACTCTAAAAGGAACAGCATTAAAGTTGTGGTCAAGCACACCACATGTAGAAATGCCAGAATTTAAGGATCAGAGACTTCACATCTAGGAATAATTGCATGAATGTCCCTCTTACATAGGCCACAATGTCCCCCATAATCATTTCCTGCCCCAGCAATAAATTCTGGGTAAACTGGATTACATCTTGGTTAGGTTTGTCTTCCTAGGAGACTTAGAGGGTCCAAGGGGAAGAGAATTCATTAGTCATTCATTATGTACCCTATTACATTGCTGCAGTAATTACTTACCCTCCTTGTTGAAAACAAAAAAACCCCAACCCTCAGAACAAACAAAAAATACCAAACCACTCCTCTGACTTTAATTTAACTTTTCAGCATCCTCTCCCACCTCCGCAGATGAAAAGCTGCTTGCGCAACTTTAGTTCAGTCTTCTTTGTATTATGAACTATTACACACTATTTTTTTCCATTGGGCCCCAGCCTTCCTTCTGTCTCCAGGAAAAGCGGTCCCCAATAGCAACGAGTAGATACTCTGTTTTCTCCTCATTTTTCTTTGTGTTACTTGATGCCTGCCTTTCTGCTCTTAACACTGCATTTTTCATTTCTTTGCTTTTTTTTTTATTATTTTCCTGATGCTTACAACTCAGATACCCCGCTGCTTCCTGGCCCTCACAGTCACTCCCCAATTTTTGGCTTCCAATCCCTACCTGTTTACCTAGTCAGACTCAGGCTCCGTGAAACATCTCAGTTTCATTCATGCTGATCTACTAAATTCCACCCTGCCACCCCTCACCCTTGCCCCGATATATCCCTAAAAGGTCTGTTTCTCCCTCCTCTAACAGAGTCAGCCTGCCTTGCCTTTCTAACTGCCTTGCCTGGCTACTTGCTGCCCTTCATGAGCATCAGATACCCGAGAGCAGCCTGTGCAGCAGCAGCGGGTTAGAAAATGTCAGTGCAGCCTCAGTTTGGCTCCCAGGCTGCCTGTCATCACTGGATCAGGCCATTCCCCGCTCAGTGCTCAAGCCGTCTTGCAGTTTTCCCTCAGTGAGTCATCCAAGCTTGTTTCATCACACACTGTCCAAACCTTGAACTGTATCCAGGACAACACATATCCAAGTACCTCCTCAGCACCAGTTAATCAGTGGCAGTTGTGAGTACTCACAGGCACAATGCTCAGTGGTTTCCCAGGAAAAGCTTTCCGTAGCAGCAACTGCAGCACTGGAAGACTGCTATGCATTGACTTCTGGCCCAGCGTCGAGCAGAAGAGGGAGTTACCCACCACTGTGGGCTTCACAGGTACTTCCTGACGACACAGCAGCACCGAGATTCAGGAACACACAGTTCTGTGGGGACAGCATTTTAATGTTTTTTTAAGATGCTCCTTCCCTTGGTTCTCCTCAACCTAATTCCGCTCCTGCTTTTCTCTGTCCCAGTCCCAGATTCCTCCCTCTGCTCACCTTTGGCTCCAGATTTTACCCTTCCTGGAAAACCAGTGCTGGTCCTAAATCCCAGTTCTGCACCCATCTGTGCCACATCTTAGTCCCTTACCTGATTAGGTCTCCTTCCCTCCTTATTTCCATCTCCCAACTAAGATCACTCTGCTTTCTCTTTTTACTTCCAGCAGCCGCTGTAGCAGCTGGGGAATCGGTGAGAGGACAGGAAACGGTGTTTCCCTGCACGTTATAACTCACCACTTTTGCCCATCAGTAGGGGGAAGAACTGCCACGATGGTCTGCTCAGGGGTGGGCCTCTGCCAGAACATGTTCAGTGCCAAGAGACTCTTTCTTGACTTTAGCTGACAAACCCTAACAAGTCTGTCCTTGGAAGACAGCATTACAGGTTTTCTGGGGTTTTATGACTAAATTCAGACTATTTTCACAGAAGTGGCAAACCACACATCTGTGGTAACTGCCCTTCTAAACAGCAAGTCAATAAAGTTTAACAAATCTATTAAAAAATCATATAACATGGGACACACTTTGTTGTGAGAAAGAGCTGAAGTGCTTTAGTTGAAAGCTAATAAAACCACAGCAAAACCAAGTTCAACGTGAGCCTGACACACAGGGCAAGATACTTGAGCATGAAGTTCAAGTTTGACATTTACAAGCTACTGAAAAAGGGGAATTGGAAGTCTCGGACCATGAATCTGTGTCATTATTGGCACAGCCAACTGAACTTTCTATAATATGTTTTCTTAGCAACTGAAGCTTTTTGGGAAATATCAATGTCTTAAGATAGCCTTTGCATGTGGCTTTTCTTCTGGGTTTTTTGAGATGTTTCACCAGTTATTTTTTGGTGAAAAAACAAAACCTGTTCCCACCTTTCTGATCTCTGCTGTGCTGCAGCCATTCACACTCAGCCATCACCTCAAAAAAATTACAGGCAATTAATTCCACCAGATGCTCTCCTCTCTTGCAGCTCTGTTTAGGAAATGCTCAGCCATGTCAAGCTCTTTCTGCTATCTTTCCACTGTTCAAAGCCAGGCCCTGTGGCTCTCACATCAAACTGCTCTTTTGCCCACCTCCAGTGATGCTAGAAAGGATTTTCCTTAACCAAAACCAAATGTCCTGCCTTCCCTCCCCTGAAAAGAACCAATGTAAATTGATTGCTAAGCCTGAAAGTCTGTCACTGACATTTCCTAGGACGAGAACATTTATCTTCTCCTGAGATACACAGCTCAGCTGTGCAAACAATGAACACTTCTGAGCAAGCTAATAAACCTGCAATTAATATCCAAGAATTGTCTAATGGAGAAGACTGAGTTATTCTTACAGTCATAAGAGAAAGAAATAAGCTTAAATGATATTTAACCCATGAGCAGCCAGCTGAGCAAAAACCTATGGCTATTCTAACAAACAGCAAAGTTGGTGGAAAAATGGCCTAGCAATTTAAAGCAGGCCTTTGTTTCAAAATTTGAAGGTGGAACAACGTGTAGGCTTAAGCAACGTGAATGTGCTCTGTGGATCTATCTGTGACTCTTTCTAGCCCCGTATGTTGCTGTCCTGGAATCTAAGGCTCTGAGATCCTACACCCTCCACTTAAGTTCAGGCATAACACATCACACAGTCAAGGCCATGCACCAAACGCTGAGGAAATGGTTAACAGATCTCCACACCCTGTTCTCTCCATCTCTTTCCTGACTGCTTGGAGCCTCCCAAATCCCTCTTAGTCCCTCCAAAGTAATTGCAATAAGATGTCCTGTCATCACATCGAAATACTGCATTTGCATGTTATGCTTCCGCAGCGCTTCTGCACTGCTCCAGAGGGAGTACCACAGCAGCGCACAGTTGCTTGCAGGCTCTGCAGCATTTTTCAGCGATGAAGTGACCCCTTACTCATCAGAACTAGTAACACCGGTCTATAGGCTTTGAAGTTCACAGATGTTGGTATGAAACGCAGCTCCTTTGAGACTGGTAAAGGCCTAGCCAAATGTTGAAAATTAATTAGCCTAAAATTAGCAGTAAGCCCTAGTAATCAACTTATCATCCCAAGTTCCTAAAGTTTTGCCAATATTAACATTCCCACTCCTTGCATGGGAATCTCTACTCATTACTAATGAAGACTGATATTGAGCACAGACCTGTCATTTAAGCACTCAGACAACTCATACTACAATCAAGACAGATGTTCCTTTTGTGTGGCACCAGAGGCTGCACCACTGAGACCACTGCACACACGCATTTTACTATATTCACTTTAAGTATGTGGAGAATGGAGAACAGGGCAAAGCAGCAAGGCTGTCAGTGCTTAACGCCTCTGAGGCTTCACAGTTCTGAAGATAAGGTTTTCAAGGGTCCCACGTAATTCAAAGTGCGGGGTGATTCTTAATTGCCACAGAAAGAGCTGAGCACACTTTGTTCCTAGTGCCCAGATATTATCAACACTGCCATAAAAGAGCTGTGAACTGGAAGAGCAATGCCGATGTTGAAATGTAAATGAGTATACAATCATCTCCCTTGGCTGCAGGATCTATTACTTACCCCTACTGACTTTTGAACTAGTGGGGGGCTTAACAAAGCAGGGTATAAGCACTCAATTATTATGGATGCGTTTTCCTTGCAGAGGTATCTGGATGGCCTGGCAACTTGTGTTGTAGGAAGGACACGGGGACAATTTACGAGTACAAAGTCAAGTATGTGTTGTTCCTCTAAACTCTGCTTATTGGCCTCAGATCCTTATGTCCTTGACACTCAAGACCGGTGCCTTACAGATGCTGAATTGCCTTGAACTTAGCTGACGTTGTGGGAAATCTCAAGAATTGGAACAAAAGGCTTCTTGCAATGAAAAACACTCCTTGGGCAAGTAGAGATGCTCTCACCTGTGCCCTGGAAAATAATTCATGCTAAACTGGACCAACCTCTGCACAAGTCTGAACAGCTTCAGCTCCCACTGAAGTCCATGTGAGTCACTCCTACTTCTTTCAGGTTTGAGTTTGTCTCAGTGTCTTTGCTATAATGCTCCCAGGCACGTGCTGTCCTTTTCTGCACATTTCACTCTCCCGGCTTGCCTTGAGTAGTTTCAATTCTGCTGAAAGTTTCTGATTCACCACTGCCTGTAGTGGCTCATGTTCCCACAACTTTCACTTCCCTGTCCTGCCTCCCTGCTGCACTGTACCACAAGCATCTTGTGGTCCTCCTGTCTGGCTAAGATGGTGACATACCTCTTGTGGACACAACCTCACTCATCCAGCATCACTTAATGCTAATGGAAAGACCCTCAATGAATTTGAAAGTCATTTTCTTTAAGGCCTAAGCAAGCCACCGCTCCATTTCACAGATGTAAGTCTGTATCACAGTTTTTACCCTTTGTTGAATTCAAACCAGAAGTGTACTCTGACCAATGGTTCATTCCCAGCCATATTCATCTTTGCTTTGATTGATAAAGCTTCACATCATTCTAATCCATATGAAGCTGCTCAAGAGATGGATCCATTCCATGTAGGCTTTTCTTTTAATTTATCCAGGTGCCCTTTGATCTTGTGAATCTCTGTATTTAATTACGTGAGTTGAACGAGCTCGGTATCATATATCTGGCTGCACTTTGCTCAGGTTTTTCTTTTCTTTTTGGTTTGAGGAAGGAGAGTGCAATTCTTGGAAGCACAGCTCTTTAATTTTAATATGCTACCAGTGCAAGAGCAAGCTCACCTTCAATTGCTTCTCATTGTTGATGCATGAATAAACAACTGGCAGGGGAAGGAGAACACCACAAAAAGCTGCTTCTAGACGAATAGATTTGCCAGCCATAAAGGGCTCCAGTGATTTCCTGGGGCACAAAGGCCTTGGTGATATTGCTCTGCCACTCACAATCAGCATAAATGTAGTACTTGACACTTCTCCTTGACCACTGAAAAATGATACAAAACATAAGAACAAGACAGAATTATTAGAAACAAAGAAGAGTCTACACTGCACCCCAAACTAGCAGTCCAGAGCATGGAGGGAGAATTGTAGTTTTGCAGGGGGAAAAACAAGTAAAGAAGTGTGATACAACAGAGAACGAAGCTGGGAAAAATTCCTCTTATTGCATCTTTGGCTGGCTGGCTTGACTGAGTTTGACCTCTTATATTTGTACCCTAGAACATTCTGGCATGCACTGACAGTAATGTGGTCACAGCAGACTTAAATTATCGTGCAGGCAGGTAAGGAGTCAGATCATTTGTCTTCAGTGAAATGTAATTACTCCTTGGGACCCCTAGGCCAGCTTTGTGCAAGCTCCGTACCACCAGAACATTAAGATCAGCTGACTTGAGGACTTGGCCAAATAGGTTGGATTCCTATCTATAGAATCACCTCATTTCAATACAGCAGCTGTACTGCAGAGTTCACCTTTGGGTAGAATCTTTAGAATCCAATCCTCAGTAGGTAGTGCCAGGCACCCACAGCTGGCCTAGAACAAGCTATCCAGATAGTAGATACTGTTGTAAATGCAACAGTACAGCTCTCCAGCTCAACTTGAGTACCCTGCTCCTTTGCTTATTAGCTGAGCTAGTACCACTTTCAGATTATTTATTTTTAATCCCTGCCTGCAGGGAACTGAGCCTTTAAGAGGCTCTGGAATGGGCCAGCTGGAACAGAGTGTTGCATTATGTATGTAGCAGCTCATACTTGACAATATCTATCAGCTGGGATCCAGGCATCAGGAAGACCACCTTTACCTGCACCTGAGTCTTTGAGCCACCAATGAACACTGCACTTCTTGTGTCATCCTAACTCACAGCAGCGATTTACATGGTTCCCTAATACATAAAACCAAAATCTGTATCTAAAATTAAATTTCTACATTAGCTATGCATGGTATAGCTCATTAAAAATGGATAGTCCTTTCAAGCTCTGACACATAAGTAGGGAAATATATTGCTCAATATGCACAAAGTACTGAAATAAAATATCCATTACCTACATGCCCTTGTTTCAGCAGAGTACTATGGAACGTGGTGGTGATTAAAAAAGCAAGGTTTCGCTGTCCTGCCACAGACCGTCCCTGTTGTTGGGTTATGCTTATAAAGCTATTAGGAAGGCGGAGGAAGCGAGGTCAGTGAAGTGGCTGACCATCCTGTGGCATACAGACTCTCAGGCCACGGGAATGGACTTTGTGCAGTGGAACAATCTAACTTTGACTGTTTCTCCTTTGAAGGTCATTCTGAGCAGCAGTGCAGGAGCACTGGAAAGCAGCCAGCTCCAGAGTTCCCACAGCAAGCATGAACCAGTCATAGGTACTAAAGAGAGTTTTACTGTGGACTCCCTGGAATAATGAACTTACAGACTAGTTTCTCCACAGGCAACAAGCAGTACTGCAAGGACACAACCCTAAGGGCAGAGGGCTTCTCGTACCGAGAATTCAGTCCATATCCAAACATTCATTGAAAGGTCAGCTTTATTAATGAGGCCCCACTAGCCAAATCTGACCCTTTCATGTTTCCTTTTTGACGAAGCAAGGGGGCTGCTGTTCTCTTTCTGAATGCATTGTCTCACACAGAAAACAATGCATTGGTTTGTTGGTACATGCTTCTTCTAGCCCTCATCTTTGCTACAGGTTATGCGTATGAGGAAAGATCATACCCAAACGTTTCAGCAAACTACCCCCATCACTGTGAAGGTTTGTAAAAATAGTAATAAAACAAGGCACAGATGATGTGAATTGCAAGTCCCAATGATAGAGACTGCAAAACATAATACTCATTTATCTGTTGTGGATCCACACTTTTTTTTAGATCAGACAGACTGCATACAAACATGTTTCTTAATATCTGTGAATAGTGCATGAACCAGCATTATTGGAAGAAAAATAAAAGACGATGACTTAAGTGCTGTAATAGGATTAAACTGTTTTTCAAGCTCAGTTAGCTGACTCACTATTTTAACTTGCTACCAAGAAAGCATCAAAGCAATTCACGGGATATATGGCAAATACCTACTCTACCCAAAGGTTGAATTCTGCAGCACGTAAAGCTGCAGGCATGTGTACATGAGGTGTGCATAAAATGAGCAAATTTGCCTGCTCCAAAAATATTTGTTTTGTACCAATGATTCAGTCACAGAAAAGACATGATTTACCAAATACGGTTCTTACAGTAATCCTGCAGCCCGAGTCTCCTCTTCAGGGTAACTCGCTAGACAATAGGTCTGCGTGAAAAAACATAGGAATCATTATTAGACCTTTATTAAATCCTCTGTATACATGCCCAACTGTCCGTTCTCACTGAATTCTTCACAAAAATCTATTAAGCTGCAGTTGCTATACTCTAGCCTCATCCACGTCATCCTTGGTGCTGCAGACTCATTGACCAATTAGTGACATAAGCTCCTGTAACCTAGGAGATCAGGAGGCAGTATTTTAGACGAGTGTTAGAATATTCGGAGACATTTCCCGAGATTTGGATTTTGGCTCTGTTTAACATTTTACCACATCAGCAGATTCGTAGTACAGCTAATTAAAGCTAGGCAGCTAGGCATGGCTGGCACAATCGATCTAGTAACATTGCCACCATCATCATAGTGTCTTGGTACCTTAAATTCATGATAAGATTTCAAGATCCCTGCAAAGTAGGAAAGCATCATCCTTATAGACTAAGTGCTGATGCTCATAAAAATTGACTGGCTCAATCACTATGTGGTCGTAGGAGCTCAGAGCCAGGAATCAAACACAGATCTTCTGAGTTCTAGCTGAATGATTAAAGCCAGTTGCCCATCATTCTGCTCTTGCAAATTCCTTCTGCTATTTCTGTGAGGGAGAACAAAAGCTTCCAAAACCATTTGTTTCCAATGGTCTGAGAAATCATTCAGCCTAGAGATACAGGTTATGATGATATTGTCAGGGTATCTTGCCTTTGCAATGTTAATATGTAAGGTTAATATAAATCATGTAAAGACACAGTGTATCGACCCACTTCAGTGACAGGAATAGCAATTGCTAAATGAAAGTGGTTTATAGCTCTGTAATGCATCACAAATATGCAAAAAGCATTATAAAATCACTCACTATTAATTATTTAAACAAAATTATTTTTCTGTAATTTTATACGTCTGGAACTATTTTGATGCTTAGGCTAAAATATGAACAAGTCTTCAAGTTCACAATAAAGCAGTCCAGAAATATTTTGGTTTGGTTTTTTTTGTTTGTTTTAATTGAACAAAGCTTATACCCCCACTACATTACTGTAAACCACCCTTGTCAGCATGCACTGTACCAACATGTAGCAATGTCACAGGAAGGGGGCCTTAATTTTTGTTGATTAGATTTCATTCCATGTGGTAGAAATCATCACAGTAGTGCAAGAAACCCAGACAATGAACAAATGAACATCTGAAGGTAATTTAGCTGTCTATGTGATAAGACTCCTGAACACGATGCAAAACAATGTCAAGCAAAGCCACTCCACTAGCAGCAGTTCTGTTACATCAGCCAAATGCTTAGACTGGGCTAAGCCATACCTCTCAAGCCAAACGTCTCCAGTTCAAATCAATATTCATTGCTTATCATGGAGAGCAGCTTTGATTCTGAAAGACAGTTCCTGGGCGTTTGTGTGCATTACGATCACTTTGCAGAGGGCTGAAGGGAGCTCGCTGGAGTTCTGGCAGATTCAAAAATGAAAGGAAGGTAATGAGGCACTTTTCTTATCAAGCAGATATTCGGATACTCAGCAGTGGGATGAATGCTGTTTGAACTGCTTACATTCTGCCTTGTCGTCTTATTAATGTTTTAATTGACATTTGCAGTGAACAAATGTTTTACTGTTTTCTCTGTATTATTCTCTGCGTAAGAATAAGCACAGAGCAGCAGAGACCAGTGTCTATGTTGCACGCACTACCTTCAGAGACATTCCACTGTCTAGAGCTGTTTCCAGGCAGTCTAGCCAAGGGAAGAGGGAACAGTGAAAGATTAAAGAGAACATGAATGAGAAGATCAGCGCCAAGCCTGTGTGCAATACTCACCTTCCCCGAGCACCAAGAAGCTGCTTAACTGCTTCTTGGCATCTCTAAACTGCATGTTCATTAAGTCATTAAAAATTAAACAAATAAAGATTAGTATTTTTTAATGATCCCGTTGCTCTCATGTCTCCTCTCAAGTACTGGCAAATAGGTTTCACATTGAAAAGCATCCTTCTTGCAGGACAAGTGGAGGGGGATTGGAGGCAGAAGGAAGACCACCAGCACAATTGCATTGAGCTGTGCTAGGAATGGCTTCTAGACCACCCGCAGCGCTCCCAGCAAATGTCTCTCTTTAGGTACTGTTAAATACAAATAAAATCTTGGTCAGGACTGTGATGAGGACACCAACACTTGGTCAACAGGATGATTTCCTAGAGTAAACTTTACACATTTTGGCCCTATTATGTTCATTAGCCGTTACATTTGGTGTTTGCTTCACATCAGATATTCCCCACTTTCACCCCTGGTTAGAACCGCAGTGTTTCACAGACACTCTGTGGTTGCACAAACCACTTCCCCTCCCATGTGCAGCGACAGCAGTTGTATTCATAGAAGAGTTCTAGTAGGAACTTCCATGGGGCACAGCTTAATCCCCATTGATCTGTGCCAAAGAAATGCAACGACAGGGCTGTGTCCTTTTTCAAAGATTGCAGTTTTGTCCTGCTCCCATTACGTACTACAAATGGGAAATGCGTATTAAACTGAGGCTCCATTCCTTTTGTTAGACTGGAACCACTGACTTTGCAATTTCATTAACTTGCGACTAGATGAAAGCCACAGTCCTCTTGGACAATTAGAATATAAAGTGCCATTACAGGGCCGGATCCAAGTACTGTTAAAGGCTACGGCACTGTTTCCGTTGACTTCAACCACACCCTATAACTAAAGATCGACTGGAAAAGACTTAATAGTACCTTAAAAGTTGTTTTGATTCTAAAGTGTATTCTGTTCCTACTGGTAGCTGCCGCTTTATTAAACATGCTGACCATCCACTGCCACAATGCACAGAGATAATTCCACATGTCACAGAAATACGAGGGTATTACTGCTTAAGCTGGCATGTAAAATAACAGCACGACATAATGCTTGAATACTGCCATCTCAGGCTGCTTCACTGCTCTTCACAAGTAGCCAGGTGTAGAAGAGAGGTGAAGCTCTACCCTTAGACACAAGTAGCAGCCAGCCCGCCTTGTAAAGATAGCCTCAGTGCTGCAGTTTTGTGAATCAAAGTGTAGGGCAGGATATCGTTCCCAACCTATGACTGGCCGTAGAGTCTGGTAATAAGCTATAATGTCACATATTTCAGCTATTTCAGCATTCACATTATGGAAGGATGGAATCGATGAACTTGTCGCTGGACTAGAAGCAGACACATCCTCACGAAGCACTAGTCAGCTGAGTGCAACATAACATTTTAGGCTGATCAGTAACAGACTAATCTATTGCAATTACAACTGTTGATTAATAGTAAGAGGTTTCGGAAATTCATTAGCCCAATCACGTAGATTAAATGTCACAAGTTCTGTTAAATCAGTGCTATAGAGACAATAATATGGTTAATTATTCACTGTCTTCATTCCACAATGCAAATGCAGAAGTCTTGAATAACCCCACCTTCATCTTATCTAGAATGGGGTTTCCTGCACAACTGTGGCATCTTCTGCCATGTTTATTTTCAAGATTGTCTGACTTAACAGAGCTCTGTCCGTCCAGGTGTGCAAACAGATTGGCAACTCACATCACAAAGTGACAGACCAATGACCCAGACACACTGAGTATCATAGCTTCTAAAGGAATTCCTCATGACCGAGCTCCTAACAACATGCATGCATATCTAACTACCTAATTCCTACTCACCATCCTGAACTGTATCTCTAGGGATAGAAAAAAAAAATCCATCTTCCTGAAGCTCCTTTTATATCTGTATATTCAAAAGTACTGTGGAGAAAAGCATTGACACCTCATTGACAAGAGCTTCTGACTCCCTGGGAAGGAAGAGTGTGTTCAGAGCAAACACAGCCAGGAACTGCAAGAAGCCTCAGCCATAAGCTTTGCCATTTTTTGCTGCACTATATCAATCGTAGGTTGAGTTCACTGCAAGACTCTGCTGCTTCCCATCACCAGGACAAAGGGCTTCCTAGTGCTGGTAGTCTAGTGTAAGAAAGCTTCTATAGCAGGATTACAGAGGCTGCTAGTGCATCCATTACAGCAAAAATTTCTCTCAGAGGCTGAAAGACAAGGCACTACAGATTCTGTACAGTTACTCTGCTAACAGGTTCCATGTCACCAGCAAAAGACAGCACAGTCTGTCTAGTTTGTAAAGGTTGAGCAGTTCAGATCACAGCTGGACCAACTGGATTTTAGGCTTCTCTCTAAATTTCACTGCGGAAGATGGTCAGGAAGAGAGGAGGGTGGAAGCAACAAGTGCAGCCACCAATTCTCCTTTATGCCATCATTTTTTTAACATTTCTCAACAGTTATGCCTGATTTAGACAGCTGCAATTCTCCAGACCTAAGCAGACACACAAACATTCAGACACAGAGGTAACATTAAAGACCTGGCAAACAAAAGACTAGACAGTGCAGCGGGATGAAACCTGAATGCCAGGCCAACACTTGCTCACTTCTTCCTTCATTTTGCCTCATGAAAGCAGCATAAGACAAGCCCAGACTTCACCACCACCCCAGGGAGAACAGCAGCGGGGACACTGTCTAACCTCTCCCATGCATGAATTCTCTCACCCCGCGGTCAGAGCCTTCTGTTTTGATAGAGGGGGATAACCTGCATCTCCTCACCATGGGTGATTGCAGGTTGGGTTGGTGACTTGTGAGAACATAACTGCTTTTATCTGCTCATCGTAGCCTTGAAGGATTTTTTTTAGCTCACCGATCAATGACCCAGACACACTGCTAGCACAGCTTCTAAAGAAATTCCTCATGACCGAGCTTCTAACAATACATCCAAATGTCACAAAAAGTCAGTAAACACTCTGAAGACTCAAGTGCACATTCTGGACAGCAATACTGGGAACTTCTGGTTTTAGTATCCACTATAAAGTCCTAAAATGTCAGGACATTTCAAAGATTTTACCATATCTTTTTAGTCTCCAGCTCACAAAAAACTCTGATTTAAAAAAAAAAAAAAGAGAAAGAGAGAGATAAAACAAGACCCATCTCTTCCACATTGCATTTATTTCCTAATAATAGCCCACACTCATGCCAAAATCTGTGAGAGAAGGCTTAGGAGCCTTCTGCTAGAGCTCTTTTACAAAATTCCTCCCTTGCAGCTTTCTTCTGAACTGAAATTTGCCATCTAGGAACAACCCATGAAGACTGCTTCTGAGGCTTGAGGGGATCCCCAGCTCCCTGGGGATGAGCAAGGAGTAAATACCTTGGTTTATGGCCAACTTTTACGTAGCCTTCTGTCAAACCCAGCAGCACGAACGCCTTAGAGCGGTAAACTCCTCTGTTCTACCATACAGCGCGTGGCACGGTGGTGCCCCACATGATGACTAGAGGTCCTGGGCACCACAGAATACAGGGGGTTTAGCCTAAGTTGGGTGTATCTGAAGAGACAAATGTTACAAGAAAGGATGAGGAAGATTTATCTCAGATTTTTTTCCTTCTATGACAGGAAGATTTTGTGTGTTATATTGTTTGATGATGTCACGGATAGAAGAGAAAGCTATCTTCAGAATATAGAAATCTATTTTATAAACAAGTTTGGATTAAATGGAACTGTGATTTCTCCATATGTACAATGACTAATGAAATGCTTTCACTAATGCTCCATGAAAACAGAAAGTGCCATCAATGAAACAACAAATCTGTTAAAGTAACAAGCTTAGAAAGCAGAGAAGATAAATATACTCAGATAATAGATCTTGCAGAGTGCACAGCAGAGGGACACAATCAAGCAGACAGTACAGTTACTATGAATTCACCACAGAACCTCAGAACAAGTGAAATACCTTCAAAAAGTAGATCTGATATAGAAGAGAAGTCAGCAAAAAGATTAAAGTACAGGTATACTGGTGTGGTACAGGGCAGTATAAGCATTGGACTGTGTATTTACAGTCTAACGTATGAATTAAATTACTGTGTATGAAATAAACTACACAACATGTAATGCTATTAGGGAATATGAACGAGAGCATGGAAACATTTAACCCATGCAAGCCATGAATAGAAACCAGTCACACTAGTAAGGATGTAGGCAGTCTGACCATTTCTATTAGAACATGAGCAGTAATAACAGCCATTATCCCTTTTAAAATTATTCTCATCCTAATGAAAGACGCTTAACTCTGAGCTTGTCCATGGCACCTGCTGATTCTTTAGATCATTTTTAAATTCAAGAACATGAGTTCCCTCAGACGTCTTCTTTGATGACATGGGTTAATAGACCAACTTCTTTTTCAAGTGACACAGACTTTCCTTTGACTTTAATGAGCGTCATTATACTGCCTTGGTACAACTGAGTAATATACATGCGTAATGGTTGTCCTGTGGCGATAAATTTTCTGATTTAATTTGTCATGTACATGCCCTCTTATCCTGTAATAGACGTTCCTTCATTATTTAAAATAATAATACCTGTGCTTCTAATGGTATTTGCTCTACTTCAAGAATACAGAGTTCATTTATTCAGGAAGGTGAGCTGGCATGGACAGAGGCTCCAAGAAACTCCAGATGGGAGAGAAAAGCATTCATATAGTACTATTTTGGAAAACACAGTCGATGTGCACTACCTGCTACTTGCACAGGACTACAAATAAGAGAGTCCAGGGTCATGGTTCAGGTGCTTCCAAAATGATAAGATTAAAGCTGCTTAGTGAAGATGCTCTGAGCATTTGCGAGACTGAAAAGGCTTTAGATGCAATGGCAACATTCTCTCTATGCTGTTAACTTGTTCTTCCATTGAGTTTAATTTTCGCACTTTGCTCTTTTAAGGCATCTTGTCTAAAATTGTACTTTGCAAAACTTAAGAGTGAATTAACACAGTTTTGGGATCTATGTGCATGTTATATAAATATCTGATTAAATATAACGCTGAGCTGCTGCTAGTTCATGTGAAAAAATCCATCCAGAGAAAGCATGCAAGACTTCCAGGGACACAGAGCTGTTTTCCCCTTCTTTAGCTATGAAGTTGTTTAACTAAGCGGCTGGAATATATTGACTGCATTCTCTATGACTGCAGGAAGAACTGAACTTATAGAGATTATCTGATAGCTTTACTGAAGTTTTCATATTTTACTGTGCTGACCTCCGAGGTCTGACATTGTAGGTTTATTTAGAATGTACTAGATGTCCCCAAAACCTCTAATTCATTCCAGGATTGGCTCCTTATGCCTAATATCTGGTGTTTGCACAGAGTGCTTTAGTTCTTATTGCTTTTACACTCTCTTCTATTCTCACTCCCCACACTTTGTCAAGCTACTTTAAAAACTTACAACTCATAATGAGAAATTAAAAGTTGTAATGCACAGCATCAGGAAAAACCCCACTACATTACAATAGATACAGATCTGATAATTTTGGCAAGACCTATATCTACAAATGCCAATTTATTATTAATATGGCAATGATGGTAGAAACTGAAGAGATGCAGCTAGCAAACTAGTGCAGTGTTCATTGGTACCAGTGGAAACAGAGTTTGTACAACAGAAGGCTAAATTAGAGCAGTTTCATACATTTTTTTTGTTAAGCGAAGAAAAATGAAGAGTTATCACAGCATGTTGTACAGGGGTGCATTTTCATTTTGGTTATAACACAGCATCTAAAGCACTAAGTAAGCACTATCACAAATAATTTTCTCCAAGATGTTCAAGGAATATTTTCCCATTTTGCTACCAGTCTTTGAGAGAAAAAAAACAACTTACAAAACATGTAAGTCTAGCAGGATTATATATATTAAGGACAATTATGTGTTTCTTGAAGTAGGAAGTTGACAGTTGATTTTTCATTCCTCTCACCGCAGTGAAGCGCATACATGAACTCCTCCAGCACATAAGAGGGACCAGACTGAGTACTGCAGGTAATAACTTGCTCTTGTCTGTTTTATGAAAAGCTGCAAGTTAAATTTTTGAGTTAAAATGTTGACTTTCTCTGACAAGAATACAGGGGAAAATCCGTTGGGAATACCAGTGAAGAGTACAGTGAAAATACTGGAGAAATATTCTTAATAAAACTTGTCCTTCAGCCTCTTGAAGAATTGTTTTCTTTTGGTATGGAGGGAAAACCTAAAGTAGATTAGCTGTTTTCTTGTTCAGCGTGCTCTAATATAAAAAAAAAAATTATAGATTTAAATCTTATGCAAAAGCATTCTCTTCTCCCTCAAAAGGGCTCGCTCCAAGGGTTTGTCTTCATTAGCTGTAGAGAGCAGTGACATACTATTTTTGCATTCCTGTGGACTGCAGCAAATTGTCCCTCTTGGCTGTCATTGTTTCCTACGGAAGCAACAATGGCTTCCATTTATCACAAGCTGACACCACATGGCATGCAAAATTACATTTCACACTGCAGCATCCAAAGAGATGGTATAAATAAAAGCCATTTATGTAAAACACCTAGCAACCAGCAAAAAAATAAAAGGAAAAGTATAACTGCTTTGAAAAATGAAGAACCTTTTCATGAACCACAGTGACTTCTAGTTCTAACCAGCAGCTCTGAAAGCGTTAACTAACTTAAAAATCATCTTACAGTATGTATAGAAAGAATCAAGAGGCTGATGCTCCAGAGAAGGCAGTAAAATTTCACCATTAAAAAAAAGTTCTGATAAACATACAGTTTTCTAGAGACATCAAAGCACGGTGCAGCTGTTAGTACGTCAAAGAAGTATTGTGTTCCCTCCAACAATTCACTGGTGTCAGCTTGTGTTTGGTGTTATTGATATTAGAATAAGCAAATGCACCAGCCTAACAGTGACTCTAGGCTCTTTTTGTTTCAGTTGCTGATGGGGGTATCAGCATCTGCATGTTTTTATGTACAGTAGGTAACGCCCCCACTCAACTCTGGAAGGCCATTTCATTGTCGGATGTAAAGGGCTCCTTCCCAGCAGGACAGCCAACATCCACTTCGGTTGTCTGAGAAATGCCTGAACTTTTGCGTCCTCTCACAAGAATTCTGGGGTATGCCTTGGCTATTTCTCTGACGTCTGGTTTTGATAAGTGATTTTCAGAGCCTACCGTCTCCTAGGAATTCTGCAGGAAGAGACTCGGTGAGGTCATTCAGCTTTTCACTGAGTTTCCTTTCTCTGTTTTTGGCCATTCTAGTGAACATGACCCTCTAGCACTCAGGAATATTTCTGTTCCCTTAGGAACTATCGACCACTTGCTGGTTTTATCTCTGCACACACAAGAGCTCCATGTCGCTGGAAGGGGAAACAAGGTTGACATTAACCAGGGGAACATAAGCGGCTCGTAGATGCAGCTGTGAGCTGAGTTCATTTATTAGCTCAAGTGCTGGCAAAGCTTACGCTTGTTTCTCGGCCTCTCTACTGGCCATTGGCCTAGGTCCGAATAGCTGAAGGCAATGGAATAATAGCTGGTTTGTCAGCCCATTTTATTCATGAAATGGGGCACGGCAGGAATACTTGGAAAGAAGCAACAAGTAAAAGAAAATGCAGCTTATTTTCTCTGGTTCACAACCACTCCGCCTCAGAGAGTGTGTGACTTGCATACGGCTCTTCTGTACGAGACTATTCATATCAGATTTCATTTCTTGCTACATGGGTTGCTATGGATACAATTCTGAACTGCTGCTTTTGTAGGCCAGGAGATTTATGACTGCATCCCAAATGATTTTGCTCATCAGAGTCACACGAGATTTTTTTTTTTTAAATAAACAGAAAGGGAAGCAAACATAGCCTGCATTTCTCAAAATATTTTTCACAACCAAATCCTGTATTTTGGATCTCCTTGAAGTCTATCAGAGTCTGTGGATCGGTCCCCTATTTATACCAAGGTATTGATGTATAAGAAATGCATAACCATACATACAAACTCCTAAGAGCCAAGGACTGGCGAAAGTTATGCGATTGTATCAAAACAGACCCTTACGGATTAGCCCTCGCTTCTAATTTTACTCGTTCCAGCTTTTTCACATGCAAAGACAATCGGGTTCAGTGATATCACAGCATAAACAGACGCTTTAGAAATCCAAATCATGTGATTTATGATTAGGTTATTGTTTACCAAAACTACAGGAAGCCTGGGTGCTACAATACACACAGATACAAAATGGAACATGTACAAGTAATACAAAAAAGCATGTAATTAATATTATATGCTAGCAATTCTAAAGCATCTGACAACAAATCTTCATATTAAACAGACAGTTGGAAGTTCTGGGATAAACATACTCCTCCACCTTCCTGGATGCTATTAATCACACCGGATGCACATTGTCTTACCTGTCCTCGGATGGGTTCATCAGCAGAGTCTCTGGCGTTGTACCAATGGCTAAAGGAGGTCTGTTCCTGTAAAATCTCTGGAAGACCTTCAGATGCTCTAGGAGTTGCAAGTGGAACTGAAAAATATAATATTGTTAGGGAGCATTTGTACCACCGTAATGCAAGGAAGCCCACACCAACACGCTACATGCTGCACAAAAGATAAGTGGTAGATGCTTTTCTTGACCTGCTGAACTTAGCTTGCCAGACAAGTGAAACCACAACATTTACCACAAAGGGAAGCGGGCACAATGAGTCGGATACTCCGCGGTGCTTGCAGGTGTCACAGCAACGCACGGTCTTGTTGAAGGACAGCATTGCTGAGGTGGCTTCAGAGCAGTGGCTTTACCGGGGTCAAGATGAAGGCCAGACTGGCAGACTTTTGGAAAAGCATTTTTAAAGTGTAGGACAGAAAAGGCCTTTCAGATCCCTTGGCAGGTGCGTGAGTATTTCCTACTCGTTTTTCCGGGGACGTTTTACCTCTTCAAATTACCCGCCCCCTCTGCAGGACAGTTTAGATACTGCACCATCAATGATTCAGTACCAGTTGCCACTACACCTTTACCAGCAGCCTTCCAGACAATTTTCCATCCATTAACACAACAGTATTGCCCTCTAAATGAACACGAATAATTTTCACTGTTAATATTTAATGAAACACAGACTGCCCCAGTACACTGAACTATGACACATCCAGGCACACGAGGAAGAAAACAAATGTCAAGCACAATTTAAGTAGTCTGTATCAAATTCTCCAAAATGACCAGCAATTTTGACTTTTCAGCTCGAGATGTGGCATAAGACCAGATCCACTGGTGGACAAGTGCTCAAAGCTTTCTGGAAAGCGGGGCTGCTTAAAGCATTTCAAATGGGTCAGGCTGTCTCACTAATCACTGCTGAAATGTAGGCCACTGCACTTCCATTTGCACAGCAGTAGCACAGCTAAGTTGTTAGAGTCACTGGGACACAAAACTGTCAAATAAACCCCGAATGCGGGAGCAGAGCTGGAATCGAGCAAACGTACAGTTGGCATCCCTACGACACAACCAGCAGCACATGAACAGATGTTGACTTATTGCTATGCCGTAGCTGGACCAAGGCCTGTACCTGCTGAAAGATCCCATTCTTGTTGAAAAATATATGACAATAATGATATTCCATTAATAGGTTGAGAAGTATCCATTATTTACTAGGTAACTAGATAATTATTAACTTCAAAACATCAACGTTTTCTCAAAAAACGCATAAAAGAATCAAAATTGTTCTACATCAAGCTCTCTGCTGCTACAGCCAGACTGCTCCCAGTAACCTAACCAGCTAATTTAAGGACATTTATTTTGGGAACATGCACCATCATGCAGAAATAGTGGTCCACAGGCCCCATACAGCAGCAAAGGCCAGAGCAGGTAAGTCTTTAAGCGTGATAACCTAAAGTCCTTTGTTAGAGTAATAGCAGAGGAAACAAGATATGCCACTGAAAAGACAGGGAAACAGGGGTCAACAATACGAATTCCTCAAGGTCAACACAGCCGACAGCCTGCGCTTAAGTGCTTGGCTGCCAGGCATAGCAGGCTGAGAGGGAACGCCTAGGCAGACCACGAAGTGAAATCAATCTCCCAGGCTTTGCACAAACTGGTCGCTTCAATGAGGTTGTAATTAACATAGAGCAGCTTGCTAGATTAGCATACGGCTAGTATTAAGAAATATACTGAAGACCGTTAATATGCTGGAAGTGTTTAATTAGTACTAACGCGATTCTGAAGATAGAGCAGATCTACATTCAAGTATAGCGCTAGCACTTTTGGGCCAATCATCTTCTGTTCAGCAATTCTAGAGCAATCCTGGGCAATGATACGTAAAAGCTCACACCTCGATTTCACTAGCTACAGAAGGGGAAGAGTAATATTTACAGTTTGGAATTGCAAACATAACTCTTGAAGTTCCTACAAGAGTGCACACGCATACAGATTTGTAGCTGTCCATGGAGCCCTACAAGCTTGAAGCATGCTTGGAGCTAGCCACAACTTCCTGCACAGGAACGATACACATTTAGAGTTAACAGGCATTTATTTTTAGAGAGAAGGAAGTATTTATTTTGGTAGAACTACAAACTGCCTATCTGATTCCTGATGACAGCATTTAACAACTGAATCTAGATATGCAATTGAGGAAGGCCTTATAAGTGAAAAACAAAATTAGATGGAAATTCTAGATCCCAGTTTTCATACTGGAATACAGAGGTAGGGAGAACACTCATGGTAGTAGCTGCATGTACAACATTCCTATCAGGCTCTGCTTTTGCCACAGGGAAAATGCCGTTCTTTAGAGACAAGGTAGAATCTGAATTGCTCAAAATCACATGTGAATAATGCCACTGTTGAAATTTTGAGAGTGCATGTGGTTCACAGAAAAGTAGTGAGGATTTTTGCCTCAGTATCTGAACACCTGCACAGAAGATCAAAACTATTTTCTTAATAAATTACTCACAAAGTAATTTTGTTAGCTTTTGAGTACATTATCTATCCTAATACATTTCAGCACATTAATTTTGCAAATTAATCTTCTATAAAAAGACATTAGTTCAGTTCTCTGAGTGGAATTTTAGGCATCAGAAATCTATTCATAATATATTATGCAAATATTCCAGTAGAGAGCCTTAATAAGTTAATATTTCCAATAAATAACTAAAAAAACCCATGCATGTGACTGAAAAGAAGAAAAACAAATTTGGCACTTTGCTTTCCTTTCACAACACGGAAAGTCATCTTAGGAAGAAAGACGCATCCTTGTCTTTCAGCAATCTGACATTTCACTCCACACATCCACGAGTCTTGCATGATGAGGACCATAAGGATGGTCAATACACATCCCCAAGACACTCCAACGATATCACTGCAAACGTTTCTAGAGTTAAAAAGTTAATCTAGTCATATCCCTAAATTTAATGCATGTGTTGGAGAGTGATTTGATATGTTCATTATTCTCAGCTAGAGGAATTAGCATTGCTGCAGTGATTTGAATGAGTCTGCCCACTGTGTCTCACAGTTACAAAGGTTTTTTGGCTGCAGAATTAGAAGCTTGACAGTTGCTCACAATTTAGGGAGTGAAAGAATGCATTTTTTCAGAATTCTATACTGAGGTTATCCAACAGGACTGGCATGTCTGTGACACAGAAAGAAGCCTCTGTCTCTCTAACAACCTGCCTGTGTGTTTTTCAAATGGGATCACGCAACACACATGCAACATCCACCGCAGGTTTTGTATTGCTGGTGTGGATGCTTCAGGGAGGATGCAGTGATTCTTCATTGGCTGGACCATAATCAGGCAGCTTTGCTCTAGTGTTGATGGTTCAGGTAACCGTAGATAGCCGGGGAACTCACAGTATATTTTAAAGTGGTGGCTTCTTCATATGTTAAAAAAACCCTCTTTCAGCAGCCTTTAACTTATCTCCCTGGCATATCTACCTGTACTTGATGCAGCAGAAGTCAGTAGGGCCTTGGCATGGAAGAATCTCATCGCTGAAGTTTCAAAATTATATTAGTCCATTTGTGCAGCAATATGCAACTAATATGACACTTTACAAAAAAATAAAAACACCAAAAAACCCACAAAAACCCAAAAACTGAAAAACCAAACCAAAACCAGATGTGTTTGGTAGGTACAGTGCATCTCTCAAAGTCTGTTCCAAGAGCCTGCATTCCAGCTAAGCAACTTAAAAAAACTAGATCTTGCTGTTAAAATACCTCTAAGAAGCTGGGTTAAAAAGAGGGGGAATCCTTACAAGCCTCAGCAGGCAACAGCCCGTGCAGCTAAGTTAGCGTATAAACCAGCACCAGCTATTGTTTTATTTGATTCCTTTTTCTTTGGCAGGGGGAGAGGGGTGCTGAGCAGGAAGGAATTTTTATGCATATATGCATACACAAAAGGGCTATTTTTTCATCTATGCAAAGTCAAAACATACTGGAACCATAAATTACATCCTGGATAAGTGTTCAGAGTTTATATCCTTTTAAGGAATACAGCCTAAAGTTAGCACCCCACTTCCAAGGTATAATCTTCCATCATTGTTAGATGCTGCTGCCTGATCGCAGCCAGACAACTGGCTCAACACCAAGATCACAAGTGTGCCAACATATGGAAACAATTGCTTTCCTTTTGATTGGAAATGACATTCTGGGTGTGTGCACAACATCCCCCATCAATCATGCAAAATGGTTCATTATTTGGACTTAAACTTATTATCCAATAGAAGATCCCTAGAGCTTTATGTGAAGGATAGGAAAGATATTTACACGACCCAGAAAGCAAAAGAGCCTCTGCACGGTGATAGCTTGTCTGAGCCATGCTGCATCCTGACTGAGCTTGTTTCCTTCTCTATACACGGCGGTGTTTCACACACCAGCATTGATGTGGCTCAGATTAATGCAAAAGCAGCTAAATCTTGAAATTATACCTGCCTAGTAAGGCTGTGCCGGCTGCTAATCACCCCTGGGACTCCAGAAAAATCTCCACACATTGGCAGTCTCCGCAATAGAAGTGAGGGAAAAGGTTTAATAGTGAGTATTTGACCATAGCTTACATGCTCTAACACCAGTAACAGCCTATCTGTCTCAATGAAGTTGCAATGGCAGAAGGCCTGCAACACAAAGGAAAAAATCAAGAGGATTTTTGTTGAACCCGTGTGGCTGATCTGAAGATAGAGAGATCAGGAAGGCAAATTCCTGCTGAGAATGCAAGGAAAGTCTTGTTCAAAGAGTTTTCTGGGCTCATACAGCAAAGAATAGCGAAGGGAAACAAAGGCAAATAACTTCCTAAAGAACTGCCAGTACAAGTGAAAAGACATGAGAGGTCTGTTTTTTAAATCAGTAAATACTAGCGATAGCGGTACTTTCGGAGGTATGTTTGGAGTTATTCTGGGTAGAGGCCTTATGCATCCCAGGAACAGGCCCACAAACTGAAAATGAAATTGTAGCACAACGGAGGTGAATGTACGTTTTTCTATTGCTTTCAATAAAGCCAGGGGTTCATGTGAATATTTGAAGTCTGTCGGTGATAGGACTAACTATTTCATGTTCATGTAAATTCTGAAATTAGTTCTATGGATTATAGAAAGAGAGGATTTCACATGGAGGAGAAGTAGGCAGAAGCACATCCGGCTGTAACATAGAGCAGGCAGAAACCATCAACGGGGCTTTTTGGCAAGAGCCAAATGGTTATGATCATTAAGGTCCTACATGGGCAATCAAGACAAATAGAGGCAATTCCCACCTCTGTATGGCCTTCCTGCAAGAACAAACACAAGTCTCTCAAAGGCAGATTTTTCAAATGTATTTAGGCACTTGAAGATGGGGACAAGCGCCATGTAGGATTTACAAATGCATCTACACAGGCTAGATGTTTATCAGCACCTGTTTGTGTCCTTTGGGTCCCTTATCTGCAAGAAGATTACAGATGTCATCTATTCAGATCACAGCCAAATTCTACCTTCAGTTGTACACCCAACATTTCCATGTAAGTGAAAGAGAGGAGTGAGCTCATATCTAAGGATGGGACTTAGCCCCAAGTAGAATAGGAAAAAGGATTTGCTGCATGACAAAAATAGGCCGAGTGCCTTGTCACATCTGACAAATGCCTCAGATGGCATAGCACAGATTTGTGGTGGTGGTGCTATTAAAATAGATTATATTTCCACTGAATAAACTGATTTCTTGTCACAGGTAGGTTGGTAGCCCCTTTCTCACCAACAGTGAAAATGGGTCTCAACATCAGCGGGTATCAGGGAACTAACCCTTATATTGTTTCGAGAATTCACTCCTAATGCATCCACCCACTGCCATTTGTTGATGAGCCCTTCCAGGCTGGATTCTGCAGGCCATAGAGCTCCTCATCCACGCTTACTTACAAGAGATGCTCAAATGAAAGGAGGGGGAAAAAAAAGAATCCAGTCATTTAAAGCACAGGTTGCCAAATCAGGCCCTTTCTTCTTAAAAGCAGGGTGTGATGATCTGCCTGGGTTTGGATGTTTTCAATCATATAAAATAAAATTAGGTCAGACCCTTACCTAATATACATTCGTAAAGTCAATGGCTCCTGCTGCAGACAAGGATCTCGGTAGTAGCTTTGATCCATTGCTGCTGCCTGCCAACTAGTAGTTAATTTGTGTTCCTTTACAGTCTTTCTGCATTTATTTTTTGTAAATAGAAAGGGCATATTAACAACTAACTCTCAAGGAACTGTGTTTTAGTTGTGAACATAAACTGTGATGAATCACACAAAACCCACAAGACAGCTGATGAGAAACCAGCTTGCTTTTCCTGTAACAAAAGCTGACTGCCCAGATGAAAAGACGACGGCCTCTAACTCATTTTGGTTTGAAAAACCAGAAGTGGGCAATTACTTTTTCCAGCAGATACTGCTCTGGTGCAGGAGAAATACTTGTTGATCTGACTCTAGCTGGCAGACAGGCAGTTGTTGGGTGTGTACCACACAAAGAATACTTTCATTTTTTGGCATGGTCTAGCATTGCTGAAATACCAAAGACCATGGCTAATTAAGTGGAGTGATGGAACAGAATGATTTGATGATAAGATTTAATTGGTATGAACATTCTCATAGACTAGTTATTGTATCTGTCTGGGAGGGCCAGACATTCAGCTGGGTTAAGCATTGCTCAACTGTAGCTGAGGGGGTAAAGGGCACAAGGGTGCCCTATACTCGCTCTCAGTCCTGGGACTGCTCAGCATTTGGGTCTCAGGGTGCAATTGAGAGTAGATTGTACTTGTCCTCTGTGGCCTCAGTCTGCTGTCACAGTAGCTGAAAATCACCAGGATCGGTCATAACCCCTTGCCCCTACCATGCCCCCAACACTGACTGTTGGGGAATGGAGTTACGTGGGAGCTACTACAGCAAACCTGCACTGCCCAGAGACCATGGCATGGAGAGCAGGATTGCTCAAGCTGCTTCACACCAATAGAGCACAGACCAGGATCCAACCATTAACTGTGTAAATGCTGTTGCTTTCAGTTGATTATTTCGATTCTTTCATAATAAAACTGTTTATCCTAACTTTCTCAATGGGAAACAGTGCTCAGATAAGCCACTTCGAACTTAATAGAATGATACTTGTTCCACAGTTTGGCTGACACCAAAGAAACTGGTTCCCCCCAATACTCTCTACCTGTAGTTCCATGGAAGCTTTCCAGAAGTCTCCCCCTTGAGGCTCCAGACTGTAGTAAACTGGTAGTGTTGCAGTCTCCAGGGACACAAACAAAGTCTATTTAAAGGCTCCCACAAGGCCTAAAATCACTGATCAAAGCCATAGAGCAATGACCAGGGTCATATTAGGACCAGTGAACTGGTATTGCCAAAGGGAAGGGCTTGCATTTCAGAGCATTCTCCTTCCTTGGACATGGATGGATGATTGCAGCATTCTGTTACAGGCCACTTCCATCTGCCTTGACACATGGCCAACATCAAACAGGCAAGAGAGCCAAGATCCTTCCTAGAAGAGCCTGAAAGATTTCTGTGACAAGCATACATATTATTTGTGTTCCGCACATGTTTAGGTCACCAAGTCAGGCAACGTGACACATGGAAGAGTGTCACAGGCTTCAGGATCCTTCAGGTAAAGGTAGGCATAACCACTACACTCAAAAGTCATTCTAAATTTCACCAGTTATCTCTGCAACAGGTCTAACTTCTGCTGCAGAAAGAATAAGAAAACTGAAGGTAATTCCCTAATTGTTTCTTTCACCCTTCTCCTCAGTGTTTAGCAAAAGCTGTCATGCTTCTAAATGTAGCTTTTTATTTTCCCCTACACAAGCTTAGCTATATACAGTAAACCTTAAAACATTGTTTCATAACTCACTCACATTCGGCTATGGATTCAACACAAGATGGTCTACACAATTAAAAAACTTGCAGCAGTTAGGTCATAATAACAGCCATTTGATCTCTTAACATAAGTGACACCATATACACCAAAAAATATACATATGAGTTTACTAAATATTGCCTCTGGCTTTCACTCCTATATGCTAACATTTGGACAGAGACCCCCCCCGAAGAGTCAAGACTACCAATTTGCTGAATGATTTGTGCCTATCTGTATTATGACATTCTTTTTTTATGTTCTTCTCCTCCACTAGCAGAGAAAAAGAGTCAACTGCCATTCTCTTTCCCCTCCCACCCTGAAGGAAAGCCAGCACAGGCTAGTTCTTGCTGTAATGTAAAAAAAACAATTTTCTTCGAATGCCATTGTCCTCCCTTTGCTGCCAGAGACCTTGGGAGCTCCAAAATCTGCCCAGTCAGCATCACCATGGCTTCTGGCTTTGTGGTGTCTTGCAGAATGAATCCGCTTCCTCAATTACTAAGAGAAAGAGCCCTGAGCAAGCAGCCCTTCCTCCTTACACCAGGGAAAACAAGAAACTGTCCCTCTGCTCAAGGAAACAGCTCCCTTCCTTTCTCTCTCTTTCAATTACTATTATTGTAAAGGTTTTTGGAAGGATTTTAGCACTGCATAATCTCTGCCCTATTCCCTTCACATCTTAGATTGTTCTGAAATTACCAACTCTCCAGACTTCAAAATCTGAGCTTCCTATTAGCCCACAGAAACTGAGCATCTCAGAGCATCACAGTAGTATTACACTGACTTCAAGCGTATCAGGCTCCAATAGTTGAGAAAATACATCGGGTTCTTAAACAGAATATAATCTGTTGTGTTTCGAAATGTTTTCTGGCATTAAAATAGTAACTCACATGACAACTTTTTTTAGTTGAAGACAATGGAGTTCAGCCATAACACACTGGTCTTCAAGTGTGCTGTTCCATACTTGCCACAGCGCTCTCTTGGAATACCCTTTAGTGACAGCGGCAGTCTCTTGTGATCCTCCTGGCACAGTCAGTGAGGGTGTTGGCTCATCAACAAGTTGTCTCAGAATAAATATGCATGGAATCAAGAACTGCAGAACTGCAGCTGCTCTCCAGCAAATTCTTTTTATAAAAATAAGTCATGAAAAACACAGCAGCAGTTTGAGTTGACTTGCTGATAATACAGTGCCACCAGGCACATAATAGGGCACATTTAACCAGTACTGCTTTTCCAGCCACTCAGCACACCTGTTACAGATGTGTTTTTGGATGAGTCTTTTCCCCTCACGTAAGTCTGATTTTATGGAAGACTTAGATCCCCCAAATGCCCTACTTGCAGAGAATAAAATGCCAGTCATTATGCTGACAAAACACTAGCAAGAGGGAGAGAGCCTGTCTGAGCAGTTTTTAAAAAATTGGTCTAGACTTGCTCTCATTAATTTGCTTCAGAGCTGGCTGGGGAAAAGGACAAGAGAATGCCTGCCCTGAGCTCTGGTGAGACAGCCCTTCACTAGCACTGTTAGTCTGTGCTGCAAAGTGCAGTGCAGCAGCTAGAAGCAAGCACTCAGGTAGGAGGACATTCAGTCAGCTAAAGTGGACACTGCAAACAATTGTCTTCTGACAGCAGAATTCAGTCAAGCTCTCTGGAAAATTGTTTCCAGTATCTATACATTAAGAATAGCTGAAGGAAAGTTCTTACAGTCTTACAGCCTCCAGACGGACTTTTTTTAAATACAAGTATTTCCTCATGTGATAACTCCAAAAGGTTTGTTTTTTACGTGGCAGAGGAACAGTTGTGACTAATAGAGTTATTAACAGGTGAACTCTGCTAGCAGAGGCATTCAGTTTTTATAGCTATTTACTCAGGCTGACAGATAGTCAGAAGGAAACTTTGAGTGATATCACTAGGGTAATTCTTAATGCATACTGTTACAAGGAGACAAAAATCATATCTGCAGACAGGTGCTCCCCATAAAGTGTAGTTTGAAAAATGTATAGACAAGTATAGACAAAACCAAAAAATACAACTTATAAATGTCTTGGCAGACAGCAACTGTTTGACAGTGTACACAGTACAATCCACTCAGGTAACGTTATCTAATATTAGAGAAAAAAAACTTTGGGGGTCCTCACCTATTCCACACGAAGGCCATTGCTGACTGAACTCAGCTGGCAAAACCGACTCAGACTGGTTTCTGAAGATCAGTTCTTTGGGTGCTCTGTAATTCGGTGGGGTATAATGACACATATGGGACTCCTCAGCTGGCCACCAACGATGCTCTAAAATCAGAAGGTTTTAACACAAAGCTGTTGTTGTTATTACAGTGTTTCTAAAGTGTCCCCTCAGAACACTATCCACTACACCACCACCCTGCCACTACTGCTGAGCCCACGCTGGCACCTACTACAAGCCTTCTAAGGAAATAAATTCTGTGGCTACATGAAGTCCCAAATTCATTTGAAATCTTTGTTATGTGTTGCTCTAAGGTTGATGGTCTCATTCAGCGTTTAAAATTATTTTTTTTTTTTACCATGGGTATTTCATGCCACATGCATTATCTCCTACAATACTGAAAGAGGAAGCACATATTGTTCATACCTGTTTTGTCTTGCTGTCTTTTGCTCCCATGTAGTATATTAGCTTGTTTAGCAACCTTATATTGGACCTAATTAATCTTGTGTAATGTGGTTGAGGATTATTGCGCCATTGGTGAACACGAGCAGTGTTTACTTGGAAGAGACAGAAAGTCTTTGTTGACAATTCTTGTGCATAATTCTGGCACATCAATATTAAACATCCCATAAGTATTTGGGCTGAAAGACAAAAGCAGACAACAAAGAAATTTTTACACCAATACGTGTACTCTACTCATTGATACTAGTTAAATATGTTTACGCCAAGCAAACGAAAAAATGCGTTGGTTAAGAACTCAGTAGGCCCTAGATGATATTATTCACTGCTCTGAAACCAGAACAAGGTTCCAGTACAGTTATTTTGGTATAATCTGGGTTTAAGTCTCAGCAAATGCGAAAAATTAGATTCTGTTCTCATTCACATTAATTTTGTTCCAGTTACTCCTGAGTCATACTAGAGAAATGAAGGTCAGGTTGTACAAATAGTTGCAGTGAAAGTGTTAATGTCTTGGTTCTTCTAAATTAAGAATATGACTAATTCACATCTACTATTTGATCCTGAAGGCACAAACCTGATCCAAATTCCTGGACTGGATTGCCTATTTCTGAGATTTTTAAACATTGATCAGTGTTTTATTCATGATTTAGTTCTGTGGGGTTTGGTTTGGGTTTTTTTTTTTTGTTTGCTTGGGGTTTTTTGTTTTTGTTTTTTCCCCCCAATCTGGCCGTTGTGCCAGCTCTCTCAAGTGACAATGACTTGCTAACAGGCAATTTCAAAGGTTTTGACTATTCTTATCAGCTGCTTTGGGCACTGATTAGCTGAGGTATTTACTGCCTCATCAAATACTGTTTTTCTGATTCTGCTTGCCAGCAGTTTCTCTCAACTTATCTTAGTAATCTTTCCCAGAGTTCCTCAATCGCCTCACTGTGACTCTTCCCAGATATCCCTTCTTAGCCTCCTACACTTTTTTCTTTGTACCGCCCATAATGGCATCTCTGATCATACTATTGACATGTTAATAATACGCAGTTACCATTGTCTTTTCCATCCTTTCCTAGTCTATAATTTTGAGCCGGCCCTCCTTTTCAATAAAAACCAATTAGAAGCAATTAAGTACTTAAGTTACAAAAGGAAATAGTTCTTTATTACAAAATATTCACCCAGCTAGTTCAGTCATTTCAAGGAAATAGTGAACTGTACTTTTATTGCAGTGATAAACAGAATAGAACTGATACTGAAATATACAGTTAATGTTTAAAAAAAGAAGTGCTCTCCAAGACCAAACATTTTTTTCTGATAAGAAAGGAAAAGTCTTACATATGCTGTAACTTGAAGTCATAGACAAGAAATCAATTTCACAGGCCAACAGGCCAGTTTCTTGTCTCAGAATATTTAACTGATAAAGAGAAATGCATGTTGTTATGTTCCCAACAGCACACTTTCATACTGAAACATCAAAGTAATCATTAGTCTTATTGCTGTGCCTGAAGGACTGTCATATAAACTGGGCCCTATGTCACCCAGTATGTAAATAAGCAGCAGAAAGCCAGTCTTTCACCTAAAAATCTCATCTAGATCTCAAAGAAGTAATTTCTTCCATTGTCTTTGATGGAAGAGGAGGATCAGCTCTCTGAAAAGTTTCCAGTCCGGTTTTATTCTACATACCAATTCCACTTACAAATAAACATCTTTCTGTAACAAAATTTGACTCGGCAAAGATCACAGCTTTTTCTTTAGTTACTTTCTGACACGTAGCTACAGCAGCATGTGTCAGTTCAGGGTTGCTTACCAGGCACTTCTGTTTGTAATTTAGCCATACTGGTACCTATTTATATTTACATATGCAATATATAAAAATTCTGTCAGGGCCTCAGGCCTGATCATAGAATGGTTTGGGTTGGAAGGGACCTTAAAGGTGATCTAGTTCCAACCCCACTGCCATGGCCAGGGAGACCTCCCACTAGACCAGGTTGCTCAAAGCTCCATCCAACCTGGCCTTGAACACATCCAGGCAACCTGTTGCAGTGTCTCATCACCCTCAGAGTAAAGAATTTCATCCTAATATCTAATCTAAATCTACCCTCTTTCAGTTTAAAACCAGTACCCCTCGTCCTGTCACTACACGCCCTTGTAAAAAGTCCCTCCCCAGCTTTCCTGTAAGCCCCCTTCAGACACTGGAAAGCTGCTATAAGATCTCCCCGGATCCTTCTCTTCTCCAGGCTAAACAACCCCAACCCTCTCAGCCCGTCGTCATAGGAGAGGTGCTCCAGCCCTCTGACCATTTTTGTGGCCCTCCTCTGGACCTGCTCCAATAAGTCCATGTCTTTCCTGTGCTGAGGGCCCCAGAGCTGGATGCAGTACTCCAGGTGGGGTCTCACCAGAGCAGAGTCGAGGGGGAGAATCACTTCCCTTGACCTGCTGGCCATAAGGTGGACATCCTGATATTGATAGTACATCCTGGACAAGATGATCTCCAGAGGTCCCTTCCAACCCTGACCATTCTGTGATCCTGATCATTCAAACCAACCTGCTATTGCACCCAACTCTGCCATATGATCCCTTTTATGTATTCACTAAGTCTATGTTAATAATAGTTCAGGTTTCGCCCATTACTCCTACTCTTGTCATGCCAGACCCTCACTGCTCAGACAGCCACCTCATTTTCAGAGTGATAGACTTCTTGGGCCAATAAAGCCTCAGTCATTGTTATCCAAGTATTATCCTTCAGCTAAAATTGGTTATTCTTTCTGCTGTGACCCTGAGTGCTTACGCCTGTAACATAAGCAGAAATATCAACAACATTCTGTAATACTTTTGTTTCTTTTTGAATGGGTTTTAAAAAAACAACAGGTTCTCTGCTCTCCCAAATTTGGCTCTCTGATCCTATGATTATCATACTCACCCCAACTGAACCTGCTCCTGTTCGATTTCATGAACATCTTGTACATTCTCAACTGTCACACTGCACATGGTACAATAGTATTAACACTTCTCTATCTCTGGGAAGACCTCATATAGTGGTCCATAGGAATGGATATTTCTATTACTATAGTCTTTCAGGTCATTCAGCTCTTTCTGTTCATCATCCTGACACTCTCTCCAAATTATGTCTCTTAAGTACATTTTCACTTCTTCCCAATGTTAATATTGAACATACACACACATACATGTGTGTGTGCGCATGAGTCCAGTAAGACAGAATTTGATGAACTTTCCCATCATTTGCCATACAGCTCGCTGTCTCTGTTCATCAGCTCTTTACCCACTTTCCAATTTTTGAACCAGGGCCCATCTTTTTTTAGTTTTACTTGTATGTTCTCATGTTACCCAGGAATTACCGCATCAGTTGCTTGTAAACCAATGTTGATTTGTGCTACCATGGTTTTCCTGTTTAGAAAATTCGATATATTAACAAAATTGTTAGAAAGTCCAGGTTAACTGTTATTTTGTTCTAGAGTCCTAAATGAAGTAATAGTGAAATCTTGTTACTAGGTGAAATCACCTCATTAAGTGAGAAACTTGTAAGAACATTAGACACTGACCAGCATTTTTTTAGATACAAACTACAAGACAAGTGACTTTTTCACTGGAATTCAGACATTTTCACATCAGGAATTCTAGACTTCAATTTAAGGCACAAACTTTTTTTCCATGTGCATGTTTTGTCAATGCTGAGGATAAGCCCTTGGATCCTAAACGCTCAGCATTCATCAACACTTTCTACATCATCCATATTTCTCAGGCTGCTAATCCTTACATATTCCAACTTCTATACATCGTGCATGTGTATCTGATTTGATAAAAACCAGCATTCACATTACTGTGACCCTATGCCCAGGAGTATTTTTAGCTTTTTCATTTTTTTGTTCATTTACACTTTAACTGGAGACTGGATGAGGCAAAGCAGGAAGTTTGGAATGGTATTAGGTTAATTATTATTATATAACAACCTGGATATAATATAGGCACTACCTGTATTACCTTCGCAGGGAAAGAAAGGGGCCTAGAAGAGGCTGATCTTTCTTTTGGTTTACAGCTCGTTGTTGTCCATTATTTCCTACCCATAAATTCTGGACACGCACAGAAATCTCCACAGAGGTCTGTGGCAAGAGAAAACGTTACTATAATGGCGGCCACACACTTTCACTGAATAGAAGCTTTTCACTGCATGCAGTTACTAGATCCACGATTGGACCCTGAGGTCCAGGTCACAGGCTAGAGAATTCAGCCCTGCTTTGTTGACTCCCTTCTGTTCCATAGTAAA
Organism: Himantopus leucocephalus; assembly: GCA_003993805.1. NCBI lineage: Eukaryota > Metazoa > Chordata > Aves > Charadriiformes > Recurvirostridae > Himantopus > Himantopus leucocephalus. Next base: position 3,010,029 of record RSEF01000003.1, read on the forward strand.
TCACTGGGATTGCAGTGGTGACTTCTGTGGAAGGCAGAGATAATGAAATGGAAGAAGCCTGGCCAATAATCTTCTCATTAATTTTCCAGCAGATGTTTTTGCTTTTTGACCTGATACTCGTCTCCTTGCCTGTCTGCTAAAGAAGTTTTATTATGAAGCAATGTCATTCTACAGTTGTACATGAACACAAAAGAAGGCAAGAGTTGAATGCCTTTATGCCAACTTTGAGCCCTCAGAGTCAGGGCAGTCTGTTACATTCTCCCTCTTCAGGATCCTTCACTGGCCCCATATTGGAAAGTCCTGACTTAAGAGCATCTCCAGAGGATCTAGGGCTCACCTGTGGACACTACTTGCCAGATCTGGGGATTTAACAGGCCCAAGTTTCCATTACAAAGTTAAAACCCCTCTCAAAATACCAGTATTAGAAGTGGTAGGCAAGACCTCAGAAGGCCAAAACAGGGTTATTCCGCAAGATCTAGACTGATTTGAAGTCAATTAAATTCATTTACTATATAGCTCTGAATATTTTCAACTACACTTAGTATATGATAGTAAAAAAAAATGAAAAAGGAGGATTTCCTATACTTTCTAAGGAAAGATTTTCCTAGCCAAAGTTCCCAAATGTAGTTGATTAGTGTGAAGTAATTAGCGTTATTAACATTTATATTTCTGCCAGAAGAGGTGAGACCTGTGGTACTTAGAAAAACACATAAAAGGTATTATGAAAACCTAATTTGTGGAAGAAATGAGGGAGGAAGGAGCTTAGTTTTTAATCCTGTAATGAGGGACTCACTAATGAAAAAGAAATTCCTTTAGAAGGCTTTCCCAGGAAATACCTCGCTTCATAAGATTAATTTGTATAATGTCCCCCCCCATGGATTTTGAAAGCTCTTTGAAACTCTGTTTATCCAGTGTGTGAGTGGCTAAATAAACAAAAAAACCAACCCCCCAAATAACAGAAGAAAAAAGGTACAAAATAGCTAGTTAGATAGAGAAAGTCCATTTGAGAAAGACATCTATAGAAAAAAAAAAGACAGACATCCCAGTTACAGGCCCCAAAACAATGCTCTTGAATTTCAACCTCAACTTCTAGTTGAACAATAAGGTTTATGGAACATATGTTTTCTCTTCTGCTTCTTTTTCTGTTTCTGTTCAGGTTTTTTGTTTACAAACTGCCCAGCCTACCAGTGCTCAGTTCCATGCCTGGAACTTACAAATTCTTCCAGTTCACATAAGAAAAGCTATTGCAAGTGACAGATACTTTCCCATATGCCTGTGCTCCTCTAAGACAGTTAGAGCTTCTCAGAGACCTGTTGCAATACCCACAGCCCAAGGAGCAAAATACCCAGGTGAAGTCAGGCTATGACTCTGTGGCCCAACAAGCGGTACCACACACAGCCAGCTGAGCTCAAGTCCCAGAAGCATTGCAGTGCCAATAGCCCGGACAGTTCTCCCCATTTCTCAAAAGGGCTAAATAATCAGTTAGGGAGATACCGCTTTGCAGAACTGCTTTGCTCACACATGCCCCCACCATCTACCCTGAAGACTCAAGCCTAATCCTGCACATCCCCACATCTTCCATCCCAAGCTCCCGGGTCTGCCAGCCCTCAGCTAGGTACCCGAATCGCTCTTTGCATTGCAAGTCACCTCTCTGAGAACTAAGGACCTCTCCAGTAATGATGGGGAGCCCTGAACTGGGAAATGCTCAGGTTCTGGGAGAACTCTACCCCATAATGGCATTATACTGCTTCACTTTAAGACCCATGGATGGGAAATGTCAGCAATGCACTTTGGGATGTCAGCAATGCACTTCGGGATGGAATCTAGGATAACACACATGTTTCTCGATCTAACACATGCTGCGTTGTTTGACCTCACCATTTTCAGTTTCTCATGCTGGTTAGCTGCAATAATACTTTGTAAGGAAGTCAGTGAGGTTATCTTCCTGCACTCCGCTCAGCATCACCATTGAGTAAATTCAACGCTCCTCAAGTAGTATGTGGGTGCTCACAGGATTGGAAAAGCAGCCTATGCAGAGTATTTCTTCTATAGTTCCAGTCTACATCAGAAGACATCTTGATACTGTTTCAGCTCCAAGCAGAAACAAGTTAAAGAGAAAGAAAAGGACATCCAGTGCGATGTTTCTACAGCCAGATCGAACTTCCAGTTCCTTATCAGACATTTAACTGTGGCATGAACCATGACATTTATCCACCCACAGTTTGCATTCCCCTTTTGGAGGTTAATCCTCTTGTGACTGGACAACTGTAGTCAGTACTTCTTTCAGAACCCTCATTTAGTCCTGAGAAATTACTTATCTGAAAAGGAGGGGGCAGTAAGTTTAAGTTCAAGAGAAAAAGGGAATCATCAATTTCACTAACAGCCCACCTACAGAAAAAAAAATTCCCTGGTAAGTTTCCTCAGTATGGACAATGCCACAAGTTCAAATTTTACTGTCCATTTCTTCCCACAAACACATTTTAAAGAAAATATAAGCATACTTTAAGGGGTACGTGAGGGTTTGGGTTTTTAAAATTACAGCCACCATCTGAAGAAAAAGTCCCTTAATGTGTCACTGGAGTCACTTACCTGATCACAGATGGATTTAAGTTCTCTCTACAACAGAGTTGTTCCCCCCTATGCAGAATCACAACTGTAATGTTTATGGAAATTTAAGTGGGTGCACTGCAGAAATCAGCACTGTATGAAGGCATGGAGAAAATTGTGTGCTGCATCTATACTAAGAGTTAAAAATAAAAACTTTCTAAGCTTGGTATCTTGTGGAAGGATGTAGTGATCCTGGTTTCATGAAGAGAAGGCAGAATACACATGAGGTGGCACCCCGGGCTGCCACTTGTTTGTTGGTAAACCAATTGCCTCTGAAAGGATTGTAGGATGCGTTCAGAGAGGGATTTAGGGGGGAGCTTCAGGGAAGGAGGTAGAGGTGGTTAGGGAGGGATAACTAATTTTCAGGACCCTGATAATACTATTTACTGTAAGAGTGGATTGTAGAAGAAATAAGATTGGTTCACGTAATTTTGTTTTCTTGGATTAAACTTACTTAACTCTGACCTTAAACTGATTGGTCAGCTCTGAGATTCAATTTCCCTAAGCCTGTGCAACATGACTTGACTTTTTTTAATAATAAAATTTTCTTCATAATGAAACAGAAGAGCAATTTGAACAGATGAAAGCCCACTAGATGCCTACAGAAAAAAAAAAGTCACAAGTTTGATGGAAAAGCTTTGAGATTCAAGGAAGCTAGTTCTAATCAATAAGTAACAGTTTCACTGCTTTTGACCAGCTGTAAAGCCTGCCTCCTTCATCTGTAGCATTGCAAAATACACTTGTTCGAGTCACTCCTCAAAGACTAGGCCAGTTCAGAGTTACCTTTTATCCTCCCACAGAGTCGCGGCATGTGTTTGGCCATGGTGATGCCCACGTCAGAGTTTTCCTTATGAACTGGTTATTTAAAACATTTGTGACTTGCCATTACAATTTGCTCCTATTTGGAGTGTATTCTCCCTGCAATAAATGCAGCATACATTGTGCCCTGAATGAGGGGGATCAGGTATACTGGCCCAAGCAAAGCTCCTTTACCCTAGCATTTTCTTTCTTTAAGAATAATGTTAAGATAGAGACTATATTAAATATACCTACGTAGGGAAGGACTTTTGAAGCGGAAGAGCATATCGGGATTGATGACTGCAGCCCTAGCTCTACCTCTGGCTTGTATTTTTTTTACTTGTGTGTTTATTTTATTAGGCTAGACAGGCACTTTCTCTTTTCTGCATGCCTGGGTAATGCAATCCCCAGTGGTGCTACGCTGTCAGGAAGTATCACCCCCAAGTATCCAATGGAGTGTGGCTGTTGAGGCAGGACTTCTGAGAGAGACTGTAACTACAGCACAAGCAGGAGCCTAAGCCATTAGTGATCACTATCCACTAAAATGGAATAGCTAGAGGAGAGGAATGAGGAGGGGGGGAAACATAAGGCTGTTCCCGGATTAGCATTACACAGGGAGCTGTATCAATGGTGAAAGCCTGAAACAAAATGGAAAGGCAAATCCCAGAGGGACAGAGGAGAGCTACAACGGTTTCTGGGAGATAGTAGACTATAGAACTGTAGCTGACCTCAGACTCAAGGGAACAGGGGGGGAAAAAAAAAAAAAAAAAGACTATCAAGAAGGGAGTGTCTTGGAAATAGCCATTAGGATACGACAACTCTAATCTGGGGCAACAAAGGACTGGAAAAAATTGGAAGCAGCTCAGTGTAGTAAAGCCTGTATATAGTCCTTGTACTTTATGCTGCAGCTACTGTCGAGATGCGGTTCAGCAACATACTTCAGAGGACTCCTAGAACTGTTTAAGATGCTTCAATTTTTTAAGTTGCTCCACTCGAAATTTAGGTTGTCAATATCATACATCCAAATATATAGGTCTTGGGTGAAGGAAAACGGTAACTAAGGAACAGAAGTTTGAAATTCCTTCTTGGACTAAGAATAAACATCTCTGTCAGAGACAGATGGATCGCAGCTCAGATGTTCAAAACATGAAAGAGATGTTTGAGGAAAAATAAATTATTGGGAAAGCGTGAAGCAGTAAATTGGTAGGATTTCTCTCATTGAGATGAGCATTATCTATAACAACTGTGATACACAGAAGCACAACCAAATAGTCCACGACCATTGAGCAGCAAATATTACACGTACTAATCAAGACAAAAGGTACACTGATACTCGGTGTGGCAGCATCAGTACAGACGTTTGCCTTAAAAGATCCCTTTACCTATTTTTCTAATAGTGAGCAGGGAGATCTCTTTTTCTTTCTGAATACTTGTTTCAATTGCATTAGTTTAGTGGTTGCTTCAGGTTACTTTTAAATAGGTCGTTCTTTCAGGTATTTTTCTCATAGCTGCGGATCTTTAATTTGTAGTTATTTTGTTTACTGATTGAATTAAAGCACATTTTCAGAATTCAGAGGGTATTTTCCCTTGCTTCTCTATTTAGATGCATCAGTTTTTTGGTACTAAGTAACATACAGCTGACATCCTGTCTTTTTATTTCAGTGAATACAAGCATCTAAGGTTAAGTCTGCCTCTTAGTTTCCAGAAGTTAATGCCTCCTGTATTGCAGCAGCAGCAGAGAGAAAAATCCATTTTTTCTCTTTTGCTTTGCAGTAATGGCAGCAAAGATAATCTGTTATTGTTAAGGTTCTTCAGAATTGATAATTCTGTAGCGTTTTTAGCTGAATGGGCCTGGTTCTGCAACCTGTCTCCTTCAGACCACTTGAAAACCATACCCTAGAGGCTTGCTACAAAGCAAAACGCTGTATGCAGGCATTTCCCCTAGGACCGAACACAAGTTGGATTTCCATGGTGATTTGCTTCAAGGCAAGTCTGTATTGAGCATACCAAATCATGTTAATTATCACAGCCATGTCATATCCACTACAGCTTTTAGTGTCTCCATTCCCCCACTGAGAGCTTTTTAAAAAATGCAAGTAAGTCCTGGCCATGGCTTTTTGAAAAAAGGAAAGAGGACATTAAATAAATATCTCGGCTTTCCCATGTGATTTCATTCCCTACGCTTCCTGAACACTATCTAAAAAGTTAAAAAAGCAACCAGCAAGAGAAGAGTGCTACCCGGAGGTAAACAGCTGCTGGTCAGAAGAGCTGCCAGATAGGAAACTGATTTGCTACTGGGCTTTACGTTTTCCCATTCCCACTAATTTCTTGCTAACAGGGTAAAGAGGACGGTATGTGCATGGTTCAGAGGAAACTGGTTGGGGCTGGGGGGGAGGGAAAGTACATCACCTAGAAACAGAAGGTGAAATTCTGCACCACTGACCTAAGAGGGGTTCATTAGGTGTACAACAGCAGAATTCTTCCCATTCTCTTTAAGCCAACACTATATTTGAAGATACAACACTGAAGTGATTCACAAGCCTTTGCATCAGACGCTAAAATAGCGCTGAGCATTCAGTTGTACCACAAAAGACAGAAAGGTTAAAAGCAGTCACTGCAACCCACCCTGCAAGAGTATGTAAAACACTTTGCTGGTTTACTTCAGTATTAGATAGCGTGAGAAGCAAAATAAGCACCACAGGCCTTGTTCATTAGGATCTGCCTTTTCATCTGGCTGAAAACCTGTAAGCATTTCTCCAAAGTAGAACTATAATCTCAGTATTTTCAGCACAATTAAGTCAGTTTATTCAGAGTATGTGTGCGTTTTAAGGGTACCTTGACAAAGCCAAAAGTTTCAGAGGTTGTGGCTACTTCTGTCCGTTCTTTTTCTTCTCAAAATATTACAGAACTTCCACTGAAGAGAAGGGCAGCCCAGCAGTGCAACATTTCCTACCACCCAAAGAGTAAATTTTATACCTAGATCAGGACAAAGTTGTTGTTTCACACATGATAATTTCTACAAGTAATTGCTTGCAGAGCTGTAACACTCTGCTCACAAGAATCTCAGGGGCGAGTATTAACATCATAAAAATGACCTATTATCTATTCCACAGGACAAAGACTGGTCACATAAATAGAAGCTGGAAGTGCATAGGTGCACATTTAAACAGAGATGATGCAAGCATCACCAACATCTTACATGTACAAAGTGACATACCTCTATTTCCATTAAGTACAAATATACAATTGTTCGCTCAAGTTCCTGCGTATGAAGGTACTACGCTCTATTCCTAACCTGCACCTCAGTGCCGAGTAAGCTTCACAATCCCAAAGTTTAAGAGTTGCAAAGGTGCAAAGATCCCTTTTTACAGCTGAAATGACTATCTAAACCAAAAAAACTCTTAACCTTTCTGTGTGTTAATTTCCACACATGTGGCAAATCACACTTCCTACCTTTGATAAAGTAGTTCCATGACTGGAAGTTGATAGGCACTAAGTATTCTTATCCACCTGGTGGTTCTAGGCAGGAAAGCTTTGGGAAGGCATTTATCACAAAACACTGCATGCTTATCTGGATCCAGCAAACTTGAAGAGCTAAGAGTCTAGAGGAATCAAAAAATGCATTTTCAGTTAGAAATGTCAGCTTCAGACTAGGTGAAATGTTATGATATTACTGAAAGACTGAAGGTAGAAAATGGGTCCTTCATCAGCAGTGGTGAATTTCACAGGTCTTCTGAACACTTTAAAAAGTACAATGTAAGAATGTAGTGGGTTTAATGGATTTGCTTCAGGCAAAAGCGTTGTTACAAATGTTAGTATCATATCTTAAGAGAAAGCACAATCTCGTCAATCACTCTGTGCCCACAATTCAGTTTAAAGTGATAGAAATAGTTTCTTCCTTCTCACAGGCACGTTACTGACTGTGAGATTATACTGTCTGCATAATGAATCTAAGTAATCAGCATTATGGTATTCAGGCTATGGCTTAACTGTGATAAATAGTGCCTAAATCCTATTCATCTTGGTATATCACTCATTCTTTGGAGTACACATTACTATTTAGTCATCATTTTGTTTTGAAAGTGTCAGCAAACTTAGATAACCGAACAGGTTTTTTTCTCTCTGAGTTATATAGTGGGTCATTAACTAGTTTTAACTCAGTCTGCAAAGTTTTTGTCTGCCTATTTCCTGACTGCAGACATTTCTGACAAGAGATGTTACTCTTATTAGCCCCTCATCTGGAGACACACAATTCATGTGTATTTTCCTACCTGGTATGAAGATTTTTCCCTTTAAGTGAACCACACTGCTCAGCAGTACACTAGTTGTACAGTTCAGTAGTTTATGTCATAGAAATTTTATAAGGCTAGTTATTTTTAAACAGGGGAAAAAGTCAGCAACAGTTCTACAAGACTCACAGTAAGTCTCAAATGTCTCCAGCTGTGATCTGCCCAGAGCACCAAGATGCTGCCATCTAAGATGATTCTTTTAAGAGCTAATATATTATTTTGATCTTTTTTCATGCTCCAAACATATCTCCTGCGTTTTGCTCCTGAATACCTTCTCAAGATAAGACCTCTTCTACTGAGACCCTGTTCCCCAGGTAGCCCTTTTCTGTTTATCCTGCTCACCAACTAGTTTCCAGAGATGCCACTGACAGCAGCTCCAAACGACCTCAGGTAAATTTCTGTACGTTGAGCTTTTTTTAAAAGTCCAGTTCCCACACCTTTCCTGCTCTATTTACCATGCTTATGCCTCAGCTGGAATTGTGTTATTACTATTAAAGCCTCCCAGGGTTGCATGCATCCACTTATGTCTGCTTCCACTCTTTGCAGAACAACTTCATCACTACAAATTAGTAGTCGCTTGTTTGCTTGGGATAAGCACAGTATCTGGTGTGTTTTCAAGTGGTGAACTTCATGCAAGGGAAGTTCAGGCTTTTGGAATGTTCCTGAAGCCACAGTGATACTTCTTTAAGTAGGAAAAAACAAAGCCAGCACCAAGAAAGTGACTTAGTGTCTTTATCTTATCTACCACGTCTCAAACACTGTCCCATTAATAATGCATTTCCTTGCTTGGTAGTGTTCCTCCAGTTGCATGACCAATTACTGTTCTCACTGAAGTCCATGGCAGCATTCCAACGGAACATAAGTTAGTGCCTCCGAGGACAGAACTTGTGTCTCTCCATTGTTTATTTTGTTATCTCCCTGCCAAATACAAGTGAATGCCAGGTTACCTTTCAGCTAATGGAGAAACCTAGGGATTCTGGCTATTCCTCTAATTCAGCCTGATTTTAGTGTACTACACAGAAGAGAATTGGTCTCAAAATGCCTAACAGGCATTGTCCCTTTCTTCTGAAATAGTCACCAGTGCATGGTTATGATGGACAAAATTTATTTCTTGACACTGATCAAATGTCTGTGAAATAAAAACATGGCTTAAAGCCTTTAGTGTTGCAAACAAACGTGTGTTTCTAGCTGGCTGTGCACATCTAAGTCTCTACTGTGAAAAAGGTCTTCAAAAAGTGTGGTATTGTCCTATTGTGCACATTCAGGAACAACTCAAATGCAGGAAGAAATGTTATGAGACTTTCCTATTTCTAAAACAGAGGACTCATAGGCTTTAGCTAACACAAAGAAACTATTTGCATTTGCACAGCTACAGAAGAGCCCACAGACCCTTTGCAAACAGCAGATCTCTGATGATATTGGGCCAAACTTCTCATACTCCTCCGTTAATGCTGTTTAGAGTGCAATTCTTCATGCTGCTACCTTCTGATATAAAGGCGATTACATTTCACAACTGATTTATGAACTGATTAATCAGAAAAGATTTTTATATACTTATGTATATTAACTATTATAGTAAGATCACCTAATTGTGGAAGACAACTAGTATCCCTGTAATTATTTAAACCATTCTTGAATTTTCACTAGTAAAACCTTTCAATCCATTTCTGCAGCCCTTTTAACCAAAAGTGAGGTCACTCCTTCTTTGATCTTCCATTTCAGTATTTCTTATTCAATTATGTCAGTATTAATATCAAGTAAACTGGGGCAAGTGTAGTTATTTTAAGTCTGTGCAATGTGTTTTGGTTTTGATGCAGAAATAAATTCTGACTCTTTAATACTAACACTTATGCCTACTACACAACATACTGTGAGGAGGAATGAATACTGCAGAAATTCTAATTTACAGTATTGCCATTGTATGAACAGACTTTTTTTAAAAAAAACAAACCAAAACTATAGCACACACCAATTTTTCCCCTCATCATCTTTCATTACAGCATTCCCTTCAAATTAGAGTACTTCTAGTGGGTAGTAGTACATAGCTATGCATTAATCAGTAAGCTCTCTTGACTAATCCTGTTCATTCTGTCTAGTAAGAGGATTCCAGCAGCAAACATGCATACAGTTTTCTAAGAAGAAAGTAAGCCAAGAAAGGCAGCTCCAGAGGATATCAAGAAAATAAAAAGTGACAGATTGGTGTCACATAAGAGAAAGTATGGCAGGAAATACCATCGTGCTTTTCCCTGTATGAAAGCTCAAGAAGGAATAGGTATAGCAGAACATTCCTATTCTGCATTACAACATCGTAAGCATTGAGAGCAAATAGCATAAAAGATTACATCATTCCCAATAAGGCAGAACGTTCTCATTCTGTTCACGTCTTAGGGAAGATTTATTTTTTTTATTCTTTAATCAAATATAAACCCATACATTTTTTAAATTGCCTGGCCATTTAGGAGTTAAGCTCCAATTTTAATTAACATGTCCGGTCTTAAGGTTTAACGGTGTGAACTTAAGTTATAGTAGAATACAAGTCAGGCACAAAATTTCCCTTCAAAAAAGTCAGCTTTGTCCAGAATTCACAAATAACTTGGAAATAGTGGGAACAGACTTTCAGAAGCCTCAACCCTTTTTAGATAGGCAGAACCTATTTCCACTTACAGCCAGAATGGAGCTGGCCTATACATCATTTGTTCTTGCTACGCTGCATTTTTAAAAATTAAGTCAAAATAAAAATAAAGGATATCTACAGTTATATTAGTATGCAGTAAAAAAGGAAAAAGGTGTCAACTCAGTTTTGATGTCTAATTAGCCAACTGTCTTGCCTCTTTTTCCTGTCTTACCATTGGAATTCTTTGGATCCTCGAGAAATCAATGATGTTTTCATTAAATCTAGAGATACTGCTCTGATGTTCTGGACACGCTGTATTTCCACAAATCGAATGATTTTGGACTCATGATACTTTAATAGAACCTGACAATTAAATAAAATAAGATTAATGCACGCAGTGCAAGACAATACTTCATTAGTTGCAGTAACACAGCAACATGTGACTTGCAGCATGGAAAAGTATTTCCAAGCAACCAAATTCTATAGAGGGCTCAAATATCCCCAAATGTGAAGATGTCTTGCCCAGACTCATCCAATCCCTCTGACAAGCTCTTCATCCGGCTTCAGAACCCCTGCACTCACTGGCGCGTAGGCCAGCCTCACTTGCCTACCCAGGAAGCTGACAGGCAGAAGTTACTACTATCTCCTGCCATGCCACAGGCTCACCATTAAGCCTTGACCTGCTCGGACTGCAGGACTGCATCCTGCCTCGATCTGAAGGATCTTTCAGACAGAGAACAGAAGTTACTTTGAACAGTCTTCGAATATCTGTCTTGGAAAAATTCACCCAAGTTACAAAAAACAAACTGGTATCCGTTCACTTATAACAGCCTTTTCAGGAGAGCAACAATGACACACTGTCTTCTAGGATACTTGTTTTCAAGATGCTTTTGACAACACCATCTCATATAAGCTACTTACAAACTTCAGTCTATTCTCTTTCTTGTAGTCAGTACAAGCCTCCATTTTGTGTGCAGCATATCCCCAAGAAGATACAGGATTATTTGCTTATTGCTGATGATCACCTGGGCAAGAGTCCTACAAGCTTGCATTTACTCACAAGTAAGGCAGGTGCCACTTCATGCAAATCAAACATTTCCCTGTACATAAAACAGGTTACTTCTCAAGCTGGCTATACACCTTGTCAAATGCAGGATCCTAACTGTACTGCAGGCATTAGCATGAATAAAACATGGCTATGCAACAACAATTAAGAACAGATATGATGCATTAAAGTTTGATTTCAATGCAACATAAAAAGAGCCTAAAATGTCTGTAAAGGCATTTCCCCATGGCCATGCACCAGGATGCCAGCAGCACGCAGTAAGTCATTGATTTCTCAGCTTGACAACAGATGGGCTTTGGCCTCAGTAACCCCTAAATTGAAAGGGACAGACTTTTTTCCCCTATGTTATTATTAGTCCTATCACCATCTTGGGCCTCCACCTTCAGCTAGAATGGGGAAGTGTAAGGGAAGAGATTCCTTGGCCCCTTGGAACGCCATTCACTTCAGAAATCTCTACATGAATATACTCCAGAAGTACAACTGGCTATAAGACTTTCCAAAACTCTGAAGGTATGGAATGTGATATTTATTCCCTTTTCCTCTTAAAACCCTACCCAGGGTTTCTGGGAAGCATTGACACACCTGTAACACTTATTTGCTCAGCAAAATCTTAACTTTGCTAAGAATGAAAAGCATACTATATGCAATTTATTTAGCACTGTTAGAAAACTTAAATATATTATGGTACAACACAAAGTACACGTATTTTAGTTTTGAATGTCAAAAACTCAGAGTTAAACTCACTAGAGAACTTGCATGTATTTTTTTTGCCTAGTCATGTCACTTATGTGAGGGAAGCAGATGTTGAAAATAGAAGACATCAGTATTACCGACTTGCAAGCAAAGAGGAAGATTATAGGTATATTCCAGAATCAAAACTTTTCATCAGATCCGCTCAAAACCAGCACAAAAGCAGAAGCCAAGTGTTATCACACAGAAAAAGAAAAAACCCTTGTGGCACAGACTCAAGAGATCTGGCCTACACTATATAGGCCATAGATTACAAGAATTATATTTGCTTAATACCATATTAAAAACAACTTCTGATGAAATACTTCTTGATTAGGAAAAGCATTCTAAAATCCTTGGTGCAGTGCTCACATCAAGACTCCAAAGATTTTTGTTTTCAATATGTGAGAAAGTTACATACAGATTTCATCTTTCAACGTTTTCAGAGTTTTCTGCCTGCACGTTTTCTCCCCCCAAAAGCGAGCATTTTAAATGGCTGCTTCCCCCTCCTCAAGCCTTGAATTTCTAGTGGAGTCAGGGTAAAATTACTGAGACCTTGTGAGCATCCAAGCTCCACCCACACCAACACAGCCAAACAAAAACTTCATCTTTGGCTCCTCTTCCTGTGTATCTCACATCCCATTTGTTCTCTGCCTTCCTCTATTATTGTTGCTCAAAATACAAGCACAGGAAGTTGGATGAATATGCCTTTGACTGAAGGGGTATCTTCTGCCAGGTAGCTTCAAGGAAAATGTAAACTACTTGACTTCAGCAGGATACAATTTTCAGAGAGGATGTAACAGCTATTGAGCTACCACTACACTTGAACTTTGCCATTTCCATTTGAGTTGAACAAGAGTTATTGACAACGACTTCAACAAAGGACATTTGTGTATAATCACAGAAGTCAAGCACGGTTTGAACTACAACAATTCATAAATAACTCCTGCAAATTCTAGAAAGGAGGTTTGACTGCTTAATACACAAAGGCCCAGTGAAAATAAATCTAGTAGTCAGTAGAAATACCCTTCTATGCACACCTTGCTCTGTACAGGTGAAAAAGCACAATGCTTAAGTTCCAAAACATCCTTTCCTGAAATTAAAGAAATTAACCACAAAATTGAGGATGTTGCCTAAATTGATGATATCTACCCTTAGAAGGGGTACAAACCAGCCAGTGGCAATACCAGCTCAAGTATCCTCACGAAGGGCATTCTCTCAGAGGATACAGACCAGGCAGACACCAGCAAGCTCTGCCCATGCTCAGAGCCAACCCAAGGCCGTGTGATCACATTACTGCAGTATTCTTATACTTTATGTACTACACACTTCTCACAGGGACTTACAGTGTGAGCCTCCATCACAGCATGATGGCACCAATCTTGATTAACTACGAGAGTACCGCCAGATCACACAGGTGCCTGCTTGGATATATCAGAGATCTAACCAAAGTCTTCCAGTAAGTACTAATCCTGACACCGGAGTACTTCAGAATTGAGGATATAGCTCTGTTCCAGCCTGACAAGACTCCTTGGTGCCTGTGAAAAGAGCACTATATATGAGAATTAGATGCAATACTGCAAAGACTTATCTAATATTTATTGTGAGCACGTAAGTCAAGTTCCTCAGGACCTTTCATGTACGTGATGTGATGTATGTGGGTGCACCATGTTGAATCAGGCTCCAACATACATTCTTAACTAAGGAGCAAATACACATCCTTAAGGAAAATAAAGGAAATCTTCAATTTTAGTAAGAACATCAAAAAAGCAAAGAGATCCAAACATCCTTTATAGTGAGCATGGATGTAAGCTATAGGTAGATAAGGAAAAAGGGGTGAGAGGCCATGCATTTCATCTTCTTCCAAGACTTATCTGCATTTTTATAGAAAGAATTTTAAACCAAAGTTGGTTAGATAATCTTAGTTTGAGGTAACATACATTTATTTTATATTACCACTATATCTTAACTAATTATCACAAATAACATGATCTATAATAGAGCTGTTAGAACAGATCTCTCAGTGTTCTAGTTCTGTAGTTCAGAATTTTTGATGAAATTACAAACAGTAGAACATAAATTTATTATTTTGCATCTAAATATATGAAGAATCACAGTGTAAAGATTAGGTTCCATATGATTATATATAACAAATCTCATTGTGCACAAATAATCACTGAGCTTTTAATCATTTATCTAGCTTTCAGGATGCAATAAACTAGATATTGGCATTTTCAATATTAGATATTGACATTCATGGTGTAAAATGTCTAATACAGCAACTAAGAATTCTTACTTCATGTGAACAGGGACCATATATATTTATCTCTACTATACAAAGCATCCAAATGCTCTTGTGACATTTTATGGAGGCACAGAAAATATCATGCAGCAGAAACATCATAGTTTTGTGCTTAGTGATGTTTTCTTCTGTTAGTATCTAGTGCTAAATCCTGAGAAGTCGAGCTTGGAAATCTCTTTTTCATTGGAAAAACTTGTTCGATCTATGCGAGAGCTTGGGCTTCCAACTTTACTCAGCCAGGATTTCCTGCAAGAAAAATAAGAAAGGGTGAGCATATAGAGAACTGCACATGGGGGGTTTACTCTCCTGTCATGCCTTCCCTTCCCCTCCGCCCTGCCAAGAGACTTAAGAAGCCTTTCAATGCAGAAACTACCAATATGTTTAGTTCTTTTCTGTTTTCCCTACCTTTCTCCTTTAAAAACAACCCCAAACTATTTAAAAGGTATCAATATTTCAAAGAATATTACATAATATTACATAAAAATACATCTGACAAAAGGCTAAAGCAGATTTCACTGTAATGATCCCTTTTAAGTGCTTATAACATTAAAATAGGTATATATTACCTTTGCAGATTCAATACTATACTTTCAGCAAGTAAAAACCATTCGCAATTGGAAAATATTATGAAAAAAGAATGCTAACAGCCAGTTTACCCTTCTCTGACAACTAAAAGAAATGGAAACTGAAATGAAAATGAGTAAGTTCAAAACCAGCAAAAAGACATAAAGCAAACAAAAATCAAAAATATGTCATAGCACTATCAAGTTGTAATAAATACTGAATTTTATACAGGCATTGTTAAGTAGATTTGCATTACAATCCAATCTTAATTATGCTGGTGCTTGCCTTCTTCCACACCACACTAGAAAATAGCGTTGAACACAAATTACCACAAGGTAATTGAGGCTGGAAGCTGACAGTGCGATGGCTGCTCCTGTGTGCACACCCACTTTATTCCTATCCTGCAGCAATTTGCTAATTCACAGTAGTGATAAACTCTTGTGAGATAAAAGGAGGTGCACAAACACCTGAAGTGCAGACGACAGCACTGCTTACAGAGAGGTTTATTTACAAAAAATACTTTGTCAGTATTTTCTGTTGTACTAAAGTCTCAGAAATAGAAAAATATTTTAGTGTACCATATTTAAGGAGAAATATTTCCACACAAGTACTTCTTATAACTTTGATGATGCATAAACTGGTATATACACATAGCTCAGATTAGTATTAAAAACACATCATTATTCATTTAAGTTCTAATTTGAAGACCATAAAAGTTATGTCATATTAAGTTATGTTAATTAATCCTTCGCAAAAATCACACTGAGCATTATAGAATGCAATGTTCTTGCAGTGAGATTTAATTTTGATGTTTTTATAATCCAAATTGTGCGTAGAGATTGCTTGTCTTGAGCCAGTAAATAAAACACACCTGAGGAATAGAAATCTATCTTGCTACTGACCCTATGCAACAAGATTTTTTTAGGCAATTTCTGACTGAACATAACACTGCAAAATATCTCAAGTATCTTAGCTGCTTATAAGAAACAGGTCATATTCTCCAAACTGTGCTAGTCCTTCATAAGATTGGTCTCATCACTAGCACAGTTCCAAACCTGTATTCAGGACCTACACAACTAACCTCGTTCTTGAAACTCTGCACACAGTCTCTTGATTACGAAAAAAATATACACCCTTAATACTTTATTAAGAAAGCAGGTATGTATTTTGAAATACAGCTCCATATACTCTCACATGACTAAGGATAGAGTATAAATTATGAAAATCTAAATTAAAACAATCCAGCTCCTCAGAAGCTCTTTATAGGATGCATGTATTTTATTCCCTATGAGGAAGTAGGGAAGGAAGTATTATGGAACTGCTCCCTACCTGGGATTTGCATGACTATAGGGGCTCAGTTCCTCATTGAGATGTTAATACTTCGCAATAGGATTGATCTTCCCTCACTTTGCTCAAGTGACTGACCATTCACTGAACACTATGAAGAAGCATTATTTTTTTTTTACAAGGTAAGAAAGCAGGAAATTAGTATTTGCTAAAAGCAGTACACAGTTACAGTTGTTTCCCCATTTATCTACAGAGCAGAAAGTGTCATCTCCAGTATCTTTGATAAGGGTGATACTTTTAAAACAGTTTTAACTTTCATTAGTACCCAGATCAATAGGCCCAAGTTAGGAAGAGGTTTTGTATCCTCCTCTTGCTTCACTCATTCTTCTTAATTTTCTTTCACATGTGCCATGAATTTCAAATTACCCAATGTGTGCAACAGATTAGCTACAATTACTAGCATTTGGAGTTTTAGCTTGCCATTTATAGCATCCATTTTAAAATCCACTGCTGCTACCCACTTCTCCTCAGGAGTGAGAAAGACCGCCTCCACCTTGCTTGTCACATGGGGTAGGTCTGAATCAAATGAGGACATTTCTTTAGTCTGCGACAGGAGAGCATATAGCTTGCTTAATAAATATTTTAAAGGATCCATTTCTAAAGAGACCCTGCTTCAACGAGTCTGGAACAAGAGCTAATCTCCAAATAGCCATTTCCCATTGTGTTTTATTTCTCAAGTATTACACAAGTCCATGCAAGCACTCTTGGCTACGCTCCGATCTCACTGTTCAAAACCAAACTGGCAGTGTGGGGACTAGGATTGACTCAGATACATTTTAATCACTCATTTATGAGGTACACAACCTCCCTGTCCAGGGGAGAAGCCAGGTAGGGCAGCACCAGAGTCTCTCCTCAGGGTGTGCAGCACTCCTGGGACCCCGCTCCTGCCCTCTGCCACAGGACTGAGAACGCCCAATGACTGGTTCATTCAGACAGGGCTGCTTGCAAAAATACCCCAAAACAAATATAAACAACACTCTTTTCCTTTTATCTTTTCATTAACTAAAACAAACTTTGCTAAGTGACTTCGGCTTGTTACCGAGGCAACCAGGCTCTTTCCATTCAACGTATTACTGAAAAACAAGAGCCGGGTTTGCACCGTCCCAATTTAGATCCTAGAAATAGCCTGGATGCATACAGTATTCCAATCAGGCATCTCTTGCAAGCCATGGCATCCGCACCTACCTATGAACTTGTGAGAACGAAGCCTGACCAGGTCAAATCTGCAGAGTTCTCTGGAGGTGTTATTTAAGGAGCCTTGCCTCTGTAATACAAGGTAGCACTAGCACAGCCCTAAAACACACCACGCTTTGAATTCCACAGGCAGTAGAGTAACTTTATGATTTGCCTGAATAAGATTTTTTTTTTTAAACTGAAATCTATGCCATAAAACAGATTTCTCTAAAATAAATGGCTTGGTTGGCACTATTCTGACCGAAATCTCCTATTTTGATAAGGAAAAAGTAACTGTGATGCAGGAAGAAACAGGCCTTTCTGCACCTTTACACAAGCAGGTGTGCCAAACAAGCACATAAGTGAACAGTGCATTTTTCCTGTGCTAGACTCTGTATGAAACCATCGATACATATAGGATGTGCTACAATAGTTCATTTATTGTATGCAAAAAGTGAAATTATGTTATCCTGAGATTGGAGAAATTGACAGTCTATAGTGCTAGAAATGTACCTGAAAATGACCTACAGCATTAATACTTGGTGAGCTAAGCACAGTTTAGGAATATGTTTGTTTCTCTTCACCTTAACCACAGTGTCACTTACAGTGGAGCAAGAGAAATGTGTGCTTTTATTTGGAGGGAGAGAAAATAAAGTCCCTGGCTTGTTTACACTATTTCGCTTTGTTTGAGATAAAATATTGGAGAGAATGTGGCTTTCTGAAGATTGTATTTACATCTGAGACAGTGTATAGACTAGGATTACAAATATTTATAAGATACCTCCAAAATGTTGTTGTATTCTGCAATGGTACTGTCAAGTCTTCAAAAATCCTGATATTTAAGTGTTTGCAGAAGAAACATGGAATTCTTTGTCATCGCTGTCTGGGTTCTGAGCTTTTGGGAAGAACTTTAGCCACGCTTTTCAAGCTTTGCTCTACAATCGTAAGGGCATTTTACTTAAAACCTTTGCTTTTATAAACATGAAATTCACATCTAGGTAAAGCCTCTAGTAGCCTGTATAGTAAAGACATCTCACAGCTTACTGTAGAGCCGTTCCATTGTCCCTACACCTCTGCTCCTGCTCCCAGAGCCTAATAGTAAAATAGGAATCCGGAAATAAAATTTGTAGCATTGATTGTTGTGGAAAAAGTAGCAGGAAGGATAAAAACCTTGGTAACAAATGTGTGTTTGAAAATACTGGGGTTTGACGTGATTTGAATCAGTGTGGCCTGAAAAAAAAACCCACACCACAATTAACATTTTAGCTTCAGCAAAAGCAATTAAGGCCTCAGTAAGGTGAAGAAAACAGGTTCTCAAGAAAATACGTGAGGGATCCTGGGAAGTATTACTAATATTTTGGTGCAGGATAACATTAAGAGGACTCAAGCAATACGTACAGTCAAATTTCTCCCACTGGCTCCTAGTGATTTTTTTTAGGTCTCAAAACTAGGCTCTAGCTTGCAGTAGAAGCCTGAAGCCATCTGACCCGAAAATGCCTCTGTGCTGCCATGGAAACTGCTGCACCTCCTCAGGCAAAGGGTATCGGGCGGTTTTTAGACTGCTGTGCCTACTGTCTGATACACCACCAAAACCACTGCTGGCAGCAGTCCACAGTAGGTCAGGATCAGATGTCTGCACTTAATTGCATGTCCATGCCTTTTGCATATACATACCTGCAAAAGGAAGGGAGAAGCAGTAGAGGGAGAACAGGGCAAAGTATAAGGGAAGGGAATGACCCCACCAGTCTACCAAATCAAAGCCAAGTGACAGGTCACTTCAGAGGATTAAAACAAAAGAGAAAGCCAGCAGTAGTCTACAAATACAGGCCAAGAAGAGGGTGGGTTAGAAACACAGCAACCTGCTCAGGTGTAGGTGCAGTGCCCCAGAATAGAGCTGGAGCCTCTAGGTGTGGGGAAGACTGCACTGCTGCTGCCTGTTCACTAGCTGCTCTGGGCATCCCAACAACAGGAATTTCTTCACCCATTGGATATTTAGCAGAAGTCCTGGAACTGTTTTAGAAAGGGGAGAAAGATATTTAACCAAAAGTAGTGTTTGACTTCGTATTTTTAAACACAGCTGTCAGATGAATGTTGTTAATTTGTTTGTATTTCTTCCTTTTCTATCAAACCCTGCTGCACTCAAGGCCAGCGTTTCTCTAGAGAATACATGATGAGTTTTCTTGGAGGTACTATTTGAAAGTAATGTCAACAACAAGGGCACATTAGCAGAATCTGATATATTGAAGATCCTGTGTGACACAATAAGCTTCAAGTATGTATTTTGGTGTCACATTTCTATTTATAAACCTGAGAAAAATGACTTGTACATTAATATTCATCACATTGTGTATGTTATTGGCAAGATTTTTAATGTAAAAGTGATCATTACTAGTTTGCATTAGCACAGAATTTGACGCTATGTACTCCAAATTTACTTTGTTATTCAAATCTGATCTATGTTAAATGTCTTCACCTCTTAATTTGTAAAGGAGGAATTATCCCAGAATGAATGAAACCAAGTCTGAAGGGTTTTCTTTCTTGTATACAATGCAAAGTTACATTGTGGATTTTCCTATTAATAGTTTTGGTAAACTTCAAGTAGAATTTAATAATTTACTTAAACATGGGATCATAAGAAATGTATTTTTATTAATAAAGTTATCAGAATACCTCTTTGTTCAAACCACGTTAGGCAAGTCACATTTGGCTTCTTTCTTAGATCTGATTGGAAAAAAATTAAGCAATGTTGTAGAAATTTGTTCCAAAGAAGAGTAAAGAAGTAAATGAAAAGTAAAACCAAATTCGGCCATCTCAGTAACTCAAAACAGCTTTTATGTCCACAATGACTTACATAAAGTACAAGACAAAAAGAGAATTTCCTGTTAAGCTTGCATCCTATCTTCCCAAAGCAGTAAACATACCAGAAAGCCAGAAGCAGCAAAAAGCCTATTGTTATTTTTTCCTTGTAATATGTCTGCCTCTACAGGGTACGATTTGGCTCACAATGCAGGCTAGGAATTTTGGCTAACCCCACTCCATTGCACGGAACGCAACTGAAAGTTATTTCTCATTCCACATCTATGAAATCTAAGGCCACGGGAAGCTTAAATGAGAGGAACTGTTGCTGTTAAAGTGTACCAATTCAGGCTTCTGGGAAAGAAAAGCTAGTTCTCATGCTTAGAAACTGATTAGCATCCATCACCCACATAAACTGTATTTAAAACAAATGGCTGTATTGTAGAGTTGAACAAAGAGTAAAGTACTACTCCTTCTGACCACCAGTTTTATACCTAAAAAGGTTAATTAAACCCTTACCATGGCCATTTCAAAGCAATCCTATCGGGAGACCATAGTGAATCACACTTAGACCAATTCAGTTTTACTTAAAATCCATTTCATTATACAGCCTGGTAAAAACAAAACAGCCACTACAGTAAAGGGAGCCCAGTTACAGCCATCCAGTTGGAGAATTCATATCAAACCAACACGCATCCACAATCCAGGAAAGCATTCAAATAAGACAGAAAACTGCAGATGACAAATCCAATCAAGGATTTGAAAGACAACAGTTTTCTGTTCTCTGGTAATGAGGTTCAGCAAGGAAACAGACATAAAAGCCATATGAGAACCAATCTCACATTACCATGCTTTCTGTATCCCCTATGTAATTCTCACAAGACAGATTTACACAGAAAAATACAGATTAATTTATTATGCAAGAACTAAAAATAATGCCAGACCGAAACACAGTGAATTCTTTCAAGCACCACTGTGATTCTTGCTATTTTCCTCAAGAGTCTCCCTTACTTTACAATTACTTAGGATAGCTAAAAGACTGAAAACCAGGGAGACTCACTGAGAAGTTGCAAACTAGCCCTTTCCAATTTTAGAAAAATAAATGGAGATCTTAAAAGGGAAGCATGACCACTTTTAAAGCATTATGTTATAGAGCACTGACCAAGCCTGAGTGAGGCTATTTAATATCTTCAGTGTTGCAGTGACTGTGCACACATTTACTTTTCCCTAGAATACCACTGTTTGAATACTTCAGGTGGGCTCACTTCAAAACATGCAAGAGTGACTGTTTCTAATTAAAGTACCTTATATAAGCATCCACATGTGAGCACAGATTAAGTCATTGGTCATCCAGCTGCTCCTTATGCTGAAGTGCATGAACCTATGTTCATGTGAACCTATGTGCTTTCCTATGCACAAAACATCTGCCTGCCCACTTCTATGGGAAAAACAAAACCCACTCAGATTGTCACAAAAATCTTAGCCAAAACAATTTTAAGCCGAAATACTTACTTTGGATATATTGGCATTTCACACATATTTTCTTCTTACTGTTAGGCCAACTGATGCATTTATGTTGGGACTTACAAATTACCTTTAAAGAAAAGATAACTGCAACACATATAGTGTTTAGCCCTTATGGAAGTAGATGCTGTTGACAGAAAAATATGTAACAACTAAGAATTTTATTTTTTGTTTTATCTGTAGCTTGCAAAAGTGTTTTAAAATTTTCTTATTAAGCATTCAGCCAGCTCAGCTCCATTTTTTTCTACTGACTTTATACTATGTGATTTAATTTGGTAATTTAAACTGCACACTTTCAAAGGAAGCAGTTACACCCATCTTTAACATGCAATCTCAAGGAGCATTTTTTAAGGCAACTGTGATATAAAGTAGTAGACATTTTAGTATATGAATTAAAAGATCAGGAAAACGTTTTAATAACGTTATATTAGAAAGCACAACTGTTCAGAAAAACACCAAGTAGACTATACTGGTTAATAGTCTGCTTAAATTTTATACAATGAGAAAATCTGGACTTTGTCAAGACTTACTTTCATAATGCTGTATTTTTTTTTTGCATTACAAATATAGCTACAATAAGTAGGAAGCAAAAGATTAACATAAGGATGTTACAGCTATTACGCTCTTTATTCAACAAGAGGTATTTGTGGTTTCCAGCACACCAGAATATGCTCTTGAGGTGAACCCAGAATGGTATGTTTACAAGGAAGGTAACACTGTACCCATGGTATAGATGTATATATAATATTCCCTGGAAATAAAATCCCCTTTGCAATTGATTAGATTTGTCACCAAGAAGTAGGATTTGTTGATATGCATTATTTATTGTTTCCATAAATAACAGAAAAAGATGTATTTAAAAAGATTCATATACTTCCCAAAGCCTAGCCTGTCTCATCTGCCTTGAGGTAGATCTCCAGAAAGAGCAAACAGCCTGAGGTAGCAGAGGCACAAGACTGAGATGTGCCAAGCCTCTGGCATGATGTCCCTTATGGAAGGGCAGAAAGACATTATGGAAGTGACTACATCTTCCACATTGTCACATCCTGGAGAGTTGTATTTTGTTAACAGTAATAAAATTATTTTCATTCTTTGCATATTGCTTCATGATGTTTTTCTTATGACTTCACATACATTAAAAATACCATTCTTGAAAGACCTAATATAAAGACTGTTTTTCTCTACTGGCTTTATAACTTCCATAAATTTATCATTTCATTTGCGGGCGCTTTTGTTTTAAGTCTGTAAGATGACAGAGACTATCTTTACAGGTAGGTATTAAATACATCATCTAAAGAATCCTTTGAAGTCATGATCCCAAACTCCTCCGATAGGAGGTATCTTGGATATATCAGTTAGTATATATCAGTATTTCAAGTATATATACACACACACTTGATTTCCTACATGTCTACATTATTCAAGTCAGCTTTGTAACATCTAATTGTTAGGCTTTAAACTTTCTATTAATACCATGAAAAGCTCAATAGAAAAAAAGACCTATTCATGTGAGCTGCAACGGTGCTGCAAGCACGCTTATGGCAAAGTCCATTCCTGTGGTCTATAAACTGTCATTATGAATATACTCACTTAGTAGAAATAAACACACTTAACATCAAAGCTCCAAGCTATTTAAGGAAGCTATCGGAGCATGAACCCATATTTTGGTTCAATGTTTCTTTCTGTAAAAAAAATATGTTATTTTAAACAAGGCTTTTAATATTTATTGAAATAGGATCTGATACACGTTCTTTGCTACTCAGTGGTTCCTGTGCTGTACTACGCTATTTTTATTATACTTGTTATTTAGACTATTTCTCTAAAAATGTTTTCCAGCTTATTTGCAACAGTGATAAAATGAATGAAGAAATAGAGATTTCTTTCTAGGGAAAAAAAAGAAACCCAGACTAGAAATCCTGAACTATCACCTTCAAGGCAACTATAGTACATGCTACTTAAAGTTAACCACTTACAGAAAGCAAACCAGCAGATTTAGTGATTTTATTTTATTTTTTAATTTATTATGGGCTTGATCTTTCCTAAGCTTTCCATTAGTTCTGGACATCTTCCTGCTGACTCATTAGAATCTACCCTTCATGAGTACCTTTTTTTGTTATTGAGAGCTTCAGACTTCAAAAACTAGAATAAAAGTAGACTTCTACTGAAGACAGCATCTTATTTCTACTAAGGTCAACAGTAACACTTCTAATGAGGACAGTGAGGTAGACTTGACCTCTGTTTTTACAAAATTTAAGCAGAGATCTACAACTACTTACAAGAAATAAACATCTAAAAAAGTCCAAACCAAGGAAACCATCTTTGGAAGACAATTGGTCCATACTATTTTCAAGTATTATTAAATAGGTATTGTTAATAACTATTAATGAGCACCTTGTCTTGCACAAAAATTTAATTTTGTCACTTATGCTTCATGCAATGTAAGTTGCCAGAGCTTACATCATGTGCATCAGGAGACAATCCGGAAAAAAAAAAAGATGTTTTGGCTTAACACACTAACAGACCCAGGAAACACTTCTCTAACTCATTAAATGTGCAGTGAGCTGGGCAATATTCTCCACTGCAGAGAACTTCCATTTTAGAAAACATATTGATCCCTTTAGGATAACTGTGTATTCCTTTGACATGGGTATCAACTAGCTAAATCTGAGTTTCTCTTTAATATTTTCTAGTCCAAATAACTTGTTTGGTTTCTGTTCAATTGTTTAAAAACACATTTTCAGAACAACTATGAACAATGAGCTAAGAATGTATGCTGTAATAATGAAACACTAAGATTTTTTTTTTTAATAAGCAGTAAGGGTTAGGTAAAATCAGCTCTGCTTTTACATGTATATAATTAAGCATACCATTAGATTTTCAAGAGCATTGCTCAGGCAATGTCACCTTGCCACCTAACTACTGTCCCTCACAAAGGTAGTTTATAACAGCAGAGTAAGAGTAATGTGTTATCATTTCTTAATATACAACAGGTTCTGATATTTTGTGAAATGCTTGGTAAGAAGGGAATTAGTGGCGAAGTATAAATATGTTCCGAAACTGCTAAATCTTCCAGTTTTTTCGTCTTTCCCTCAAGCTTCAGGGGCTGTCAAGAAGTATAAAGTATCTCATTTGTTTTCTGTAATATATGCCATTTTCTTTCTTTCCCTTCCCCCTTTTTTTGAAATTTTATTCTGCCTGGACAATTGAAGCAGACAGAACTGTTTCTGATCCCTTTCACACTGTAGACTGCTGCAGGGACTACGCACATTTTGTAATATGAATTGAGAGCTACAAAAAAATCCTAGAAAACCAGTAATTTCACTAGCAGCTAATTTTACTGAAATTTATTATGTAAAAACATTTCATTAATATTATGCTTGACAAAACTTAGGTTTTGTAGCTAATTGTCAGTGCCACATTAATGCACAAAAGGATGAGTAGCGAATGCTACCAGGCTAGTCATGACTCACCAGTAATGAAACAAATTTTGTTCTCCATTGCAAAGCTTGCATGCACCCCACAGAAAGGGCTTTCCAACAGAATTCATAGACCTGGACTAATTCACTGGTGTAGTCACAGACGCTCAGCTGCATCATGTCTTTCCTGACTCAGAGTGCTTCCTGTGATGGTCATGGTGTGGTGATAACTTGTGTGCAGGTTCTGGCCCTTTCCTTGTTTACTATAACATTCCTGACTCAACTGTGCTAACATGCACATTAAGAAGGAATTCAGGACTACAGTCCAAAGTTACTACTTAAAGTGAAGAAATAACTATAGCTCATTTCAAAGAACTCATTTCAAAATAAACTTTGAGTTACTTGGTGCTTCCAGTGACAAAGATTTGCAAAGGCAGAGAGTTGAAACGCTGGCACTGAGGACTGGCAGGTTTTCTAAAATAAACCTCTCAAAAGGCACACTCTCATGATCTTTGAATTTGCTCATGCATGTCTGTTTGGCCATAAGTGCACAGAGAATAAAAGATGTTTTCCTTTTTTTGCAACACCAAGACCTTAGAAGCAAAACAACAAAACTAATAATTTAGGAGGAGTTATGCAAGCTTACAAACATTAGTAGTGTATGATTAGGGGGAGCTGTTCTAAAATAATAGTTTCACAAAGTTAGTGTCAGAACAGTTCATGTCATCATGCACTTTATAAAAACAAGAGTATGCTCCAGCTTCCTTGTTGTCCAGAAAAAATAGTCCAAACACTATATAAATCATATCAGTCATAACACAAAGCTCATATTTAACAGCTGCAATGAAATTCGGGATATAGTATACAACAGATGAAAAGTGTGGCTAGACCACAGATTTGGCTCCAGATGAAGACACTAAAAGCCTTCAGGAATTCACACGTCCTTTCGCAGATAAGGCCTGATTTTTAGGAATATTTATGATTATATGATAAATTTCACCACTGAACAGATGTAACCAAGATCAGGAAGGATCTCAGTGCACATCACTTCTGCAAGTCACATTCCAGGGTGTCAAACTGGGTACCAGTAGGAGAAAAACAGATCACCTATGAAAAGACTAGTCTAAATCACTTGACTGGCGCCATGGTGGAAGTCTGTGGCAGAAGCAGAGAAATCCCCGCCTTTCAAAGCAGCGTTTAATGGTCTTAGTTGATCACCCTTCTTTTCTTCCTGTCTTATTCACTAGTAAGGCTGGTGAAAACAGAAGGCATGACCAGAAACTACAAGCCCTTTTACTATACCAAGCCCACCGCCTCCTCTGAAGAAGCCTTTCCTGGACACTGAACAATGCAGTGGTTCTATGAAAAATGTAGTTTGTGATGGGATGACTGAACCCTGGCAGGAGAGGCACACATAAGCAGAATGAATTACGGTTGAGTACCTCTTTGACAAACCACTTAATTTCACCATTTCTCCTAACCCTACAGGTTGCATCCTCACTGCCAGTACCCCCCCCTTTCTTCCCTCAGTACATAACTTGGGAATAACTTCACCCCTGTAAGAGTCCTCTGCTACTCCACCTATACTAGATAACATAATGCACTCTTTTTTGTCTGTTTACTACTTGCCACTGCTTTCAGGAGCAATTCTGCTTCCAGTGTGCCATAAATAATCCAACACACAGTTGTTGACTCAGTTTTCATTAAACGCAGGGAAATTAGGCACAGAACTTTGATTAAAGAAAAACATATGCCTAACTCTCCCGCACCTCTATGAAATTCTCAGTATATACTGTGTAGCATCAATAAAGCAACAACAATGTATTGCAAGTTAAAAGTTCCTGCATTTAAATTTACTCTCCTGTTCCTTCTTTACATGACACAAATACAGCATTTCAAGTATAAGAGCTGGAAGAGTTATTATGAAGGTGCCTGCAAGTAAAAAAAAAAAAGTCTCTCTACTCTTAGAGAACAACTTTCTCTTATAAAGCAGCAAAAGGGATTTTTAATTAAAACAGTACATCCGTTTTGGCTTTAAACTTAATACAGGATGTTACAAGTCTTGCCTACATATTTTTTTGTTTTACTTAAACAATGGAAATGAGAGTTCATAATTCAAGTATTGACAGATCTTTTGCTATTATGATATAAATCATTGTGTTCTTTCATTCTCCTTTGTTTTAATAATAGAAACAACCTTTACTCCTTTATGCAATTTTGCTTATTTATCCATATATTCTGATATAGCATGTAGAAAAACACTACCACATTTTCTTAATCTTTTTTATCCCCCCAAATAGATAAAACCCTGCATTTCACTTTTAAAATAATTTATTTCCACCCTATTTGTTTTAACTGTTGGATGTTTTTCATGACTTAGCTTTCTAAAACCGAAGACAAAGCCCCAAAATTCTTAAGTAGTGAACAGTCCATTTCTTATTTCAGCTGTTAACAGTGCTTCATCTTCAAGGTATGTTAAGGATCAGTTCAGTGAAGGTCTACGAAAGCTAACCACCCACTTAAGCAGTTTCCTATTCAGTATATTCACTTATAAAAATTTTTAACTCAAGAGCTAGATCCATTACAAATGTACCCAAACAACTTGTAAGCATATCAATATAACTAATTCAAGGATTAAGTATATTAGTTTATGAAGCCTGGATTTAGCTTCTTAGACAAAGAAATCCAGTATGAACTTGAAAAGGCAACACCCTTTTTAATCCAGACAAAAAGCAACAGGATTACAGTTGAGTCAGAATATTTAATTAAATATTAGTATCTACTGCTTTACCTTCTTCTTACAGCAGCAAAATTACAAAAACAAAGCTGAACACACCCCTGCCCAACTAATCAAATAGTAATTGATCACTGAGAAAAAAAACCCCAAGACTCCTCTCCATACATCCAAACCCGAGTTACAGTGGTGGGCCTATCTACCACTCCTTCACTGTGTCTGGAGACAGAGAAGTATCACTTCAAACTGCTAGAGGAGATTTGCTCCAAAAGCCACAGCACTAATGTATCCGAAAGGCTGGATGGCATCCAAGAACTGGATACAGGGATGACAGTTTATTACCTTTCACAAAATGTAGAACATTGATTTTATTAGGAAAAAAGTCATGCATTTTTTTTGCCAGATATACAATTGATACACCACTGGTATGACCAGCAAATACCAACTAGGAAACAGACAAAACCCTGAAGCAACAGGGCATTTTGTAGAAGATAAAAGCTTTTCTTTTTACCTAAACATGTACACAACCCTTAATTACACGATTAAGAAAAAATACAGTGGAAAATAAATGTAACAGGGAGACCCCTAGGGAGAACAAATTACCAGAACAGAAAACTATGCATAAACAATTTAGGCCTTGATCTCTATGTATAGTTTTAATACAATTACATTTACTATGAGCACATGGGAAGAAAATGGTTACATGGCTGTAGTTTTAACATAAACAGTTCAAAGTTGCTACATTTAAATAGAACAGCCACACAATTCTGATAGAAACCTGGCTGGACACCAGACCCAACCATAGCCATAGATGCTAAGGGGGATGCAAAGAGCACTTAATTCAGAATAATGGGTATCTTTCCAATTCACGTATATGTGGAAAAAATATTTTTGTCCCTCCAGTTTTTCCTCCATCTCTATTACTGTTACTCTCACAAATCAAGGCTACCTTGCCACATATATACTCTATATATATACTGCTCTCTACTGCCTGAAAGGAGGTTGTAGACAGATGGAGACTGACCTCTTCTCCCTAGTGACAAGTGGTAGGACAAGAGGAAATGAGTTCAAGTTAAGCCAGGTGAGGTTTAGATTGGATATTAGGAAAAATTTTTTTCACTGGAAGGGTTATCCAACATTGGAATAGGCTGCCCAGGAGGTGGTGGATTCGCCATCCCTGGAGGTGTTTAAAAAAAGGGTAGACATGGTACGTGGGGATATGCTTTAGAAGCGGTTTTTGTCAGGTTAGGTTAATGGTTGGACTTGATCTGAAAGGTCCCTTCCAACCTCAACGACTCTATGATTCTGTTACACAACTTGAGTGCTGTGAACACAGCTCTAGCTTATGTTGCTTGCCATTAGCTCCACAAGCAAGTTCTGACAGTCAAAAATTGCAGGTCCTTGCTAGTGCATCAAAGATGCAGCTGGCACAGTGTTTTCTTATGAACTATTGGTACTTAAGACAGAAGAGAACCACCTATCAGCAAAAAGGACAGGGGAAAACCAAGCTGTTTTGAGCAGGATTAAACGTGGCAAAGATAGAGCAAGCAAGTATGAAGAGTAACCTGGTCTTCATCATTATGCTCAAAAGGACAACAATCTGCATGAACATTGGCAGAAAAGTCTCTGCACAATAAGGACACTACCTCAAGACTGCTGATAAGGTCACGTGGTTGCTGGGGAGCTTGGAAATGGTAGGAATGAAGGATGCACAGTAAAGTCTCACATCAGCTAAAACCTGAGACAGAACATCTTCATTGTATGACAGAAGATCAAGTGACAGGTGAAGATGAACTAGCCTTCACTTGTAGCTATCCATACACTCAAATGTGGAAGCAAGAGAAACAAAGAACTATGTATGCTTTCGAATAAGGATGTACAAAAACATAATCACTCATAGGCTTCGGCAGAAGTCACTTTGTAGGTTGCTCCAAAGTAACATGCTTCTAAAACTGGGGATTTTTGTGTAAGATTTGGTAAAGAATAACCTAAATCTCTGTTCTATGATGTAACTATGTAACACTCAAATTGCACTCTTTCCTGGTATGTTTTTAAAGTAAATTCAGTTTTAAGGAACATTCCAAGTCCAAAGCAATTACTTATTATTTACTGTTCTTCAGGGCACCTCAGTGAATTCTGGAAGACACTGTGTTTGCTAAGGAATGCAAAACACTTCCCTTATGGCAAAATTCTTTCAGATAATGAAACTGTTGCATGCTAGATGCTGGCTAGAGGATACAAATCATTCCAGCTGATAAAATGAAATTTGTTTTAAAGCAAATTATTTTTCATTAATTATTACTTCATGTACATTCACCACATTTAATAGGTATTTGAGACAAGTTTATGTTAAAACAATATACATTCAATAGCTATTTTTATCAGCAGTATCCAGGGAATACGGCCCAAGTGACCCTACACTCACCCCATCGGTTAGAAAGTGCTCTCAGCACAGCAGTGGTTAGGGAAGTTTTTAACAGTGTTGGTACAAGTTAGCTACAAAGTAATAGTAATGGGGCCCTGTTCTGTTCATTGCCTGGGAACCCTGACTCAGTGTGTAAAGTTGTCTCTGCAACTGGTATTAAGCCCTATGAAAGAACAAAAAAATGAAACATAACTATGAAGACCACTTTCTACCATCCACCTTCCAGGAATCTTTAGTTAAAATAAATAGGACTTCAGTAAACCACCAAAAAATCCCAAACCAGGCAATTTCTATTTTATAGAAGTTCAAAAGTATTCTGAGCTACCAAATAAAATTAGGCAGCAAATGAAGCCTTTAATGTCTTAGAACTGAAATCCTAAAATGCTTCCTTTTCAAGAAAGCATTTCTGCACAGTAGTTCCAGTCATGATTTCAGTTGCACCTGGAAGTACCGGGTATTGCCATAAATACCTTCTTTAGCTTAAAATTGCCATGATGAAGTTCTCAATTCTATTCCCAGCTAGCCTACATTCACATCTGGTTTCATTTACATCCTTGTCAGGTTGGTTCAGGGCACCCGTAAGACTATCAGACTGGCACTTCAGGAATATTTTAAGCATTCAGCCTTGTAATTCTAAGTTGTAGAGTAGTCAAGGCAGCATCAGTTGGACAGCATTATTGGTCTCCGAAATCACTCCACCAAGATACTATAATAAAGATATTCAAGGATGCAGCCAGAGATCTGTTACCTCTGGTTACATAAATGCCTCTTTCTCCATCTCTTCACTTACTCTGTTCTATTTATGTCATACAGTGCAGTTTGTTCTTTGCAATATGGATCCAGTCTGACTTTCTGGTTAATGACGTATTTAGTGAAATTCTGATTGCTCTTCATTATAACACAAGGCAATGAAAGACACTGCCACTCAATTCAGACTACATTCCACTCTGAGCCTAAAATTCAGTGAATCTTTTTATTCACAAAGTCATACATCCTCCCTAGTCTTACAGCACCTGCCACTGTGAGCTAAAAGGATTTTCTGACCTTGTAAGGAAAAACATTAACAAGTTAAAGTTAACTGAACTCTCTAAGAAATTCAGGTCTATGTCAGCCTTCATCTGCAATTAACTTAATAATGAAGTACAAATTCTTCAAGCCTCTGCATATTTGAAATTCTTAAATAATTTACAAATGCGCAACAGGAAGAAATTACATTATAAATTGCCTTTGGGGTTTATTATATAAGTATGTGAGGCAGCGTGGCCTGTCTCTTGTCAGCAGGCCCTATCTGGCCTTCACACTCATTCTTTTCCAACGCTGCCTCTAAGGCTTCTCCATGTCAGCATAGAGAGGCAGTGATCACACAGACACAGCTCACTACAATGATAAAACCAGTGCAAACTCAAAGCCAAGTGCAACTACGCATTTTGATTGCTCACACCAGAGATGATGCAAACTAAATGAAAATCCATTTTAACTAGCCATGATGCTCTGCCTGGCTTTTCTGTTTTAGTGTCATGTTGAATGTATTCTCTCACTTTTGTCTAAACAGCAATATATACTAGATCTCCAAATCACTAGAAACATTGGCCAGCTTGGTTCTTCAATGATATTGGGAATTTTTAATCTCAAATAGCAGTCATAGCAGTAATTAGCTCTATTTACTTCTAAACAGTTACTCAGAGTAAGGCACTACTTTAGCTACGTAGAAAAACCAGGAGGAGGCAGAGGCTTCTACCTGTACTGCTGCCAGTCTCAAAGGTTTTCCAATGCTCAATGTCTCTGCAATGTCAAGGTGGGAGATGCTTTTGTAAATGGCACTTAAGTACTCAAAACAAACAAGTTACCTAGAAACAGTGTGGTTACATCTACATTAGCCAGGAGCGCTGACCACCAAGAGTACAACGGTTAGTGATGCTGAGGACCTGACTTCCACACAGTATTAAACATTTCAGATAGCTCCTTTTTCCCTCCATGATTTCTTGAACTAGAACAGGAAAAAAAAAAGAGGAGGTACATCAGAAACAGGATATAATATCAGAAAAATTATTAAAATTGATTTTTGAAGTGTTTCTGTTCTTCCTAATACTCCTACTAAGAAGTACTTCCTAATCACGGAAAAATTTCAGGATTCCTCTGGAGTTAAGTACATCCATCAGCCACCTCCATTCAGAACATTCATCCTTAAATAAGTACAGATGTGTACTTAGGCTAAGACTTGCATCTCCTGACTTGTAGGTGAATACCGCGTTAAATCGACTTCATATGCCTCTTGTCATGTCTGCTACTTCAAGCCTAAAGTTGTATTGTGCTTTGCAAGCCCATCACAATATAACATTGTTTCTCCTTTCTTTAATTCAAAGATCTTCTCATTTCAGTAAGACCTTGCAAGAATAGTATTTGAACAGAGGGAAAGAGACTAAAACATAAGCACTGAAACAAGTTTCTCTGCATTGTTATGAATAATACATTTTTCTACACAAGACAGTAGACAAGATTAATCATGTGTATGTTTATAATCAATGTTTTCAGACTTCCAGGTGTTTCATACTCACATTTCCCTCTCATACTCACTGTTACGATGGCAGTGTTCCTACAAAGTTTAATTTGGCTCATTTTATATCCCTCAACACACTGCCTCCTACAGGAACAGAATAAGCAGAACAGAGATGGGATGACATGAGCCTACATCTATGATTCCCTCTAGCTCAGCATTCGTATTTCTGCAGCCTCCGTTTTCTGGGAACTTAGACTTTCTTCTTGCAAATAGGAGTTTTACACAGCCAACAAGAGACTAGTCACACATATTCAACCATTTTACTAAGCTCAGTATCTACAATGTTCAAATAGCAAGAAACAGCTATCAACAGCAAATGTTAATATATTAAATTGCTGTTCACCAATTAGAAACAATATTTCTAAGTCTTTCCAACTTCTGCTTCCATGTTGTTGAAGTTTCATTTTCAATTAAAGCTGTCAACCAGTTTTATTGAAATCAAAGATTTTAATTACACTTGGCAACCCCAAAACTGCTGTCTTATTTGGAAGTGTTCTTCAATATTAGCCACTAAAAGACAATTGATATTTAAATTCATCCCTTTTCTCATTGCATTGATTCCCCTGTGAAGTAGATGGAAAACAGGACTCACAATTCCAGCTGGTGAAAGAAATCTCTAGAAAGCAAAAAATAGATAGCAACTTCTACATATGCAAGTAGATTGACATCTAGTGTGAAAACACTGAACTACAAAGCCTATACTGCATATCAACAACGATGAATTCAAAGTAATATATATACATATTTGTATAAATTACAAGAGAACCAAATCCTCCAAATACAATCACCTTTAAATCTTTTTTTCAAATAGCTACACAGAGCCAAAAACATTGTACCAGTGACTGAGGAAGCATAGCTTCTAAAAGAGACAAACTGAGATGTTAGTAGTAAATCTTAAAAGCCAATGATAGAATCAGGAAAAACCCAGAAAAGCTGAGGAGAAGAGCACAGGCTAGCTGGTCAAGCAGAAGCTTCTTCTAGCCTTGGATAAGGTGAAGTAGAAAAGTTAGAGACAAAGGCAGAACGACTGCATGATTTGTTTTAGAGTTTATGAGTGAAAAAGATCTTGAATACCTTAATTTCTGTGATGTAGACCCAAAGACTGATGAGGAGTGGTGTAAGTAGTCTCTAGACAACTATGTTCTTTAGGACAATGCATATAGCCATGAAAAACAAAGTCTGTAGGTTGTAGAATAGATAAATAGAAGGCTTTTCATAGTTACCCCACTGAAGATTGAACCCTAGTATCGACTTCATTATCCTAGAATTAGCTTATTGAATATCTTCAAAGATGCTTTCATTCCTGCAATGCAGTCTCAAAAGTGTTTGTCACCTTTTTATTCTTACTGGTATCATGGCTAAGTTCATGGTAGCATTGGCAGAGATTTTGGACCTGGATACATTTTCCTAGCAGTTTCAGTCATTTCAGGCCTATTTGCACCTTCTTGTCTGTAGTAATTTCATAAAAGCAATACCTAAAAAATAGTATCTTAAAAAGCTGACAGAAGTGCATTCACACTACAGCTCCCAACCCACTTTCGATTCATTTACTATAACAATATTGGGACATCTCTTCTGGCCCCAGCCAAAAATCTCCCCAAGCCTATTCATTTCATACCCATATGCTTAGACATTAGATGCTTTCCAGAAACTAATAGCATCAGCCTATTGCTAATATTTGTGTGATGGCCCTTGTCTGTGCAGCCCCTTTCTTGTGTCACTGTTGAAAACAGCTCTTAACAGAACGCACACTTCCAGCCAAAAACAGTTTACAACTCTCCTACCAAGTAAGAGTGGAATTACACAGCAGCAGCTGGAGCCGTTTGAGATGTTGACCGCACATACATTCTCACTCCAGGTATTCTTGGAGACACTCACAGCCTGTCCACCCCCCTCCTTATGCTCAGTGTATGAATACACTAGATGCATTGCTATCTCATTTCCCCCTCAATCACAGAATTCTGGAATTAAAAAGCCTCTGAAAAGGCCTTTAGGGAGAGGGGCCGGACCATGGAAATCACGCACAGGGACAATGCAACCTAAAGATACTGATAACAAATTTTGTTTTACATATTTGAGTAATCGTCCATATTCACACAAGGAAGCCTTCAGGCCACACACAGTATTATTTTGCATTTAGCATCAGTTAATATTACCAAACTAATATTAAGGAGCAGTCAACAGCAGAGATGTGGTACCTACAGGCATCTAAAAAATTATTTCCTATTAGTTTCTATATTTCCCACTATTATTGCTCTACTCTGAAAATTTTTCCTCCTGTTGATTGTCTCAAAACTAAAAGTGCTGGTGATTACATTGTGTTCTGATAACCTGTTGCCCTGAGTGATGGTTAATTGCCAAAATTAATTCTTTTTTATGAGTAAATATGATTCCTTAGCTTGACATT
This sequence comes from Himantopus leucocephalus, assembly GCA_003993805.1. Taxonomy (NCBI): domain Eukaryota; kingdom Metazoa; phylum Chordata; class Aves; order Charadriiformes; family Recurvirostridae; genus Himantopus; species Himantopus leucocephalus. The sequence continues at coordinate 3,045,377 of RSEF01000003.1, forward strand.
AACTCAGTATGTTAAGCATTGAACAACCAACAGTTTCTTATGTTGTAGATATGACCAAAGGCTTGTTTTTACTCAGAAAAACTTAGGACTCAAGAGAACCTCTGCACAATGAGTCAGAAGTGAGTGCCCCACATTGGGCTTCAGGATAAGCTCTGGAAATGCATCTGGAAAAATTAAACAAATAGCTGCTCACTGTGCCATTTTTGCAAGGGCACAGAGCAAAAAACTGAAAGCCTACACACTGAAGTAAAACTTTCCTGACAGTAACTATACTGTACACATTAAGTCAACCGGAAAATAGTTTCTTGGCACCATTTAAACCCTACAGAGTTCTAAAGAGAAAGCTAAAAAGGATTTGCTCAATACCAAAGACCTTGCCAATCTCAAATATATCCAGTTTTACTCCCCAAGCTAAGGATTTTCAGAAACTGCAAAGAAGCAGACCCTGAGGAAAAAAAAAAATCCTTATCTTGTCAATTTTTGTTTTGTGCTAGCAACCCAACAATATGAAGCTAACCGGAGAAATGCCCAATAAAGATCCATGACAGCACCCAAGATAACTAATCTGGAAACATACTGAAAAGAAATGAAAATTACTTTTTTTTTGAACAAACAGCTTAAGTTTTGTTTTTAAGTATCTGACAGATCTAGGCAGTAAGTTTCTTTATACTTACTTGACTCCATTCATCATGCCTTACACATTAGACACATAATTTATAGTTCATCACGTTACTTTTAAAACTTATTCCTACCAAAAGCAGTTTGTGTCTCATCTCCTCTTCACACAGTAATCCCAACACTCGAAGTCCTCCTCTAGCAGCCCTACTCTGTACACAGAGTGCAGTTTTCACTGGACATGGGCAGTTTAAAGACCACCATAATTTAAATGTGATAAATCAATAGAGATTTTGTATGCAACTACAGGAAGGGAAACACAATGCAAACAACAAATTAAATAAACCTCCCTACATCCTAAGATACAAAACTCCACAGTTCAAAGAAAGGCTGCAGGAGATAAAAAAAATACTGAAAGAAGTGAACACATCCAAAAGTAACACACAAGATTCCCGCTGTGGAGAATCTCTAGTTACGAAGCAGTTGATATTTCATACCGTATTTTATTGCTTTGTGAGCTACACACACCACACTATATTTTAACTTTGTTGTGAGGCTGAGAAATTTAGAGCCCCCTCTCCAGATTCAGATATAGCTCTGACCGAACATTTCCCACAAAAACAATTCAGAATTCAGCTGAACCAACTATCAAACATGGATCCAGGATCTGCTTTTTCTTACTTGTCATTAGTATTACACTGTGTCTGATAAAAAAAAAGACTAAATGTGTCTTGGCATTACTTGAACATAATTATTTTCTTTATTTTTACCATCCTTTTTTCTTTATTAGGGGAACTAGACATCAGCACAACAAAACACGCAACGAACCTGAACAGATATGGCACAGAACAAGAAATACCTGGAGACTACTCATAATACTCTTAGTATCTCCTTTTCACTAAAGATTATTACTAATCCCACAGATCCAGATTTATTAATCAAGTGCCAGAAAATCATGAGACCAGCTGAAATCTTATGAGATCTTTAAAATAAAATTCAGAGGTTTCGCTTGCCTTTCAGTTTTGGCATTATCTTAACAGTGCCAAATTTTTCTCTGCAATGCACAAGGCTCAAAACCTTTCTTTAAAACAAAACTTCAATATCTACATAACAGGTTTCTACCAAGCATTGGGGCTTTAAGAAAAAACATCAAATGTTGTCACAAAAATCTTTAGTTAGCAATGCAGTCAATCCAGATGCCATCACTGAGTTATTAGTAACTATTATCAGTGTGACTGAAAACAGGCTTCACAAAACAGACTGTTGCTGTTCTCTATAGAGTTAATTAACCAAAACTTAACCTCCCTTTCAAGACATTTTTAGACATTTTATCTTATTCACCAACTAAATCACACCAGAAGTTATTTGCTAAAGCAACAGCCCTCTTTCTTGAGTTATAGCCCTTTCTCCCAAAGGAATTTAATTTTTCACCTTTCTTAAAAAAAAATAATCTTTCCCTCAAGATCCATATGCTTCAAAAACCCTTTGAGGCTGGCTTTATTTTTAATATATCACCAGATTGCTTAAATTTCATCAAGGCAGGATTTCTTTGTCATCCAGTCACTTTGTCCCACTACAGATGTATAAACGTAGCCAAAACTTCAACTTAAATTGCCACAAGAGGAACTTGTTTGCTGTCAAGCTGTAGTACAGCCAGAACAACTGGGGGGAAAAAGTGCTCATGGATTACAATGTCTCATGGCCTCAAGACAGCTGCTTTTCTTTCTATTGCAGAGTGACAGAATCAAGGACAAAAAAAAATATTTTGAAGTACTCTCCTGCCCATCCCACTCCTTCCTCTTTGAGCTGGTTTAGAACCAGAACTAACATTTTCTTTCATGTCAGTAGAGTACTTCATTTTATGCCTTCCATTTAAGTGAACTCCATCTCATTGCCCCCACCAACTCCAAAGCTAAGAAAAAGGTCTTTTTGCTTACTGTATCAACAATCCTGTACCCTTAGCAGAGGGCAGGCTCACAAGGTCCTGTTTCAAATACTGTCTACAAAGGTAATAATGCACAAGTTAATGTAAATGTGGTAAGTTTTTCTTATATGTGAATTATTTAAACATAAATGCTTGTTTTAAATAACAGTAAGTGGCTTGTTACACTGCCATAGACTACAATTCTGTTCTCTTTAAATACACAGCAACTTTTAAGAAATGGCAAGTTCACCGTAAAGACCAAGATGACTGTATAATAACGATATAGAATATACATTATGCTTGCCTACAGCAAACTGAGGGGGAAGTACAGCACAGCCCTTCCATTTTGTACTCCTGTATTTAGATATGACCTTGAGATTAATTCCAAAAGCCATCGGCATGTTACACTGCTGATCCCCTTTAAGAGCAGGGAGGCAGTTTGAGAGGAGAAAAGGGTTACCAACCACAATGTTCTAAACAAGTGGCATCAACATTAACTTGAAATGGACTGCATGTTCCACCCTCGGGCAAGCCTGTGTCACCTCTGTTCGTGTTCATTTCACCACTGCTAACTTTCATTTGTGGATTTGCCTAATCTTGTGACCAGTTGAACATGACGATTCTGGATTGTATTTTAGGAGGTGTGGATCAGAGAACTTATTTCTACCTAAAGACAGCTGTTTAAAATTAACACTTGCTACATACCAGATATGCTTTATTGACATCAACACATTATTGAAACTACTATAAATTCTCTGTCCTTTCCCACTTTGTCCTTTGAGGTTTTTTTTCTAACAGCAACAATAAGCAACCGCCTACCAGGGAAACCACCACTGCAAACACTTTGCTACCCTGAATCACTGATTCACATTAACCAAAGGGACTACCTATTTACTGCCTTCAGTGCTCTGGCATTTCTGTTCCTTTTCTTCACTAAAAAATACTGGCTTAGGTATCACACATCACTTAACAAAGAACAAGAAAATATGCTATTTCTGTCAGGTCCCCCATATCTCAAAGCATATGCCATGATTTTGAACAGGCAATGAGGCAGACTAAGGCAAATGTTTCCCATAACAAGTGCCATGATGCAGTCAGGGAGCTATGCACAGACAGACCCTTGCACCAATGGAGTCCCACTAAAGACACCTGGGCTCTGTATTTGTACAGAAGCTATCCATTTCAAGATGAATGTCATAACTTTTGATAGCCACATTAGCTGGAAAAACATTTAGAGCGTTTTCGTAAGTTCTATTTTCAAACCACATGGTAACATAGACCTCTTTATGCCTCTCTACAGGGAGTCACGTTCCCAGTGACACAATCCCCTTGGGAGTAGACAAGTTTCCATGCAAGACTCCAACTAAAGCCATTAACTTCGTTTTTTACCTCCGTTTGGGAGGATAATTAAAGGACAGTCAGAGAGAGGAGAGCCAATAGCACAGCGTGGCTTCCTTAGGGGCACTGTTGTCAGGGTAAAGGCATCAGGCAGTTCTCCAGTGGGAAGGATTCATCAGCAATCGCCTGCGCAGGTCACAGGGCTGTCCCACAAGCTCCAGCATCCCCTCCCACACCAATCCCACACAGCAACAGGACATTTTAACTCCTTGGGCAAGGCAAACACTGGCACCTATCCCATCAACACACTTCATGCCCAGGTCCCATATGTGCTCCGTACTTCACAGTTTCCATTGCACTCCAGCAGGCATACCTTACATGCCTGACAACTAGAAAACTTAAGACGATTTTTAAGTCTATTAGATGCATCCAAACACAATCAAGCAAAAGATTTAGCGTTTCTCAGAATGCGTGGGGCTTAGTGTCAGCCTTCTGTATGTTTCTGGTTGGGAATAACAGGAACATCTCTTAATATTAGCTAAAATAGTAAACCAGACACTAAGTTGAATAGATTTGTTAGCCTAAATTCACTGAATAATTGTGACTAAACTCAGGCAAAAGAACAGCTTTCAGAAGATGAGAATAACATTCAGTTTTAATAAAAGACTACAGGTCTGTGTGGTTTTTTTTAAAAAACAAAAGTTTATCTATGGGTCTGCAAGTCCTGAGAAATCTGCCGTATGCAGATTTGGCAGAGATAAATCCTGCCTGCTGTTCTGGTCCTACACCAAAACCCTTCAAAAGGATAATGAAGACAGCATCACATTTCATAAGATATTTTCTGCATGCCTGTTGAGCCGAGCTTGTTTACAAGTACTCACTGAAACGATTAATTGCTCTTATGTTCCACTCCACAGTGCTATGGCTCAGAATTTTCTGCCTATACTATCCATATGGACATTAGCCAGAAAGAAAATTTCTATGTAATTATCTAATTAATTATCATAAATGCTAGCATTAACAAAAAAGCCAGCTGGCATACGTAACAATCACTTCGCTTCTATTGTACAAGAACTACAAAAGGCATTTGTTTTCTTATTAATTGCTATAAAATACAGATGAAGCTGAACGGTTTTGTTTTAAACTACAGGATCAGAAGGGGCAAGAGAACAGTAGTGAAGGACTGGACTGGGAGTCAGAAATCAACTTGAATTCAGAGTCTGCAACACTTCTGTGCATTAAGCCAATCAGTTCATGTCTGTGCTACAGGTTTCCATTTGTACATTAACGCTTTCTTGTTCTCTGGCTTTATTGCTTAATTTGCTATCTGTTCTTTGGTAGCAGGAATCTCTTATAACATGTTAATAAAGCAGAATGGGATCCTGACTGACTATAGCTTATAAATTTTTTTTCTTCATACTGTTTAACATCAGGGGGTTTTGACAGTAGAAAGATACTATTTCTTCTGAACCCAGCAGAAACTGACTGCTCCAGGTGACCCAGAGGAATCAACTGATATATTAATAGAATCATAGAACCATTTAGGTTGGAAAGACCTATAAGCTTGAGTCCAACCGTAAACCTAGCACTGCCAAGTCCACCACTAAACCATATCCTAAAGCACCACATCTACAGGTCTTTTAAATACCTCCAGGAATGGTGACTCAACCACTTCCCTGGGCAGCCTATTCCAATGTTTGACAACCCTTTTGGTGAAGAAATTTTTGCTAATATCCAATCTAAACCTCCCCTGGTGCCTCAAGTTATGCAACAATACAGTTTGAAACAGTCCAAATGCAGTTACTGGAAACTAGATAAAAGCGTGCTATACCCTGAAATTTAGAGCAAGGTGTTATTCTTCAGTGCTTTATTGATTTAGCTAACCATCCCACAGAAACCCAGCAACTTTATTATAATAGATTAGTGCAGAACTGGATATCACCAGTCCCACACCTCCCTCTCAAGTCCACCACAGATTTGCTGTATGAAACTAATGACGTTGCTCTGTGCCCCAGTTCCTTTATGTAAAGCAAGGGAATAATCCATATGTAGCTATTCAACAGAATTGTTTTCAATTTTAATTCACATTTGTGCTAGGAATTTAAAGAGACTAGTGTTTACCAAAATTTGCCTCAGCATTCATTCCAAATACACATAGTACCTTCATGGCTACCAATTTCAGCACCATTACAATAGTATGAAGTAAACATGAACTCTATCCTTTTTTGAAGTTACACTATATCACTACCGATGTATTTATGACAACCTCAATAATAGCATCAAACACCCCCTAGGCTGAGTAACAGTAGGTCCTGACAGCTGAACTTCACACAAAATTGTTGATGTGTTGCGCGAACTGGACAATACAGAAATCCATTGGATTTTGATCTTCAGGGGATCCCCATACAACATCCTGACACCCCTGGCACACTTTAAAAACTAAGTACTTCAATCTTCAAACCAAGCAGAGATGTACCTCATTTCACTCGTGCTAATAATCAGCACTTTTCCCCTAATTGAGAGGATGTAGCAGTTAGAGGAAAGCTGAAAACACAAATAAATACAACTGTGTTAGCAGGGCTCATCACTAGGACAGCCAGCATTCAATCAGCTTTGCTCTCCCTAGCAGGTCTCACACAACACTGTGGCGATTACTGCTGAGTATTTGTGAGGACAGCAGGATAATATGATATAGCAATTCATGCTCTAACAAAATGATCTGGAAAAGTAGCCAAATGGACAGCAGTGATTTTGCAAGGCATCATGGGAGCCCTGTTTGCCTGCACTTTTGCAAAGCTGACCACATTCTAGCTTTTTTCAAACATAAGTAGACATCACATGAGTGGTATTTGTGACAAACAGCAGGGAACAGCAAATGTGTTTTCCTGTCACTGAAGCTGAGTAATAATGCTCAAGCACAGTTTCCCAGCCAAGTAGAGCACAGCACATGTAACAGTAAAATGCAGCAGCACAAATAAAAATTCTGTGTATATACTCCCAACCACAGAGAGGTTACAGGTGTGATTCAGTGGAAAACGGGCAGCTGACGCAAGAGCTTGAACAGATTCATCTCCAAAAGGAACTGAGTTTGCACTCCAAAGTGGTTTTCTTGAGAATACACTGCCAGTTTGGCTATGAGGCTGCTGGGGAGCCTGAGCTTTCAAAGTTCACAGTCCCAAGATAGTTGTGTTATGCAGACTTGCTCAAGACCAATCCTTCCTCTTGGCTCTGCAACAGCCTCTGCAGACCTCCCTTAGGGCCAGAGTCCTTACAGGCCCCCGACTGACAAAGAAGATCTCAGTTTCCAGGTTCCAGCTCCTAGATCCAGTCTGCAAAAGCAGGACAGGTCAGAGATCTCAGACTGGCAGCAGCTGCTCTTCTCCACCCCTCCTAGAATACAGAGCCAAGCCATCTAATTTTCCTAAACTCTTAAAAGACTCCTCTGCAAAACACTGAGCCATCTAAATTTGAAGCAGATTTTAAACCTACAGACTGACAGTGGGGTATAGCTGGGCTGTCTGAAAAGTTTCTACTACTGACCTTGAAATCTAATTTCAAGGAATGGCTTATATTATACAATGAGCAGGGCCAGAGGCTCAGGATTATCATTTGTACAGCATAACAGGATTTCAGGTGAGTTCCTATATGTTAGGCCAAACCTGCTCAGATCCAAAAATGTGACTGAAGTCTCATTAAATCATTGCTGGGAGAGTTGTGAGCTGGAATAGATTGGGTTTGTTGCTCCAGATGGTTTGGTTTCTACTATATATTAAAATTCTATGGCTTATAGAGTCAAAAGAGGGAGGGAAAACTATTTGTATGGGACCCTCTCCCATCAGAATGGTCATTGGGAGTTCAACAAATCTTTCCTCAAACATAGTATCCGTTGCCCATTTTAAAGCCTGCTTTTATTAAGTTCTGGATACTTTCCAGACTTTTTCTAGACTGATTTTCTTTGTTCCTTTAGCAGCAGGAAAACAAGCAGGGAGAGCCCACAGCATCACAACATAGGTGCACGAGTCTGAACACCAGTGGAAGCATTTAAGGTACAAGCAGACTATTCATTATAGATTAAAAGAGCTGCCTGTTTCACCCCAGCTACAGAAAAAACATCAAATACCAGCTTTGAAAAGAAAGTTTCTAATCCAGTAACATAGAGTGACTATAGTAAATCAACTCAAGGGCAAAAGGATGTCAGACCAAACCCAGTGTCTTCTCCAAGTTTATGTAAGTGATTTTCTGTAAAGAGACTTCAGCATCCCCTTCATAGGGGCCACATAAAACAAAGGCAAAGATACAAAAAGTAACATTAACTCTGCAGGATAGTTGATAACATCCAGCACAGTTCAAGGAAACAATCTCAGGGCACCACATTAAGCAAATAAACACTGTGTATCCCCGGAGTGTAAAGACAAAGGAGTGGAGGGAGGAGCTGGGAAAAAAAGAAAAAGGTAAAATTGAGTTATATATCATATAATGAAGTTACCCAGCAATAGCTTTTCCCCTGCTGCTGCAATGCACCAATCGGGGCAGAGAGAAGAGCAGCATCAGAAGCAATTTTGATTATTTTTTTTTTCTCCTGTTGGCAAAGGGCATATCTTAAGTACATAAGTGTGAAGCATACTCATCTTCTATAAAAATATGGTAAATAAACCAAACACAGCTTGCCCCTGAATCAAATCAGTACTACAGCAATTTGTGGAATACAACAAGCAGGTCTCTCAGCAACATAAAAAGGCTTCAGAGTTCTTTCCCCACAAAACAAGCTCTAACTAGCTTCCTCTTCCTTTCTGGCTATCTGTGCAGCATAACATAAGTAATAAAGATTCCACTTAAAGTCCCAGATTCACCTAGCTAGTTATGTGCTTAAATCCTACAGAGATGATGCTTTTCCAAGCCAGCATTTTTACCACCAGAATGTTGGTAAGATCAGTAGTAGCAAGATTCATAGGATATGTGCATAATTACACTAGTGAATTCAGAACTAAATCAAATCCACCCACTCAACACAGGATACATGGTTAACTATCTGCCCCCTCCTTTGTATGCTGTCCATTCCTACGGAAGAGCTCTTGCATCTGGTACTGTACACATGACGTAATACATCTGAAAAATATTCCCTGCTGATTTCTCGCCAGAAGCAAGGGCTACTACTAGCTTAATCCTGAATCCTTTTGCCTCGTTTATAACACTTGTTCTGGGGACAGCAGCAGCATGCTTGTAGAGGTCTTTTCATCCTTACATTATGCAACCTTAATATTAGTTTAATGTTGCTTTCTCCTGTGGATTATAAACACAAATCTCTAGACCCAGAATAACACCCTTCATCCCTCTTAAGACAGAAAAGTGGTCATAACAGGCTTGTTCCCTACTTACTGGACTCTTAATCTTCAAATATAATCAGCACACACAAAAGGAAAACAAACGCCTTCAGTCATCAAGCGGGAAGTTCAGAGAACAAAACAGACATAGTGCACTGTAGCACAACTCATTTCTAGTCTATCCCGACTTTTGAATGCTTGGCTTTACAAATTCAGTAATGACCTTTTAACATTGCTCTGCACATTTAATCTCCATTTTTAGACCAGTTAGCTGAATTCTTTTCCTTCTCAGTAAGCTTCTGTAAGGTTAGAACATCAAGTGGACACACTTATCAAATTATAAGTCTGTATAAACAGTGTCAGCTACCCTTTCAGCATACAGAATATTTGTTAATTCTTACTCCTTGCACTTTTCAGAAGGCAAAGATCTATTATGATATCCAGCTACAGTGTAAGTATCCCTGGCTATTTCTTGGTTCATATGAACATCAATCAGTACCTATGTAGGGAGAAACATCAGAATTTATTTGAAACCAAATCAAAAATTTTCATACCAGAATTTATATCATACTTCTGGCATGGCTTTGTGGACACCATTGAAAAAAGTCAAAACCATCCTACACGATCTTTGTGCCTAATCTGCTGAAACACATTAGCCTTAAGCAACGCAGTTTAAAAAACATTTTTAAATATCCCAATTCTTTTCAGTAGAAAACACTTCAGAATTTGAGGTCAAAGAAAATGTGTTTGAATAAGAAAAGCAAAACAAAAAAAAATCACATTTCTAAAGTTGTTCCTTAAGAATCACATTAGTTTTTTTTTTATTTTCAGAACTTGTTTGAAACATTACATGCAAGCTGTGGCCAAGATGCCTGTGTATAAACTCAGTGGAGTTTGTATACAAGCACATGTGTGTAATCCAGGCACATGAATAAATTCAGTCTCGTCAGCATCCAAGCCTTTTCTACATAGGAAATTATACCAAGTTTCTCAATTTCCTTCCTATTATGTTTATGCAATTTGACATAGGCAAATACAAACAAGTTCTGCCATGTGCTAAGATGACTGGAAGCTACAGAGTATCATTGGTGAAGCACTAAGCTTAAGCTAGAAAACCCTGCTGAGAAGCAAAGTACAGCAGCTTAGGTTCACTGCTGTGAAAAGAGTCCCGCAGCTTTTGGCTGTTTCAACAGGGGCAAAGGAAGACTGTGCCTGAGAACGCAACACATACTGTCTCCACAATCTTGATGGAGTAAGCCATGTTCAATAGGACAAACATTTAGACCCTTCCATCCATCAAATACTAGCTTTATTTCATACTGCAAAAACCCAGGCAGCTTTGTCAAATATAATATTTATAATAGGTTTCAGAGAAACCAACACTTCTCAAGCACATGCTTTTATTGATAGTTACTGATTTGTTGCCAAAGATCTACTTTAAACTGTGTGCACACAGTTATTCCCCTTGATAAGCTGGAGTACAAAAACCTCTTTTAAAAATACTAGTTAAACTGAACTTTTACTCATTAGTGTTTCTGTAAATGTTGTGTTGGAGCATGAAAGACAACTAGAACACTCTTTCTTCAACACAAAAAGCCAGAATAATGGCATTGAGCTGTTCCACATCCTACTGTACCAGTTATAAGAGAATATTTTCACTTTGAAAATAAAACACTACACATGGTCCCAGTAATATCAGCTATAAAGAATGCATAAATGCTTAAAATGCTCAAACTAATAAAGCTTCCAGTGGAAGCCACAACTTACTGGCATTTGCATTTTGAAAATGGTCTCCCAGGAAGCTCAACCAATCCTTCAGAGTTGCTTTAGAATAGTTACTGTGGTTTAATTAAGAAGATTAATTTTGAGTCAACGTTTCTTGATTTCAGAGTGGCTCTAAGAAAGACATATCACTCTTCTAATTATGCAAGAAAATCCCTAAATTGAGTGTTCAGACAACAGTTTCACTTGCTTGTGCTTATAGTACAATCCAATACAACCTTGCAATCCTATTTCCTTTCAACTGCAACAGAGATTTGAGAATTGAACATCATCACAGATAGTAATCAGCTAAGCAAATGAAAGTCTGGAATTCCATAGCAAGTTAGGACTTTATGTATTAACACTGCTAAAGGACTTTGAAGTATTAATGCAACATCCCTCTGGAATCATCATTTCCAAAAAGCCAAGCCACTAGAGAGATACAGTAAAAAAAAAAAGAAGTTAAGCACCTCGTCCAAGATCACATATTGAGTTTTCCAAGACACTGTATAGACTAACACTTCTTATTCCAGAAGCACAACTCCAGAAATTCAGTCCTGTTTAAAAGCACGAATAACATCTGGTGGATGCTCTATAAACATAAAAGGAAAGCAGCTTTGTGTTTTCTCTGTATCTAACATTTAAACAAATATTAATATGCTCACTAGTAATATGAACGGGAGACCAGGTATGTATAAGAGGTCTGCAGCAACTTTTTTTCCCCTTTACAGAGACCTACAAACATGCAAAGTGTGGAACACCTTAAAATTTTAATGAACAAAAGAAGTCATACAGCTCCTAAAGCAAACAGACATTTCTGGCAGCTTCAGAGGGAGCTGGAAGGAAGAAACATTCTTCACTGAATCAGTTCAAGCATCAAATACCATAAGCTGTTGAGAGGTGGCCCCCTCCCCCCAACAAATGAAAATACCTCAGTAGACTTGTGTTTATGGTATGAGACTAAATTATAACATGTATATTAGAATAATAGCTGAGAATTAACCACTGCCCTAACTTAGTAACTTTGTGTCAATAAGAACTTGTGATTTTCAACAGGAACTTTTGTTGTGTTCTCAAAAGTGACTAAACTGCTTAGCCTGCACTCCTTCAAAAAATCCGATACTCAAAAGGTGAAGAAAACATGAGGATTAAGCTCTAAGATGACAGTATTTAGTAAATCCTAGTTAACCATTTGTATTGCAAACTTACATTTAGCATAATTTCTTGAACTGTATTTTTATCAAAATACATTAATATGAACACTTCAGTGATTAGAAATGGAAGCAGACACTTTATAAAGACTGCCAGTTCCATTGAACTACTGCAAATGCACAGCAACTGTAGAAATCGTTAGATTAAAAAAATCTACAAGGTCATACCATACATCTATCTTTATACCCCAGCAGAAGAAATGGGGGCATGGGGGTGAACCATTCCATATGCAGAAAGACAGAACCATGGTTAAAAGCTTTAGTGGTTTATGGCATTTCAAAGTAAAGAACAGTGACAATCCAGCAGAGTCTAAAGGACAGGACCTGTGCCAGGAGTCCACTTCTATTTCTGGCTCTGTCACTAGTGGGCTGTGTGACCTTCAGCAGTGCGCTACACCTCTCTTCCTTCAACCACTCCTGGTCCACAGGGAGAGAAGTGCCTTTTGCTATGGCCCTAAGTGACTAACAAGAGGGGACTTTGCTATAGTGACAATGGCAGACAGCACTACTGTACAATATAAAATAGCAAAGGCAGAACAAGGGTAAGCCACTAGGCCTCCAGTTTTGTGTTGGAAGCATGCAGCTCTCTCCTTCAGCTAAGTATCATTAATATCTTATTGGTTTTATTCTCAGAAACCAGTAACAAAAAACTGCATCTTCTGATTTACCTGACCCATTCCTTGTCTTTGCAAGCAGAGGACCGTTGCTACAATAAACGGCCATTAGTTCTTTATTTCTCTAGTTTTGAACTGCTAAAACTCCAAAGAATGAGGTTTAATTCCATTCTTTCCCAGGTGATCATCAGTAACATTTAATAAATTTAATTTACTGGGCCAAGCTCTGAGCCTGCATAACTGAAATAGTTCACAATTTTAAGGAATAAACAAATAATCATAGATAAGAAATTAACACCTCAAACATTCGGTACGAAGAGAGATGGCCACATTTACCATTATACGAGCCACAAAGGTTATAGTTTAACACAATTAATTTTCCAGTATAGGTTAGCTTTACCTTTAAATAAAAAAAACCAAACCAAAAAACTGAGCTTGTGATACTTAGACCCACACTAAACTATAAAAACCCCATCATATTTTTTGTCATCTGACTGCTATTGAGTCACCAAAATACTGTAAATCACTTCAGCATTGATTAAAGTAAAAACTGTGCTTCATTACAATCATAAATGAGAACACATCCTAACCCTTTTTCACTATTTCACATTTTAGCAAAGTAAAAAAGCAAGGTTAAAGAATGTGATTAATTTCCCTCTCCCCTTTCCTTCAAAATATACCACTGTCAGTTTCCCAAGAACAGCACCTCCAGGAAAGATTTCAGCCATACCATCACGGTACATAGCTGCCTCATTGACAAGACACAAGGTAAACATTAAGTGATCTGCATCAGAGCAGATGTATTTTTATAGAAAATTATAGAGAATAAGCATGGTAAAAAGCCTGAGTCCTCACAATTTTATAAATGTTTTCTGTAACACTGAAGCATATAATGACCAGTGTTCTTTGCATTACCAGCCTCAAATCTAGCTGTTGCAATTGTGTCTGTATGTTTTTCTAGACGCATGGGATGCTAATGTTCACCTTGGCCTACACACTCCTTGATCAGATAAAAGATACAGTGGAATTTCAGCCAGTGTGTTCAAACATGGCTAGTAATAAAAATATTCCAGTAACAAGTTTTTACAATGTTTTAATAAATACAACCCTGAAAATGTATACCTACAAATTTGGAGCCTACTTTGAGAATAACTGCATTTGTCTTCGAAGAACAGTAACAGTTTCTCAACCTACTTAATTTGTTTTAGAGTTACTTGTGTTAAGATGGTCTAATGAGCTCTTTCTTGCTAAATCCTCTCTACCATGTTTGACCATAAACTTGGTTTCAACCCCCCTCGGTATTTTATTTCCACGGCAATTAGCTCATTCCTCTGTCATTCTTTTCTCCCACACTAACAGATTTCAGAATTTTCCTTCTATCTCTAGGACTAATCCCCTATAATGATTTTTTTTCTATTACAGAACACATTTGATTACTGGATTGTGATGCCTCCCTGCCCCCTAGACAAAAAGTATCTCTGGAAGTTTTGTACCTTTTCTGCTAGTCTGATCTTACTGACGACTTCTTGAAACTACTGATTCCCAGTCCAAAATCATATTTTACAGATTGACCGTTGCCAAACCCAAACTGACTTCCATATTCTCCCCCTAATCCAGCAGTATTTCCAACCTCTCTGAACTTTTCACTCAACTGCCTTTGTCTTCTTTTCAATAGCTCCTGGGTATATCACAGACATCTCAAATTTATCTAAAAATGTAAACCACTTCCTTGTTTGTAAAAATGTCCTCTGCAGATTAATTTCTACCATTATGCCTAGGTTCACATACAAAGAAATGTTACAGTTTGTTCTCCTAAACATTTAGATTGAGCTGAAAACTTTAAATAGATCTTTTTAAAATGGAGAAAAATCTCAAAATTTTATATCCCAACATAAATTTGGGTATCAAGATCCAGAATCGTGCTCAAGGAACCCAGTCAGTCTAAATATGGAGTGGTTTTTTTACTACCATTTAGTTCCATTGCATGTTATCAGGGCTATTATTCTCTGCAAACAATTTAATAATTACATTGAAGGAAAAAGTATTTATTCAATGCCAGTTGGTACAGACAGGAATCTTGCAGACACCTGACTAATGAAACAGACAGAATGACAGTTGTGATATTAACGAAGAGTTCCCTTCTCCCTTTTTATGTGATAAAAAATCTAGATTTTTCTATGCAGTAACACACTGAAGTCATTTTCAAGCCTTGTCATTTATATATTTTAAATTAATTCTTCTTAACTGACATTGATATTAAAAATTAAACCATTCAAATTAAATTAGTATTAATTTCCTAATTAAAAGCCATTTCCAAGACAAGCAATCTATATTTAATATCATGCCTTTCTACAAAGACAGGAAGAATGCTTATTATGCTCTTATATACTACTTGCGTCTAAAATATGTCCTAAAATTTTACATTTTAAAGTGTCATCCTGATTTGAAATTTGGTTTTTTTGAATAAATTCTGAACTTGGCAATCTACATTACAAGAGTCTTAGCTTCCTTTTTTAATGGATAACTAAGTAATATGTCATCATTCAGAATTCAAAAAATTCTCATAGGAAAGCAATTTCTAGCCTGTCAATGCAAGTTGCTATGGCAACCACCACAAAGGCTATGAAGGCTCTAACCTTATTCCAATGAATAACATGGGAAAAAATATCACAAGATACTATAATGAAAAACCCTGTAGTATAAGTCTTCCTGAAAAAAGAAACCAAAGGACTACCTCCTCTACCCCAGTTAAGAATATCTGGCCTGGCAAAAAAGCCTTCAGTTTACCATAAAACCTTATGTCATTATATTTTAGATATGCTGCGAGACTGCTTTTCTTATGACTTTAGTATTCTTTAGCTTACAGAAATGTAAAAGACTGAAAATGAGCTTTCAGTATCTAAGGATAATGGGCGTTATCTACGTGGAGCAGTAGCAGCAAACAGAGCAGGACTATAAAATACATCTGGGAAAAAGGTAGTGAAGAAAAAGATGGATTCTACCATAACAGTCTAAAAATAGATTCACTTCAAATGAAGAGTATATAGTTGAAAGTATCTACAGAACGAACAGCTCCATCTAGAGGTTAAAGAGCAAGGGATATTAAAGCAAGCTTACAGGTAAAACGTTCTCAAGACTTTTTAGAAATACTCTCTAAAATGGTCTGAAGATCTCCTAATTAAAATAAAAAACTGGCTTCAAAATACATTATGTAAAAGTCAGCTGATCTTTGAGAATCTAAAAGTTTTTCATTAAAAAAGCCAAGTAAAGACAAATCTTGAAATGAAAATATTTAAAAATCAAAGTGCTCATTCATACTTTAAGCTTCTTGCATTTCAGTAAAATTGACACTGAAATCCTAGCCTCAAGGAAGTCGGTAAATTTTGCCAGTTTTCAGTGTGATCAAGATTTTGCCATCTCAGAATGTAAATCAAAGTTGTCAGTCTTCCAGCACCACTTCAACAAAAATTCGTACCCATGTTCAACACCAAGTGAATGGTCCAATAAGGAAAGAAACTTCTTGCACGTGCAACACTTTTCAGCCCCCAGTCCTTCATACTTACCTATCATTTTCTATTTATTTCTGCAAGACACAGAATGTCCCTGCTAAGCTGTTGCATGCTGCAGAGCAAACTCTATTTGCATGTCATCTATCAAAGTAATTTGTCATAATCATATTTTATGTCTGCAGGGAAACAATTACTTCACATTTTAGGGCAAAAATCCAGGCTTCAGCACACTGCTTAAGAAACTACACCAGGCTCAGGTAAAAGAGACCAGTTCTTTTCCCTGGCAAGATGGGAAGGAACCAAACCTGCAGCCCACTGCCTGCATTAACAAACGCCCCTGTGCTGTATCTGCACCACTAGATATGTAGCCTCTGGCTGCCTTCCTGCACCTAATCCCTCATTTCTAACTCAAAGTTGTATTTGACTACCCAAGACTCTCCAAAAACCATCTGGACAACTGATTTTCAAAATAGATCTTCTCTAACATGCTCTCACTTCACTGGAGAGCTTCAAGTACAGGTGGATAGCCATACCTCCAGCTCTCCTGCTATAAATCTTATTTTCTCCACCTTATACTGGTTCTGATCACTCTCCATCTAAACTCTACACATGCATTACAGTAATGCTTAAAACACATCACCAGCACTGTCCTCATAATTCCTCACAGATTATATTTTACCTTGCAGCCTGCCAAAAAAAAAATCACATGAAGGCATTGTTTCTTGAGCCTATAGCTTCCTAGCTATGCCTCACAATACAAGCAGTGATACAAAACAGAATTAAAAGGGTCAGAAAATCAGGAGCAAAGTACTACTGCTGGAAAACCGTTGGCTGAGAGGTCTGCCGCATTACTGCTCCAGAACAAAGGCATGCTTTGTTATTCACTCCATGCTTCTGGTAATGTTGAATTGCCTCATCGTGTTCTTCCCACATTTTTTACACTTTATCCTCCTTTCAAACCCTTATCCCTCTTTTCCATTCTCCCATCTTGCTTTTTCTATTTACCTGTTCTAGAATTGTACTTCCTTACAGCATCTCTACTCTTTTTACTCTATGTTCTTGATTATTTAGCATCATGAAAAGATAAACATTGTTTATGAGACCAAAACACCCCTTCCAGCTATCCCTAAAAAATACTAATGTTAACAAGCCAGAACCAGTTAAACAACTGAAAAATCATTTTATCACCACTAGTATGTGATTTTTAAAAGTCTAAGTGCTGCACCTCTGAAAAGGTGAAAAAAATTTCTACAAGGTAACACGTTGTTGCAGTATTTGAAATAGCACTCACTAGGAACCTTTCTTGAAATATCTTACAATATTGATTCATGTCCTGTATTTCTCTGAAAAGTATTCAATTTCTTTGAACACAGAGATCTCCAAAAATTTTAACAAGTGTCATACACAGTCTCTTAAATTCTGAATATCTAGCAAATACAAACCATAGCTTGCATAGCAAGTTGGTGACAGAATTTCCTCCTGATTATTTATCACAGTTTGAATATAAATGTATGTTTAGGATTACTGGTTTATATTAATTTGCTGTAGAAGCAAGCCTCATTTTGGTTTCATTTAATACAGCATTTTAAATAACCCTTGAATCTAGAACACAGTACTATTTCCCAGGAAGCATGACTGAGCATTTAAAAAAATGCTATAAGCTCTGGAAAATACTTCAAAAACTCAAACCTATTTTGATCTTCTATTAACATGTACTAGTAAAGATAAATAAGGGCCTTTCATATACAATATGAACATATACAATAGCTCCCTTTTCATGTGCAGGTTCACCAATTTAATGCCAAAAATAAACTCACTACCTTTTCAGTATATCAGATCCCACACAGGGAACAAGGAAAAGTGAAGTATTCCTCCTTCAGCATTCTACCGTAGCATCTCCAATTTAATAATTTGTATCTCAACACATACGTCAAAAAATCATACTTCAACTTCAGCATGGCAACATTATTCCCACATCAGAGGAAAACATTGATTTCCAGCATGAAATGAAGAAGCAGCATTTCAAAACAACTTTATTTGCACTGAATTTCAAATACAATGTACATCAAAAAGTCAACAATTTTTTTCCCAGTCACAATCCAGCTTGCTGACCCTACTTAAAATTGCATAACAATGAAAAACAAAAACTTATTTCCTTTTGGAATAGTCTGTACACCAACACATCTTCGAGAACAAACCTAGTCTTATTAGTCTAATTTTGCAGCTCTACTGCGAGATCCCATATTACACACAGACTTTCTGGTGTTGGGGTAAGCATGGTTTCCTTAAAATACCATTGACACAGATAACTGGGAAGGGGAAAGTATAGAAGAAACAGCATTCTGCAGCAATCGTAATTCATGCAAATACAAGAAATACCAGGAGCTAAACTGTGCTTCCACTTAAACCTGCTTAATTAGAATAAATCAACTGGACTAGAAATTTTTAAATGAAAAAGTACTCCAAACAGAAACCAAATTCCGATTCCTCACATGTTCATTTTCAGTCTTCTTAATTAACTAAAGAGATGGCACCTTTACAAAATATTTAGATCAGGCTATTAAAGGTGTTCCAGAAAATATTAACTTGACTTAGGAAGCAAAGAACCGATGTTCCTCTGGCTTTGTAAACGTTTTGCAGCCCAAGTTAAGCAACCTAATGTTAAGCTCAAGACCAAAGAAAATAATTACTACAAATACTTCTGTCACATTAGGTAATCATATATAAAGCTCTTTACCAGAAAGTATAACACTATTTTCTCAAAAAAAAAATAATCAAACTTCACTTTATCCAACTTCAGTTTTGAAGCAATTCCTGTGTTGGAAAGTGCTGGCAGAATTTGCACTAATAATTGCTCATCCATAATAAAGCTTACAAAGGAAAGTTTTACCATTGCTCATTCTTTGTTGAGAGAACAAACCACTGAAGGGTTTTTAAAACCTCCCAACAATCTCGCTATATACACTTGCAAAAAATGGTAGTTGGAAGCAACTGAATTGGGCTTTGTGTTTTTCCAGGCATCACTTCCTCAGAGGGATAGCTTTAAGCTTTTAGAAATTGGCTATTTCATAGAGAAAATCATATCCATTGTTTTAAAGACAACAAAATATTTCAAAATTTATTTCCAGAAAGTACAGACTACAGGGCTTGGATGAAATGTGCATTTATGTATTAATTTTTTTAAATCAGGAAAAAAATCAAATCAATTTAAAGGAAACTGGGTTTAAATATAAGTACAGGCTGAGCAAGCATTTCAAGAAGTTCTTCAATCTGTTTCTTAACAGACAAGTTTTGAAGAATTAAAAAACAGATCTTTGCTCACATGTATGAATAAAGGCTTTTTCTTCATTGCACAAGAAAACAGTATGTTAGGGAAATACATTGACAAACTGTGTGACACTAGAAATTAAAACTGGCTGATGCTACAAACTATTTTTAAAGCTTAAAGACTTTTTTTTACAGCTTAAAAAAAAGCATCTTCTCAACTCCTCAAAACTAAAACTGATTATTGGAAGTACTGTTACATTGCTGACATATGAATCTACTTACCACTTTGCATTAAAAATGCTTCTGTAAGTTACTTTAGTAAGACTAAGAAAAAACACAAAAATACTTACATTGCATTAACTTTATCTTCTGGGCCCTGAACTTGGCCCGTTACAGTTCCTTGACTGGTATTTTTAACCCAGCCAACCACTCCTAATTTCCTAGCTTCCTCTTCTGTGTACTGATTTGAAAAATAATGAAAAAGGACAATCAGTGTCAGCACGTACACCACAGGTATACCACTTAAAACCCCACTTTCATTTTCATAGGTTTAAGATCTGCAGTCAAAAAAAAATCCATAGATGATGCTCATACTCAGGCATTAAGATATTCCTGTCAGCTCTGAAGTTGCAGCAGACACGGCCAACTTTTGAACAAGAATGAGATTTTTACATATACATAACAAATGCATGCGTTAATTCCCGCTTCCATTTTCACAGCTTTTAATACTTTTCTCCCAAAAAACTACACATATGATGACTCGCATCAAGACATTATACTGCTGGTAATAAACGTCATCTTCCTCTTTGTTTTATCACATGTACATGCATAGAAACCTTCTGATGGTGTGAGGTTTGGTGGTTTTGGTTTTTTTTTTTTTTCATTCACAGGGAGGCCGAGGCCTTGCATCCCTTGTTTCAGCAACTTTTAACACAGTTTTGATCACAAAGGACTCTACTAGTCCCACACCACTCCCTTGTACCCAACTCTACTCCTTTCTTTAGCTCCTATCACTGGTCATTTGCCTCTTCAACAATCAGTGTCTAAACTCATTAAATTTGCCACATGTACCAGCTTCATAGCTCCTTTTCTCCAGTTTCATTTTAAATCCTTTCCACCTGATTTCCACCTCTTAAATTCTACCCCCAGCTGCTGCATTACAACTAACAAATAGCAAAGGTCATAATCTAATTATACTGGTTTTCTAATTTTTTTCACAATATCACAACAAATTATGGTTTCCCAGTTATTCACTTCTTGTGATGAAATCAGGAACTTCCAAGTACCTTGTTTTTTGAGGTTGTTTTGTTTTTGTTTTTTTTAACTTTCATTTTCTGTCTTTCAGGCACATATGAAATATACGCATGGTTTTCATGATTTGTCTCTGAACACTGAAATGGTAGTGAACAGAAAGTCTGTTTTGCAGAAATCCATTAAATTTTTGGTCCACATAGCACAGTAAAAACACTATTAACCAATATATCATTTATTTACATTAAAGGTACCTCCTCTGTTTTGCTTCTTGCACATTTAGTGCAAGAGGTATAAGACTACATGACCCATGTTTTTATCTTGTATTACAGAACATCAACAGACTGATGGCTCTAACAGTAAGATCTGAGAGTTTTCAACACATTTTGATGGGAAATAACCACCAAACATTTCAGAGGATGTGCAGTAATACCCAAAACTTTACGCAAATACTAAGTGTGCACACTGCATTATCAGCCTCTTTGGACACTTATTCTAATGCCAACAGTCAAACTTCAGATCTATATGACTACATTCCAAAAGATGAAACAATTTTTGGGGTAATCTAGGCAATGAAAAGGTGTTGCTAACTATGAAGAATATTTTTGAAGTTGATTACGAGCAGCTTCTCCATACTATCTTGTCCAAAAGCAAGGGAAAGCAGCTGACAACCTGTTTCTCAATACTGCTTATTAGCTCAGGACTGGCACCATGGTGTGTGTTCACATGGCGTCAGGTCAAAACAAGGCAGAGCAAGCTTGCACCTGCCCACCATATAATGTGTGGGCATATACTTTCCACTTGACAGAATAATTACATTCAGGACATACTATATTGTAATCCTATACCCATTTCAATTTTGCACTCTTTCACAATACAAATAAAATACGCATAAAAACTTTTAGGTCTAATATTAAGCATGGTCCTACTACTTCCAGACAAAAAAATGTTCCATTTTGAAACACGCCCTCTTGTTTCTCAGGTTTTGGTGAAACGCAAAATTACCTGCTGCACATTCAGAGCTGGGGGAGATGTTTGGCTGGGATATGAGCCACAGACTGCACGTTTGTAGCACATTGTTACAAGGAAACACAATAAGCTTCCTTAAATAAAGATACTATAATTGCATTAAAAATTAAACTGGAACACGACGTTTCAGAAGCTAATATCAAGACCTTCAGATTTAACCTTTCCAAAGATTAACATGTTATAATGCTCTTGTGGCTGCTTTATGACAAGTAATCCAAACACAATCTTTAGACCCTATACAATCAAGCAACACATTAGTAAGCTTTTAAAAACCCATTTTAACATAGCAGTACTATAAAACAAATATTTTATTTTAAATCCACTTGCAATACTAACCATTTAACCTAGAACTCAAAGTTCAAGTTGGATATGTTTACACTCTACAGACCTGCTGCCATATTTTTAGCACTGGAAATACTACACTTTCAAGTAGAACGGGTAAATCGGACATTGCCTTACCATCCTGAAACAAACACCTAGAAAAGAAAGAAAAAGACATTAAAATAATTTGAAATAATACCACTTCTAGGAATTTCACCTAATACAAAGTTACAGCACACAAATCACCTGTAGTCTTTTCTTGCAGACATTTCACAGAGCTGTTATGAAATTCTAACATTGGGCAAACTCTACCGAATTTGGTTACGAGCTGGCCTTGAGCCTTCCCTGCGGCAAATCATTATTTTCATTAACGCAGTTAACGCACATAGCTTTCTCTAATGAAGATGCTGAAATACAGGAATCGCCTTTGACTTTTCACCTCAAAGTTTTGCTGCCCACNGGGGGGGGGGGGGGGGCATTCCCACACAACCTCGCTGACAGAAGACGCCAGCATAAATGCCAAGCGCTTTTGACAGAACAGCCCGTGCTGCCCAGGGAACCGGGTGAGCCTTACAGAGGGGGCGTATTTATAACCTTTTATTTATTTTTTTTCCCCCCTTTCCAGTTGGGGACGCGCCGCCGGCGGCCGCTCCCCCACACGACGCCGCCGCCACCTCAGCCCCCGCCCGCCTCACTCGGCCCCGCGCGCATGCGCCGCCCGCCACAGGCGCGCGCCCTTGGCGCCGCCGCACACCACCACTGCCCCCCCACACAGACACACACAGACGCCCCCCCCCGCAGCGCGGAGCCTGCCTTTACCTTGCACTCGTCCGAACACTTCGTAATCCACCGACTTGAGCGCGCCGGAGGCCTTCGCCAGGGCAGACATGGCGGCCGCGCCGGTGAAGGAAGAGCCGCTGTCGCTGCTCTCCGGGCCGCGGCCGAGCGGGGCCGCCGCGTTCCCCCGGACGGCAGCGCGCGAGGCTCAAGCTTCCCGCGTGAGCGGCCGCCTCACGCAGCGGCGCTGCGGGCGGGGGGGGTGATGGCGGACACGGACACGGCACCCCAAACCTCCCGCCCTCAGTTAAGGGTCCGAACCGCCCTCCGGGGAACACCTCTCCCCCCGTGAGGGACGCGGCCCCGCAGTTCTGAGGGGAGCTCGGCCGGAGCACAAGCGCTCTGCGGCGGCTGCGGCCAACGGCGTGTCGTGAGGTACTTACCGAGGCCTCAAAGGCGCTATTCCCTATTATATTGGGGGATAGAAATAACGTTGAGAGACCAAAGGCCTAAACAAGACTGTCTCCTGTTGCAGGGCTGGTGCGGTCGGCGTATACACCGAACCGGGTTTCCCGCCTCGAGCATCCCAGGTAACCAGCATTGCCCTTTTTCAGGCATTTACAAGAATCATTGAAACAAAAATGTATTTGCCATACGTGGCTGAACTGAGGTAATTTTGACTGATAAGGTGGAAAGCTAAGTAGTTGAGAGCTAAAACATACAAAAAAACCCCACCCCTAAATTTATCTTGGGCATCCCTCCCTGGGCAAGGCTGCGTGACTGACTTTTCTCATGTCTCCACATTACTTAAGCTTTCACCCGAAGTTTCAAAAGCTCATTTCTCCTCCCTGTTCAACCCCTGTGATGAGACAAATACCAAAGCCAGCCAGGGGCTGGGCTCCGCAGCTGGAGCAGCAGGCCTTGGACATAGAAAGCTCACCTCATTTCATTTGCCTTCAGTGATACCTATTAGTGCCCGTGTTTTCATTAGCAAACCTTTCCAGAAGTGTTTGCATGTAATTTCTTTTATGTAGATGCTACATGTGCAAAAATACAGGCCAGAAACTGGTTTAGTAGGCTGCGTCTCCAACCAAACACCACAAAGATTTTTCTCTGGAGTGTTCTATGTCTGCTTGCAGTTTAACTTTTTTCTCCCCCCTCCCCACCCCTATTTGCTTTTTCTAGAAAAAAAAAAAGTGTCTTCAAGGCAGAATTCTACACTAGAAACAACATTTAACCAACCTTAGAACATTAACTGAGCCTTCTCTTACTCACCAAGACCTTAAGGCGGGTTAACTGTGACTTTACAATAAAAAAATCAAAATAATAGTTTTATTTACTTTCTCCCATTAGGCAATTCCCTCCCACACACCACTTCATGTCCTAGCAGTAATGCAGCATAACCCATGTTGTTTACACATTTGGATCTCAAGACTAGAGGGAAGTTAAAATTAGATCAAGACCTAGAAAAAAAATAAAATTGCTTTCCCGAGACACATCAAGTAACTAGAGAAACAACCATTCAATTCAGTGCAGAAAAAACATCCATATTGATGCAGAAAGCTTCCAGTATCACAGGAAATAGGAACACAATGGACAAAGTTTCGTCATTTGCTTTAACTATATAACATTAAATCAAACCCTTGCCTTTTACAGGGGTCATACATTTTGCTTGTGTGGAATCAGCACCATTTTGTTTTTAAAAAAGGATTCTACAGAAAGGAACAGAATGCAGTATAGACTCAAAATCTTCTGTCGTTTACTGCCATCTATCAGCAGTGAAGAGGAAGACAGGTAAAAAATGAATTTATAATTGCAGCCTATTTACAGTGTAAAGCATTGTAACACAAACCTTGAAACCAGAGCTTATTCCGGTACTGATTACACTTTGCTGTCTGCACATTCCAGTACTGGCAATGGCAACCTTTGTTTTATCAAGAGAATTTTTGACCTTTCAGGTGAGTTTTCTTGGTGTCACTCAGTTAGGTCTCATATCTGCACTGGCTCATTCTCAGGATGGGAATCCATTCCTGTCACTGTCCTTGAGAGCTTCCTGGCTCAGAGATACTCATCTCCTGTCTTCCTACTGCTATTGTATTTTTTCAGAAAAGACGGTTTAAGATTTTTTTTTTATTTGCCATAAGAACATTTTGCTACTCTTTCCCTAGACAAGTCTGAGTTTCTCATTATTTCATGACAGGTAGCTGAGATATCACACGGAGCCTGAAGAACTCCAGAAGATGATACCATGAAACACCTAATATTTTACAGGCCAAATATAATCAATATCAGTAAACAAACAGTATTTAAATAGTGTAATTAACAAGTGAACTTTAGCATATGCTATCAAGAAACGTACACAGTCTGTATGAAGTCAGTGAAATTCTGACTTTTTCCTCCCTCTTTCAGCTGTTTCCTCTAGGGTGGTGATGTTGGCTTAAGAAGAATTAGCTGGTTGCACTTCCTAAAGTGCAACCAATTGTAAAAAATGCTAAACATCTACATTCTATTAAGGCATAAGATATATTCCTTGATTATACTGCAGAGGAATGCAAATGATTACAAACATTTCCTGCAACAAACAAATTGTTGTGCCTTTAGGATGAGCTTGAGGATGAACAGAAAATGTAATGCCATAACATCTGTAGATAATCTGAAGATAAAATAGGGAGTATTTCATACTGCTGCCAGCTTAGCTATTACCACATGTTGGATTCAGTTTGATACTCAGTAAATAAAGGTGACCTTTTTTATTACTAAAGCAAAACAGCAACAGTCACAATTCATATCCAAGTGAGAAATTGCAGGGGCTGCAGTGAATTCCAGTGGTGACCATTATGGTGCCAGTTTGCCCAGGGCTTTACTATGCTCACAGCAGTTGCTTCTTTAATGTCCTATTTCACCATATTAAGTTCACTTCTTTTCTGATCATTACATATCCTTGTTAATTCGAGTATACACTAGCCAGCTTTTATTCCTCTGTCTCTTCCAGAAAACATTGTTTTGTGTTCTCACTTCTGATACACAGACTGACTTTCACTCCTAGCACAGTGTCTTCTAGGAAGAACTATTATTGCAACTTAAGCTTGTACAGAAAGGCTTCTTTATTCTGCAAGATGCTTTACTCGACAAGCTTTTCACAATTGGTGAAAACTCTATTGCAGATAGGTCTAGTTTTACCACTAAGTCATCCACCTCTACTCTGAGCATTAAGCCTTTGAAATTCCTCCCAATACTTTGAGTGGAATAAAATTTTCCAACTATCCTCCTTTTAATCACAGCATGAAGAAAGGACACAGCAAAGAATATCATTACTGAAAAACACCAAAAACTGCAACAGTGCCATTGCAGCCAGACATCAGGGAACAGCACAAGCACAGCTATACAAAAAGCCAAGGGTGACTCCTGCACTTAAGTGACACAGTCCCACAGTACCTGAGCAGGGCAGGCAGAGCCAGGGGGTGGCAGCAGGGTCCACCCAGGAACAGTAGAAGACCAGACTGGAAACACAACTACAGTGTAGAGACAAGGTACATCTAAAAAGCAAGGCTGAAGATAACACTGAAGACAGTTTGCCTGTGGCTTAGGGGAAGCAACTATGCTCAGCCCTGAGCTTAAATGGAGCTCCTGGACCAAGGAGTAGAGGGGGTGTGGTTGGGGCCCAGGTGAGGCTGGTCAGGACAATTAGACCTATTGGTGCCCTTGACACTGATCACTATCAATTAAAAGCTTTTGATAGAAGAATTTCTTATTTATTAAGCTTTTGGTTTAGTTGTTAAAGTTATTTTGAAAGTTACAGCTTCATGATTTATGCTGTTTGTTCATCTCCAGCACAGAATAGTTGGAAAACCATTAAAACCTTTTTTTTTTTCAATACCCACTACTGCCTTCTCTCTATGTGGCTGTCACCTCACACCACTGTATCTACATGATGTTTTCCATTCCTAAAATTACTGTCTTTGGCGTTTAGCAGATGTCCCATCAGGCACATAACCTCCCACCTTGTTGTTTTAATTCATCCTTCAACTTGTAAATACGCTGCTATTTTTCTGCACCATTTTAATTTAATGTGGCTCATCCTCAGACGTGTCCATGATTGCATTTCTGCTCTCCTGCTACCTTTTTGTAGTTTCATGCACCATCTACAAACTATTAACATTCCTGTCTTTTCTTTGGAGTTCACCCCTCTCTCTCACCCATCAACTTGCAAGCTGATATCTTTAGCTATACATTTTATTTAGAATTTTTAATATTTGTGCAACTCTGTTTTATCACTCTTTATCTGAAACAAAATCTAAACCTGACTTACTTGCAAATGGTCCCCAGCTGATTTTGATGAGTGGTTTCCCAAAGGATACCAAAGCCTCTAGATAAAAGAAGCTACTGCTCCTGTTGCCTGGTTATTGCTGTTACCTAGGGAGCACTGAATACCTAGGAAGGAGGTTAGAAGCTATGTAAGTTTAGTTTGTCCTTTTTATCTTTTTTTTTTTTTGCTTTTTTTCTGTTAAATGCAATGTATATTAATCTCTCTTCTATCCTTTAAAGTAATGCCCCACCTTTCTGTGTTTACTTTTTCAAGCAAAATTATAAACTTCCTTATTTCTGCAGTAGTCTTTCTCTTTTCCTTGTTCCCTTATCATACTCTCTTCTCTTAAATTGCATTCACTCTTCTTACTTCATTTTTGAATAAAAATTAATAGGATTTCAGCTTTACAGACTTTACTTCAAGTTGTACAAGCTTCTTCAGGGTCTTTATTTTGCAGTCCTTATTTGTATCACATCTAAACATACCAAAAATTTTTGAAGGCTTAATCTTGATCAGCTGTGAAATAGCTGATCATTTTCAATTTCATCTCACTTTTTCCTCTTTCTGTAAATCACTGGCCATCAGTAGCTGTCCTCTTAAGCACTAAAGATCAGATTTAGAAGCCCGAATGACAAGACAGGCATATAGTGGGATTCTTAAAGAGCCTTACTCTGTTTTCTTTTGTATAAGATATAAAACAACGGCTTGTTGCATAACTACTAAATAGAAATGGTATAATCAGGCAGAAACAAATATAAAACAACTTTTATTCTATATGCTTTAGCAAAAAACAGTGGTGTTCCTAGCCTGTAAGAGCTTTGCTAATATTGTTTTCAGTAGCTGTGAGTCAGTTTATTTAGAGAAAACTAAAAATCAAGTAGAATGGATGTAAAAGTGTCAACTAAAGATTTAGACTTCATGTACCTTTCATGGGGTATGTTCATATATCCTAGAGAGTTTAAGCACTCCATAGAGAAGTGTAGAAAAAGTGTGTCTCTTAAGAGAGAACACCTGGATATAAGTTAACAAGCCAAAAAAACAAAGTAGGTTTGGCAAAAATGAAGTCTCATGTTGAAATAAAACAACATAGGAGGAAACTGTTTTCTTTAGCTGCATCATAAACAAAAAATTACTTTGTATTGTAGAACTGCAAAACTTGAAATTCAAGTATATAAATTTTATAAAATCTGAGGATGATCTAGCTGGATACCTATATTGCAATTATTGCCGTGTAACCTAGAGAAAAAACTTTAACTGAATGGTTGAAAGAAGTACTGCATTCAGTTTTGAAAGAGGATTTGGTTACCCTTTTGAAAAAATGAAAATGAAAGATTGTTGAAGTAATAATAACTCATGGACAAAAATAACAATTGCTAAAATAATTGCTTGGTGGTTGATTAAATACGTTACAGATGAATCTACAGTATACCCATAGCACAGGCAGGTGACCTGGTTACAACACTTGTCTCGTGATCCATTTATAATGCAAGATCCAAATCCAGCAATCTGATATGTGTGGGAGGACCCACACACCTGTGCAGGGGCCCACTTAAGCAAGTGGAGTGTTGTGCAGAGGAAGGGTCATGCCTACACAGATCAGCTTACAGGACTGCAGCCAGACTTTGTGTGGATGGGACCTAAATTTGTCCCTCTCATGCTCTAAAATCATGGACTGCTTACATAAAGTAACACAAGTTAAATGGTAACAGATACAAAATTGTGAAGCCATTATTTTACTGTGGCTAGACTATATTGTGTAGATTTTGTGTTCTAAACGGTTATTCTGACAGCCTACATGTTGAACAACCATGTTCTTGTACAGCAAATTGCGTGGGAGACTTCTTGTTTTATTAAAGCCCTAATTCACTACATCCTGATTCTGTCTAGGGCATTAAGACCTAACAACTGTATTTTTCTCTGAAATGAGCTTTTATGTTTTAAGTTAAAGCAGCAATCCCCAAAGTTCTCTTGCTTGTGATCCTATTCACAGCTCGATAATTTTGTTTGATGTAATATATAGATATGAATATTTGATGAAACTAAACTTTTGCTCACTTTTCAACGTTTTTTTATCATTGTCATGTCAAAGTCCTTAGTTTGCTTAAACCTCTTCCACATAAAGATCTAAGGCAATAAACCACTAAATCTCCACCAACAAAGCCACATGAAAATAAAGTTCAGATTTTTCAGTCTAAATTAAGCTTTAAAAACTATTTTCACTGATACATAACTAGAACTTATTTACCTGAAGAGTCTTTCTTTTTAGTAGTAGTAAAAATTTTAATCTGAAAATGTAATAAGGAACTAAACCACTAGGTAAAAATAAATGCTTAATATGAGGAAATAAGCCCTGAAGACTTGCATCATCATTGCAAAGTTCTCTTAAATCATAAAGTGTTGGTAAATAAAACATGAGGATATAAGCTGATGTATCCNCTGATGTATCCTATAGAAAAAAAAAAAAAAAAATCCATCTCAAACAAAAACGTGACTGATAAAGTTATACTGTTGAATTCTAAACCATAAGAATCAGAGGGTGCAATTTGTGTTTAATTCTGTCAGTCCTATGCTGGCATGATGGATCAAGTTAGTCTTGGCTTGATGATTAAATCTAAACACAAACCCACCTCCTATAATGCCTGCAAGGATTTAAATTCGCTGGGTATAATTTCATTAGAGAAGATAAGTAGAACTTGACTTTATAAGCAGTTTGTGAACAAAGGGACAGTTTAACCATAATATTATTTTACTTTTGTGAATCCAAGACTGAGGAGTTTTAAGCAAATTAAATCCTAAACTAACAAATATGTAAAAGCAATGTTATTCAGGAAATAGTTTATTCTGCATGCAAAGAGAATGATAAAATTCTTCAACTTGGCAAGCTGCTCTTTTGGTGTTGCCTTTGTGATCTCTGTTTTACCTGTATTATTATTTAACAATTTGAAATGTCATGCTTCCTGAGCTTTTACTGGAGACATCAGTGAGCTCCAAAGGGAAAGAGAGAAAGTGCGAAAAGTTTTGGGCTTAATGAAGAAGGGGAATCCAGGCCATCCTCTTTACAGTTAGAGGGAGCACATTAGAAGTCTTAGTGACATAGTTTGATAGGAAAGCAGAAGGAGATTTATCTGACGTTTCATTTATGAAATATCCATTCATAGGAAACATTAAAATTTGGGGAAAACATTGACTGAGGTGCTCCTAATGGTTATATTTTCTCTGCTTACGCAACACGCTGAGTAGGAGGAGATGTGGTCATTTTAGGCAGCTAGTTCTTTATTCCCATTGAAATATGGGAAATTTAAACATCACCCTTCCCACAGCCACTGGAACAATGATGTCAGATTTTGTGGAGGATTTAGGACTCTCTAAAAGATCTAAGAAAGCACAAAAGAGTGTGGGTTGGTAAAGGAATGGTTTATAATGGAGGTGGGTTGACAGCTATTACACTTTGCAGTTCTATGAAACTATGTGATTCATTCTTATTAACTGCATTAGCCCACTATTTATTCTTAAAAGCAACAAAGAGAAACCCTAATTAGTATTTCAAAATCTTGAAATGTATTAGTGCAGCCTGTGTCATCAGGTATTTCAGTCAAGTCTTGCTGAATTGATTACAGCTTCAATTTTTGGAACTGGATAACTGCAAAAGCTGAAGTTACTATTTGTGTTGAAATAGATAAAATTAGCTATCTGCCATTATTACAAGGGTATCTGAGAACCAATGATGGCCAAGCAACTGGTGTTGATGGAGTGGGGGGGTTGGAATAGCTTGTTAGATTTAGCAATAAATATTGTCATTTTAATACAGACATTCTCTGGGAAAGTGAATAGTCTGTCCCAAATATTTACTTTAAGTTCCCATAATATTGCCTCCTTAAATTGGTATATTGAGTTATTATTTCTGCTAGAAAAATAAATGGTAAATTAGTAATAACAATGAAGACATGTTGATACACTAATCTTGCTAAGCTAAAAAGAGAGAAAGCATGAAAGTCCATAGATCGTGTCTATATTGTAACACATGAAAACTCTCAGATGGTCCTTCTATTCATAGTTCCCTGGTGCAGGACCTTGTACTGGTAAGAGTAAGCTGATAATAACAATTCTTTCCTGAAGAAGCAGTGTTTACACACTCATTGTGTCCATCTGCCTGTCAACCTCCCATGTATTTCTCCAAGCTGACTCTGCTGGCCAACTCCAATCAAATAAGGGGAGTATGTTTCAAAGACATTAACTTGTGACAAATTTGGTGAAAATCAGGATCTGGATGAAGGAAGACTCTCTCTTGCCTCTGAAAGGTGGAGTGAAGCCCTAGAAACACCACATTATCTAGATGCAGCAGGCAAGACCTAGTGCATACCAAAGGTAATGAAACAGACCCTACAGTGGGGTCTTGTGTGCCCTTTCCTTTGTCGTAACTAGGCAGAGTTTATGCTTAGATAAAAAGGCTGCTGCTGTCAGATCCAAACTTCCATCCCTTCTTACACTACCTTGATGCCATCTTCCCCATCCAACCTAGTAAAAACATCAGTCATTCTGATAAGGTGGGAAGAATCAGCATGATTTTTGTGGCAAGAATTAATGTTTTGGAACAACTTGAATGCTTTTGAGAAATCAGTGATTATGTGGAAAAGGGTGATCTGGTTGATAGAGTGTTTCTGGGTTTTTAAAAAGCTTTTGACAAAATCCTGTATTGGATTACTCTGGGCAGTAAAAGCAAGTGCCACAGTGAAGAACTACGGAAGTATCTCATTACACTAAATGACTGGGCATTAAAAAGACAGACTAAATTCAGTGTTACTAAACAAAGTAAGGTGCAGAGCAAAAGCACACCAAACTATGCAAATACAGCCGTGGTTTCTGGATGAGCTCTTTATTATTCAAGAAAGAGATTCTGGAGTTACTGTGAACAGTTTTATGGGAAGATCAGTGTAATGCTCAGTGGCTGTCAAGAAAAGCCCTTAGGAGAAGAATGTTAACAGAGCAAAACAGAAAATACCCTCAAGTCAGTGTGCGAACCCTGGCTGTACCAAATACCCTGTCCTAGCCATTCCTCACCTCAAAAACAATAGAAAAAGCAACAGACAAAATCAGTAAACATGATCTGAAGCCTTGAACAGCTTCATATGAAGAAAGACTAAATAGACTAAGATTCTCCTGCACGTTCTTGAGACAGAATATTAGTCTGTCCAGGGGATACCACATAGGTCTGTATAATCATAAATGGTGAACACGCCTCATTATTTTTTACATCTGAGAACTCATGGGCATCAATCAAAATTACCAGGTAACAAGTTTATGACAAATAAAAGGGAACAAATTTTCACACTGTGCATGAATCAGAAATTGTGGCTACAGAACACTGATGCCAAAACGTAATGAGCTTAAAAAGCAGATGAACGAGGGGATGAAAAACCAATTTAGCACTATTAAACACAATGAAATAGCCTGTGACTCAGGAGGTCTGTCTGTGAACTGAAGAAAATGGAGAGTATACAGAGGGGAAGTAAAATTGTATGCATGCCCAGTTCTTAGTCTTTAGTTCTTAGTTTTAGTCTTGTCACAGGAAACTGTTCTTGCACGTTTCCGCAGCAAAGACTGACTGAGCAAAGAGTGAGGTCAGTCTTAAAGAAACTGAAAGCTTTCCTGGAAAAAACAAACGTTTGTGTGGGCTGGAGAAAAAAGGCACAGAGCCTGGGAATCTAATGAGAAAAGAGAATATTTAAGTTTAAAAAAAATCAAGATGAGGGAACCAGAAGGAGATACTGAAAAAAGCAACCCTGATGGTGTCAGCCACTCCCTGAAAAGCCCCTGAAGAGCTGGGGGATGTTATCCCGTGTTTTGAGTAGAGGCGTGATAGCATTAGGTACACGGGGCTGATGATCTTGGCAGGTATGGCCATTCTCGTAGCCTGCAGTCTAAGCGCTGCAGCTCATGTGATGCAGAGGTGGTGTGCTCGGCAGCTAAAGCACATCAAGCCATTTTGTATGCTCTGTTGGGATCTGAAAGTGAACCCTACTTGGTAACACCTCAGGTACCCCTGACACTACCCCAAATTCCCTTTCCTCCCAACTTCCCATTTCAAAATGGCCTGCTTTTCAGAGGTACTCATTTGCTGGGGATAACCAGAGTGACTCTGACCCATTTCTTCTGATTTCAGAGCATCTCGGGTCTCCTGCTGATACTATTCCAGATACTGATGACCAATGCCTTACTCTATCTTTCTCAGACAAAGAGGGCTGAAATCTCCAAGGACAACCATTTTTCGAACCATGTCTCATCAGAAAGATTAATTCATAGCATGGTTATAGGATTTGAGCATGCATTTGGCAAAGCCAAGAAAGCATGAATCAGATTCTGTATTCATCTATTGCAATGTTACTGAGAAAGAAAACACATGGGGGTTGTAGATAGTGGTGTCACTATCTGTCTGAGGAAATAACAGTTAACGCCTACTGTATTGTCCTGCAGAGCTCTCTTTTGAGATTACAAGCTATCTTTTCTGCTCATTTTGTTCAAGACAGATTCTCTTTCTCACTTGAGTTTTTTAAGCTTCCTTAGTTCTTTCACCCAGTTCTTGGTACTTTGCCCAGCAGAAGGGCAGCTTCTGGCTTTATACTAAATATGGCTCAGTTTTCCACTGGGCTTAGCCTTTAAGTTACAATATACAAATGTGGCAAAAGCAACTTTTCCCTCTCCCTGGGGTTTCTCTGGATTTACAGTCCTATTGTGTTCCTTAATTAGAACATTCCTTCTATCCTAAATGGCCTTTTTTGACAGTTACATTTCCAAGGTTGTTATGAAGTGTTAATTTACAGTCATTGTTTCACCTTGAACTCTTCTTAACAGGACACCTGACACAATAATAAAACCCACCAATTTACAGTTCCTCGAATCCCAGTTTTAGTCAGTGGGACCTACATTGCCATAATGATGCCCCTGATGCAATTATACTTATTATCCCCATGTTACTAGGATATAAGCACAAACAACTCTCCAAATGAATGCTAGATAGCTTTGAGCTTGTTTCACGTGATCCTCTCAAAGGTTTGTTAATCTGCTGGATGTCTCTATAATACCCCGTGAGAGAAGCTGCTGCTTCAGAAATGTGCCAAAAAGTCTACCGTGCAGATTCAATGCATAAAACCATGCAGCCAGAAGCAAAGTATAAATAATTCTTCAGCAGGAGAGAAAGGATTGGTTGCTTAAGGGAATATTTAAGTGAGCTTGCCTCTCTTCCAGAATTCATAAATATTTAAATATTTCTGATCCACATGTCAAAACAGCGAACACACAATCCACCCAAAGAGTTAAAGCTTGAACAACCACTTCAGCTATGGCCGTGATAAACACAATTATTTGTGTTGAATGCTGCTTGAGACAAGGTTGAAAAACTGAACAAAGATTTTAGTCTGTTATTTGATTTATCCTGGGTTGGGAAAACAGACCTTATACTTTTTTCTTTTTTTTTAGATAGACTTTGCCAATTTCTTCTCCTAACTGGAACAACATGGAAGACCTTACATTTTCGGCTAATGCCTAGCTGAAAAGAGGAGAGACTGTGGATATTTTAGGATGAAGAGTATCTGTTCACAGGTTCCATCCATCAGTGATATCCAAATGGGCTTTGAAAGCTTTCCTAAAGGAAAATATTTATAATATTCTAATGCGAAGAAGCACACTGCTGTGTGTGATACCCCAGTGAAGTCAATGGGACTATTCACAAAGTAGGATACTATCGAACAAGTTGGTATTTCACAATTTGTTCCTGTTTTGAAAGATAAATCCTTCCCAGAAAAGTTATATATAGTTTCCATTTTGCTAACCTAAGAATTGTAGGGAGGCTGAAATGAGGTAAATGAAACAAACCAGAGAACTGAGAACTGCAGATGCAACAGATGCATTTACCACTGAAAAAAAATACCATCAGCTACTCAAGCATTTGGGGTAAGGTCTGCCACAGTTCTGCTTTGGCAAACACAGAGTAGCTGTATGAACTGCAAAGTCCATAATGAGCAGTTTCTATGCAAGTGACTGCAGGCTGCCAAGGGACTGCGTTTCCTTGATTTCCTAGAACAGCAGAACCCCGAGAATTGACCTTTGTGAGTTCACTGTCATCACGTGCTCCTCTGCAGCTGGTTTCTGTTTGGCAAGACAGTGAGACAGAAAAATCCATCTTAGTGCCTCAAGAAGAAAAAAAAAGTAGTAACGTCTCTTTCCCTGAAGTTGGCTGAATTTATTTCCTAGCCAAGGAATTGTTATTTATTTCAAATAGCTATGAGTAATTTGGAAAGGAATCAGCAGTAAGCTCCTATAATGAGGCTCATTTCTATTACTTTTTCTCCCTGCAGGCACAATAGTTTCCAGGGGTATCTTCAAGAGTTTCAGATATGTAGAGGAAACAGACTGTCAAAGCCAGTTTCTCTTGTGTGGATTTGAGACAATTTTGCTTTCCAAATCTTAGGCAGTAAGACACCTAAAGAGCACAAATCCAGGGCGTGGAGAGGGAAAACCAATTTTGCTATAAATTAATTTATTTCACCAGGGAGAATTTTGGTCCTGTTTTTGTACAAACAGTGACTGTCCATCCTTGTAAGAACAGTAACACACTAACTTTAGCTGGGAAAGAGAGGAGGCCAAATAATATCTTGTGAATTGATATAATTGAGGATGGATTTAACTGCCTGAACTCTCGTAAAGAGAACCACCAAGAATATAGAGTGAAGGATAGCAATGTTGCACATATTCGGTCAGCCTTGTTTATGTAGTAAAGTTGTACAAATTATACAGGTACCCATATTAAGACTTTTAACCCCTTCACAAGTGCCTTTTATTTCTGTTTGGTATAGGCTAAACTGAGAAACGTTCCACTTGTATTAGGACATGTCTATCTAAACAGGAACTATAGAAACAGAACAATATCAGTGTTCAGTGTATGTCCTTTAGGTGATACTGAACCCGCCTCCCCATCCAACTTGAAACATGTAATAGACTAGTTAGACAGCCTTTCTTTAGGGACCTAAAATTAGTTACTCTGAATCACGCTTTAGAAGAACCTATTTTTGTCACATACTATACAGGAAGCTTAAGTTCCTTGGCACCTCATTCAGATGCTGTAGTAAGTCTTGTTCCCCTCCTCCAAACAGATAAATTCTCTGTAAAATAGAAGTTTATGCAATAGGTATGTTTCTAAGTGGTAGTCTTTTGGCTTATTAAAATGTTCTCTATATTTAGGTAGAGCAGTGTTTCTGATTTTTTTTTTTAAATAAGGCAAAGGAGGTCACATCTCCAGATGAGATTTTCTAGCTACAAACCAGCATTGATATGTTGTTTTTAAAATCAGTGTTTCTGTTTCTTTGACTTAAAACTCGTCATTTAAATTGCATGCACACACTTCAGGAAGATCGGTTAGACTGACTAATGCTACTGCCATCTTGCTTATTGTTTCTCAAGAAAGTAGTAACTGCAGCTGAGTTCCTAGGAGCAGAAGGGGAGATGAGCAGCTCTAAGTACTGCTCTTCACTGTTTATACCAGACAAGGAACTGCTATTACCCAGAATCTTTAGAACAACTCAGTTTCCCAGGGGCAGGGGAGTAAATGCTTTCACAGCAGGATATAATTACAGGCTCTTCTCCTGTCTCCATCCTGAAGGGATGGAGCAGCTCCTTGCAATGAAAATGCCTTTGTTAGTCTAAAGACTTGCAGCTAGTAATCACAGATGCTTCTTTTTGGAGAAAGTGAGTTACTGCCGTCTTGTCTGAAAGTTGGTGAGCAGGACAGCAGCAGCTTCTTGACTGTCTTTGGCATCTTTCAGTCCCTGCTTTGGATGACTGACCAATTCAGAAACACAGGGATGAGAGAAAGTCTGAGGATCCTCATCACAGACAGCATCAAAAAAGCGTGCGTTATTTTTGTAGCGTGGCTCTTTGAGGTATGGGGGATTCACAGACCGGGACAGGCATGATATGGGTAATATGAAGCTCCTGTTGGATTGGGTGTTCTTTTCCAAATTGTAAAATATATAGAAGCCTGTCACTCAAAAAATTACTCAACTTTTAACCTAGGTCAGAAAGGACAGATGGGTCACTAAACAAAATGTCTATATAGGAAAAGTAGTTGTTTGAGAGCTGAGATAGTAGAAACCATGGTTAAAGCTGAGTGACAAGTTTCCTAAATACCGATGACAGTGCTGGTGTTAGTTGACCTAAGGCAGCAAGCCGTCCAACAAGGGAATGTGTGAACAATGTGCAACGTGACTTAAGCCAGTGTTAACAAGTCAAAATTTCTCATGAATGGCAAGATTGTATTTTTTTCACAACTGCAACGCTTGGATTCATCAATTCTCAAGATTTAGTGCCAAAAACAACAGGTGGCAACCATATTTGGGTTGCTCTCAATTCATATTCCTCCTACTTAATAAGAGAGGAAAAAGCTGTTGATGCAAGTAGCACAGACGGGTTCCTTGTTATGAAAGCTAGTCCTTCATCATATGACTCGGGAACCAAATGTGCTTTTACACACTGCTGCAGCCAAAACATATTGCAAACGTGAAGAACAAATTTATTTTTGACTCACTTGGCAAAATGTATTATTTTTTTTTTTCCTTTTAAATAGCAGAATGCCAGCATACTGGGGGGAAAGGTTTTTTAATAATCAGTAAGTGCAATTAGTAAATTAGACAATACGCAGAAAATACTTTGAAAATGCAAGTATTGTATGTATGTTTGCTACTGTAATTGCAAATGGACTCAACATTTCCTTTTTCCTTGTTTCAGATTGTGAAAACAGGAATTGTATTTCTGAGAATGAGGAAGGAAAATTTGTACAATGACTATCTGAGGTGATGATGGCATACTTTGCACATTTTTCCCCCAAAGGTAAGTGTTTAATTCTGGCGGAAAGCCCTTGTGTGTCCAAGGTACAAGGATCACAGATGAGGAGGCTTAACGGTTCAGATAAAATGGGCTCCCTGAGGTCAGAGGTGCTTATTCACATTGCGAAATACTTAGAAATGTGTGAAAAATCAAGCTGCAGTTCTAACTCAGGTTAGAAATGGTAGAAACTGCAAGAGTATTTTTTTGTGCTAACGTAGCTATGAAGCAACAGAATGCAGCTTTGAAGTTCCTTATGTATCTGCCAACTTCAGTTTCAGAAAATTGGACTATAATTTTGATTTTTTTTTTCTTTCTCCAAGTCCAAACAAACTTTGCATGCTTTAAATTTAATAAACACTTTCCCACTTTGGAAACGGCTGTTTGGACAAACCACCATTGCAATTAAATAGGAAAGAAGAATTGCCCGTAAGTGACAGAAAATAAGTAATTTTAGACTTTTCAGTTTCAAGGCACATACATTTTCACTTTTCCTTAATCATGGATATATTTTTGTTACAGCTTATGGGCCAGTTATCCAATTTATCCTTCTCTGAATTTATGAGAAAACTATTAATTTCATAGTGTTTAGCAACACCTTTTGCTTATTCCTGTTTTCACCAAGAAAACGCTAAAACAAGACATTCTTTGTCCCCATAGAAATTTGACCCTAATCAAGTTTCATTTTTAATTCAGGCCAGAAAGGACACAAATTTATGTATAAATTGTTTTGTGTAATGTAGATATGAGGCAACGGAATGTATTGTAAAGCCACTGTGAAAGACGTCAAATGCCTGCCAAATCACAATAAAAATTATAGCGAAGTCCAACTATTTTGTAATAATGTGATACCAAATCGAGGAATGGAAGGGTATTTCGGAAGTATTCAACCCTAAACAAAATCGTCCTACTTCTTTAGTTAAAAGTATAGGCCTAGGAAGGTGAGAAAAGGCAGAACTAGCTTTGTTTCTTCCATACCTGCTTGAAAAGGCTCGACCCGACCCGTTGTCACACCTCAGTCAAGGGAAATCAGCGAAATGTCTCTTTTATCCTAATCTCATCCCCTAACCCAGAACAATTACTTTCACTGAAGCTTTGGGAAAAGGTGCGCACCTAAAGCGATGATAGACTTTCACTTTCCCAAGACAGTACATGAAAAATACTCGATGGAAAGCTATAAAGTAGGAAAGTAGTAGTGGGGAAAACCTTATTGATATCATGCTGGTTTATTAGTATTCCTCGTCAAAGGAAACCTACAGCACTTGTGCTGATTATTTTTTTGGTGGCTGTAAATCAGAGTAGGGTGACTCTGCTCATGCAGGTGTAGGTGAACATAACACGCGGGATCGTTTCCTGTTGCAGCGGGCTCGAAACAAAAATAAGACCTGATACGAAAGGCGTGTAACAAGATGGTGAAAATGCCCTGAGAATATTTGAGCATTATGGCCTTTGCTTATCATACCTAGGCTTGCTGTGGCATTTCTCCTCTTCATAATGTGTTTCAGCATTTAGTTAGCCATCTTTTTTTTTTTTTTTTTAATTTTAAGCAGAGCTAGTTTGAGCATAAAGATCAGAAAACAGGATTTGCCCTTGTCAGTAGCTTTAAATCTAATCAGTTTGCAGCTGTTGTACAGTCACGATGTAATTCTTGAGGGGAAATTCAATTAACAATTATATTTAGGAGACAGCTGGAGATAACGGCTATCAGTACGACCAGCGCTGTTACCACGTATCCATCACAAGCTTTATCCTACACCCACAGGCCAATGGCAGGACTGGCCACCGCCGAGCTCGGCTCCACGGAGTAGCCTGATTATTTCCAATAAGCCTCTTAGACAGCCACACAATCTGCTGTCAAACTCCGTGACTAATTATCTCCATCGTGAAGTCCGTCCCCGCTTCACATTGCTGCCAAGTTTTTGGGGTGAGGACCGACGTTCGGTTCTCTTCCGAAGTTCTGCTCTTGGGAACAGCTGGAAGGTGAAGGTTTTTATCCTCAATTACGCGTTCGGATGGCGGCAGCTTTACGAAAAGGGCCTTTTAATAAACCGCAAAGCCGCAAAAAGCGAACTCTGAACAGGAGTGGGAGTTACGGCCTTTCCGCCGCATCGTTTTCTCCACCGAGGTGCCCGTACGGGCTGCGCCCGCCCTTTCCCCCTCCGGCTCCCCGGGCCGGCCGGGGGCTGCCCCGCCACCCCGTCCGCGGAACCGGGGGGGGGCACAGGGAGCGAGCCCCCGGCCCCGCCGGGTTTCTCCTTGCGGCAAACGGGTCGCTCGTGTGGAAACGGGGCCGTGCGGTGGCGGTGGGTGTACCCGGTACACCGGGGCAGGGGCCGCCACTGCGCGCTGCCCTCAGCCCCCGCCTTCCGCCGCCGCGCCGGAAGTGAGCGAGGCGGGGCGCGGCGGGGCGGTCGTTGGCTCACCGGCCGTTCCCCGGTGTGTCGTCACGGCGCGCGCGGCTGGGTGAGCGCCGGCGGCCGGGGCGGCGGCGGGGCGCGGAACGGAGCGGAGCGGAGCGGAGCGGAGCAGTGCCGGCCATGGCGCCGCTACCGCCGCCGCCGCAGAAGGAGATCGTCTACAACAAGCTGCTGCCCTACGGGGAGCGCCTGGAGGGAGAGGCCGCCCGCTTCCTCGCTCAGATCAAAGACAACCTGGCCCGGGCCGTGCAGCTGCAGGAGCTGTGGCCCGGGGGGCTCTTCTGGACCAGGAAGCTCTCGACGTGAGTGCCCGAAACGGTCCTTCCGTCTTCCCCGGGGATGTTGGGGCTCCGGCGCCCCCTCCCCTGGGCGGCGCATGGGGTCACGGCGCCTCGGAGCGGGGCCCGCCGGGCTAAGAGGGTGCGAAGCCGGGGCGCCGGGCTCGTCCCTCCCCGGCGGGGCTGTGGGGGAGCGCGGCGGAAGGCAGGCTCGCTTCATAACGGTTCCTCCCTGCGCCGCTTAGTCAGAGCCGAGCGGGCACCGGCTGCCCCGTGCGCGCCCGCCCGGCCGAGGATCCAAGACAGGAATGCGGGCCGGCGCCGAGGGCCCATCTCCGCCCGCGGAGCCCGGGCAGCGCCACCGAGCTCCGCGGGGCCGCGCTGGCCGGCCCGGCCGGCTGCCCGCGCCTCCCCGGCGGTAGCTAGGCGTCAGCCCCTGTCTTACACAAGGCCCGCGAGTGCTTCGACATAGGAAACGGGGACAAAGGTGGTTTCGTTTCCAAGAGCTCGCTTATTGTCTCTGAAACTTTCCCAGTTTTACCAATCAAGCTTTTGTGGGTTTGCTGTTTGTTTCGGTTTTTTTAATGCGTACTTGACCACCTGTTTCACCTCTTGCCTTTTTTAAGTAAGTTGTGCAAGATATTATCTCCGTGTAACTTCTGCTGTAGGAACGTGAAGTCTTTCCCAAGACAGGCTGTTTGTTAGTTCAGTGCTAGCAGGATTAAATTCTGGCTTAATGCTGTGTAAACACCGTTGGTGCCCTTGATACCTTGCCTGTACTGTGGCACGGTGTAGTTTGTGCTGATTTTGGCTCCGCTGTGCATGCTGACAAGGTGTTTTTAATACAGATAAAAACACAGCGGTTTCATAGAC
This sequence comes from Himantopus leucocephalus, assembly GCA_003993805.1. Lineage (NCBI taxonomy): Eukaryota > Metazoa > Chordata > Aves > Charadriiformes > Recurvirostridae > Himantopus > Himantopus leucocephalus. The sequence goes on from RSEF01000003.1 coordinate 3,087,061, forward strand.
AGCACAGTAGGTTTCGTAGGTTTCATAGGTTTCTCTTGCTGAATTTTACAAAGCATACTTACTTCTTTCTTCATAGCCACTATTTTGGACACTCTGACACCAAAAAAGGCATCGTATGACAATGACTCCTCTAGTTTCGATCAGTAAACCATATTTCTGTGTGTGTTTATAATGGTTTTTTTTTCTGCTTTCATAAATGGTGTTTCCTATGCGCTAGAAATGATGAAATGTGTGCATTTTGTACGATTTCGAGATCTTCACTTAAAATTTTCCTCCTTATATAAGTAATTTTTTAATATTAATTGGGAGTTTAATACATTTTTGGTAGTCAAATCTGTTTGATATGTGTGTACTGAAATGTAAGTGTCTTTATATTTGCCAAGAGGCATTCTTAGATAGAATTACATTGATGGTTGCAAAATGAGTCACATGTTTGCATTATGTGACAGTTTAAACCTGCTTGGAACCAGTTCAATACTATTTCCCTCACCCCCTAGCCATCTGCTAGCTCATACTTGTTTCTGTGGTACCTGTTGCCTTTGTACCTGTGGTAGAACTTCATATACTAATCAAGTTGAAATGTAGCAGTTCTTACTGTGAGAAATACTGCACTAGCTAAATAGGCTAAATGTGGCACAGAAGTCCTTTGGAAATGTGCAGGGTTGTATTAGAATCACCCTATTACCCACTCTGTAAATTGCAATTACTCTTACCAGGTTAGGCTTCAGGGCAGTGAATTTAGCCTATTGAGAACTGCTGTTATGCTACTTTATGAATCACAGAAAGGTCAGGAGGCTCTAATTTGTGGTTTTCCACCTACTCTTTGAAGTTTGAATTTATTGTGTGTGTTTGCAACTTGTCTGATGCCTGTTAGTCCCAAGATTTCTTTGTGGCATATTATATGTAGTAAGACTCTGAATATGTTTGGATGTAGGCAGGGAAGGAAACAGTGGGCTTGGTTTAAAAATAAGGTGGTGTACTTAACATGAGAGATGTTTTGCTGCCTAGTTTAACTTGACAAAATACTTCTGCGGGATGAAATACGTTAATAGAAGTTTAGGCCTAGATGAAACACTTCCAAACCATACAGTGTTCTTATGTCATACCGAAGTCAAATTATAGGATAATGACAATAAAAATAAAACCTTGCTCTCTGTTGATAGTGGGTAATTCAACTCTGAATCAATTTACTACCTTTTTCCCTGCTGGCCAGCTATAATAAATAGCACATTTGCTTGATGAAAAAAATGCACAGATTCTTCATAATGGTATGATCTCTGCTTAGCTTTCTTGCAAATGTCTGGATTATAAAAGCCAGTATTCTCACAATATTCTGTGAAATAATTTATAATTCAGAACTGTCTGACATTTCTTGTACAGACACAAATGTTAATACAAACATTGTAATATATACGTATAAAAGAAAAAAACTGCATGCAGACTCTCTACTTGTTACCATTATCTACTACTACATTACATACTATTATATATGTTGTTACTCCTATATACTAGTTGTTACACCTCCTCAGGTACTTGCAACTTTATACAACCTGCATAAATGCTGTAGAGTATGAAGAATGAAAGTGAAACTCAAATGTTCTTGAATTAAAAATTTGAGTATCAGTTACTATTTCATGATGACAGCTGAACCTGAGATCTTCTACTTCTCTTATTCCCAACAGCTGAAAACATGACTTGCATATAGTTATCTTAAAAGCAGCTGTTTCAGCTATCTGATGTCATGAACTGAGTAGAGGGAAAAAAAGAGCAAAACTTGGGAGTTTATCAGATATAAAGTCTATAAGCTGATTTGCATAATTCTTTTATGCATAATTTTCAGTGATGCAAACTGGTTCTTTGGTTAGGATGCGTGTGTGGAGTGTGGTGAGAGAACTTGCTCTCCTGTGAAGACAGGAATAGAGCAGTTACTTAAGTAACTTATGACTTAGTGGGACTTCTTATGCAAGTAAAACTGCTTGCCTCAAAGATTGGCATTTAAACCTGTAATCATTACCCCATGATTCCTCCAACTTGGGCTAGTAAAATCTGTATCTTATAAAACACTAATCCAGTTGTGAAAGCAGAAGACTGAATCTCAGTTGTATAATTTGCTACAGTGTGTGTGTGTAAAAAGCAGGTTGCATCAAAATCATTTGCTTAAATGGATTTGCGTCATACTCTTTTACAGTCTCTAGGTTAAAAATAGGCTGCTGTTTCAATTTTTCCCTCTTTCATGTTTTACATAGAAACTTTGTGTATATATTTTTCTTTTTTACCTTTTNTTTTTTTCCTTTTTTTTTTTTTTTTAGAACATAGACTGTAAATGAGCATATTGGTATAATATGAACATTTAATAGTTACTGTACATGTAGTTGACTCTGCAGCCTGGAAAACACACAAATGTCTTTTTGTGCTCTCTACTTCAGTAGGCAAGGGTAGAGTTTTTAGAGCTGAGGGAGACAGTTTCTGTCCCTGACAGTATTATTGTATGTGCTTGTCAGGTATAGGCTTATTACAAAATGACATTTAACTGTCTTGCTGTAGGGTGTGGAAAAAATGCAGCTCAACTGTTTTGAATTAGAATGACAGGACATAAAGTTGCAGTGAGGATGAAAACATCTCAATGGGACTTAGCTGAAGTATTTTAATCGCTATTGCATGTAAATCTTTTTTTACACGTATCTCCTTCCCATCTTTATCAGAAAAATACAAGCTTTCCTTTTGGATGCATAAGGGTTGTGTGTATATATATGTTACATGTGTATATAAGGGATATGTGTATACTGTGTACGTGTGATTTAAATAGCCTTGTTGAGCATGAGTCATTGTTTTTCATATCATTTGTCAAAAACTGAGTTTTAGACCAATCATAATCCTGTGTATTAGGAAATGAAAATAGGTAGCTAGGAATTTAGGAGAGTGCTCTATTCAGCTTTGTAAGCGCAGGCAATTTTTAACTGTAGCAGTGCAGCCAACTTTCTAGGACAATTTAGGATGTCCACTTGATACGATAGTACATTTCCTAAAAATAGGCCTATTGTAATTGTGGAGTGAGAGATTGAATACGTAATACTTTTAGAATAGGGAATTGGCTTTTTGGTTCTAATTTTTTTTTGCATCTCCAGAGACCCTGTACTTTGTGCAGAAACAATGGAGCTGCAAACACAATTTTCAGTTCCTAATCATGTTTTTTAGGGTGTCTGGGTGGGTTTTTTTTTTTTTTTTTCTCTCCACGTCACTGAACTCCAAATCAGAACAATTTATTTATCGTTTGTGCAGCTGACTGGTAGTTTGAGAGCTCTTAAAAACCTTTGATGGTTTTTTTAAAGGAGGAATCAAAAGGGAAGTGGAATTAAGATTTCAAGAATCATCGCAATGTAGTATTAACAGCCTTCATATAAGAAGTCTTATTTTTTGTTTTGCAAAAATTTAGTTCTAGAATTATTTTTTCCCCCCAATAACCCAATTAATGTTTTTCTTTTTTATCCTGAAAAGCCACCATTTATATGGTGAACATGCATCTGTGTGATTAGCCCCTAGGCATCCTTCAGGATTCATTAAGTTTCGCCTATATTCTTCTATTTAGTAATGGCGACACTTCATCATTTGTGAGAGGATATTTTGAAAATGTTGGTGTTACCTTCTGTTACATTTTGCTCATTTAATCTTGAGGGAAAGGTGATTAGCCCCTTTCTAGAAGTAATAATTTTCTGTCATTGTCTTAATGCACAACTGGATTAAGACAAATAATTGACAGTTCTAAGATCTGACCCACACACGCGTAAAGAAGCTGTAAATATGGGAGCAATTTGGCACCTAGTTCTGCTTCTTGGGCGTAGTGACGTATTTGTTTTCAGTACGTTTCTGTGTGCTTTACTCCTCCTCCTGTTTCTTAATTAAACAGCAGTTTGTGTGATAGAACTGCCATTAGCAAATGTCAAGAAAGGTAACCAGCCAAACATTTTATTTTTTGTTATATATAGCAAAGCTGACAGATTAATTGGATCTCTCGCATAGTGTTTCTTTGTAGTTAAAATTTATTTTTCAGGCTTCTGCTGTTTCTTTTTGTTAATCATGCATGAAGAAATGAAACCAGTATTCTTTGTTACTTTATGCCAGATATTGTGGGAGTGGAGATGTATGTGCAAGTGCATGTGACTGAAGGATAATGAATTGGAAGTTATTAAAGGTTAAAATTTATTTCAGAACACTCTGTTCCACACTGAAATGAGCCTTTGGTGTTGCTGTTTTCCTTCCCAGATGTGTGCTGTTGTGAAAAGTACATGCACACTTGTAGGCAAACTCCTGTAAAGTTTGGTCATTGAATCAAACACTGTCGTACCCTTTTACTAAACAGTAGGTGAAGACTAAGAGGAATGACCACGTGGGAGTGATAGGACTGTGTGGCTTGTCATCTTTCTCGTGGTCATATAAAATGCCTCTTGATTTGCCTGTTAAGCCTAGCAGACTGATTTCAAGGCATGTGCTTTTCCTTTGAGAGTCAACATTTTTGTGTTCTCCTGATTATTACCCCATTTATCTTGAAAAAGCTTCCAGACTTTCACCGTGAGTTCTTCCCATACAGTGTACGAGCAATGTATGCTTTTAGAAGGTAAAATATTGCAATTAAAATAAGTATGATTAAGTTATACTTCTGTTAGCTCTCACAAAATCAAACGTCAGCTTTTTTTTTCTGGGGATTCTTTTCGCATGTCTATTTTATGCATGTGAAAAGTGTAGGTGTTCAGCTGTTGATGGTGTAATTCTATAGATGGTGGCCAATCCAGATAATTTAGGTTCCTGTGGTAGAAGAGTGGGTTATTCTATATTTTGTTTGTTTCCTTCTGTATTTGAAATAAGTAAAACACATTGAAATGAGCATTAGTGAAAATACTGCCCATCAAATGTAAAAATCCCCCCTTGAAATCAATGAGAAAAGGAAAAGGGAAGTGGAAAGAGATGCTGTAGAATTGTTTGGGTTTGTGGGTGGTTTGGNTTTTTTTTTTTTTTTTCCCCCTGAAAACTGGTGATTGTTGGTTTGCCAGAGCCCTGTAGCTGTTCCGCTGTGTCTTCAAGGGAAACTGGAGGAAGAAGGTTGGGGGAAAAAAAAACCAAACAAACCCAACAAAACTTTTGAGGAGAAAGAGCGAGGGGTCTTGGTATATTTATATTTAGGGAAACTAACTCCTTTTAGTAAGGTTACTGGATGTGGATGATCCTGAAAGTTCAGAGATATTTTTGTTTTAAATTGAAGAATGGGGATATGGGGAAGTAGAAGAAAAAAAAGTACTCGAGCAATTGAGTCCAAATCCTGTGTGCTCTCGTGTGCCTGTGTGAAGTGTGCTTCATGTAAATGTGTTTTATGAAGGGGTCTGAATTTTAGTTCCTAAGTAGTCAGTTCTCCCACTGGCAGTTCTGTGAGGAATAAAGGTTTACAGAGGACTGTGAAGCATTTGAAACTAAAACAGACATGATATTAAACTAAACTCCTCAGTGTCACAGGAGTCAATTTCAGAAACCAAATTTGGGAATCAAGGCAGTTTGTTTTCATTGTTGGATCAGTAAGTGCTAATGTTTGCCCTTTTAAAATTACCTAGCCTCTATTACTTTCAAGTAGGAGTCTTTCAGAGATGTTTCCTTCCTAATCTTTTCAGCTGGTGGTTCCAGTGTAGGATTCTGCAATGTGTGCTGCCCTGCATACCAAATAAGCAGTGTGAGATCTGGCATTCTTCACATTACCAGAACATGCCTTGATGCACTGCCGGTGTATATTTAGCAACAAATCAATTCAACCTCTACTAAATTTTAAACAAAAACAATGAACAGGCTTCTCAAAAAAATTGTTTTATAGGGGTTCATATCTTGTATGCTTTGTCTAACTGCTGCTTGGAGGACAGCGTATTAGTAAGGTTTCTTATGAATCTTTTAGAATAGTTGGAGCAGTAATAAAAAAGAAAGTGTGCTTCCCAGGTGAGTAGTAATTTGTAGTTGTGTGATATGTAAAATGCTGCACTGGAGCCTTATGTAGGTTTTGCTGGTGCAGAATATCTTTTAAGACTTTAAAAGTATTTCTTTTTTCAATCTCAACTTGAAAACAGCAAGCACTTCTCACAGAATTAGCCCTAACGGATCTACTCTTTCTTAAGATAGTAAATCTAAGGGATAGCAATGGGACACACCACCAGCAAAGCTCAGTGTCTTAATTGTACGCCCTTACTGGAAGCTATCAGATTTGGAATTTACTTCATACTCATTTTGTCCTGTCTCCTCCTTAAAGTGCCCTAGCTGAAAAGGATAGACTATAATAAGGCTGCTTGTGACAGTTGTGGGTTTGTGTGTGTTTTTTTTTATTTTTTAAGATAAATTAATACATGGGGATATGGAAATACTAAATTTAATGGCTAGTACATTTTGAGCTGAGGTGAAAGAATATACTTGTTTTTGTGGCGTCTGGTGTGAGCATGAAGTTACTCTATTTGTAGAATCTTGGAAGACTGTAAACTGTATTTGGTCATCCTTTTTCTTCTGTAGTTAGTTTCATTTGTCAATCTTCTTTTGCTATATATCTTCAGGTTCTTATTTTTTGACTTGTGAACTAGGTTTTACTTTTGTTTCATTAAACAGCTAGTCGGACGAAGTCCGGTTCAGGTCTTAGATAAAATGGAAATGTTTAAAATCATTGCTGACTCATCCTGTGTATTGTTTGTAGATACATCCGATTATATGGGAGAAAATTTAGCAGAGAAGACCATGTGCTTTTTATCAAACTGTTGTATGAGTTGGTAACAATTCCAAAACTGGAGATCAGCATGATGCAAGGATTTGCACGCCTGTTGATAAACCTGTTAAAGTAAGTACAGATTTCTGCTGACTACTGAAACTTTTGTCTCTAAGTAGTTGATCACTTCACTTGCTTAATGTTGTTATATACTTTAATGTAATAGTATGTTCTTTTAGAGCTTGCTTCACTTAATCTCCCCTGTACAGATGATGTTGGTTAGAAAGAGTTCTCACCATGCAAGCACCTTGACCCTTTCAGAGCTTTAGGATTGGTATTGGAAGTGAAAGAATGTCATTTTTTTTTTCCTCCTATTGGGGAAAGAAAACATCTTAGAGAGCCAAGTGTTAAGGTTGAATCTCAAACAGGGAGACAATGAAGACTGTCTCACAACTTGATAATGTTTATTTCACTTAGTCAGACTTTTCCTGAAGATCTTGACAGCTTCTGTTTGTGCTGAAATGCTGCAAGTGGCTAGCTTTTTTTCTTGCCTGACCTTCCTGCAGTTTGTGCCAAATGCTGAAGATAAGTGTAATTCAGAGCAGTGATCTGGGGTATTCTGATGTGCAGTGTGTCGATGTAAATGTTTAATCCTAAAGTGCTTGTTGGTTTTTTTTTCCTATTAGGAAAAAAGAACTGCTTTCCAGGGATGATTTAGAGTTACCATGGAGACCACTTTATGAAATGTTGGAAAGGATATTATACTCCAAAACAGAACACCTTGGATTAAATTGGTTTCCCAAGTAAGTTTGCGTTTTAAAACATTTGATAGGCTGTAAGTACCTGTAATGCCTGACAGTACTTAGAAATTTGCTTTTAATATCTGGAATTTGATACGCTGTAAATATTTTGCTCATATTTTCACTAAGTGTAGTTCAGTAGTTGCATGCAAGACTGTACTAAATCACGTACATCCTTCTGCCAATGAATTGTATTTGTTAGGATGTTCCTCTCTTTATGAATGCGATTGAGTTCATTTTTAAATGTGCTGGAACTGCGGTCTTCATCGATTTATTTTAGGGTGATAACACAGTTTAACAGATTTAATGTTAAAATTCTAACAATATTCAAGTTAAATGTCTGCTGTTCAGTTTTATAACACAGTAAGGGTTTGGGAAAATAAAAATAGTATTGTTCTTAAATATATGTACTGTAAGCATTCCTAGTATCCGTAATCTAGGTGTAGATCAGTGTGCATACAAAGAAAAATGGCATGCCTTCTAGAGGAAATACATGTATGTATGTATATATATATTTTTCAAAGCAATGATATGATATGGAAAAATCAGTTTTTTTCCCAGTTAAGAATTTTAGAAACATTCCACTGATTTTAGAATTGAAAACTTATTTTCTCTGCTTTCTTTATGTTGCCAATACCTACCCATCTGTCAAATGTCAAAAATCACTATTTTTCTAATAATTCCAATTAGAGAAGGTCCTGCTCTATAAATTACAGATTACAAAATATATCGCATAGATAACTCACTATGTTTTTTTGAATTGAAATTTCATGTAAAGAAATGCAGGTGAAAATACTTAATCTGCATAAAAAGCAAAAAAAAAAAAAATCAGTCCAGGGATATTAAAGTACGACCACTGCTTCCTTCTACTGAGTGGATGATCCTATTGCTGAGAAATGTCCTGAACAGAAAATATATGTAGCCTTGTAACTCGTTACGGAGTATTTCATGATTAATTTCTCTCATGGCTATGTAGCTGGAAAAATAATTTTGCTAATTTTACTATTTTGCTGAATTGCATTATTTTGCTAATTGTAGATATTGCTTGCCAGTGACAATCTGAAAGAGCAGAGCCTTTTTTAGTTGGTTTACTTTATGGATATGCCAGCACCTACTGAAACTGCATACTTTGCTCTGTGGGGATGTTGACTAGTCACTTTTCATTTACTGTGTGAGAAACTAGCGTAGTGGGGAGGAGACTTTTCCAAGAGAGAAAAGAAGGTTAAGCTGGGAGGAGGATATCAGTTGTGATGATCTGTCTGAAACTCTTAGCTTTTATTAACTGTGTTAAGTATCAGACACTCCACCTTAATATGCAGTGCGATTTGTTCTCATACGGTGTTTTTTCTGTTTTTTAACATCAATTAAGGGGTATCATTTTGGTGGAAATCAAAAGATATTTTTTAAAAGTTGAGTTGATTTGATTTATAGCTGTTAATTTAACTACTGTTTTACTTTTTTTTTTACATTCAGTTCATATCGACCAGGCTTGTCTTCACCTAAAACATTTGTGCTTAATGTATTACATAGGTGGTAAGAATGACTTTTGTTTTGTTCAGCTCTGGCCGATGTGTAATCTTCTGCATGTTCTGTTAGATTGTAACACTTGTCACACAGGTGTAATTTTCTGCATAAATAATTGTATTGGAAAACCAATGTTAACATTACACCACTGTTTATGAGAATGTCGCACTGTATGTAAACCTTTCTAATTGGGGAACAAGATAGCGTGTGTGAAGTGGCTGATAAAGTGGCTACATGCTAACTAATTTAACCAGCATATTTCTGGGGTCAAATGAAAGGTAGATTTGACATTTGAATAATTGTTGTGTCTGAATATGGACAAAATCAGTATTGGTGTGGGAGTGCATGTTACCGAGTAAGCGTACCTTACTATTAAAAACGATGAAATCATGGAAAGTGCTTTAGCAGTGAGGTAATAGGTTCTGGAAAATACACCCAGCAACAACCTTGTAGCTGTGAAGTGTGAAACACAGTTTCTGTATCAGAAGAGTTTACTGTGAATTTTTGCCGTGAAAACCATATCAGGACTTTTGGTGTATATATAAATTCAGAAAACTGGTATAAGTGGAAGTGGAATTGCACATTTCTTTTTGCTTTGGGTTTTTTTAGGAAGAAATTTTTAGTTGTACTAATCCAATGGGAGATTGGTATTTGGCTCACCATAGTTTGAAATTCACTATAATAATTTGTGAAACTATAGCTAGTTGCTCTTTTCAGTGTCTTAATTTAAGCTCTTGTAATAGAGTGTCCACTACAGGGCTACAATTATCACTTAAGGCCTGAATCTGTCCTCAAAAACTGAAAAAATGTGCTTTTACTGTTTTTTCTGATAATGTAAGAGTCAACAGTGTCAGTCTATATGTTAAATGTTTTAATTGAAACATGTTTCTCTTTGCAAATTCAGGGAGAGGGGACACACCAGATTTACAAATTAGTACAGTCATGTCCTTTCCAAAAGAAGACAATCATCTAGTGCCGAAATGATGATTAGTGATAGAGGTTAATGGTATGGTTGGGTGTTTTTGAATATATCATAGAATAGAATCATAGAATGGTTTGGGTTGGAAGGGACCTTTAAAGGTCATGTAGTCCAGCCCCCCTGCAATGAGCAGGGACATCTTCAACTAGATCACGTTGCTCAGAGCCCCGTCCAACCTGAACGTTTCCAGGGAAGGGGCATCTACCACCTCTCTGGGCAACCTGTTCCACTATTTCACCACCCTCAGTGTAAAAAATTTCTTCCTTCTATCTAGTCTAAATCTTCCCTCTTTTAGTTTAAAGCCATTACCCTTTGTCTTGTCGCAACAGGCCCTGCTAAAAAGTTTGTCCCTGTCTTTCCTGTGAGCCCTCTTTAGGTACTGGAAGGCCACTGTAAGGTCTCCCTGCAGCCTTCTCTTCTCCAGGCTGAACAACCCCAACTCTCTCAGCCTGTCCTCGTAGGAGAGGTGTTCCAGCCCTCTGATCATTTTTATGGCCCTCCTCTGGACCTGCTCCAACAGGTCTTTCCTGTGCTGAGGGCTCTAGAGCTGGACGCAGTACTCCAGGTGGGGTCTCACCATGGTCATATGCATGTGGCAAGACATAATACTAATAAGCTAATAATTCTTCAGGTAATAAGGAGGAACTAAAAGCAAAGAAAACTGAATGGGATGAGAAATTTTCCTTTATCTCATTAAATACACTGTTGTTTCAGTAATTAATAGGAGATACCTTCCAGTGTGAGTGGCTCCATTATCTCTCGATTACAAAGGTTTTAATACCTTATCCAAATGGTCAACATCAAATACCTGAGCAAGACAGGAGTACAAACTACAGTAGGCTGATCCAATCCCATGTGGTTTCTGTATATAGTTGTTTGCTGTTGTGCTCTATTAACCCATGGCTAGGTTTAGTGGTAGAGTAGCATATGGAAACTTGTGAGTGCAATAAATGTAGGTATTTTATGAGCAATTCTGCAGTGATGGGTGTGCAGAAAGTAACCAAAAGTGGAACAGAAGCCACTGCTAAAAAGTTTGAGAGAGTTGGTTAAAGGTGAGAGAGTTGGTTAAAGGTGATAATGAAAGCAGTAACCAGCAGTCTCTTGTTCTCCCCAGCTGTATTGTCCTGTCCTTTTCTAACTAGTAGTCGTCAAACAGGAATCTTTCAGGATGTCTTAATGTAGTTGGCCTGTAGTTTGACTATGTCTTAAATGGAAGTATCCTTATGTACAGAATTGTCTGCTGGTGTTTTTTTCTTTCTAGCTTCCATTTTAAATTTGTGATCAGAAGGCAGGAGAGGACATCCCTTCCAGTCTTTCTCCTTTGCTCTCTTCCACTGACAAATGCTGAGATCTGACTGAAAACTCGTGAATTTGAAAGACTTGTTGATCTCTGGCTTCAGCGTGTCTTAAAATTCCTCTTGTCCTTTAGGTTCTCCTTAGTAATAGTTTACTTCATTGGGGTGTGATAGTATGGGGATAGCATTTTTGTTTTTGTCACATGAATCTTTTTCATGTTAATCTTTAATGCTTGTAAGGAACGTTGCTGGTTTATGCTTTATTTATCTACTCTTGGAACAACCGTTATATATTTCATAACTCTTTCAAGAACAGTATTCGCTTTAACCCAGAATCTTTGAGGTTCTTGTAGAGTATGATCTTAGTTTTGTTTAATGAATGGTTTACCATTCCTCTTCAAATTTTAGAGGCTGTCAGCTCAAAACTTTCATTCTAGGAGACGTCATGGATTTACTTTGTCACTGTTGCATAAAATGTACAGAATTTTGCATCTTCTAGAGCGCTGCTTGAACTGAAGTAGTGGTATGAGGGCTGGGTGGGCTTTTGCTGGCTTGCAGTGAATGTTGAGGTGTTGAAGTGAAATAGCGGTTCATCCATTTTATATTTCTCCTGGCTTGTATGGGATCAGTTTATTTTGTGTAGGACTAGAGAGAGAGTGTGTGCATGCTCAGTATTTGTGTGTCTCAAAATTAATTGACCTAAACTGATCTTTGGTAAAACTCTAAAGATGATACATTTGCATCATCTTTTTCTGATCAAAATAACATTTCTGTATGTTAGTTTTTGATGATGAACTAAAGGATGCGATTTTTCTATTAAGAGTACAGAAAGAACATCTAAAAGATGTAGGAAGTTCTTCTGCTAGAACTCTTTTCTTTTTAATTCAGGGAATGTTTTTTGGTAAAAGTGCAATTTAGTCTTTAGCCTGTCTTGTAATAAACAGAAGATTTGAAGAACGTGACAGTTTACTACCTTTATGGTTCCCTTGATCGACGTCTCTCTCCTCCCCGTCCCTTTTATTCTTTGAGTTTATTCTGAGTATTAGTCTTTTTTAAGTGGTTTGATGGCATCCAGTGACAATTGATGTTAAATGATTTCTTAAATAAGTTTTCTTGCTATGGATGAGAACACTTTTAAAATCAGCTGTTAATTGTGAGGGAAGCTAATGAAATAACCATTGATTTGCAGATAGCTCACTTCTTTCTTAGAACCACTGGACAAAATCCAAAACCATATTGAAAAGGACAGATATGGTATTTGGGGTCTAATAACTTTCTGAAGTCTGTTGCCTTTATCTTACAAGTATTTATGAAGTCCATAAACCCGTTTTTTTTTCTGTTTGTGTTTTCAACTTCCCTTAAGAAGTTACCACGCTCTGCTGGTTGTTCATGGATAAAATGCAGGATATTACTTGTAAGAAATGTTAATAATTCTTCACTTAAATGCAGTAAATATTAGAGTGGTATATGAAAAGTAGAATCAGGAGATTGGCAGAGCAATTTTAATCGTTATGATTAGGTCTGTGTAGAATGCGATTAGCTACTGCATGTTCACAGAAGACATCTAATTGCATCAACAGTATCTTAAGCTCTTGAGGGAAAAATCAGCAACTGGTTGTTTATTTTATACTGTCGTTGAAATTTGGTAATATACTATCTCTAATGCTTCCTTTCTTGTTTCAGTTCTGTAGAAAGTGTTCTGAAAACACTTGTGAAGAGCTGCAGGCCGTAAGTATTTGTTGGGTGTTTTTTTTGTTTTGTTTTTTTAAGACTGTATCTTTAATATTACTTTAAGAGGGGGAATAAAAGTGTTTAAAAAAAAAAGGGGGGGGGGCAAACACCCCACCCCCAAAAAATCCCACCCTACTAGTCATTCTTTGTTCGATGTTGTCCCTACTCGTCTATGAAGTCTGGGGTGGAGGGTTGAGACTTTTCTGTTTTACTGCATTATGAATGATCAATACCTCAGGTTCATAGGTTGCTTAAAATGAAAACAAAATGACAGGCATGTTCTATGGTATAATATTTAAACAAAGTGTAAGATTATTTTTCTTTATTTTTAACAGCCTTTGTTGAAAATTTGTTAATAGTTAGTTAAACCAGGATATCACCAGCTAAGGCTGCTATTGCTTTTGATCTTTTGTACTCTGTTATGTTCACTGGGAATGTATGTGCCTGACCCAGTCTTGCTCTCTGCGCTAATTGACTTTATTAGCAGCTTAAGATACTGCAAAGATGCAGAGAAGAGACTTGTTCTCTTTTATTCACTGTTCATATGGCCATTTGTAGTTATCGTCTGCTTTCATGGGAGCAGTTGTTTCATACACTGATGTTACTTCATTGAGTGTTCCTGTAGGAGATGCTGTTCTAAACACATACTGTTAGCATGAGGAACACAAGGATAAAGCAACCTTACACTTTGCCCAAATATATGTGGTTTTGTAGCTAAATAAAACCCCTCAGTTGTAAATGTTGATTTTCCTAGTATCTGTTATGAATATGAAAGTCACTGATCTGACTTAAGGTTGGGACACTGATAATGTTACTTCCAATTGGCCCCATATCAACTGCAATAATTATGCAGTATAAACAGGTGTATGTGGTATGCATTTTAAATACTGCATTGTGTGGATATTTAATTTATTTTAAAAGAAGTTAAATAACCACTACAGAATTCTTCTAATGTTCAGATAAATGTTCCGTGTGCCTTTAATTATCTTTTGTTATATTGCATCCAATGTGAATAGTAGTTTGGTTTTGACCAACCTTTACACTGAAATGGTTTTGCATTGTACAGAATCTTTTCTGGTTCAACAAGACAAGAATCTTTTTACATTTGTGGTCTTAAGGACATCGTGGTGCATCATTTTAATCTTAACTTTGTGTTTTGTGAAGGTTAAGTGGAGTTGAGGAATGCCTATCTATTGCCCCTGGGTACATGTTCTTACTGTAAAATTAAGATTTATGACAAATTAATAGATAATTTTAAATATGTTTTAAAAAGAACCAAACTTTAAAGCAAAGCCTGTATGTGTTCAATGGTTTCCTTGTTTTCAGATATTTTCCGGAAGATGCCACTGCGGAGATGCTAGATGAGTGGAGGCCTTTAATGTGTCCATTTGATGTTACCATGCAAAAGGCTATTACCTACTTTGAATTATTTCTACCTACTACCCTTCCTCCTGAACTTCACCAGAAAGGTTTCAAGTAAGTGTAATTCAGTGTCTATTGGTATAGTATTCTTTTGCAAATGCAAGCAATTATCTTTTACAGGGTGACTTGAAGTCAACCAGCAAAATGAATGGTGGCTTTTAACAGCATTTTTGGAAGGCATTCAAGACAAATTCTGTCAGCATTCTTTTGTAACAGCAACCTGAGGGAATCGTAGTACCTATTCTCTGGAGTTCTCCCTTCTCTAGAGAAAAGCACACAGTAGACAACAAAGCAAACTAAATTGAATTAGATGCACTTTAATTCCGAGCGAATAGTCTCACAAGTTAAAAATCATTAACCATAGCACAGCTTTAAGTCCTGCCTTCTAGGTAATTTGGGGTAGCTTCTGATGAGTCCTTCATATAGGCTAAAGTACAGCTGTTACTACAAATTTAAGATTGTGTGGCAGAGGTCTTCAGTTCACTGACAAGATGTGGAAATGTGAGATGGTCGGAAGCCTGCTATATGAGAATTAAAGGAGAAACATTTGCAGGAAGGGACAGTATCTGGATCACCTTTAAGGTAGAACTATTGTGCTTCAAAACATAACCCAGTGATGTTTAGCGCATGTAGAGATTACTTAGGTTGGTTAGGTTAAGGTATATTCATGCTATAGCATTAGTGAAAACTTCAAGGAAGGAAGCGAATATAGTTTATAAAGGTGAATTTAAGTAAGGGACTGTTATGGAGGGTTTCCATCCTTGGCTTCAGATGAATCCAGAGAAGAAGGTAATGACGCTTGTAACCATCGGTCAATAGGGACAAATTCTAGATTTTCAGGTAGAGGGAAAGGAAGTGTGATTTATTTTCATCTGGTTTACCCATATTGGGGTAGCAATACGTAATGAAATGGCAAAGCTGAAGTAGATAACAAAACTGCTGGTGAAACACTTGTGTGAAAAGGGGAGATCGGAAAAGAATAAGAGGAGGAGACGTAAAAGAAGCAAGGACTGAAACTCGGGATCAGTTTTGGGGTAGGGAGGATGCTGTGGGAGACAGTGATACAAGCATGTCCATGTTGATCCCTGTTCTTGTTGAATGAGCTGAGGGGCGGGTGAGTTCCTGCAACCATCTCACAAAGTGAAGGATAAATATCCAGTGAAGGAGCTGCTTGAACAATACTAAAATTATTTTGATTCTGTTCTCTTGCAGGCTTTGGTTTGATGAATTTATAGGCCTTTGGGTGTCAGTTCAAAATCTTCCCCAATGGGAAGGGGTGAGTACTTACTTTTTACCTACACTGGTAGAAATCAATTTAAATGTTCCTGCGGTGCGCTTGCAAGACATTGAAGTCAAACAGTGACAGAATGGACTTTTTTTCCTTCTGCTTTAACTAGTACAAGAAAGCAGAGACAATAATTATGATTGTTAGCAAGCAATTACTGGCTGAATAATTGAGACTGCACTTGTGCTTGGTGAACGTTATTTAACAGCTAGCTCACGCAGCTTTTCTTTCCAGCCTTGGCAATGCTGGCATTTTCCAGACTGCCTGTTAATGATTACAATGATGCAAAGTGCTATTTTGATTTCTATAAATTATAATTCTGTAAAGTCCCACCTTCTATATATTAAAACATCTTTCATGATCCCTAATTTTGAGTAGTAATGCTTTGCCTTGGCCACAATGAGTTGTCATCATCTTTATTTTAGATACAGTAAAGAACATGTACTCCCCTTGGCCAAAAATACCATTGGGTAATATCTTTCAAGGAAAATAGTCTATCGTGTACCTGTCTGCCTTTTTTGTGTGTCTCATGTGGCTAGATACAAACTCGAGACACCACCACCAGCAGGTTAGGTGTTACTGTTGTCAGCTGACCTGTACCTTGGCTTTACTGCAGTGAAACTTGGCATATTACCAGACTTTTTTCCATACTCAGTGTGAACATAAGCTCATTGACCATCTGGCTTCTCTTACTAATCTCCTGCCTGTCTACACAAGGAGGACATCTCAGTGTCTTTGGAGCGAGCTGATTTCCAGAACACTGTTGAACGCTACCTTTGTAGCGCATGCCGTTTCTGGCAATTCCGTTGTGAAAAGGCTTGTGCGTGTAGGTCTTTCTGGTTTGAGTTATGTTTCATCACAAATAAAGGAAGGCAGTCTCTCCAACAGTTGGCAATTGTCCAGATTTGAACAGAGGTGATTGCCAAAGTTTTATTTGAGATTGTCTGTAGACACTTCAGCATCTTTTTGACGGCTGTCCTAAAAATCACAGTTCTGTCTGTTCTTTCTGACAGAAAGATGACAGCCTGCACTTTGATATCGTGATTTGGTTTGTTTCTGTCAAACGGTCTAACAAATAATCATCAACACTTTTTCATATGTTGTCTCTGATATTTTTTCCCTCTTCCACGGTATGCTGACAGTTTGCTCGGAAGGCCCAAACAATTTTATTTTTTCCCCAAAGCTTTCACTTCTTGTTTCCTTTGCTGTCTTGTCCACTTCTTAAGGCTTGTTCATTTCATCAAGCTTGGATGCAGATAATTAGACATATGGGTTCTGACCATGCAATCCAATTTAAGCCTCTGTACACTGTAAGCTTTTTCTCAGCTTGCTTTGGCAGGAGTTAGACTTGCTGTTTGAAGGGGAGCTATAGAATCAATTGCCTTTGTGCATGGTAAGGGTTTTTTTTAATGGGTGTTTCCTGGTATCAAACAAAAAAGGTAAACCATTTAAGAAAACGTAACACTTGTTTTCAGGCTGTGTCAGATGTGACTGTCCTGAATTGAATTCTTGTGTTTTCCAAAGCTATCATGTCCTTCAGACAGAGACGTGAACTGTTCTTCTGGGAATACCTGTCTCTGAATCACGCAGGATTATTTAAAGGCCCTTCCTTTTGGCTTTGCGGTAGCTTCAAGATACGGATAGAAGCATCAAGGCTCTTAGAGACCTGATAGGTATTTCCCTCTTTGGACAAGCTCATAAAAAGAGTGTTGGTGGATTATGTGCTTTCGCACAATCAGGATATGAGAGTGAGACTTCATCTCCTTTTTTGTTTAGTCCCAATAACTCTCTTTCTTGAGGACATCTTTCAGTTCCCTTTTGGACTCATGAG
This sequence comes from Himantopus leucocephalus, assembly GCA_003993805.1. Taxonomy (NCBI): domain Eukaryota; kingdom Metazoa; phylum Chordata; class Aves; order Charadriiformes; family Recurvirostridae; genus Himantopus; species Himantopus leucocephalus. The sequence continues at coordinate 3,104,646 of RSEF01000003.1, forward strand.
ACTGTCTTTTGGCAATGGAGTCTTCATAGATAGTCACATACTGCCATCCCATCTCACAGCTAATGCCTGTGACCCTTACAAACCACAGATGTGTATAAACCAAAGCTTACAAATGTGACAGCCATCAGCAAAGGCAAGTGCACTTTAAGTAGGATGGATCCTGCAGAAGCTAAGTAGTCCTTCAAGATACGTTGATTGAATTTTCTTCGATGTGTATATAGAGATGCTGTTTTAGGCCAGTATCCACATTCAGCTCAAATGAGAGCGCTCTAGTGGTGAGGAAGCACTGTGAGATGAATTGACAATCATAAATGCTTGTTAATCTGCTCCAGCTCAGCGTTACTGTGGAATGTGTGCATGGCGTATCGCTTTCTGATCGAAGTTACCAAGAATTGGGATGATACATTGGCAGCCAAAGTGGATAGCCCAGGGTCCTTTCCCTTCCGAGAAAGTAGTTTGTCTTTGGATATCTGTTTATTCTCTTCCCAAGCCTCTTATCTTCTACAGAGCCTATCTCTCTCATTCTTGCATGTAAGAGTATTCCTAATGTGTTTGTTGGTAGAGTCGTATTCTTCAGAATATTCCTTAGGACATTTTCCAGTAACCAATCCAAATAGTCCTCTACGCAAAGGCTATGACAATAGGTAGCAGGTTTCTGTTAGAGAAGTTGATGAAATCACCAAGTTAGAGCCTGTTCTGTTACGAGATTTTTTGCTTTGCTTAAGCTGTGTTGTGGGTTTGCTGGGAAATCTCTCTTCTAACTGTCACCTGGAGTTTGTTCCAAACCTTCGCTGCAGAGATGAAGTCTGCTATGCCCAGTTGATAAAATGGTGGTAGCGTTTGAAGGACCCTGAAGCTTAGTACAGGTGTCTTTCTGTAAGCTACTAGCAGGAGTCTTGTGCTCTGTGGAAGCTGTTCAAAAAGCAGAAAAAGCTCAAAGCTGTTCAAAACAGGAAAAGATTTCTTACCAAGATATTTTTTGTCTTTGACATCAGGTCAATGGTAGGTTTGTTGTTCATCTACTGTTCTTTAGAGTTGTTCTAATAATAAATAGTTGAGAAATAAAATGGTAGTGAATGCATTCTGCCTTTCATGTTAATTCGCAGAGCATGGGAAAATGGAGAGTGTGTGTATACCTTCTAAAAGTACTATTAGTATATCTTTACATTTAAAAAAAAAATGTGAAGGGATAGGGGAGTATATTCTGACAGGCTGCCTCTCCCAGAACTTAGATCACAATTACATGCTTTGTAGTTGCTCAGATGAGTAACGAGTTGGACTCCTGAAGGTAGGAGTTCAGGTGCAGTATGAAATATTGGTGGCTTCTGATAGAGTGAAATCTCCTATTACAAGTGCTTCAGTGCCATGGGTAGCTTTTATCTTGCATCTGTAAAGTATATTGAGGGCTTTGTGCATCTTTTATGACAAATATATTCTAATGAATAATTCCTTCTTTTATGGTTGTTTTCAGCATCTAGTAAATCTTTTTGCTCGCTTGGCCACTGACAACATTGGGTACATAGACTGGGATCCATATGTACCAAAGGTAATGTTGCTTATTTTATGAAATTATTTTGTTTACTTTGAGATAAGTCTTCAGTGTTACTAAGCTAAGAATATTTTATATTCCCTGTATGGGTCTTATACTGCAGTGCCCCAGTTTTCAAATTAGGTGCATTCATTTGACGACCTAAGTTTAACTTTTGAAATTTGAGCCATCCTTTTGTAACGGACAGCACTGAAACTTGTTACTGTTATCACCTGACTCAAAACCAAATCAAAGCACCTTACTAAACAAGTGCTGTCTCATTGTGTAACTAATCCCATGTTCTTGTGGAAATGGCCCTTAATGATATTCTTTTGTTAAATAGTATATATGACTTCTGAATCTTTCAGCTTACAGATTTTTTTAAAGATGTTCGAAGCAGTTATATTGTTTAAAAAAAAAAACAAATGCAAAACCACTAAATGTCTTTTGATTAGAAAATGAATTTATGCCGGGTTTATGGGATAAATTAAAAAATTATTTTATGCCAATGTTTGTTTTTCTTTTTTCAGATTTTTACCAGAATTTTGAGGAGTTTAAATCTTCCCGTGGGAAGCAATCAAGTTGTTGTTCCAAGGTTCTTAACAAATGCTTATGATGTAGGACATGCAGTAATGTGGATCACAGCCATGATGGTTAGTAACTTTTTCATAAAGTGAAACAAAAACTAATGAAAAGCTTTAAGCAAGTATGTATTTAAAACTAATGTTTGTTCTGTTTAGCTCACTCTAGAAGCTTGTTTTTTAGGCTATCTTTTGCCCAAGGTTTGTCTTAAAGGACATTATTTCACTGTCAGTTTGGAATGTGGGTGGAAAGGTTTATTTCACAGCCACTGTCTGTGGCATTCTGGAAATCAACAGCCAGCTACAAGCACCACTGTGGATACACGCTTGGGAGCTGCTGAACAATTGCATGACTCTTTTAGGGTGAACCTCATCAGATCAGATGGAGAGAGTTTGCTACTTGGTGCTGAGCTGAGGGTGGGGAAGGGAGTGAATTTGCAGATGTGATTTGCTGCTTTGAGGTATTGCTGTGGTGAGAATGCTCACTTGTCCCTCGTACTACTGTTAGCTGTTCATTTTAACTTACTCTGTGTAATAAAATTCTGTGTTTTCTCTTTTACAGGGTGGACCAAGTAAACTAGTGCAGAAGCACTTGTCTGGACTGTTCAATAGCATTGCCTCTTTTTACCACCCTTCAAATAATGGGCGCTGGCTGGTGAGTTTTTTTGCATGTCAAGGCAATAACTTTGGCTGTAATTTCAATGGTCAAACCTGTCAAATCAAATGCGTTGATAGAGGCACTATGTGCTCCAACAGCCAGATTGTCTTCTGGTTGTATAATATTTTGAGGCTTTAATTTTCAAGATACGTGATTGTACTGTCGTTGAAATCATACTTTTATCCTGGTGTCAGGACCACAGCTAATGGGAGTATTCTTCAAACATTTAACTCAAGCACAGTTTAGAAGTCCAAAACTAGACATCTAATTCACATATAGCTAGGAAAAAGAAGTCAACACTATGAAGGAGGGTGATACGCAGCATCGGTATTGCTTGTGTGACATAGCTGTAATATTACTGAGCTATTGCCTCCAAGTTAGCAAAATCTAGTTTTGATTAACCAAAGCAAAAAAATATTTTTAATGCATATCTAGTTTGAAGCATAACTTTTTGATGGTGTAGCTAGTGGAGTCTTCTGCTAGGGAATGTAAAAAAACTCCCTGTGATAACTGGTATAAAGTACAGATTAAAATAGCAAGGGTGTTCAAAGCAGTGGCAAAGGAGCTGACTTGTTCTAGAATAGGACATTTGCTTACACATGAATGTGCAGAGAATGCTCTTAAAGACATCCTAAGTAATCTTGATTCTTGACTATATCCTTTGTATGTATTTTTATTATTTCTTTAAATCATAAGGCATAGTGCTGGCAGCATAATTGTTAATATTTTGGGAACTGAAGTTTAATGGCAGATTGTGAACATGGTATTTTACAGCTCTTCTGAGTTTTCTTCTATTGCAGTTGTGTAATTTCAAGATGTTGCCTTATTAATTGTCTGTTGTACACTTAGCAGCTCAGATTCTGCTACTACCAATTAATTGAATAGCATTTCTTGTGTATTCAACAGAACAAACTTATGAAACTACTTCAAAGGTTACCCAGTGGTGTTGTCAGAAGGCTGCATCGTGAGCGCTACAAGAAAATTACTTGGTTAACTCCTGTGCCTGATAGTCATAAGCTTACTGATCAGGATGTTACAGACTTTGTAGAATGCATTATTCAACCTGTTCTTCTGGCTATGTTCAGTAAAACTGGAAGCCTGGAGGCTGCCCAAGCCCTGCAGAACCTTGCACTGATGCGTCCTGAATTAGTAATTCCACCTGTACTTGAGAAGTAAGTTCTGCAGAAACCTTACAAGTTCCATGTTTGCTTCCCAACAATAAATATGCAAAACAATCATATTAAATGATAAGCAATTTTCTTGCTGCAAATGAATGCTTGCAGTGAGAGGAGCTGCTAATACACACCCCCAAGCAATCACCTGAATCAGGACAGGGAGTGAGGAAGGACTTTTTTATTTTAATTTATTTGTTTTGGTTGGCTGGTTGTTTTTTTTTTTTTTAACACCTAGGAAATGGAATGGTTCTGGGAGCTGTTTATAGCTTGTGCAATATAGTGTCACCCTCAGGTGGTTTGCATTCGGTTAGCATTTTGTATCAGATGATGGGTGGATCAGTTGAAAAAGCAACTTTGTACCCTTAATTCATGAGCCACCTTATGTCTTCTAACTACCTTTCAATTGGGCCAAATACAAATGATGGTATTGCATGTTTGTGTAGTAATAAGTGTAAGTTTTATATTTATGTTTTGTGTCAGAGTATGTTACAGCTACAGAGTGTTTAAAATTCCTGTCATTGCTTCTGACTTCATAAGGAAACCACTTAAGTATGTGCCCACATAAAATACTTAGTTTGTACTATTACTAATACCTTGGTGCCTGAAATTCCGAAGGAAAAATGTAACTTCTTCCCACCCCAATGAAAAGCTTTCTTCCTAGTCCCTATCCATTTTCCTGCTTCTATGAAGTCTTTTGTACTTCAACACCTCATATTGTAAAAACAGTGGAGAAGTGAGTTTGTCTTGAAGCGCCCTTCCTGAGTTCCATACCTTCCTGACTCAACTGTTTGTAAAAACTTGATAAATCTGCTCTTATATGAAAATATTTCAAGCATAACAGTTTGAAGAACAGCAGTGGAGACCCATATTGGGTATGACTACTTTGCCAGTTTTGAGAGCAGACTGAATGTCTGCTCAGTAGTTCAAACTATCACTGGTATGTTTGCCTTGGCTGCAGTTCCGAATTCATTTTGTTGAGTAGATGTAGGTCCTTTGTGCTTTGAGTGACATAGGGCAAGGGTAGCACTATGACTTGTGTTTGAACTGTAGGTTGTTGATAACAGTAGGAAGTGTTATGCAGTTTGCTAAAAAGTACTTAGTGTAGGAAAAAAAAAAAGCTTAAAAATCAGTTACTTAACAGGTTTTCATTAAAAAAGGTATGGACTTTAATGTAACATTAAGTAATATCCCTTGTCTTTTTTTTATGCTTGCCATGGGAACCTTACACTCTTAAGTACACAGCTTACATTAGCTTAAAGTTCAAACATGAAAATCATCATAGCTTTGAATCTAGGAGCCCGTGCAGTTATTAGTTCCTATATTGCAACTGCTAACAAATTATTTAATCCTGAATTTGTTGTGAATAGAACTGATCGAATGAAAGGAACATTTTCTAACAGAGCAATGTTAAGTCCATTGGAAAAAGATGAGAAAAAAATTTTGGAACCATTTGTTAGCTTGAATTTTTCTTGCAGAAATTTTGTACCCTTTCTGTAGAAAATAACATGTGCAATCCACTCTTATTTTCTTTGAAGATTTTAGAAACGCTATTTTTCCTAATATGACTGCTGTCAAATTTTATAGAACATATCCTGCACTTGAGACATTGACAGAACCTCATCAGCTCACAGCTACCTTAAGCTGCGTAATTGGAGTAGCTCGTAGTCTGGTATCTGGGGGGAAGTGGTTTCCTGAAGGTCCAACGCACATGCTACCTCTCCTGATGAGAGCATTGCCTGGGGTGGATCCCAATGACTTCAGCAAATGCATGGTGAGTGTATAAATCTTACCTTTTTGTAGAAGATAGTTAGCCAACTAGTTCACTCTGAAAGCTTTTTTTATATTTGCATGAAAGCAAGTAACTCATGTTTCCAGAAGTTCTTAGCCTGATTTTGTTCCTACACAATTTTATTTGTAAAAAGTTAATATTACAAGCCTCTAACTTTTGATAATGCTTTTGGCTTGTCAGACAATACCAAGTGAATCTTTAACACCAGATTGTGATAAGCATTGTACTGACTTTTTGGGCAGCTCTAAAAAACAAGATAAAATAGATGTTCCAAAGCTCCTAGCAAATATTCATGGTATTTTAAAATCAATAGGAAGACCTTTATCACTAGGTTTTTGGTAAATTAGGTCCTAAAAGCCCGCATCTTTAGGAATTCATATTAATTGACTATTTACACAATGTCAACATTATAGGGTTTTGGTAACTTTAAAGTTCAGCACAAAATAAGTGTTAATTTACTTAAAAAATTGAGGGGGTTCTGCACAGTGCTTCCTGCTAAGTTTTATATATGAAATCAGAAATAACTGTTGAAGTTTTGGGGTGGAAGAATCAGGCTCTGGATTATTATATTTTTTTTTTATATAAAGATTTGCTTTAGCTCACATACTTTAATTGCAAAAGCTTTTTAACGTGTAGAATGTAGTAACGCTTATTAAAGAGCTGTTTGCAACTCTCAACAGATTACATTCCAGTTCATTGCAACATTTTCTACTTTGGTGCCTTTAGTAGATTGTTCATCTGTATTGCAAGAAAGAGATGATCTTTCAGAGGTAAGAGCACTATGCAGTTATGAAAACAGTACTATAACCTACTTTTCAATTTAATTTGTAGCAATGTAATAATCTCTTCGGAACTGTACCAGGTTTGCTACTCTTCTTGTGTACGTAAAACTACATTAAATAAATATGCAACAAAAAACGAAGATATGGATCACGTTTGCTTCCAGTCAGTGTGGTAGAGCTGACATCAGTGTGCAAACGGGCCATGTATTCTTAGCGTTGCTTCTTCGTCATAGGTTGTTTTAGAGATGTTGCATTCAAACAGTTTAATATTTTTATGTCAAAACTTAGCTGCACAAGACCCTCAGTAGTGTAATTAGACTCAGAGCTTGCCCTGCGTTGAACAGGAGGTTGCACTACGTGGTCTCCAGAGGTCCCTTGCTATCATAGCAGCTTTATTACCATTAAATGTTGGAAACTTCTTGTCATCATAAAACATTAATGTAACAGTAAAGAAAAACAAAAAGGAGGTGACTACAGTATTGCTGTAAGATGTATAGACATCACTTCTAGTTCAAAACTAGTCCAGCCTAGAACGAGGTAGAAGGTAACTAATTGATTGTCAGGGAGACTCTGGAAGGAATTTAGTCTCCTGTTTAATACTCCATATGTGTTTAAAAAAAACCCAAACAAAACCAAAAAACAACCCACCAAAAAAACCCCAACCATTTGTAGTTATTTTTCAAAAAACTGATGCACTCTAACTTTTCAGGGCTGTTTTCCTCCAATGGGAAATAATTTCAAAACACTCCCACCTCTTTAAAATGTTCCTGCAGTCGTGCTTCTCTTTTCTGATTAAGATTCTATTGCTTTCTCTTCAGATGCTTGTTAATCTCTTCCAATCAAGAGATAATAACTTCATTAGACAGTGAGCCTCATCTCCCTCTTCGGTGTTTTGTCCCTTGCTGCCTCTTTGTTTTTAGACACGGTCACCCCACCTATTTGCTGCCTTGGAGTGCTGTTCATATTCATCTCTAGTTTTAGAGCTCCTTGCACTCCATTTCTCCAGCATTGTTCTAATACTTTGTCCTTTTCTGTTCCACGTAGCAGAAAATACAGGAGAGAAATCAAAATAGTTTTTCTGTTTCTCTGCTTATCACTCGGCTTTTGATTCCGCTTTTGATACAGCGGTTCAAGCACAGATAGTGAAGCTGTATCTGGCATATTACAAATGAGACAGCAGCAGCAGCAATCCGCTATGGTAGTTGCAACTGCCATGTAGAATGTCTCATCCACTGCTAGAAATCTCTTCTTTTAGGTCTGAGAACGGTTAGTAGCTACAGATGGCAGAGATTCTGAATGCTCAGCTACTGGAGGAAGGTTAATTTCATTGCCCCAGAGCTGCAGCACTCAGAAATTAAGAGGAGTTTGTACACTGAACGTTTAATATAAATAAGTTAGCAGAGCCAAGTCTGCCACCACAGTTGGCACTGGCTGACCTCCTGTTGGAAAGGAGCATCAGTAGTAAGGCCAAAGGTTGTATCCATAGAGGCAGACCCAATTTCACTCTGAGAGGTTATTTGGCTAAACATCAAGGCCAGGAAATTTGATAGCACAGTGTAAGGAAAACTTAATAATTGTTTCACGTCGTGTACTTGAGACTATACAAACTTTGATGGGAAATGCACTGTAGTATATATCATTTAAAAACTGAAATTGTTTTTGAAGTAATTAATATAGGAAATAAAGTTTATATTATGTTTCCTTAAGAAAAGCCAACCTTTTGTGCTTCTTTTGCATCGGAAAACTGTAGGTGGAAAGAGAATTGTGCTCTGCAACTGCTGAATTTGAGGATTTTGTACTACAGTTTATGGATAGGTAAGTAAGCTAAGGATAGGTGAAAGCTTGGCATGAAGAACTTAATAAAACTTTCAAGTTCCGCTTACTAAAATTGTACTTATTGTGTTTGTGTAGATGTTTTGGACTTATAGAGAGCAGCACACTAGAACAAACAAGAGAGGAGACTGAAACTGAGAAAATGACTCATCTAGAGAGTCTAGTGGAATTGGGTCTCTCTTCTACTTTCAGTACAATCCTTACTCAGTGTTCAAAGGATATCTTTAAGGTATGTAGAACATGGGCTTTCCATCTGACTTTAAGGGGCTTATTTTTCTATTGTGAATGACTGGTGCATTCAGATCCTTCCTTCTTTCATTGTCCTGCTGTGAACTTTCACGTTTAACCATGGAAAGGGCTGGGAGGGGAAGTTTAGGACTTCATGTCTATTTGTTTTATGATTTTATACACATCAGTACAGAGCTCTTAGGTCCTTAATGCTCTGTTGCCAACAGATGATAAATATTAGGAGAAACCATTCTAACAGCTTATTTCATCACTTACCATCTTAGACTGTGATTTTTTTCATGTCTTTTGATGGTAAAGCTAACCTACCCAATCCCCTGCTTTCCTTTTTTTCTCCCTCTCCCTACCACTTCTTCAGCTGGGCAAAAGAAGCTGTTCAAGGAGCCATGTGGCTAATGGGATCAGAAAAATTATCTGGATTAAAATAACTCTGGGGGAGGGGGGTGGAGAATCCGTGTTGTTACACAGACAGATTCTTTCCTTGCATGTTGGGTTAACACATTTTAATCTGTTTAATTCATTTAATCTGTTTACATTACATTATGTATATATTTGGAGGTGCTAGGTTTTGTGCATTTTGAACCGTTGCATTGGACACTTTGATATGATTTTTTTTTTTCTGGAATCTTTTGGTTAATGTAAGTCTTAAGTTAATTCTTCATTGTCATTAAATATTTAATTTGTATTTTTCCTGATTGTTCATTATTTAAGTAATTATATGCGATCACACTGTATAGCTTGCCTTGCAAGGTACTGCATGGTAATAAGCTGCTTTAAAACACACTGGCCACTTAAATAGTTGATTATTAATTCCCTATTTATTTGTTAACTAAGGGATGTCTTGGCTTTACTTCGCTTTCACGTGTGAAAGCATAGTTTTCCTTTCAGCTGACTGTGACTTATTCAGGAAAAACTGTTTTTCTGTGTAGTTTGTCAGAAGCACCCCAAGCTTACATTAGTCTACAAGATTTATTTGACCTCCTTTCTTCCCAAAGTGAACACTTGAGAAATGTCTCCAATCTCCAGCTGAAGGCAGTGTCCCATTATGTCACCAGTTGAAGCACTCAGTGTGTTTTGTTTATAAACTCTTGCGGGGAGGAGGGAAATACAGACCTTCCTGTAATTGAATTATTTTAGTGATAAAGGACGCTGTCATCTGTTTTCCTGGTATACTGTGTTACTGTAACTGAGTGTTGCAATAAATAGGAAAAAAAGTGAAAATCTGCAAACTGAAACTATTTTGACAAACCTTTTGTCATTGCTACTTCTGCAGCAGCCTTTATTCCTCTACTCAAGGCAGAGCCTTCTCAAGGCAGTCAATTAGACATAGGTGTTGCATAGATTGCAAGTCATGTACTGATAACATTTAGCATTTTTTTTTCCTGAGCAGTTACTATTCACATAAACTTTTAATCTTTCTATTCTACAGTATTGTCAGCTTTAATTGTGATGGTAGTTACATTTTACTCAGCTTTAGTCATTCTACAGCACTGTTTTCTCTGTCTCTCTGTTCTGATTTCTTCTAATGTGAATCATGGTTGCAGTCTTCTGTTTTAAAAGAATACAATATTATCTACAAATGCTGCTTTCTGTGTAGCGTCAAACATGTTACGATACCTAGTTTCATTTTTCAAAAAAAGTAACCGCCATCTTTTTGTACTTGTTCTTAGGTTGCCTTGGAGAAGGTTTTTAACTTTGCTGTTTCAAATATATTTGAGACAAGAGTTGCTGGTCGAATGGTTGCCGATATGTGCCGAGCTGCAGTAAAAGTGAGAGAAAATGCTCTGACTTCACTTGATCTTTAGTTAAAAAAACCCCAACCAAATACTACTACTTTTTCTTATGTTAGATCTTTCATTTTTCATGTAAATACAAGTGGTTCTTAATATTATGTCTTCTAAAATTGGATGGTTGCATATAGCAATATTTAAAGAGGTTAATTCACAAACTATTTTTCTTGCATTTATATTAAATTTAGGTTTTATTGAGTGTTTAAAAATTGTAAAGTCAGACTGACTCTAGATTGAATTGGAGTTGAGATACAATCTATTCTTCTCTCTTTTTCAATAACGTTGTTACAAGGTTTTTATCAATGTGTGCACTGACTTCTGTAAGGCATCTTGTTTTTTAAAATGGGCTATTTATGATGCTGTTTCCAGTGTCGCCCTGAGGAATCCTTGAAGCTGTTTGTACCACATTGCTGCAATGTTATAACGCACCTCACAGTCAGTAAGTTTCTAAGATCTCTAGTGTTATTTCCTTTATTTTGGGTTGGCTTTTGTTAAACAAGAAAATAATATTTAAAACTTTTATGTGTTTTCCACAACTTCATTTCAATGATGGAAAATTAATTCTGTCCACTATTTCATCTAAAAAAGCAAACAAAGAACTATTTATGTGTAATTTCAAGACAGAAATGTAAAAAGCTACAGGAGCATGCTTCTTAAAAAATGTGGCAGTCTAAAATGTCTCCAGACATTCCTCAATTTCTCAAAAAGCATTCAAGATATTAAATTGGTTAAAGTAACTTCCAGTTGGACGTGGGTGCAGTATGAATTGGAGGGCTGCAATAGAAGGGTTGGGAGTAAACTTTTGGGATGCAAGCATCTGGTTTATGGTCTAGCTTGTTGGGAAAATGTGACTGCAGCATCGTTAAGGCAGTGCTTATCACTTGTTCCTCTAGATGATGATGTATTACATGATGAAGAACTAGATAAGGAGCTACTTTGGAATCTTCAGCTTTTGTCAGAGGTATTGCAAAAAATGTTCTTCCTATGCATGTATATAACTGAATCCTGTTTAATACCCCTGAAAGAAGAAGGAAATAAGCTTCTGCGATTAAAACAAAGTAAATGTTGTGTGAATGACACTCAACTTTTTTCTTATCTGACTTCAAGTGGGACATAAGTGGCTGCTGTTTGAAGAAAATAAATGTACAGTGTGTATGGGGAATAAAATTAAAGCATTTAATACAATTATTGTGGGATAGAGAAGAGGGATCAATGCAGGGAAAACCATAAGATGCTTTTGGAAAAGATTCCTATTTTAAAATGAATTTCAAAATCTATATGAGTATTGCTAGAAAATTTGGATCAGGGTCAAGAAGTAATATATATCACAATTCTTATGTGTTACTTAAACTTTTCCAACATCAGTAGAAGCAGTAGTTCAGTCTTTAACTTGAATTCAGTGTGACACACAGAATGAAACTTGGTACAGGATCAATTGAGCAGTGCAATCCTCTATTTAGTCCTTTAGAACAAAATCAGTTTTTAGTCCTTTAGAACAAAATCAGTTATGTTTACCTTTGCAATGTTTGTCTTTCCTATTAGATCACTCGAGTCGATGGAAAGAAGTTGCTACCATACAGGGAGCAGCTTGGGAAGATACTGCAGCGAACCCTACATTTAACCTGTAAGCAGGGTTACATTCTGTCTTGTAACCTACTGCACCATCTTCTTCGTTCTGCTACACTTATCTACCCCACAGAGTACTGCAGTGTGCCAGGTGGCTTTGACAAGCCTCTTTCTGAATACTTTCCTATCAAGGCAAGGATTTTCATTTATTTAGGATTAGAGGATTTGACTTTCTTTTTTAAAAAACAATCATACACTATATTATTTGTTTTTATTTGGAGATTTCTGAATGTAGGTAGCAGCAATGGAAAGTGTAATTGAAAGATGCTTTGGGCTTTGAAACATATAGCAAATTACGAGTTACTTAAAATTGTATTGGTAGCAAAAAATGAATACTGACTTGTTTTGAGAAGTTTTATAGCATGACATATAACATGTGTTTTACAATGATCGCATGACTACAATAAGGTAATACAAAGCAAGAATTGCCTGCTCATGTTTCTTAATCTTGTGATATATGATGCATTTAATTGAGACGCAGCTATCGTGAAGTACAGTGGTATAAACAGTTAGGTTTGGAGTTTAGCAGGAGAATTTTGCTGTTCACTTCCACTTAAATACCCAGTTATAGGAAGCATTGTTGCACTGGGACAAACTTAGTCTTTCATCTGCTTTTGTGGATGAGAGCTGCAGCCTTTCCTTGTGCCGCTTCCTATAAATGGGATTATCGGATAACAAGTAATGGTGAGTGCATGGAAAAATGAGAACATGAGTGCAAAACAATTGCAAGAAGGAGATACGGTATTTTACAGGTAGACAGAATAACAAATGAACAATGATTCTATGCTGAGCTTGAGATAAAATGAAAGTAGAAGTGGCAATATTAAAATTTACTGAAACTGTCAAAAGTAATATGCTAGTCTTCTGTTAAGAATTTGAGGTCAATTTACCAGTATTACAGATGAACAGTGCAGCAGTTTTCAGCTGGCCTATTTGAATATAAAGCTGCATTTTGCTGAAAAGTGTTCTTTTGCGTAGCTTTACAACTGCAGACTTGCTTCTTACTGAAAACCAGTACAGTTTTATAAACTGATAGGAAGATCGAGTTGGACCAGATACTCATTTAACAAACAAAAATATCTTAATTAAATGCCCCAATACAAAAATAGACTGGCTTTTTTTTAATTTCTCCTCCAAATTAAAAAAAAATCACAATTATTTTGCTGTTCCGTGCATGAGTGGCTACTTTAGAAAGTGCATATTATATCAACTCAACTGACATTAACAGCTTGAGTTTGTCACTTCAATGCTTCCTACCCTGCCCCTGTGTAAAACTGCAGTTCTGTCACATTCTCAATTAATATTCATGGAGGACAAGCCTGCTCTTCCAAGGAAGAGAAGTAATAGCAGGCTACATTGAATAAGTGTACTACTGTAGCTCTTCGTACCTTTTGTCCGGTCAGATCAGTCAGGCGTTTTAAGAACAGATGATGAAATTTTGTAATCTTAAATTACTGTGTCAAATTGGACAAAGACAAGAAATGGAAAGTGAAGACTGCAAAGGCCTATCTATTAATTAATATAGTCCTACGGACTTCATGTTTGAATATGGATTAGTAACAAATATTTACTTTTCCAAATAATCATGGTGTTAATTCTATAGCAAGTCTGAGGTCTTTGTAAGCCAAAATGTAAGAAGTTGTCTTTGTTATGGGATGACCTAGCATTGTATGGCAAGTCCAACTTAAAATTTACCTTTCTTTTTTATTTTTAACATGAAAGTGCTAAGTTCTCTGATTGTGGTTCAAAACTGAAAAGAAGTATTAAATGGGCTAGCTTCTTTATGTTCTCTATAGGAGTATCAAAAGTCTGAGTTGTACTTAAGAATATTTCTGAATTTGCATCCAGCCAAAGGAATAACAAAGTTCTATTTCAATTAGACCAGTACAGTCCTTTTCCTTTTAGTCCTTTCAGGTATGTGTTATTTTCCAGGTACATGTAGACTTCATAGTAGGTTTGGGCTTTCTGTTAGGTTTTATTGTGTTTTTTTTCCTGGAATTGTCAGGATAACAGCTTTACAGCAGTAGCTAGTTCATGTGTTTGGATTATTTTAGTAATCTTAAATGCTAATTTTTTTTAAAAGAGAATTGGCTTCATAGTTTGATTAATAAGAAATGTCTTTATTTACTGTAGGACTGGGGTAAACCAGGTGACCTGTGGAACTTGGACATCCAGTGGCATGTTCCTTCATCTGAGGAAATAAACTTTGCTTTTTATTTGCTGGATACTTTTCTTCAGCCGGAGCTCACCAGACTAGAGCACTATGCAATTGGAAAACTAGAAATGTCCAGGTTAGTGGTGGTATGTAATACGGAGATGGTGTATTTATCCACTTATGTCTGTTTCAAGTAGTTATTGCCAATAAGGAGTTTATAATGTTACACTGTCTTTGACGTTATTCTAAGACTTCGAAGATTTTTAACTCTTAAGAGTACATGTAGCATTTCATAAAATAGATAACACGTTATTTTGAACAGAAACACTCCTTTTAAAAAAATAGCTTTAAGACACTTTATGTTGGTATAAAGACTTTACTGTTCCAGAGTTTTTTTAAATACATACCACAAACTGTGTTTCCATTTAACTGTAGTCAGCAATAAAAAAACTCTTCCTCTAGACTTTTATCTTGTTATTTTGGCATAACCGTTTGTGTTCCGAAGTTATGAAGTAGAACACAGAACTGATTTGGCTTGGAAATCTGCCTCTCAGCTTCCTTTCTATGAGTAAACGGATTTAGTACATAGTGTGTCCCTGCAAAAAGTGACAGTGTTGAAACTGAGGAGGTAATGCAGAGTCAGTAGCATAACGAATAGGAACAGAGGCAAGGAATACCATTGCCCAATCTTGTTAAACTGTTAGTGTGAAATCATGGCTTCATAAGGATAATTTCCGAAGCACAAGATAATCATGAGTTTAGCATGTGCTAAAGCATTTGCAAGTATCAAATAGCTGAAGCTGTTCACAAGCATTAAATCTCAAACATTCTTTATTTCTCATGTTAAACCTTCATGTCCTTGAAGCTATATATACTTCAATTGATGTTCATAGCACGTGACGTTATACCTCGTGCAGTAAAGTACTGCCCTCTGTGAAAGAGGGCACGGTCTATCAGACTCCTAAATATGTTCCTGTTTGGCCAAGTTCCCACATTTTTTAATCTGAAAAAGACATTATATGCTTGACAAATCAATGCCACCAACTGCAAACAGAAAGTATACTTAGACTAGAAGAAGAAAGGATATGCTTCCTCCATAAGACTTTTTAAGTTATTTCTCTGTAAGTTATATTTCTTAAGTTTATTTGTATGTTTATTTCTTTTGGTGTTTCCCTTTTCAGTTTGACACTTTGTATGTAAAGCTGTTAATTTATAACAGAATTGGACTTTGATTTGGTCAAGGCTTCACTGTGCTACCTAACAGAAATAAATGGTGGTGATTTGGGAGAATATAGCCGAGTGCAGGAATTGCAAATTAAATTAGAAGGAAAGATAGCAAAGCTGCCAGAATAGAGAATACCATTAGTTGCTAAAGGAGTAGCAGGTGTGAATAAATGGGATACTGAGTGAGCCTGTTATTGCTTTGAATTGCAATATTTCTGAAGCTTGAATTCTTGTAAAATGTCTTTTTTTTTAGTAGTCAACTAAGTAATAATTGGAAATCAAGTATTTTTTATGTATTTAGGGGCTTCAGAGTAAGATTTTTTTCTATTACAAAAGATAAAATGAAAAATTCTAACAGCCTTTGTTGAACACAAAGTGTTAGAGAGTTGATAAATAATGTATAAGTGCTAAGAGCCCTTTAGTTAGGGAATGTCTTAAGAGGGATGAAAGGAGATATTTTACAGATCAGAGCTGCTTACCACAAAGATGAGAATAAAGGGCAAAATTTGTAACTATATGCTAAATGCTACTACTTTAGGTGAGACAGCTTCAAAAAGAATTCCTTAATTCTCTAAAATAACACAGAAAAAAGTTGTTTGCATTGTTGCATTATAATTTATCTTCAGACTGTAAAATATTCACTCATAAAGAAAGTATTCCCTCGTCTTAATCATGATGGGAAGGACTTTTCTTGGCTTTGGGGTGGAGAATTATTTCATGTTTTTTTTCTGAGATTTAGATAAAATTATCTAAAACAATTTTGGGGGTCAAGCTGTCTGGTTTGAGATTAGTTTATTTCATTATACTGATGTTTCCTTCACTGTTTCAGAATGTAAAATCTCCCAAAATTTCCAAAACGAGTTTTTCAGAAAACAAAAGTTGAATGTTGGAGTTCTGTAATAGAATTGGGTTAGATCAAAAATCAAAAAATGATTGATTTCTATAGTGCTCCTTCTTGTGTTTAGAAGTTATATAGCTAAAGAAAAGGGCTTTTATATAACTTCACCCAAAAATATGGTTTCTCATTTGTATATTTTCAAGCATTTAGCAAATAAGTAACCTGTTTTTCTTCTTTGTTTAAGAGATGATGTGCAGCAGTGTCTTGCTATTGTGCATAACTGCTTGATTGGCTCTGGGAATGTTCTGCCTCCTCTAAAAGGAGAAAGGGTGGCTCATCTGTAAGTAAAGTTTATATCACAAACATTCTTAGCAATTGTTTTTTTAGTGCATATTGCTATTATCACACATTTACTTCTAGTGGCTATTTTTAAGGAACTCTCATACTAGTATAAAGAGACAAAAATTTGAAATAGTGACTTACAGAAACACTTGTGTACTTAAAACATGAAAGAACGTTAAATGCTTTTTTTTTTTTTGTGCAAGACACTGAAAATGTTTAAAAAAGGTAGGTGACGGCACTACATTGCTGATGCTACTTTACGTAAAGGAAATGGAAGCTAGGGATTTACTTATGTGTTTCCCCTCCTCCAAAAGAAGCCTTCAAACCATAGTGCATTGCCATCTTTCTAATGTTCCTCTCACCCTGAAGGAGTAAAGTCATAAACATTCTGAACGTAACTTCTTGCCGGCTGTCTTCTCATATTAAAATAGGAAATAAGTCCTGTTTGAATGCTCAAACCCCAGCAGAACCTGGCTACTGGTACCAGCATACAGTAGAATGCTAGCAAAAATGCTGGAGTAAACTTTCGTTTTGGAAGTAATAGGAACTTTCTGTCGCATTACAGTAGTTCAGGCTTTAAAACAGACTATTTTTTAATAGATGGGATTGCTGCTTTAGCTTTGACTTCTTTAAGAAAGTATGTTGAAATATTAACATTAGAGGCAATTACGAGTTTGATCTCAGTATTCCTGAGACTGTTTAAAATATGGAGGGTTTCAATTACGCTTATGGTCGCAGTCTGTATTTGGTGACTATAAGTTGTTGAGATTTTTTTGCCCAAGTGCCAGCTACTAAAAGTGACAAGGAGCTTTGGTGGAGTCTCAAACGCATTACTTCAGGTGCAGAGCTTCTTGTACAGTGGGAGGGGCTCCTCTTAAGTGTATGTTAGAAGGTTTGTTAAGCTGGAGAGCTTTGTAGAAGCCATCTTTAACCATTGGGTAACAGGAGGTAACCTTTTAGTTAAAGAGGCAGGGCCGGTCATTCAGGCTGATTATGACTGTCTTCTGAAATAAAGACTCCAACACCTTGCAGGAGGCATTGACTGTTCCTGTACCAGCCATGTGCTGCTGGTCCATATTGGGAAAATGTGTTAGCATTGCTTCTTGGTTCAGTCTGAAACCTTCCCTGGCATCTGTTGGCCAGCAAGCGCTAGGCACTTGCAGTTCATATGGCTTATGGGTTCAAGGACAGTGTTTCTGGTGTTGGTCCTTCAAAGGAGAAGTATTTTTTTGTTCTTGGATGCCTTGAACTTCAAAATACAAGACTAGCTTGGCCCATAAAGTCTTTAACACTACCAAAAAAAAAAAAGTCTGTTGTAGCTATAGTAACGTATTAATTGAGGAAGAAACACCTGTGTAAGAATAAGCAGTTTTGCACCCTTGTCTGGGCTATCTGATTGTCGATAACGGAAGCTTCATTTGGCAGAAGAAAGAACCTCACCACCTGTGGAGAAGAGTGAATTGCAGCTGTCGTTAGACTGTGTTCATGTAGACTGTCTCTGGTTTTGTTTTGGTGTGGGGTGTTTAGAATCATCTTCTTACATTGTTGGGCAAGGTCTGTAAATTCCCAATGTACAGATTAGGATATTAGCCTGCAATCAACTTCTAAGTTACTTGTATACTTTATGGAAGATTTGCTTCATTCTGTTAGTTATCCGTGCTGCCTTATTAAGTATAGACAATTTACATGAGAACATGCTGAAATCAATTTGTTGCTAAAGAAATCAAAGTTAGACTTCTCACATAGTCTGAATTTTGGAACTTAATAGTTCATTCTGCTAAATGTCTGCGGAGCTTCAGATCCACTGTTACCTGGTTTTGGACAGACTATGTATATTGATGAAACATCTTCAGCCCACTGTGAGAACTTCTTACATCCAAACTTTGTTTACATTAAGGCTTTTTAAAAACATAGTTAAAGCAATTTATCTTTTCAGTGACTTTACACAGGACTCTGGAATTTGCCCGCTGAAGTTGAATGAAGTTTGTTTAAGCAAATTTTAGTTCTTATTCTTTGTATGATTTGAATTATCATGAACAGAACATGGATTTTTAATGAAGGAGACAATTTGAGGCAAGTAGAGTGAGTTTGTGCACTGTGGGTTTTACTTTGGCCTAGTAAGGTGGACTAAATACCTAAGGAGATCCCGTTGCACTTCATATCAATTCAATGTTAGATCCCTGTCAGTTTATTCAACTTACTTGGCAGGAACAGTTACAAAGGTCAATATCAATTTAGCATCTTGAGAGATGAGGCTGAGTCGATCCGTCCAGGACAGATGGTGGTCATACTCGTGTTGCTTCTTATGAAATGTATATTCTGTTTTAATGGGTTACTGCATGTAAGCAAGGGTCACAGAAAGGAATTGCACCAAGAAAGATGATGTCCTCTCCACTGCCTTATTCCCTCCTCTTCCTTGCCCAAGAAATAACTGGAATATTTGTGATAAGGGAGATATGTCTTGATTTATAAAGCAGTATTAAACAGGTCCCTGTGAATATTGTTTTCTATCCCATATGTCCATAAAACTATATCCAGTTTGAATGTAGGTGGTGTCTGTTGATGAACTTGCTATTAAAACAGGAAAAAAGTTTGATTATAATGGTGGTTGTGTCGTGAGTTCCTGGGATTTTTTTTGGTAAGATACTAGTTCATGTTCCCAAGCCTGTTGGCATTATATATAGTGGGAATGCAGGTAAAGCACTCAGATTTGAAATTGAAGGGCTTTTATTGACAGTAACTAAGTCAGTTACCCAGAACGCCCTTATTTTAAGCCCTGTGTATTCACAGTTAGTACTTACCACTAGCGGTGATGAAATTCACTGTCCTAATGTGGCAGTAAAGGAGTATTTTTGAATGGAGGTATTGGTAGATGGCTTGATACATTTAAGTTAAAACAAATTCTACGTGTATACTTCTAAAAAACTGGCACAGGAGTTTTCTTGTCAGATACCTCCTACGCCACTGAACTCCAGTGAACCATAGCTGATCACACACCATGTAGTACAGCGCTGTTATATGTGCTGACTGTAAAGTAGAGCTGAGTAGGTGTAACTGCTAGATTTTTCTTCATCTTGATGGTTAAGGATACCTGAAGATTCTTGCCAAGAAAGCCAGATGAGTATTTGTTCCCTTATAATCCTCTAGCCTGCTCACTGAATGAAGGGAAAGTGACATAGATGGGGGAGAGCTTAGAGCTATGTAATTTGAACCTCAGTGAAAGAAGAACGTGGGTAGAACAAACTTTAAAACTTTGTGTGTTGTGGGATGGTGAACTGGATATGATGGTTGGGTTAGTACTGTGAACTCCATCTGCCTGCAGGCTGCTCCTGCTGCCAAGATGCTTTTTCCCCAAGTGTATGGGGTTTATTTTTCTGTTTGACAACTGAAAGCTACCCAAATATTTGCAGATGTTGTTTTGGTGGTCTGTTTGCAAGCTTGCTTGGGTAACAGCTAGGGGAAGGCGGTGGCAGGAATGAGGGAGAAAGGCTGCTTTCTTCATTAGGAGCAGGCTGTAACAGCATGAGACCACTGTACCTGATTTGATCATTAATTTATGTGATTCAGCCATAACAGTGACTAGTATGAAGCAAGATGACTTGACTGAAGAAGGAAGTAGGGTTTTTTTGCTTAAGTAATAGGGAAAAAGAATTATGAAAAATTATATATTGACTAGATGTCACAAGCTGACCAAATGCGTATTTCATTACTGCTTGTCATAATTGACCTGTGTTGTTGCATAAAATTCCTATGCATTAGATGCAAGGTTTCAGGTTTTTTTTGGATTGATGAATCTTAAGTCATGGTATTACATAAATGTGGTAGTCTTCTCGAGGGGTGAGAATATAACAAAAGTTATGAGCACTGTTCTGGGAGAAAGTGAGTGAATCCGGATTGAAGCTCTAAATCTTTCTGCTTTAAAACAAATTGCAGAGATGAATGCATGAGACTGCTTTCCGCTAACGTGGTAACTATTTGCTGCTTGGTGTTTTGTTGTTGCTATAATTCTTTTGAAGTTACTTCGACAGTAGGAAAATAGAGCTTTTGCAAATACAAGGCCTCTCCACTACTGTGGAGACTACTACGTTTTACTGTAGTAGTACTTTTAACCCAGGATTTTGTTTTGTTTGATTATAGATGACGTATTACAATTCATCAACATCATTTTATGGAAATGATGTTTAAAAGTCTATTGCACTGTTCACATACAGAAACTTTTCAGCTTTAAAAGTTTTGTAGGAAGTTAGCTTGGTCCATTTCTACGGACTTTTACATGGTTTTTTTGTTCCTCGGTGTTAAACACTTGAGAGTACCCAATAATTTCAAAATGTCTTTCTTCATCTCTCCTTGTCAAGAATAGTCTGGTTTATGTCTTGGCAGTTTGTGGGGTTTTTTATTAGCTATTGAAAATAGATTTGCTTCTTGAATAGTTAATATACAAAGTTTTTCTGTTTGTTTCTTTTTTTTTNTACAAAGTTTTTTTGTTTTTTTTTTTTTTTTTTTTTTTTAAATATTATTTGTTGTTTGATAAAGCTGAAACTGTGTAAAATTCCCCAGCAGTGGTCTGGTATGTTTTCCTTGTGAGACAGAATCAAATCATGCCCTTATTTTCATGGCTTAATAAATACTGGTTAGAGTAAAAGTTTCAGAACTTCTGTTTATCCACAAGTGTGTACATTGGCATGAACCTTCTTGATTCTCCTGTCAATCTAGGTTAATGTTTTCATGTTGATTCATTTGTTTCTCTTACTCCTTTTTCTATCTTTTGATAACTGGTAGTCTCTGAATGTAAAAGTGTTATATTTAGTACAGAAAACACTGTTAAATTGACCACACTTGACTTGGGTATGCTCAGCATACCCAAAAGTATACACTCTGTGTGTGTGTGTGTACATACGCTCACTCGGTGTACACATCAGTGTAGCTGTTGTGAAGTGCTGGAAGAGTGGTTTCCTTGTTTAGTGAACTGAAGCACAAAAGGTTTAGGTTTTATAATGCTCCAACTTTTTTGGAGACCAAGCAGTTCTGATGTGTAGTTTGTGATTTTTATTTTCTTCCCAATTTTGGGAGCAAAATTCCCATGTGTGTTTTACTTGAATGACATATATTATTTATATCCTTCTGAAAATACCATCATAGCTCAGGCTATCTTAAATGCTTAGTGTTACTGTGAATGTTTCATACATGAGCAGGTGTTTAGGGAAGAGATCGGCAATTCAGTAGAAAATAAATTTGTGCACAGTCCATGCACAAATAAACTGCATAACTGAAACTTGCCAGAATTGAAAATAATAGTTGAACTTCAGTAGGAAATAGAACTTTAATAAATGTCACTTGGTGTTGACTTTTTATTTTTTAGCCTGTACGTAGCAAGGAATTTAAACTTCATCTTTTTTTGGAGGATGAATGAATTCTCTTCTGAAGTGCCATGAATAACAAATTAATAGAAAACTATTTCATGACTCAATAGTATGTATTTATATTCTTATTCCACGTAGTGTTCTTTATCTTTAGTGGAGATGCTGTTGATTTCAAGTGTGTTCTGTGAATTACTTTTTTAATGCAAAATGGATAGTTACAAGGGGAAGGGAAAAAAGGAGTTGAGGAGGCTGCCAGAGGTTGTGAGGAGCAACCCTTTATGACAGCAGTAGTCATAGTTTGTGGCTGAATTAAGGTGTTCAAAGCCATAGTCAGAGCTGTGCTGAATTATCCTGACACAGTGGGGGAAAAATGAATATACAGTTTTTTCTGCGCCTGCAGAAACACAATGTAATAGTTTCTCTGCCACACAAGGTGTGTGCAGGTACACGTAACGCTTCCGTGCACACAGTCTACCCTTTTTCTTAAGGGGCCACTGTAATTGTAAGTGATATCAATGTCCTTTTGTCATGATGACTCTAATGGTGTGCAAATAAAGATTATTTCAAATGCAGACAGCATAAATCTCTCTAAGGCTGAAAAATCTTTCACTGATGTTCAGTTGTGTTCTCCTTTGCTTCGCTTCCCTTCCCTTCCTTGCAGCCTGCTTATTAACAAGGTATCACTAAGCAGCTGATCTAGGGAAGCAAAACCAGGGTTATTCGGAGAACATCCATTTTTTGTCTCCCTCTTAAGTACAGCAGTTAGTTAGGATGCCGTATTGCTCTACTCTTGCTACAGACATTGGTAGGAGCTTTCTTAACGTTCTTTCACTGAAGGTGTTCAGACTGCGGGTCAAGGATAAGACCACTTCTTTTAAATGTGTAAGGATGTGATATCGTATGCTGAGGGGCAGGGCTAGCTAACCTCTCTTGGCATCTCCAGGAAACTTCCCAGCTCTGCTGGGGGAGCTGCACACAGAAAAGGAAACAGTTACTCCTCCACGGTGAGTAACCCTGTTTTCTCCTTGTTCACCTTCGACTGTTGTCTCTTAATCTCTTATGTCAAAATAGGTTGATGCAGCCCTTGATCTAGTCCTTAACATGGCACGGGTTTTTTTTTGCAATTAGAAAAAATTCCTCTGCAATTGTTTCAGTGGAGTGATGCTAAAAGTACTTCTTTCTGAAAAGCTGTATCTGATTGCTGAACTGTACTTATATACTGAGGAATATGTACACAGAGACTTGAATGAAGTGCTCTGTAAAATGTCTGGACATTGAAAAACATAGTGCATCAATTTTTCTCAAAGATGCTTTAGTTTTTGTACTGTGGCAAATAAGGGAATGAAGTCTTCAAAGTTCTGTTTAATTGGGATTTCTGTTCCAGATATAATTTTGGATACTCTTTGTTCATAAGTTTTCTTGGCAATTTGTGTTGAAAACTGTTGATACAGAATGAAACGCAGTATTATTTATACATTGCATGAAGCATTGTCGTGAGAGTCTTGCGATCAGTATTGACTGAAGTTAAGAAAAACATTTCGTGCCTTTTCCTTCTGTGTGTCCGAACTAAAACACTTCCAGTTTTCTCTGGCTTAGTGGCTGACACTTACAATGCTGCATATTACTAGCATGGATCTTAGTTTGGGGGCCAGCTATAAAACTTTGTTGCGTTTTGAACATAAAATTTCCATCCTATTAGTAGCCTTGTTGAAATAAATGGTTCTGCCTGTGGAGTAATGTCATGGTGAGTGTAAGGACTGGACCAGGCTAGTTCTTGACTACTGGATGCTATGTGTTGAGTTGTTTCTCCTGGTTTGCTCGGGAACCTGAAGCGTAGAGGGAGCTTGGAGTGTTGTTTTTGCTTTGTTTTAAATGGTAGAGATTTTGTTTGGAACTTGGCTCGCTGGCAAAGAACAGTTGAATGAGTTTTGCTGGGAGCGGGAAAGAAGCATGAAGACTTGTAAACTTTCTGTAGACTACCTGAGGGAGAACTGGGAAATTGCACTTTAATTTTTCTTGCCGCATAGGTGGGAAAGCCTTACGTGAACTTAATTTGTGTATTTAATTTATATCAGGGGAAAATGTTTAAGGGTAAAAATACATCAAAATATGCTAGAAAAAAATACTGGTATGAGCTCATTTACCTGTCAACATATCCAGCATACTGTACTAAAAAAAAAAAAAAGTAATAGCTTCATGTCTAGCTGCCCGAGATGGTTGAATTTATCTGTTACCTTCCTTTTTTTTTTTTGAGAAGTAATAGTATTTGGGGTGGCGAGGTTCATTCTTTTTTTCCAGATATTAATTGCAGAATTATCCCCTCTCTGTATCTTCCCAACTGGAGGCATTCAATCTTGGAGAAATACTTAGCAAACACTTTCAAAGTCAGTCATGTAGATGATTCTAAAACAAGTGTCTGAGATCAGTAAAGCTTTGTATTTATTTATTCTGGACCAAAGTACTGGATTGATGTCGGATATTTTGAAAATTGTATTAGTGGCAAAGTTGTACCTTAAGCACCTCTGCCAGTGCTGAGTTTTGGGGGAAAAAAAAGTGGGAAGACTTTTGGATGGCTTATTTTCACGTTAACCTACTGCTACCAGAAATACAACAAGGAAAGTGAAAGGAAGGAAAGGAAAGGAAATGAGACTTCACTTCTTGATGTCTAAATCAATTAAGAAAAAGACATTTCCGTTTGACTTTTGTTGATACAGATGTGACTGTTACAAGGGTTGTGAAGTTAGTTTACCTAATTTTTGTTTGCAGGTTTTTTCCTTCATCTAATCAACACAATAATTGTAGCACTCATGTTTTAATGTTTTCGCTTTTACAGGAGAAACATGACCCTTATTTCTGGTTCTGACAGATAGAAGTTTGCCATTGCCTGAAATCTGAAAGTTTATTTTAGTATCTTGTAGCACATGCTCAGATATAGAATCTATAGTATTTTCTGATGTGTTATTTAGCATTTGCAATAGGAGTTAGATTCACATTACTTCACTTCGCTTTGTTCTGATTATACTGTCAATGTAATTTTATGTGAAAATTATTTTTATGGGGATTACTTGCTGATACTAATTGTTTAATATAATACACTGGTGTATTTTGTCCTTGAAAGCTTGAATTTGTCTACCTTAATGTTTTAGGGGCGAGATTATAGGTTTAAAAAAAAACCCCAAAACATACAACCAAAACAAAACTACTCATACAAAAAACCCCAAGTGTATGTAGGATATGTTCTTATGTCTTTTGAATTCATTGGCATGTGATATCTGAGTCTGTATTTTTTTGCATGGTTACATAAAAGCAAATCCACAAAGACTAAGAATTCACTTCTAAAAAAATATTTTTGGATGGATAAGTTTGACCCAAATCCTAGAAGAAACATGGCTTTATTTTTTGGTAGGGTTATTAATAGTGAACTTCATATAGCAGTAAGTAGGACTTCTGTACATAATGAGTACATTTCTTTATAAAGTAAAGAAAAGACCAAAGTCAGAAAAGCTTTATCAGCTTAACTTGTCAGGAAAGGATTCTGCCTCGGCAGTCAAACTCACCTGTCCTTCCTAGACTAAGATGACTAGGAGCCATGTTTGTTTTGATGAATGTGTTCATAGGTTTGACAATGGGACCAAATCTCTGGCTATTTAACAGAATTGATGAGGTTCTGTTAAATGAGAAATCAGGATTCTGGGATCAAGGTGATGTCCTTACAGTGTACTTGTCTCTGACAAACAGTCTGACCCATGGGTATTGTTGATTTATAAATGTTCTATCTGTGGCATACTGTTAGTAAATCCAAACAACTTTGGCACTACTGGCATGAAATTTAACTTGTTGAAATGAATTAAATGCCAATGAAATTCACATAGTCAATGATTTCCATAATGTGTAGTAATACTTGGTTTGTTTTCATGCAGAGTCCCAAGTCTGGTGTCTTTGGAAGAGACAAAACTGTACACTGGTGTTGAATATGGTAAGTAGATCCTAACTCTGTTCAGACAGGTTGTGTTGTTTTCATTTTTTTTCCTGCTGTAAAAACTGTAGGTTCTTTTTGAGACCGTAATTTTGATTCTTCTCTTTATATTAAATGGGCGCTTTTGGCCAACACAGAAGTTCTTGCGTACACACTGTTTCATGTTCAGCGATGGTATACAAGACACAAATCTGCTGCAGTAACATAGCTGGGAATGGGAGCTCAGATCCAACCCCCAGGTCAGAATAGTTGGGCCCATGTACTTCCACACGGGTGAGAGGTGCTGGAAGCAACACCCATTGCCCAAAGACTGCCTGAGAGACAGAAGGAATCAAGGCATAACTTGCTACAGGCTGTGACAACTCCTTTAGAAGAAAACTGCATTTCTGAGGCTTTGTGTGTATTCTTCACAGTCTTCCGAGTGAAGATGGGCTATTTAAATAAGGAACCGAGGCACATGGTAACTGCTTATTGGACTACTACGTGGGTTTAGGTGCTCTAATACTTCTTTTAAAATCTGGTTTGTTAGCTTGCAAGTGGTGAGTTTGTAGCCATATAATGTGTAATAGAGAATGGGCGTTTATTTAGTGGTCTTTTGCAGCAATTAAGATTTTTCTGGTTTAAAACTTTCCAAGGAGAGGGCTTGTATCATTGATCCTTCTTGCTTCTGCATTTTTTGTTGTTTAGATTGGGAATGTCTGCTCCCCTTCGTGTATTGAAGGGGAGTAAGTCCCCAGTCTTTTACTGGCTTGATCACCTGATACGTAAAATCTGTATTCTATTGACTTGCTTTTTTACCCTGCTTAATGTGTTACTTTGTTTTCATATGCTAAACAATCTGCCTCAATCTGTGGTTGGAAATGAAGCCAACTGTCAAGGCAGATAAAGAAGGTTATGTACCTATAAAAAACATACTGTTTACTTGATAAACAAAAGAAGGCCCTATGAGAGTGATGTCTTAGATATAACAAGATGGTTATTTGTATAATAGTTCATACTGCCATTTCTGAATAGTCTGCTCTGGCTCTCCACTGGTTTACTTATGTATAAATTGCTTTTTATGCTGTTGTATAATAAAGAAAAAACGTTTAAATTTTTTATAGATTTATCGAGAGAGAATTATCGAGAAACAATTGCACGGGTTACAAGGAAATTGCTGCGTAAGTTTAACCCACTGTCTAAAAAGTGCTGTGTTGTGCTTTTAAGTTTAGTTTTAGAGATGAGAAACTTGTTTCATTTACTTTGCCTATAATTCTTAAATTTAAGCTTTGTAGAAATAAAATTATTGTTAATTTTTAAAGCTCTTTTCCTGTCTGATAGTAAATTATTTTTCTTCCAATTGCAGGCTATATACTTGATAATTCAGAAGATGATACCAAGTCTTTATTTCTAATAATAAAGGTATACTTGTAATTTGTAATACTTAAACAAGTAATCTTGTCTTTGCAAAATAATCACTCTTTGTCATCTCTTTCTTTCTACAGATTATTAGTGATGTTTTACAGTTCCAAGGGTCTCACAAGCATGAGTTTGATTCACGATGGAAAAGCTTTAATCTAGTGAAAAAATCGATGGAGAACAGGGTCAGTGATTTTTCTTTGTAAAGCTTAGGTGAGGAATGGAAATAGTTCCTAATATTCAGGAAGACGGGGTTTTTTTCATATTTTCGTTACTGTTCTAATCAGTTTTCATAATTTTGAAATCTAATTCCTTGATAAGAATATTGTGTTGCAGTACTTTTGTACCTTTATTTGGAAGACTTATAAGTAAATAGCTTAGCGCTTCTGAATTGCAGTAACCCGTAGTTTGCATATGTCCTTGGACCAAAGTCTGAGTTTTAGCATGATGCTCCATTCTGGTCCTTGTTAACTGAGAAATTTCTGTGACCAGAACTTCCTTTTGCTTACAGAGTAATAGGCAAATAAAAAACTTTACCAGGGCAAAAAAATCAAGGTTGTCTGCCAAGAAGAATTTCTACATGAAATTTGGCTGTTTCTAGAAGAAAAAGAATACGTGGGGAATTACGTCAGCACAAATTGCTAATATGAATGCTGAAATCTAAACCCAATTCTGTATGTGTTTACAGCTTCAAGGAAAGAAACAGCATATCAGAGCTTTGCTGATAGACAGAGTTATGTTGCAGCATGAGGTAATGCTTTCACTTAAATCTTCACTAACTACTTGAAAAGCTGATTTGTTATGTTGTTATTTAGCAAAAGATGCAATAATCCTGCACTAGTGTTTCTCTTACACGTGTGAAATGTAAAAACAATCCGTTCTTTGTGTTTTCTGTGCAATTTAGCTGAGAACACTAACAATGGAAGGCTGTGAATATAAAACTTCCCACCAGGAGATGATCAGAGATCTTTTGTGTTTGTCCACAAGTTCGTATGGTCAGGTAAGGAACAATCCCTTTTAAACTGAAATATATGGAATTTTTTGTTGATATCTTCAAGTTATGTTTTCAAAATCTTTGCTTTTCAATTTATTTCCATGGCAAAATGAAATATTTACTTATTTCATTTTCGTTAGTTCCCAATTTTGGCATAGTTTTTGCTTTAAGCCCCTTCTTTGTCAAATAAAGAACTTAACTGGGTGGAGAGGCTGCCAACTCTAGGTTTTAAATTTTAAATTTTTTGAGGGACTTAACTCTAGGCTTCTAAAAACAATAATGCAGTAAAAAAAAAAAATGTACCAGGTTGAGGTTTTTAGATGTGATGATTCATGACACTATTTGGAATGCTAAGTCTACTTTTAGGAAGTAGCTGTGATGGCATCCTAGTTCTTAAAAATACACAAAGCAAGTGTGCTGATAGTTGGATTCTGAACTCTTAGCCTAGTGGGAGCTCTGTGTGTGTATATAAGTTCAGATCTGTCTACAGGCTTTTCAAAGTTCTCCTAACTGCATCTGTTATTCTAGCTGTTTGCTTTTCAAATGATCTTAAAAACATACTGACTGTTTTTGGCAACATAAAGAATTTTTTTTAACTTTGTAGCTGTTCTCAAGTAAATGCTAGAAACAAGAAGTAGGCTTTATAAACAACTGTGAGCAAGGGTGAGGGGAAGCATGCTGTTTACAACCTTCTACAAATAATTTTGTTTCTGTGCACAAATACATCGTGTAAACTGTGCATAAGTAATTGAAATGGATAAGAATGTTATTTTCATATAGTGTATTTTTGGTTCAGAAGACTTTCTAGTAATGTGTCTCTTACCACAGGTCAGAAGTAAAGCTCAGCAAGCATTCTTCACAGCTCTGGGAACGTACAATTTTTGTTGCAGAGATATCATTCCCTTGGTTTTGGAGTTCTTGCGTCCAGACCGGCAAGATGTCACTCAAAAGCAATTTAAAGTACAGTCTCATTGATGTTATTTCGCATCTATCTTTTGAAAGTGTTATTATAGGAGAATTTTTAACGGTGAAAGTGGGATTTGCTTGTTTATCAGCATGACTGATGTTTTCATGGCATATAGCTTATGCATGAAGTGGTAGGTAATTGCTGATGCTGCCAGGCCTGGAAATTATGCAGACGCAGTGATGCCAGGATGTAATCTATCCCTTTTCTTGTTTATTGATTATTTTTTTTCTGCTATCCTTGTACCTCCCTTTCTCCCCCTCTCCCCTCCCAGATAAGCAACCCATGTCTAGTTACTTTTCCTGATTGGTCCCAGTTTTGCTACACTTACAGCATTCGCTACCATACCTGAATTTGGCGTTTCTGATACTGCTACCAGACAGTCCTAGCCTATGTGATGTTACTGGTGTGGTTACTTAGGCACTGTGGTTCTTGTAAGACTCTTAATCACCTGTGAAACCCAGCCCCTCTGTTTTGCTCTGTGTAACTCTTGTTAGCTCCTCACACAATCAACTGGCACACTCACCGGTTTGTTCCGTCATGTCCAGTAGTTATCTGCATCCTCTTTGTTCATCATCATTTCAGGTGCCTAGTTAAAAGCCAAATGATTTGCCTGCAGCCCAAACATGAATAAGTTCACAGAAAGGCCAGGTGTGGTACTTGATCATTGAATAATCTCCTTTATGTCAGTCAGCCATCCTGTGGATAAATTAATTGGCAGGGCTTCCAATCTCATTAAAACAGTTCTTTAGCCTGAAGAGGATTCTGTGAAAAATCTTTGGTATTTTGACAATGAGGCTGCATAGCTGAGTGCTTATGGTACATCTTAATGATTTGGTAATGTGAAGATTCGTTTTTATTCTGTGTGGGTGCATGCTTATGTAGATAGATATCACTTATCTAGGAACAATGCTTTAACTTTCTAAAATTATTTCTTTCATTTTACAGGGTGCCTTATATTGTCTTCTTGGAAATCACAGTGGAGTATGTTTGGCAAACCTTCATGATTGGGATTGTATTGCACAGACGTGGCCAGCAATTGTTTCTTCTGGGCTTAGCAAAGCTATGTCTTTGGAAAAACCATCCATAGTTAGACTCTTTGATGACCTAGCAGAAAAAATCCATAGGCAATATGAAACAATTGGATTGGATTTTGCAGTAAGTGGCAGATTGCTTGGGGGATAATGTCTTGGATTCTGAGAGCATTTGATTACATAAATGTGTGAGACTCACGTGTGTTATTTGAGTTAGAGTTGTGAAGTTGACCACATTCCAATTTCTGTGACAGGAATATAGACTTGTATTTTTGGGACTGATGTAATAGATCTTCCTGTAATACCATTGGAATTTGTAACTTTTTGTTAACCTCCGAGGAAGCCTGTTACAGAAAGGAAGTTTAAGTTGCCTTTCCGTGTTAATTAGTACAGGTCATGTTGATCAGGTGTGAAGATGTGCGTTAGTAGGACAGTGTCATCAAATTAACATTGTCCAGTATTTGTAGTGTTGTCCCACTGTGCTAACACACAGCACTCATTACACAACTCCCTCTTGCCTAATCAGTGGGATTAATGACATGGTACTTATTTTTTTAGAATGAGTGCCAACTAATAAAAATATTTTATAAACAATTTTTATGCTTTAATGAAATATTAAAGTTTGGTTTTACCTTTATTTTAAAATAGAATAAAACATGTAATTGGAGAAACAGTTCTGCTGTGTGAACACAACAGCTGTCTTCTCTAGTTTTTCACAGATTTGTCTACATGGATGGGAAATTCTGCACTTTTCATATTATTCTGAACTCTCCTTATTTTGAACAGAAACAAACAAACATAAAACTTGTAAGTTGCTGCTCAGTCCCAAATCTTTGCATTCTCTGTCAATAGGTTCCAGAGAAATGCATTGAGATAGCTGTTTTGCTGCAAAAATCAGAACATCCAAGTTCAAACTTCACAGGTCTTTGTTCAGAAGAAATTCAGTTAGGAGTTCAGCGACAGAAAGAAAAGAATGCTGAGGCTTTGCGGTAAGTTAAACTTCCCTTAGCACCAGCTTGCACTGCCTAAAATTTACTGTATGTTAAATGTAATAATCTGAAATTGCTAAACTAAATCTTAAGATCAATGAATTCAGAATGTCCAAGGATTGTTGTGGTGCGTCTTGTCTCCTGACTTGCCAGCCCCTTCCCTCTATGCTCAGATTTCCTTCCTTCCTCCTCCTCTTCCCTGTCCTCCCAGTTTATGCTGCGTTTACTGTATTGCTTTCACCCACCTCTTGTTGAGGAACTCTCATTCTATTTTTAAATGATTCTCTCAGTAGTGTCTGGTTGACGATTCCCTCTTTTTCCCTCAGGAACTATGAAAATTTGGTCAACATGCTGCTGGACTGCGTGGAACAAAGAAATCTGTAAGTCTCCTTTTCTGTGCATGAGAAATTGTTTTTGAGGTTGATTGGAGGTGGCTACGTGAATAAATGTCATTTGCATCAAAAAGTGCAATTAGTATGACCAGAACTGAGTAACATTTTTTTCAGCCTCGAAGTAGTTGTCCAAAAGCAGTTTGTCAGTAGCAGTCTTGCATAAAATGGATTGTTGCTAGCTGCTTGGAGAGTTTTTGCAAAGGTATCTGCAAAAATTGGGTTTCTGGAAGTCCTCGTGCGTTTGCATGTGGATTCTGCTTGCCCAAACAGGAAGACAATGGCCAGTATAGGGGAATCTTGCATTACGGTCTCCTCAGTAAAGAAGTGAATGAGTCTTGAATTTATTTTAATTGGGAGCTTCATTTGTTAATATAAGGCATCATCACATCTTGGAGTTAAGCTTTGTCATTAATTAGTTTGACCTGTTATTTTTTTAATATTTTTTTGTTTGGGGAAAAAAACTCTGGTTCTGTCTGCATAATACTGACATCCAAATAGATTTTAATTGGTAGCATAATATTTGTGTTTAAAACCTTTAAAAGAATATCCCTATAGGTCTGTATTTCGCATTGAAATGCCAAGATCAAAAAGTGACTATTAACTGAATCTTTGATGGCACTTGTGTGTTCCCAGAACACTGGAGGTTTCCCTAAATGACAGTTAAGCCCATTGACTATAGCAGTGGCATAGAACATTACTTATGTTAGTCCAAATATATTTGCATAATCTTAATATGTATAATCATTTCTGTGCAAAAGCAGTACATGCAACTATACTACTAATTGTCTGGTTTGAATATTTTATTTCTTTTTTTTTTTTTTTAGTCCCTGGAAGTTTGAGCACATCAGCATTGGTTTTCTGTCTCTGCTCCTGAGGGATGATAGGGTACTGCCTGTCCGTGCCATAAAATTTTTTGTGCAGTGTCTCAACCATGATGCAATTGTAGTTCGTAAGGTAAAAACAGCATAATTATATCTTTTTGTTTTGCAGCTCATTGGGGTTCAGATCAGATGTTTGTGATGGTTTGCTGTGATAAAGCACAAAAACTGAGGTGTATATCTCTCCTCACCCTTCCAGCCAGGCGTGTGTACAAAAGTTCCTAATCCAGGAAGATGACAGCCTTGGCAGCACTGTAGCCATGACATATGGTGTAGAGCCTGTAAACTGTGAAAATGCGGAGCATACCTGTTCATTCTTACTTACTTCAGAATTCTTTTGCGGAATTTCTTTTGCAGATGTCTTTTTTTTTTCATCTGCAACTTACTACTTGAGGGGAGCCATCTATGTGTTGTATTTGTACCTTTCATTCTGATTATTGCCTGAGTAAGGCTTGAAACTAGTGGCCACCTCCTTTTTTTTTTTTTTTTTTTNNNTTTTTTTTTTTTTTTTTCTTCCGGAAAGTGATTAGTGGGGAGGTTTTTCGGGGCTATAAAGGTCACATTTAAGTCATGTCCTGTATCCCCTGAAATGAGTGAGATTACTTCTTCAATGGGAAGTATTAACCACTGGGGTGATGAACTTCACTCTAATGATCAGTGGCTTTTTAGGGTGCTGAGTAGCTGGCTTAAAATGTGTCTGTGATGAGGTGATTAGACACATCCTTCTGGAGGTGAGTGTATGGAATGGATACACTAATGCCCATTTCTTTCTTTTAGGTGGCCATCTCAGCTGTGGCGGGTATTCTTAAGCAGCTTAAGAGAACACACAAGAAAGTGCCCATCTGCCCTTATGAAATAAGTAGGTGTTATTTAATATAAAAAATGTCTTACTAACATTTATCCTAAAATTTTTTTAAAAGCGCATTTTTCTGGTTAAGTTAAACATAGAATCGCAAGCTTTTCATATCTGATTGTTAATGTCCTAAGCAAACAAAGTAGGTAATATAATCGGTCAAATTTCAGTTTGGTTTTTTTTTTAAGCAATGTTATATGTACAAGTGTGTATTAAGATATTTGCTAATTTGAAGTGAGTTAAAACTTCAGAGATACGGTCATTCTCCTTTCAGAAAGCCTTACAATTTGTGAGAATAATTTGTATATCTCCTTTTTATTCTTTTTCTAATCATTTCAAGTGGCACATTTATGTAAATTACTAAAGGAATCTCTTCTATTACTGTTAGTGTTATTTTTAATCTCCTAGGGCAAATCTCTGTACAGATTTGATTGGGGTGAGGGAGACATAAAAGCTCTTTAGAATCTTCTAATAAAAGTAAGTTGTAACATTTGCTGGGACTGTTAACGAACAAGTTTGATAGATTGTAAATTCCTCTTTAACCAGGTGGAAACCCTAAGCCTTCCAGCATTCAGGCTGGTGACAGACCGGATAACCAGTGGCTGCATTATGACAGTCAGAGTTTACCAAAGACTAAAGAAGCCTGGGAGTCATGTTGTTTTGTGGAGAAAACACACTGGGGATATTATACTTGGCCTCGGTGGGTATCATTAAGCTTTAAGATAGAATTGTGACAGTCAGCAGAAAACACCCTGTGGGAAATTAGATAATGTTTGTTAGGCTTAATTTTTTTTAATTGAAACAAAAAAATACAATTTATTTCATCCTTTGTGCTCCTTGCTTGTTTTACCACTTCTGCGTGGGGTTTTTTTTGGGGGGTGGTGGTTGGGGTTTTTTTAATTATTATTTATTTTCTACCTGTTTCTTTTTGGATTTTGCGGGTGCTGTAGGTGCATATTTCATATGGCTGTTTAACTACTGGTTTTAAAATGAAGTTTACATGTTTGAAAATTATATTGTTGCAAAATATGCAGAGTATTCTATCACTAATAATTCTGGATTGCTTGCTGTAGAAAAACATTGAGTTGATGATAAATCCTATTTAATAGAGAGAATATAAAAAATAATAAGCTTTACGTTACTTTGAAACATGTTACTGTATTTTTTTTAATATTCAGAACTATGACCGTTTATGCCCCAGTTGAGCATCAACCAAAGCTTGGGCGAAGGAGGGATGAGCTGACAGAGGTAAGGGGTTTTAGTGTGTTTCAGTTTTGTGGGTTTTTTTAATGCTACTTCTCCTCCTTTCTATTTTTAATATTGTCCACAGATTACTGTGGAGATAATGTGGAGATCAAATTCCCTTCTCTCTTCTAACTTGAGTATTGCTTGCCATTTAGAGAGTGCTTACACAAAATATGTGGAAACAGATTTGTTTTGCTTGATTGCAAACCAAGATGGAGGTTGAACTCAACTACGCAGTTTCATGGCTGTGTGGATATAATCATGTTTTTAACAAGCAATAAGTGATAACTATTCTGAAACCTAGATCCCCACAAGGCATTTTTAATCGTATTTTTTCTATTTCATTTTCATACTTACTGTGTTAGCACACAAGAAGAAATTATTATTTTAACATATTGCAGCTTCTCTGTCAGCTATCATGGATTAATTGTATTAATGAGCACTTTCTTGTTCTGAACTCTGATGAAGATTTGAAAGGGAACAAGATAATTAATGACAGTGGGAATGACTACTTTGTAGGTGTTGTGCTAGTGAAAGGAAAGACAATCCAAAGTCATTACTGAAAATAAAAATCAAGAATCTTGCAAAACATTACCCAATATTCCCTATAAAATGAGGGGGGAAAATGGAGGACCCAGGCATGATTTTTGCCAAAAATAGAATTAAAATGAAAAATGGGACTTGGAAAGGTTGGATATCACTGTGATAATAAAGCGTCTCGAAGCTAATGCTTTTTTTTTTCTGTTACAGGCAGAACAAGTTATATATGATCACTTTTCTGATCCCAAGTTTGTTGAGCAGTTAATAAAATTTTTGTCTTTAGAAGACAGGAAAGGAAAAGACAAATTTAATCCTCGCAGATTTTGCCTCTTCAAGGTAACTAGAGTTCAATAACTAAATTGCTTCCTTTTTGTATATAATTATCACAGCGTGGAAAAGCCACACATTTCTTGGCTTATACCTCACTGTTGCAAAATGTTGATTTTTAAAGGTATGTTGCTATGGTTAATCCTATGAATCCTCTCTTCCGATTAACTACATAGGGAAGCATATTTAGACTAATATAGAAGTACATAGGATACGTGTATATAATTCTGTTATAAAATCAAAGTAATTTCACTTTCTGCATATCCAAATCTCAAGCGCTTCACGATCTTAGGTTCTTCTTACAAAGACAATGGTTTAGGCAGATAATTACTGAAGACGCTTTCACATCTTGTTTTACAGGGCCTTTTCAGAAACTTTGATGATGCCTTCTTGCCAGTTCTTCAGCCCCATTTAGAACAACTTGTGGCAGACTCCCATGAAAGCACCCAGAGATGTGTAGCTGAAATTATAGCTGGCTTGATAAGAGGTTCTAAACACTGGACATTTGAGAAGGTGCTGAGTAGTATTTTTGAGTGATTCCTGGGTCTTAAGGGATAAGTTTGAATTATTGAACAAATTAAACGTATGAAGTTGAGGGCTTTTAATGTCACCTATGTCCAAGAAAGGACAGCAGAAAGTTGCAATGCTTAGTGCTTCATAGGCAAACTTTGAGCACAATTTATAGCTTGGTTTGGTGCCTGTGTAATACTAGGTGTTAGTAAAATGCTTCAAGATTAAACTTAAGAGCAGCTTGCTGGTAAGGAGATAGCAAAGCTGACATGGGTTCTAGTTTCCAGCTGGAATAAGTACTTATATCCAACACTATTATATCTTTATTTAGTCTAGACCTAGCTGTCTAGATCATCTTTAAATTAATTTCTATGCTGAAAAGTAATTCTGGGAGAAGGAGTTCCTTAATAAAAAATAAAAAAGAAATTTTAAAATTTGGCGGGGGGAGGAAGTCCTTGGGGGAGTACAAGACTGCTGTCGTACCAAAAGCAAAGTGTATGCAGTCTCTGACACAATTGTACTTAAATCACCACGAAAATGGTGCATAAGTACTCCATAGTATTTCAAAAAAACTTGTAAACAAAATTAAAATGATTCCTGAAATCTTGCCCCTGATAGCATTTATTTCCTCTTTATAAATATCATACTATAGCGGCTTCCAGAACCAGTATTATTTTTCCATTATTTAAAAAGATGGAAGGATTTGGGTTCACAGAGGTTAGATAGCCATTTTGTCCTTAAATAGTCAAATCTTATCTTTTGCCTTTTTGCTGAGCAGGTGGAAAAACTTTGGAAGCTTCTCTGTCCATTGCTTCGAACAGCTCTATCCAACATCACAGTGGAAACGTATAATGATTGGGGCACGTGCATAGCAACCTCCTGTGTAAGTACCCCTTTTGTAGTCTTGTAAAGCTATATCCAGATGGTCAAGTTTTACAGATAATATGTAAATAGGAGCTTTATGAACAGAGGTATTTGGGTATATTTTATCAGCTAAAGCTGAGAACTGTAAATACAGTATAAAAATAACATCCATTTAAAATCTTCCAGCTTTTTTGGAAACTTTGTTCTCTTCTGCCCTTTGGAGACAGTTAGATACAACATTTTAGAATGGAAATAAAGCCTTACTTTTCTTTTTAAGTATTTTAGAAATGCTGTATAAGGTTAGTGGGTGATTTTAATGTGTATGCTTTCTGTGTGTTCAATTTTTGTGGAGTTTTTGAACTCAAATTGCACATTTATTCTTGGTTTAAAAATGTGCAGCTTAGCATTATACTCTGAAAACTAAGTCTCAAGTTGTCTTCTAACGTACAGTAAGATTTCTATACGCTGTGGTGGACAGGGAGTTGTGTCTGAAGCAGCGTAAATGATAGGCCACGAATATCTTGGATCGGTAATTCTTTGAAATCACACAGCAAAATTCAGCATAGTTGTCAGCCAGAACCCTGGTAATTAATTAGCAAAATTTGGACATGTTTATTCATCTATGTCAAAAACTAAGCTAAAATTTGTTCTAGTCTTATCATTGTATTTAACAAATAATTAAAACTGCACGTAGTTTCATTGTGTTTTCCTCCTATTGAGGTTCATTGTGAAAAGATATTTATGTTTGCACTTGCTTAATAGAATAAACCCAAGACATGCAAAGAAAATGTCTGCCAAAACTTCCCTTGTTATTTACATTAAAAAAAATGCACAATTTGCTTATCTCTGATACCCGTTCATTTTCAGGAGAGCAGAGATCCTAGGAAACTGCACTGGTTATTTGAATTGCTGTTGGAATCTCCATTGAGTGGTGAAGGAGGATCTTTTGTAGATGCATGGTAAAATTAATTTTAACAGTTTTATTGTGGCTGAATGAAGAAGGAAATAAAGCATGGATAAAATGTATTGAGAGCATATTGTACCAGCTGGCTTATAGAAGCAGGGAACAAAAGTGATCCTTTCCAATTAGCTTTCCCCGCACAATGGCAGTCTCTTCATTATTATTTTTTAGTATAATTAAATCTAGTTAACAGAATGTGAAGTTTTGGAACTGTCATAGCAGCGGTACTGTTGTTTCATTCTGTAATTTTTACCCATCTTTGCATGCAATTCACGTGTAGACACTTAGGCATTGACACACACAAAACATTCCAAAACAGGGGTTGGAGGGGACTGGGGAACAGAGGAACAATTTTGTATGACTAAAGATCTGCTGTTCTGATTTCTAGTCGACTTTACGTACTACAAGGTGGCCTTGCACAGCAAGAATGGAGAGTACCAGAGCTGTTGCATAGACTGCTGAAGTACTTGGAACCTAAACTTACCCAGGTTTACAAAAATGTCCGAGAGAGAATAGGAAGGTCAGTGTTTTCTTCTGCAGTTCTTCGGGTTTTTTTCCGCTTTGTTTTATTTGCGTAATTGAGTATCTAAATAATTACACTGAAGTGGTGACTGCTTATCTCTGTGTCTGAATACTGGTAATAGAAATAAGATAAATTATTATTAACAGACTTGCTTTGGAAACTTCAGATGACTTCTCTATTTTTGTCTTTTGTTGTATATGTCCTGTTTTGTTTATGTATGGTATCTCTAAAGCTCAAAGCAAACAAAAAACCCAAAACCCAAAAGAACCAAACCAAACACCTTCCTGGATCTAAACCCTAATAAGCCATAAATATACAGGGAATCCTTTAGAGAGCATTTCAGTGACTTAAGAACTAGTTGCAGATCTGTTTGGAGGAGAGGGGGATTGTAGCTTAGTGTTTGTCTAACCCTGCTTGATTCAAATATCTACAAAGAGGATATCTGAAAAACATTTGTTTTTAAATAACCTTGAAGTGAAGATAAGAGGAAGTTTTCTATAAGTATTAAACTTCAAAGTTCGACAAATTGATCTCAGATCACTTTTAGCTATGTTCTCTAGGCTGTAGTCATGTTGACTGTAGTTTCTTGCTTTCTTTTTTTGCTTTTTTAGTGTTCTGACCTACATATTCATGATAGATGTTTCCTTGCCAAATACTGCTTCAACTAAATCTCCTCGTGTCCATGAATTTACTACCCGGATACTTGAAAATCTTAAACCCCTCATGGAAGCAGATGAAGAAATTCAGAATCACGTTATGGAAGAGAATGGAGTTGGTGAACAAGATGAGCGAACTCAGGGCATTAAACTCTTGAAAACTAGTGAGTTACTTAATGAGGTTAAGAAATGGGGGGTCTTTTAGGAAATGATGATCGTGGTCTGCAAATCATACAGTTGCAGTATGCCATTTCGCCTCTGAGATCTGTGCTGTAACAAGGTATCTGTTGTTTTAGGATTGAGGTTTATAAAGTCAAACTACTAGTATAGGTCCACTCTAATGTGTGAAAATCTCCCAGGCAAGTCTTGCAATAAATTTGGTCTATAACTTGTTTTGGAGTTATTACTATCTTTTAATCTTCTTAATGAGTGATCATTTCTCTTTATAAAAACAGTTCTGAAGTGGTTGATGGCAAGTGCAGGACGGTCCTTCTCTACAGCTGTCACAGAGCAACTCCAGCTTTTACCCTTATTTTTCAAGGTAGTGCTTTAATTGCTCCTTTATTAGTCATGTTTGATTAAAAAGGGATTCTATATATAAACCAATGTTATAAGGAACTGTATAAATAAAAAGAAAACCTGTAATGGTAATAAAAAACATAAACCTGCATACCAAAGAGGCCCAAGGGGTTTCTTTTATGCTTATGTATGTTTACAGCTGGTAATCTAGCCTGTTAAATGGTTTCCTGACAATAATGATTTGTAGGTGAATGCCCTGTACGTGTGCAACCTGGGAGGGAAAGTGTTTCATTTATGAATGAGTGTACGTTGTTTCTATTCTGATACTCATCTTTAGTTGTTTTCTTTTGTTTCATGGTTATACAATTCTTTCTAAATGGTGGTGCTTCTCTTGCACCTCTAATCCTTGTATTCTTTTATGAAGCTGCGTCATTCAGTGCTACCTACATATCTGAAATAATACGTATTTGCATGCTCCAAAGCATGTCTGTCTTTATGTAAACATCAGTCAGTTATCCAACAATAATGTATGTGACCACAAAATAAAGGTGAAAGTGAACTAGAAATACCAATAAAGCTTTATCTCGGTTTCAGACCTACATCTAAAATATTAAATTAATTGGATTTGATACCAAAAGACTTGCAATGAGGAACCAAAGTCTTAATGACACCCATTTAATTCTTAAGAGTTTCAGACTAGCCATACTGTTTAGATGCATAATATATGGTACAAGGAACAGGATCTCTTGATTCTATTCATTTTTGTCCACAGCCTATCACTGAAAATATTTTAACATTATATTGATTGTTTTTTCTGGTTAACTTAATCTTTCAGCGTTACATTGATTGTATTTTTCCTAGACAACTGCCCTTTCATGACATTAAACTTTCTTTCATAATTTTGCTGTTAGCAGTGCTTATTAACTAACACTAGCCTTTTTTTCTTTCCCCCTCTCTTATCTTGTTCTGTAGATTGCACCAGTAGAAAATGACAATAGCTATGATGAGCTCAAAAGAGATGCTAAGATGTGTTTGTCGTTAATGTCTCAGGGTTTGCTGTATCCTCAGCAAGTGCCTTTGGTACTTCAGGTGCTAAAACAAGTGAGTATGGTTTAAATACTTAAAGCTTCCTGTTAATCTGATGCACTCTGTACTTTTTTTTTCTTAAAGATTGTACAAAAGTTGTGATTTGAAGAGAATCAAGTACTGATTTTCTTAGAGGTGAAAAGAGTTTATTAGAATTATTTTAAAACACGCTTAGAAACAGGAAATGTATTTTGTTTTGTTTCCTACTTCCAAACATTTAAACCACTTGTATCTTGATAAGAAATTGAACAATATTTTAATAAATTAAAATTTGTTCAGTAGTGGATCAGTTTAAGCCAAACATCTCTCATCATGAGCCTAACAATTCAAAATCCAGTTTCAAAATGAGTCGTCATATAAAGAACTGCCCTTGAATTTCTGCCTTTCTATAGTTTTACAGTCTATCAACTGCTGCTGCTTTCTGAAAAACAACACGAATGAAAATATACTCTTGAATTGAATGGTTCATTCTGTACACAGTTTGTCATGCAATAAATGCTTCTTTTCTCTTAAGACTGACCTACAGTAGTAAACCTACCTATTGCAAAATGTTGCTGTAAGCTGTACACACAGCCAAAATAGTAACTGCAGTGTTGCAATCCAGGCTGCACCCATGTCTGATGCTTTCAAGAATTTGGACTTCCGTAAGCACGTGGAGATGAAAGTAAAGGAACTTGAGAAAACTTTGCTTTCCAAACCCACTGTACGGAATATATACATATACTGAAGTAGAACGGAATTTCTGTTTTATTTATATCTGCCTTATGACTGATGTCGGAAATTAATCAAAGGGAGAAACTTGCCTGCTTTGTCTTTTACAGTATTAGGTGTATGTTAAATAACAGCATGCTTTGAAGTTAAGCCTGTTATAAATTATTGTTTAAACAATAATGTGTGCTTTGGAAACTAAAGAGTGTATGAAACACAACTATCTGCATAAGGGAAGTAATTTGCAACTGTCACCAATAGTTTTTTCTTAGGTATTGTTAGCTTCACATTAAATTGTTGCTCATAGTTAATATTTATTTTTATTTGTAGACAGCAAGAAGCAATTCTTGGCATGCTAGGTATACCATATTAACCTACCTCCAGACCATGGTGTTCTACAATCTCTTTATCTTTCTCAACAATGAAGAAGCAGTCAATGACATTAGATGGCTGGTTATAAAACTGCTGGAAGATGAACAGCTTGAGGCAAGTAACGCCTTTTCTGACATGCTTTGTTTCACATGACTGGTTTCTTGCCCTTGTCAAGTTTTATGAGAAAGCTATTGGTTGTAAATTAATACAGCAACTATTTCTAGCTTAGCATTCTTCTATTTGAAAATATAACTAGCTTTATAGGATCTATATCTTTCATATTTCATTTTTCTTTTACTATTCCATTCCAGGAAAACAGCTGTTTTAGAAAATACTTCATTAATGGTTTTTAAAAGTTCCATGTTCCTACTTTTTCAACAGAATGGAACGTTGCCTTGTTTCATTCTATATTTAAGTACAGTTGAAACAGGGATATTATCATATTACTATAAATATTAGCATGGGTAATAGTAGAAAACTGCAACTTTCGACAAAGTAAAATGCCTTCCTATGTGAAAGCTGTATGAAACCACTATTTACTACTCTATAGGCCTGTTCCGCATTTAATTATATCAGCTTATTAGTGACAAAAATGCTTTTTTTTAGTACATCCAGCTCACTAAGGAAGTATTTCTTCGGGTATAAATAGATTTTCCTTGGTTTTGTGAAAGTTGCATGCATAATAGGACAGAATTTGTCTAGCAGATGCTGTTACTGATGGTGTTACGTGATTCAGAAAGACAATAGTTTGTAAGCTTACTTGTCAGTCTGGCAAGTTTTTATGTGTCTCTTGAGCTAATGGTACTTCAGTACATACAAATGGAAAGATATAAAATCCAAAATGTTTGCTGTGGTACATGCGTACTGTTGAAGATCTGTGTATGAATGCACAATATGCTCTTAGAAGTGCCATCAGGATCATAAGCTTGTTCTCGGGGGGGGAAAAAAAGGGTGCCTGATGTGAATCATTGAGTCTTGTTCATCAGGCTTCCAAAAGCTAGGGGAAAATGACGGCAGTATTTTATTCTGGATCACTAATTTACAGAACCGAAAGTTTGTATTAAATGATATGAATTTAAGTAAGTTTGATCATGTTCAAGCACAGTGAGGAATCTTTAGTGTTAACCTCCAGCCTGTTCCATTTCCCATGCGCCATCATTTTCACTGGGTTTTTTGTGGCGTTGGCAAATATCAATTAAGTCTGTCCTTTTGGATGCTTGGGTGCTTTTTTTTCTTTTTAGAAGAAAGATTCTGGAGTGTGATACCCTTCTGCCAAAACAAAGGTCCTGATTTAGGTCTTCCTGAAGCTACATTTAAAACAGTAGTTATACCCGAGATGTGAAGCAGTGAATTTGAAATAACTTGAATATACAAATTAAAATTTCTGGTTTAAAAGTTTTGATGTTAAAATCTCTGTAAGTGCATGTAATACTTAACAGCACTTAGACTACTTGCCCAACCATGCCAATTTTGGTCCTCAGATGAGCTCACTCATGTCTTTCATGTCACTCTTTGCTATAGCGAGCTGGAAAGCAACAGCTTGCAGTCCTACAGAAGTTATTTCCCACACCAGTCAGAACACTTCCTCATAATCTCATGTAATTTTGAAAAATACCTTTTATTCACTTTAGTACAATTTATCTAGTTATTTTAAACGTACAAAATCATTCTTCTGCACTACAGAGATGCAAATCAAAAAAGCTTATCTATGTTCATAACCACTTATGATCATGTTGTTACCATGGAAGCTTTTCTT
The DNA here is from genome assembly GCA_003993805.1 of Himantopus leucocephalus. NCBI lineage: Eukaryota > Metazoa > Chordata > Aves > Charadriiformes > Recurvirostridae > Himantopus > Himantopus leucocephalus. The sequence goes on from RSEF01000003.1 coordinate 3,148,118, forward strand.
TGAAAAGTAATCTTGTTCTTTCTTGATAATAATTGGCAAGATGCAGTATCTGGCAGAGTCATTTCTATGTATTTTTTTAATGATGGATTTTTAAGATGAGTGTGCTTTCAATAGAATCCGTAGCTTTAGTGTTTGCTGTCTTTACCCTGTGGAACTGACATTTTAGATCTTGGATGCTTTTTTTGCTTGTTTTGATACAAAGGTGCCAGACAGAATGATCCTGTTGCTTTAATATACAGTTTACACTTCTAATATTGCTAGATTTCTCAAACTTTCTGGTGTGTTCATATTTTTTTGTAAAATCATTGCAACAAACCTTGGCAAAGGACAATGTCAGATGACCACACTGAACTGAACGTCAAATAGTAATGTGACTGCAATACAAAGTGAACATGGGTCATAGGACAGTCTGGCTTCTATCGAACGCAAATTTCATGCATCCAGCTTCAAGCACAGGTCTCTAGAATTGAAGAAAGCTGTACTTAAATGGTGTTGTGGGAAATTCTCCTTCTGAAAGTCGGAGTTGTCGTGGAGCTGATGGATTACTATGAATGTAAGATCTAACGTGACCCTGCAGCTGATCAAGGGAAAAGGTATACAGGCCCGAAAAATAACGTCTCTGTGTACAGCAGTATAACCACCATTGAATATCATGTCTAGTTTTCATGTCATATAGGCAGTGGAGAGAGCTACAGGAATGATTTGAGTTTGGGAAAGCATGTTTTGTGCTAAAGAATTCTATTTAGTCAGTCAGAAGTAGTGGAAAAGTGAAAATGACTATATACAACTTGGAGTTATGGTTAAAGTGATAGCCTAGTTAATCTGAAAGCATCTTTCTCACAGTTTCCTCAGCCATAATTTGATCTGGGAAGCTATCTGGGTAGGTGCTTCATATGTTTATATTTTTATAAATCAGTATGCTGAATACATAGCACTCATGTCTTGATATACATTTTTCATATTACACTTCAATATTACAGTAATGGGAATATTTTCTCTTTGTCTAAGTAGCCCCTTGCAAGTACTGCTCTTAGGTTTTGCTTGTGCTGCTGAGTGTTTTTGTTCTGATATTGCTGCAGTTTTGTAGACCTTCATCGGTCAATTCTGACCAAAAAAAACCAAACCAAAACCAAACCATACTTGATTGAGAGTATTCCTCTGCCACTCCTCTATAGTTTTTATGTTCTATAAGTCATCATGTTGAATATGATGATCCGTAAATTATTTAGTGTCAGATGTTGTGATGAATTATTAACTTTTTAATGTAGGATTTTAAAGGCTTTGCTTCTAGGTGCTCCTTGCAGCAAAGCATTCCCTTTAGTTAGATTATTAATTTAGAAATGAAAGTGGTTTTAATACAGTGAATAGTGATGTAAATGAGTACAGTTCACTTGGGAGCTTGCTCACTTTACAGCCAAGCTTCTTTCTATTCTGGGTCTTGCATTAGCACATCATGTTTCATTTAATAGCTTAGTTGTTAAGAGACTCACAAATTGCTGGTAAACAATACTGGCAGACTTTCACTTCATACTTCTTTATGCTGCTAACAAAGTAGATCACGTTTGAATACTATGTTGTAGAAATTTAAATGAAGTGAAGTCTCAAGAGCTTATTGTTAACTTACTATGTTTAATTATTGCAGCACTTGCAGCTATACTTATTGCTTTGTGGAGGTTCAGAACATTATGTTCAAGGATGTAATTTATTATAATCTGCTGCATTGGATTCAGAGCGTTGGTAGGTGTTTGTACTCCAGATAGACAAATGTTCTGTTTACAGTTCTGTGTAACAGTATGTACTTACCAAAAAAATCTGGTGACTGCTGTCAGTGTTCAACGAGTTGATTTGGTTTTCAAGTTTGTAAATGTTGGGAGGTTTTTATCAGCCTGCAATTATTGAAAGCGGAAGAGAGTCTCGGAGGAATTCCAGTTTAAATATAGTCTTACAGTTCTCTAACTTTATGGTTTGGGGATATTTGAGTAGATGAGATAAATTAGTGATACTGCTGGGTTATACTTACTTTCAAAAGCAAGTGATTTAGTTGTCTCTACTTGTAATTCACTAACAACGTGTTGTGGCTGTTTTAAAAGGAATGGAAAGGGAGATCTGTATTTTAAATGGTTTGGCAATTAGATGAAAACTTAGTTTAGTCTTGTTCTGTTGGGTTTCTGCATTATGGAAGAGAAAACCTGGAATTCTGTTTTTATTCATGAGGTGAAAAGAATTGGTACTCAGGGCAACGTAAATAATGCCGGAGTGTTATAGAACTGAATTGTTAACCATAAGCCACTGAAGTTAGTTGTCATTGCTTATTAATCCAGCATCTGTTGTGTATCTCAAAGAATTCTTATGCTACAGGTAGAACAAAACCAGCTTTGTCTCATGAACATTCCTTCTACCTTCTTGTAGAAAAGATCTTCTGCTTTTGTCAATTCTCATGTCTTCACGTACATTTGAGGGGGAAAACTAAATGCTTTTGAATAAAGTATACCTTTTTTTATTGGTAAAACTAATGTTAATACAGACACTATTATAAATTCTGTAAAGCATATTGATTACTTGGGATGGGGCATCTTGTTCTCATTCAAAGTCTATTTTTAAACTTTCTAAAGCTACCTAGTCTGTGATATCTATGCCTTGACAGTGGAGTTTAATTGCATTATTTGCTTGAGTAGTAGGTCGCTTTATGACAAATTATGTGAAGGTAGTTCTATATTACAATAAGAATATGTATTATTAATTTGTAGAGAGTCATACAGTAAACTAGTTGTTTACGATCTATGAAATAACAGGATAATATTTAAAGACTTTTTTGGCAGTTTGGCAGCTTGGCCTAGCTGGATGTGCGTAAAAGGATAGTAATAACATAAATACCTGCTTCTTGCTGCACGTGTGTGCTTAGTAATTGTGCTATGTACTATCTCTGCTCATAGGTGAGAGAAATGGCTGCTACCACGCTAAGTGGTCTGCTACAGTGCAATTTTCTCACTATGGATGGGCCCATGCAGACCCATTTTGAACAGCTGTGCAAGATGAGGTTACCAAAAAAACGAAAGCGTGATCTGGCTTCAGTGGTGGACACAATTCCCTCTGGTGGTAAGACAATTGCTTCAGAGTCTAGAACCATGCATGTCGAAGGTTAGGAAGATACAAATATTTTGTGCTACACTTAAATGCTTATTCTGCAAGTGCTCCAGATGGAATAGGATTTGTCCTGTGGTTAAGCAGTATTTAGAAAATTAACAGATACTCAGAGAAACGTTAGGCCTGTTGCCCATGCAAATTTTTTCCTTCCTAAGCATCCGTAAACCATAATGGCAAATTACTTGTCCTTATGTATCTTACCGTCTGTTTGTGCATATGTAGTGCATATCCTAATCCTTGTTAAGCACTTCGAGAATTTGATTTACAGTGTAAATGATGAATAAGAATACACTACAACCAAAAAAAGCAAATGGGTTTTTTTGTGATGTATTCCTACGTTAAACCTATTTATAACTTTTCCAGAACGAACACTAAAGAGATTTCTCCATTTACAGTGTGCACAGTTCACATATTTGAGAATGCAGAAGATGGGGGGATAGCTATTTCCTCAGTAAATAAACTTCCTTAGCTGCCATAGCATAATTTCAGTCCTTACGCACTTTACCTTCTGTTTTTTAGCAGTGTGGTTTTTGATTCTAAAAAAGCCCAACACTCTCACACAAAAAACAAAAAAAAGGAAAAAACCCCACAACCTGTGACTGTGTCATTGAGGAATGTCTTAGACAAGAGAGTTACACCTTGCCAAATGTAAATTAATATCCTGCAATTGCAGACTTGGTTAAACGCCATGCTGGTGTGCTAGGACTTAGCGCGTGTATTTTGTCAAGTCCATATGATGTACCCACCTGGATGCCACAGCTCTTAATGGATCTCAGTGCCCATCTTAATGATCCTCAGCCTATTGAGGTAAAAATACTTATATCATTTTCCTGTTTAATATAATATATCTAAAATATGCTTGACTCATTCTTAGTTCCCCTTTCCTAGAAATAAATAGGACGCTATTAAGAAACTTAGTTTCTGTTGCTTTTTATTAAATGATTCCAAATGCGTTTTAAGTCATGGACTGCTTTTAAGTATTTTTGTGTTAGTTCTGTTCTTGCTTTCAGATTTAAAGCATAAACTGAAAGCTGCAAGAGTTATACCTATAATGAGGAAATAGTCTTTTTTAATGAAAAAAATGTCACTTTTGTGCACGCCATTCTAGAAAATATCAACCCGAACCAAAAAATCACTCTGAAATTTTTGAAACAAGGTTTTATAAGCAGCCCTAGAAACAAGCTTTAAGTGAAATAGTTACCTTTAACTCTATTTTTTTTTGCCCTGTGTATTCGGATTTGTTGGCATTTGCTGTTGTAAGCAGAGTAGTGAGCTTATGGCTGAAGAATTCCTTAGATTTAACAAACTGTCCTATGGTGTGCTTTACTGAATCAAGAAACTGGACTTTTCTTCTGTTAATTTAATAATAATCTTAATTATTTTAATAACAGAAGATAGTTTTCCTCTGATTTGTTTCTTCTGTGCACCTTATGTGATTCTTGAACTCTCTCATGTTTTGAGACCCAAACCATTGGTTTGAAATACCCGAGGAAAAGGGGGAAAGCATTTCACTTACACTTTATAAGAATCTATTAATTTTTTCAAACGGAAGATTGTAGGTCAAAGAATCCTTTCTATAAGAACGTTGGAGTCGTGACACTGGTCAAAAGACTAACTAGAAGTGTAAAAATTAAAATACTGGGGAACTGAGCTGAAGTCCACAGAGCCCTTCTAACCTTTGTAACTGCTCAAACACTTTGCTGTGTACTGTTGTATTCAGTGTTTGTTTTGTCATGAAGCTTAAATCCATAACTGATACAGATCAATACTGATTGTCTGCTATGCAGATGACTGTGAAAAAAACGCTGTCAAATTTCCGGAGGACTCATCATGACAACTGGCAGGAGCATAAACAGCAGTTCACAGATGACCAGCTACTAGTGCTTACTGACCTCTTGGTTTCACCATGCTATTATGCATAGATAGGTAAGATTATTTGTTTTGACATAAATTGACAGAAACATCTTATGAAATCTACTCTAGCTTTCCAGTCTAGCATGGAGTAGAGAGGAATCCCTAAACCACAGGGAAAATTAAGTCCCTTGCACCTCCCGTGGTCTGTTCAGGTTCAGATTTGTTTTGGTTAAATATTGTCCATCTTTTTGAGTGTCCCTGTATTACGCTAGTGTTCTGCTAAGACACTTGCACTTGTTTTCTTGAATATTGATGTTCCTTTTCTTCATTTTCTGCCAGTTGGCTGCCTTTTAAATGCCTGGCAGTTTCACTAAAGGCAAGGTACTTGCTGCTTTGTACTTCTGATGCTTCTGAGGACTTTAGCCTACCGCTCAGTGCAGTATATCATCTGCATCTCACGATGGGGAATGACTGCTACCAGACTGTTTCCTCTTCCACATAATGGCTCTGCTACCGGTTCTCTTCGCACAGGCATGTCCCCAAAGAGTGAATCCATTCCTGGAGTTTCTCTTTGTTACACTACAAGATTCTGATCTCTATTGCATTGTGATGTTTTGTGACAGTATTCCAAGAGAAGTTTTAATTTATGTTTTCATTTTGTTTTGTGGTAATAGCGTGAGGCAGTAATCTTGTTTTCAATTCTTTCTTCTCTCTTTTTTTTTCAGGTTTCTCCTGGAAAAATGAGGATGTAGGAACCTTTCTGCGAAATAAAGGAAACTCAAAGAAATTGATCATGTAGAAAACTTTTTTGTTGGAAATCCCGATGCCTAATCAAAACCACTTTTAAATACAAACATAAAGACCTGGTTCTGTTCAAAAAGAATTTCACCTCCCCAGGGAGCAGCTGTGGGAGCCCCCCAGCACCCTTGTAACTGCGTTCACAGAGCCTGATTGTGAGTTTATTGCAAGACCCCTGTCACTGGCCTGCATTACACATCAGTCTGGTTTCTGCTTTCTTGCACACAGTGACACACTGCACATTTCTTATCCTCTTTTTCTGACCCTTCTTCCCACCTGTTTCCGTCATCAAAGATATGCAGAACCAGAGAGTGCTGCAAACCAGAATATTGTCAGTGAAGCTCTCCAGTTCTGTTGATGCAACTTCTAACCCAGTCAGCACACAATACCAGGAACCTATCTTCCTCAGAGTTTATTTTTCACTACTTGGATTTGAGTGCCTGTCAGGTGATGGGCTCTGCATCATTCAGTCCACCTCAGGGCAGGATTGCCTTTTTGTATCTTCCTTGTCAAAATGTAAATAGCTGATCTTCTCTGTGCAGTATAGATGATGGCAGGACAAAACGTGGGGAGTGAAAGCTCTTGCTGCCTGGCCAGGTCTTCATAGATAGTTTGACCACGTGTGGAATAAAAATCTATGATTATCTGCATACTATTAAGGGTGAAAGACTATGAGTGTTTCCACATAATTAGAGCCCACAGATACGAAATTACGGACTATCAAGCGATGGTTGAATTCACAGGATGAATTGTGTGCACAGTGTGAAAAAGCGCTGAATGGCTGACTGTTTTTAACAGCATATTCTCATAAAGATTGTCACTGTTGGAGCAAGCATATCTTGTTCAAAGATTGTGGAAGCTCTGTATTTTTTTGCCTGCAGCTTTGTTCACAGACTGGTATCTATTGGCTATTTAACAACATGTTTAATACGTGTTACATAGTTGTAAAAGACTGTATAAATTGTAGAGGCATTGCATTGAGAAAACATTGTACAGTTTGCAACCTTTTACATAACACCATTGTGAGATTAATTTGTAAAGATTCATACTTAGATGTTAATACAGTAGTAGTTCTGGCTTTTGTATCAAATCAAATGCCATTATTAGTTTTTTAAATTATTTTCTTTAACAGAGTATCTCTTCATGTCTGAAAGGCAGAGGTTTTGTTTTGGTTTTCTTGTGTCTCATTATTACTATGTCTCGTTCAGATTTTAATGCAACACTTGTGGCCATCTCTAAATGCTGACATCACATATTCTAGTGTGATAAGTTCATAGAATGTGAGGTACACTGAAATAATTCATAAACTGGTGTGTGTTTCAACTTTCATGCAACCCTACAGGAGCACTGATACATTTCGAGTGATCTACCTGCTGAGTGTGTGACTCATTCCAAACTTCAAAGCACAGCAGTGTTCCTGGTGCAGTATTTAATGAGTGTCAGCACACAGATGTAACCACTGTATAGCGTAGTGCCAAAATTATTATTTCAATTGTGTACGTAGTTTAAGACCCAATAAATGGACTGTTTGTAACATCTGCATATTTTTTTGTATTTCTGAAGTGAAAATTTCTTACTTTGAGACTATAAACTAAGGTTGTTTACTGTGCTTTTGGGCTTTTTGTACGAGGTGTGTGCTTATTGTGGGATTTGGCAGTGAGTTAAGGCGACATAAAGGATTAATTAAATATCTAATTCTAATTGTTGGGATGCTAGTTTTTAAGATTTATGGAAAAATACCTTGTAGCTGGTAAGGCTTGCCAAAAAAATTACTTCTGAGAAGCACACTTAAAATAGTAGAAACTAGTTTGAAGTGGAGGGGGTTTTGCTGATAGAATTTAAACGAACTTTAAAAGTAATGGAAACTATTTGTTGCAGAGGATCGTCTTTAAATTATGTTTTGGCTGAATAACTGATGGAGCAGATATTATACGTGCTGTTTTGCCTACACTAAGGGCAGCTAACTGTAGGATCCAGCTCTGCTACTTTTTATTGTAGTTGGGAGTTCCTTTTCTTATATATCTATAATGCAGATGTAGCTGCAGTTGGTTGCAATGTTGAGGATCCAGTGCTCTGTAAAGAATCATGCTGTAGCGAGAGCTATGATGGCAAATAAGTAGGTGGTATTAATTCACAGTAGCTGTTTATAAATCAGCAATAAACTACTTGATCCAAACAGATTGCCCAGAAAATGGAGTACCTATTCAAAGTATGGTTCTGTAGGATGAAATATATGGTAGCGTGAACAAACTTGTATTAATTGACTTTTTGTGGGTGAGAGATTGTCAGTCTCCTATTCTGAGAATGTAGGAACAATTGTGAGTTCTTCATCAAAAACTGCAACTCCATTGCTACTTTTATTCCCTAACTTGCCCAAACAATATACACATGTAATGAGTTCTGAGCTTTCCATCACTTTGATGTCTTACGCTGTCTCTTCCCTAAAGCTTTAGAGATGAAACAACTGCAATACCTCAGTCTGGAGAGGGAGACGTTTCTAGCGTGAGAAGAGAGAATTTTTCCCCTTGAACAATAAGGGAGATGGAAAAAGATCTTGGAGATGGTCTGGTAGCCTTGATAGCCTTAGTGAGCACGTGTCAATCTGCACAAATAACCTCAGTGACCACCGCTGTTTGGAGCACCAAAGAATGGCAGTGATGTAAGGCAGAACTGGTTTGTCGGTTTGGGGTTAGTTTTGTTGGGATTTTTTCTTTTCACTCGAGTTGCGGTGACTTACTATTTAGTGACCGTCTTGCTAGATTATTAAGTGGAGTGATCTCCCATACTTCCATAACTAAGTGGGTATGTTTATGCATGTGAAAACGTGCTGAAATCACAGAGACGTGGTGCTTATTTTGATAAAAATGTATAAGAAAATGATCAAGTAGGTGAATAAGACTAACTTGTGCTTTTGGGTGGCACCACAGACTTTACATTGGTGGATTGTGTTATTAACAAGTTGAGGTAATAGGTACATGGATTTTTTTTTTTTTAAATGGAAGAGGAAAAGGTATGAAGGTCATTATTTCTGATACAGTATATGATGACTGTATTCCTTTTATGTTCAGATATCTGCCCTCTCGTCCTTTTTACTTCTTTACCAGGCTGCGGGGAGTCCTGTGCTTGGTGCACATGGATGATGTCTCCTGTCAGTTTTTCATAGGCATCCCCAGCATCCCACACTCGGTTCAGTCTTGCACTTTCTTCCACAGCTTGAGACTTCCTGGAATCCTGCAGCAGAGACTCCAGCTTCCTTTTTTCCTGTGCTGTGGAAAACAATCATCTGGTAAGATGTAAAAGGGGGGAAAAAAGCAACTTACCAGTAGAAAGTTTTGCTGGCCGTTGTCCTTGGAAGATTTTAACTTTAACCCTGCTGTGAATTACCAGCTAATTCATTTCACATTCTCACTGGCATTGTGCAGTAACTGGAAGGCAACATCTGTGGATTTCCCCATCACAAAATACTCGCTGTACACAGTCACATTGCTGCACAGGGTCTGGAGAATGGGATTTCCAATAAGAGGACAGGGAATTTCACCTGAACCTGATCGAGACTTCCAGGTTGTCTGCAGGTAGCGGCAACCATGCTCCAGGGAGGGAGTTTTGTGGTGGTTACTCCAACGAGGTACCTGAGCCGCTAGGGCAGCAGTAATTTCAGTCTACTGCAAGGAATTGGAGGTTTGATTACAGAACAAAATTAAGCTGTGTGGAAGATGAAGAATATTGCTAAGCTGTTTAAGGCAAGGCACACAAATTACAAGCAAATTGTAATCGGTTTGCACTGAGCATTTTTTCTCTCTCGGTCAACAGGTGCTTCTCAGAGCTATTAAAGAGATATTTAGAAGGGAAAGTCCATGAGGTGAGAGGAAAAAAAGGTTAGTATTTCTTCCCTGGGAAGAAGAGTGACTCTTATCACAGATAAAAGCTTAGACTGTTGCCTACAAAGATTATTAGCAAAATTATCTTTGATTTCTGATGGATTAGAGCACAGTGCTTAGAGGCGTTAGCTGCATCCTAACAAGGCAGACTTCTTCGAAGGGCGAAAAGGAGAGGCAGCCTTGCTGGCCATGGTCCATTTCTAATTCTAGATTAAATGGCTTTTTCCACAAAAGGCTTGTGGAAGTTCAGCCTGCTTTCCCTGTGTGGGCTCTTACCACCCTCACTGCCGCAGGTATTTTGTAGAAATTACCTGGGTAGATTTTTTGCTGCTAGAGATGGAGCTGGACACCTGCTTCCCTTGGGGAATAGTGAGGAGTACTGGGAAACAGCAGATGCGATCATTTGTAATTGGCATGCTTTGGAAAAACTGCAGTAAACCAAATAATTCTGTTTTAGCAATAAGTGTAGTCAGATTATCAATAAGTCTAGGTAGAAGCCTAGGTGAGTTTACTCAGAAAGGCTTCTGTTAAGAGTATCAGTTAAAAGCTTTTATTTATTCTCTCCTGGCTTTTATTTCTATTTTTCTGGGTTAATTTCCACTTTTATTATTCAGTTTTTCCCCTACAACTGTTTTGTTAAAATCATAAGGTACTGTTCTTAGGCTGAAATGGGGACAGGTTTCCACAATTAAAAGTAATTTCTGGTTTCTTGTGGTAAATATCTGCAAAACTTTACACTGCTGTAAAAAAAAAAAAAGTCTTGGGAACTTGGAGTTCCTACTGTATAAGGAGAAATTAAGGCTGAAAAAAAATATTTTAAAAGCTTGCTAGTACTAGAGCACACTGAGTTTCTTGATTAATTAAAGAAAAGGCCTAAGAGTGCTGTAAAGACAGAGTTTATATCCTAGAACCTTGTGTGAGGTGCTGCAAAAGTTGATGCTCTTGTGATTCCTCCCTTGCAAAACTGAGACTGATTTCTTCCACTGCGCTTCTCCCCTGCCCCAAACTTTGGCAGTTCTTTTTAAAAGGGGCAGCCCGGTGAGACGCTTTGCTGTGCCAAAGGGACTGTGCAGTGTTCCGTGTTCCCATGGAGATCCTTTTTGCCTCAGCTCATCCCCTTGCTTCCCGAGTGCAAGCCCTGTGTTCAATTGCCAGCTCTTGCGCTCGCCGTCTCCTGCGGCGTTCACGGGCTCTCAGCTGAATGCCTGGCGGCCGTCTGCAGCGTTTCTCGACGTGCATCGCCAAAATGCTGTCCAGCTTGCGCTTTTCTGCTGAAATGTTTGCGACTCACAGGCTATAACGAGGAACACCCTTTCCTTCATTTCAAACGACAGTTCGTAACTGTAGAGCGGTAAAGCATCTTAAAAACCAAAAAACCACCCTTGCTCTGATGGGCCTGCTGAACTGCATTAATGAAATGAGTGACAATCTAAACCTAGTTTCTTTTGCTATTCTGCACATAACTAGCTCTAAAATACTTAACTCTGTAAGGCCGAAGTCTTACAGTTTTGACTCCTAAATCCCTTTCGCAGCATCTCAGGTAGGGGTATCAAAAGCACATGAGAGATCAGAGTCTCAGTCTTGCTAACTCCTTTAAACCCCGTGGGCTCGCCAAAAACAATCCCTTTAGGCATGTGCAGCCTTATTCTGTATGTGTGCTTCCACCTATTAATCTAGTAACTATGAGAAATTAAGAAGTTCTAACTGTGGTCATCGCAGGCTGAGCATTTGGCCAAATAACACCTGGAATTGCATAGACCTTACCAACATTTTAAAGGACTCGTTTTGCAAAATGCGTTACTACTCCTCTGTGTTTGGTAAGTGACACCACAGAAATTGCCATAGCTTAACGTGGACTCGGAGACTAGACACAGTGTGAGACTAAGGTCAGTTTTTATGCGGTGTGTTGCTTTCAACTGAGGTGGGGCGCATTGCCTGCTCTGAAAGGACGTGGATATTGTGTGCACATTAGTTTCTCGTGAAGAGAACAAGCATCATCGTTCCCTCAGTGTTAATCACTTTGAAGTAATTCACTCTTGCGTTAGGCTGATATTTTATCAGTCTTGTTTAATCATGCAATTCAGTGTGCTCTGATGTCTATAAATAAGAAAATTCAAGGAGGGAGATCCCAGCTTGTCAATGGAAAAACAACTCGTACTCAATAGGGCCAGGATTCACCCACAGAATTCAAATTAACCATGACTGGAGAAGAAAAATATAAGAGTGAAAACACAAGTGATAGCCAAGCTGAGAGAGAACATAGCTTGAAGCCACAGGAAACCATGGACATGGTGGTTTGGGTTTTGGACCTTATCCCTCCTCTGTGCAACTAGGTTAAGAACGAGACCAAGGCAGAACGCACCTGACCTCGGTGCCAGGTTGCAAGGCACTGTTGCAGCCTGCTCTCATGGCTGCGGGCATTTCCCTGCCACAGACCCCGACAACTAATCTGGACCGACTGCCAGCGGGAAGCGCGTTTAGCATGCAAGGCTCGTAGCCGGGCTGCTGTTGTGAGTCATAGGTTTACTAAAACATTGCTCTTAGTTTCAGGAAGAAATGCGTTGAAAAATAAACGAGCAGGTAGCACTGACAAGCTTTCAGATGGCAACCTCGCGCTCCTGTTGCTGTCTTGATGGTTCTACAAAGCACCGCAATGCTTCCGCGTGATTGCCGGGGCTGGGGGTAGATTATTAAGACAATGTACAGATTGATATAGTGGGTATATGTAGAAATGTACAGTATAAGACAAAAGCCCGTGTGTAAGTCAAAAGTACTAAGTCTGCCGTATTTTCATAGCACTTTTGTGCCTCACCTGGATGGACTTTCATCTCTTCCAACTGCATTTCCAGTGCCTGACATTGAGGTCCCTCGGTTGTGTCTGCCTGTGTGTGACAGCCTGCGCTGGCTGGGACAACGTGCGCTGAGCCTTTCCTCATCGTCAAGCCTTTCCTCATCGTCAAGCCTGTGTAAGTGTTTCAGAACGACCCCTTAAAGTGCTCGGACATCCAACACTCCCCATCACTGTAAATGACAACTGCTGTATTTGTGATAGTAGTAGCTGGCAGTAAACAGATAAAGAAATAATACCGATTATTCCCTCCCCCTTTTTGGGAATACAGAAGATCCTTTGCTTTAGATCCTGTGCTCCTGGGCGCAGACAAGCAAACAAAAAGGGCCTCCCTGAGTTTGCACGGCAAAGCAGTGCAAAAGCACGAGTGGAGGAAGACGCGCTGAGCAAAACTCTGCTTTAAATGTTGCTATCAGTAGGTTTTGGGTTGGGGCAGGTGTTTCGTTGGTGCTAAGTCAACACGGAGGGACCCGAAAGCCTTGAGTGCCCAGCTGTTGACTCGGTAACCTGGTGGGGGCATGGCTGTGACGGGACTTGTAGCAAAACCTCCATCTGCCTTATCTCACCTTATCTCGCAGGGCTGTGCCCTGCCCGTCCCTCGGCTGCTGCTGCGGGTGCCCGTGCAGGAGGATGGGCTCCTGTACGAGGCCGGACACGGTGTGGGACGCTGGCAGCCGGTGGATGCTAATGTTGGGGAGGCACGATGGAAATTCGAAAGGAACGGATCAAAACCAGAGCCTCCGCGCCTTGCGGCAGAGCAGCCGCAGCGTGTGCAGCTGGAGGTCGGGGCTGGACCCGCAGGTGCAGCCCTGGAGGCGATTTAGGAAGCCCGAGGCGGCGGTGGGGGGTGTCTGCCCTCTCGTCCCTTCGTCCCTCGGTAGCTCCTGCCTGCGGGCCGCCCCGGCGCGGCGCTCGGGGGGCGCGGGGTGGGGGGGGGCGTCTGTCGCTCCGTCCCCGCGGGAGCCGGGCCGTGCGTCCCCGCAGCCGCACCTCGGCCGTGACTTCAGCCGCCGCCCGCCGGCGCCGCGGCTGAGGGAGCGGGGCGGGAGGCGCCTCCGGGGCTCCGCCGGGCCGGGCCCGGGCGCGGAGGCCGCTGCGGCCGGCGGCTCCCGCGGGGCGGCGGCGGGCGCCATGGCGGGGCGGGCGGCGCCATGTCGGGGGCAGCCCTGAGGGAGAGGCGGCGGCGCGGCCCCGTGCGTGCTGCGGGGCGGCGGGCGGGCCGCCCCCGCCGCGGGCCCGCCTCGGCCGCAGCCGCGCTGAGGCGGCGGGCGGAGATGAACGCGTCGGGGCGGCTGCCGGCGGGGGGCGAGGAGGAGCCCCCCGGCGCCTCGCTGCTGCCGCTGGGCGGGAACGGCAGCGCCGGCGGCGGCCCCGGGGAGCTGCGGGAGGGGACCCACGCCGCCACCCTGGCGGCCTGCGCCTCCCTGCTGGCCCTCGTCTTCTGCCTGGGCTCCTACGGCAACCTCATCGTCCTCCTGTCCTTCTTCGACCCGGCCCTCAGGAAATTCAGGACCAACTTCGACTTCATGATCCTCAACCTCTCCTTCTGCGACCTCTTCATCTGCGGGGTGGCCGCCCCCATGTTCGCCTTCGTCCTCTTCTTCGACTCGGCCCGAGGTGTCCCGGGAGCCTTCTGCTTCACCTTCCACCTCACCAGCTCCGGCTTCATCATCATGTCGCTCAAGACGGTGGCGGTCATCGCCCTGCACCGGCTGCGCATGGTGCTGGGGAAGCAGCCGCACCGCGCCGCCTCCTTCCCCTGCACCCTCCTCCTCACCCTGCTCCTGTGGGCCACCAGCTTCACCCTGGCCACCCTCGCCACCCTGAAGACCCGCGGCTCCCGCCTCTGCCTGCCCATGTCCAGCTTCGCCAGCGGCGAGGGGAAGATCATCCTCTACCTCTACGTCACCGACTTCATCTGCTGCGTGGCTGTGGTGTCTGTCTCCTACGTCATGATCGCCCAGGCCCTGCGGAGGAACGCCCAGGTGAGGAAGTGCCCGCCCGTGGTGGCCGTGGATGCCTCCAGACCGCAGCCCTTCGTGGGGCCCCCGGCCACCGGGGCCGCTGTGCAGAGCGCCGTGCCCGCCTTGTACAGGAACCAGAGCTGCAGCAAGCCGCAGCACGTCCAGACGCACGGCTACACCAAGCACCTTGGCCAGCCGCCGGCCACCGCTGCCGGCCGGCTCCAGCTGGTGCCGGCGGTCAACCTGTCCACAGCCAAAGACTCCAGGGCGGTGGTGACATGTGTCGTCATCGTCCTCTCCGTCTTGGTTTGCTGCCTGCCCCTGGGCATCTCTTTGGTGCAGGACATGCTGTCCAGCAGCGGTGGCTTTGTTCTCTACCAGTTCGAGCTGTGTGGATTTACCCTGATTTTTTTCAAATCCGGATTAAATCCTTTTATATATTCCCGCAACAGTGCTGGGCTTCGGAGACGAGTCCTGTGGTGCCTGCAGTACGTAGCCCTTGTCTTTTTCTGCTGCAAGCAGAAGACGAGGCTTCGGGCCATGGGCAAAGGCAGCCTGGAAGTCAACAGGAACAAGTCATCCCACCACGAGACCAATTCAGCATACATGTTGTCTCCAAAACCTCAGAAAAAGTTTGTGGACCAAGCCTGCGGTCCTAGTCACTCCAAGGAAAGTGTGCTGAGTCCCAAGGCTTCTGTCGGGCATCAGCACTATGCACAGAGCAGCTCAACCCCCATGAACACCCGAATCGAGCCCTATTACAGTATCTATAACAGCAGCCCTTCCCAGGAGGTGAGCACCCCAAATAGCTTGCAGCCGGTGAACTCAGCTTTCGGATTTGCCAAATCCTACATTGCCATGCATTATCACACCACCAATGACTTGGTGCGAGACTATGACAGTGCTTCGACTAAGCAGATACCAGTGCCCTCGGTGTAACCTTAGGAAAGGGTTCTGATCTAGCTGATCCAGTGGGTCCTCTTCTTTGCTTTTGTTAATGTTTATTCTGAACTGAATGATGCTGTACTGCTGCCAATTAAGGAAAATGCCACTAATGTTAATATCCAGCTATTTGCATTTGAAGTGAATACTAGGATATTACTTCCGTGAAGCTTTCTTGAATTTCTGCGGCAAGGCAAGAAGGGCGGTATTTTAGATTTGTGTTTGGAGTTGTTACACGAGGGTGTTTCGTTACTAAATTTTACTGCTGGACAAGTGAAAAAAAAGTAAGCGTTTTAACTATACAATTCATTATGTCACGAGGCAGAATGTCTCAGAGAACAATCTGAGGCTGTGCCAGAAGTATTACCTGTTAAATTGCATACTTGCCATATTTTTGAAGAAGGAAGGGGAGGATGCTTCCTGATATGATACTTAAATTTAACTTCCCATTGCAGAAGGTTGAAAGAACCAGTGGTGGTTCGTTGTAGCAAGTGTCAGTAATAACAAAGGTCCTTTCTATTTGCAGGGTGAAATCCTGATTCCGTTGAGGTAAATGACCAAATTTCCATGAACTTCAACTGAAGTTTAGGATTTTGGTCTCAGTTTCCTAAAGCAGGACAAAGCATTTTAGAAACAGCATTATATTGCCACTAGGGAAGGACTTTTGAGGAGTGTTTTTGGCACTGTATTAAACCTGTGAAGTGTATATATTAACTTCCACTGTACATTTATTTTAAGCATTGGTGGCATTAATTATCCCAAAATAATATAATTGGAGAAGTGTTTTACATCTGATAGAAATAACTGTGCAATACCTAATTATAGGTTTTACTTAAGGATGAAGATGAATATTGCAATATTATAGTACTGATACACTATCAGTAATGCAGTCACCTCTGGAATTTTCTAATTCATAAACTGTTACACAAAGATTAGTGTTGCTGGTTGCTTTTTTGTCTATGACTTTGTATGAAAGCGGGAATCGGGGGGATTTGGCTGTGATATTCCTGACAGGTAGAACTGACAACTATTAACATTTTTAAAAACAGAATGACCACATAACAAGATGACTACGAATTTTTGAGGTTTTCTTAAGAAGTCTAACATCAGTTTGATTTAAAGATTAATAATCTGTCTAATAATAAGCTTTATCTGTTGGTGTACACAGTGAACAAATGAACAAAAGTTAAATATTTTTTTATAAATCTGACCATTAGTGTTGTGTCACGTGTTGTGGGAATTCCTTATGAAATTGAATGATTTGGAGACATTTAAATTCTTGACAATTATTGCTTTAAGTAGCCAGATCTTTTCGAAACAAGCAATCACTTTCAACTTCTACGGAATTCACCAGAGCCTTAGTATCTCTGAAATAATCGTGCCACCAGCTTTTGGTGCCTCGTTATAGGAAAATGCTACATCTTTAGCAAAATTACAGTGATGGAAAGATGATTTGTTAATTTAGAAACAAAAAACATTCACATCAGTGCCACGTGTGAGTTGTTGTTTGTTTGGGCTATTTGTTAACTAAACTATTTTCAGGATTTTCCTGGAAGACTCTCACATTATGAACACTGTTCTTTAACACCCTGAATTTTAATTAGTTTTGAATAATTCCAGACAGCTTTCTTGCAATAAAATGGATGTGAACAACTTTATAATACAAATGTGAAATTGAAAGTATTTCCATAAATCTTTTCTCTCTGCCCAGATATTTTTCTCTATAAACGAATAATATGGTTGTTTCTAAAGTAATTATAAAAGATAACTAAAAGATCTGTCTTGTTTGGTTTTTCTGTCTTTGCGTTTCTCTTTAGTACAAAGTGTACTAATTCGGAGGGAGAAAAAATACACGGGATCCTGTCATTTTGTCTGAAACTATACGTTCTTAGCAGCAATTACAGTGTCAGATTGGAAGGAGTATAGGACAGGACCCGACCCCAAAAGTGGTTGCGAGAAAGGGGTCCTGCGCGTACTTTGAGGGAGCTGAAGATACGCATTAAGACCGTTTTTAACAATAAGCAGCTTTTGGGTTTGCTGCATGGATGTACGATTCCTACTGTGCTTTTGGTTTGGATCGCATGAACTTCATCACATGACAGAAGATTAAATCCTTTGCGCCTTACTCACCAAAGTAATTTGCATTGAGTATTCATGTGGGAGTAAAGCAGGAGGGGTACAGCTTTAAGATAGAAGAAGGTTTTATTGCCTTTGCGTGATGTATTATGAAGAAAAAAGAACTGAAGTCCCTTCAAAGCACTTTGTAACACTGCTCTTCTCTTAACTCCTGGTGCCAGTTGTATTCTTAATACAACCAAGGCGTTAATATGTTTATAGTGTCAGATAGGGAAGTGCAACGCCTTTCAATCTGCAGGAGGAACAAAGTCTGATTTGAGTTGTCAATTCTATTAAGTAACTGTGTTTTGGGGGGAGGTTTATGGATGTAGCAAATAGAGATTGGACTTTGAAAACATATAGGTACGATTTCTTTGAAGTGAATCATAAACTGAAGTAATCAGTTATCATCTGACAAAAAGTTACTTGTTTCAGACTCTTCTGGAGTATAACTCTTCTTTTTTCCTTCAGCCCCCTTGCTGTATCAGAACTCTCTTCTGGTGCGCACAGAACCAAGAAAGCATGACTGCGAGGTTAGAAAAGCAGCAACCTAATTGAGAAGGGAAGCTGCAGAGTTCTGGACAAAGGAGGTGGAAAACGTATGTGAAGAGAGGAGATGGGTAAGAGAGTAAGCAGTGAACGGATGTGAATACTGAATGGTTTAGAGAAAGTGGGTCTGTAGGTAGTGCAGTCCATAAGAGAAGAACAAGAAAGCATCTCATGAATATGAAAAGTGGCAAATCCAAAACTCGTAACATGCTGTACTTTTTCTTACTGCCTGTACATACACTATGGACCTCATTGCTGCAGAACTGTTTAGAAAAAAAACCAGGAAGGTTTAGCGGGTACTTCATGTAGGTAATACAAATATCAGGAGCCTGACAGTTAATGCCAACACGTTTTGGAATATAGATAAAATTTTGTACTCCGGGAATTAAAGCAATCTTTGATTTCTGGGATCAGGATGAACCCATCGTGGTGGAGCAGGTTATCCAATGTATGTTTTCAGTGTGCTTTTTAGCTGCTTTTGAAGTTGCTGGTGTTGGCCGCTGTCATGATGTTTGGCCTGAGGACCTTTTCTGCTTTATTATTGAAAATATACATCTGTGGTGTTAGGTGTACTACTAACAGTTTGATTAGAGTATCTCATAAAATAAGGGTCAGCCTCAAAGAAAGCATGAAGCGGCTTATTAGAAAAACAGCTGATTAATTGCTTGGGGCTGATCTCACTAACAAGTGGCTTCTGGTTGTTTACAGGAACAAAAGTATTTGAAAGATTTTTATGATTCACAAGGGTCTTTTTAAGTCATCAATCTTGCTTTATGGTGATAGAGTGGACTTTTTCAGCTGTTGGCCTGCAGTGTTTTTTTTTTTTTTTTTTTTTGTCCTTTACATATAAAAACTGAAAGCTTGTAATGCCAAATAACCTCAAACAATACCTACACAAACTCAAAAAGTTGCTAAAGAATGATCAACAGTTGGGCACCACCTTAGACCTTGTTAGACTAGAGATTAGAGAGATTTCTGTATGGTGATATATACATTTTTTTTTCGAAGTTGTAGAGCCAGTCTGCCTTAGCTAAGGCTTCAACAAGCTGAGGGGGGCAAGATGCAAAACTCGGACAGATGATAGTCGAGAAGGATCAGTGGCTAATAATTTTGTGGTATCTTGTGGTATTTTATGGTATATACAGTTTAGGTATATAATTTGTCACTCGTTGGGAAAGCTGTGAAAATTATGCCCCGTATGATCTTCGTTACCCCTCCACCTGCAGCACAGGGAATAAAAAGCTAAAGGGACTTCTGAACGGCAAGGACTGTGCTTGCGTGCACCACTATTTCTTCACCTTCCTCCACGAGGTAGCAAAGAAGGGCTACAAAGAGCAGCGTGAGATGTTCGTGATGGAAAAGGAGCAAAGGCAGACGGTGTAGTATCTTAAAATAATAGAATAGTCTTGCAGGGATTAAGGTGGAGTCCTATGGACGTTTGGTAGGTTTGCCTTCTGTTTTGAATGGTTTTTTTTAATATTTTTTAAGTATTTAAGAGGAGTGTATTTGCACCGATGCCACAGGTGGATGGTGGATTACATAAAAGGTCCTGCCACTGACCGCTGGTAAGCAATTCTGCTCGTGCTGCACGTACCAGGAAAAAAAAGGTCCCAGCTCTCTCTTTCACCAGTTAGCTGGCTGCCAGCGATTTAAAGCACAGGAAAATAATTCTGTTTTCACGGTAGTCAGCGTACCTGACTCTTCATGCCTGCTGAGGAAAGGTGGGTTTGCACAGAGTGCAAAGAGACCTCTCTATTTACAGAGATGGTAGAGGAGGGTAAGTCCTACTCTGCTTCTCATAATTTGCGCTGGTGGAAAACTGGAGAAATCAGCACCATGGGACAAAGGGAGAGGAGGCAATTTCAAAGCGCTTCTGGGGTTTGCGAGCACTGGTTCTGTCCTGTGGCGCAATTGATGCGCATTTCTTTGATTTGAATAGCTCTTTGGTTGTTGTCAACTTCAAGCACTGTGCTTCATGGATATACTAAGTTCAGTCTCCGTAAGTTTAATCAGTACTGGCAAATTGACTTTAGAGTGTCATTTATTATGTGCTAATACATGCTGACAACAGGTCGTTGTCAATTCCTATTTAAAATGGGTTTACATTTAATACTAGAAAAATACTTCAACTCATTACAAAAGCTGTCCCTGGACCTTGGTTCCAGGAGGCGAACGTACTGCATGCCGCAATGTGGGGTCTTTCCTTTTTACTAGGAAGCAGCACAGGGAGTGTGAAAACCATGTACTGCTCCAGCTGGATCTTACCCTTTTCCAAACACATTGCAGAAGAGTGGGATTTGCTGGTATCTCCTTACGTTTATTTCATGTTTCCCCTTTTGGCATCAAATAGGATGGTATTAGTCTTATTTTGTCACAGCAGAGCTAATTCCTCTTCAGAACGTGCGTTTCAAACGTGCGGTCCCTTACGTTGTACGTAGACGTTCTGCGTTCCTGGGTCTGTGGTCTTCTCCTGGTAAGTCAATTGGGTTTGTTCATCTTGTGAGCGAGTCCAGATTGTGCTGTGCTCAATGATTTGTTCTCACCTGGTATTTATTTTCTGTCACGATTTGTTGATTTTCCTTGAATGGGAAAACTAGATCAGCTGATTTTTTTTTTTTATTATTTTTTAAAATACAAGAAATAAAACTATTAGGTGGCACTAGGTGATGACAAGGGGACGAGGGCTATGCAGAGGTAGCACTGAATTCATTCAAAATGGGTCAGGGTGATTGTGTCAAGTGAAACTTGCCCAAGTCTAAATAATAACGTACAGAACTTTCTTGCTTATTCTTCACAGATTTATGATAACGGCATTTAAATAAAGCTCACACCTGTTATTTGACAGTAGAGACTGACACGCTCGGCTGGCTCTTTTTTGATTGTCTGGTTGTATATGTTGATCTGTACTTATAAAAGATTTTAACGTCTCACCTCTTCCACCAGTTCCTTAAATCAAGTGATGTAGCAGTGTGGATTTGCAATTGCGTCTCTCGGATGGCTACATTAAGTAAGTCTTTAATCTTTTCTCACTAAACCACGGAAGGAAGCTGTTGCCTGTGTACTGTCATGGTTTGCGTTTTTTCTGACATGTACACATGTGTGTTCCCATCTTAGGCTGTACTAGAACTGAGAATCTGAACTACAGCCTTGCCTTTGAGTGACATCGCTTTTCACTGCGATAATCTCACAAAGGTGGTTAGGACATGCAGCGTGACTCGAGCTGCTCTTCCTTTCAGGTGACATCCACAACATTTTAAGAAATGCTGGAAATAGCTGAAGAAAATCAAGCTGCCGGGAAGAGAAGGCTGTTTATCAGTGCTCAGGTCTCAGCCCTTTGGATAACAGATTCTTTTATCAGACGGAATAACGCGCACGCTACAAACCCGTTAGTAACCTCTCCTGGGACTGATTCAAGACAAACCCCATTGCGACACAGCAGCCTTTGCAGAAGGTAAACACAGAAATGCTTTTATTTGACCGCAGACTTTCCAGGCATAATCTTTACACGTTCTTGTATCTCATTCCATCTCGTACATATCCTGAGCAGATCCATTTTCTGCTCTCACAAGCGGTTCGTTGGGTGTTTTTAAGACAGCTGCTAGCTGATGCCAGAACATCTTCTGTTTGTGTTCCTCAGGGCTCCACTTTAAGTAGGTTTTTCTTCTCAGCAGTTTCCTGAGTTTGCTGAACTTCTGCGGCACGCTGTTGGGCGAGAGGTCTTCCAGCACAATCATGATGAGGGAATCCTGATTTTCATTCAGGACTCGGTGTTCAGCAAAATACAGTTCATACTGACACCAGCAGCTGTTTACAAAATTGGGAGAGAGAACAAAAAGGACTTTATGGCTGTTCTCTATGCAGTAAAAAATGTTACCAAGTACGGGATGCCCCGGTTTGAAATCCCTCTCGTGGTAACATATCTTGAATCCATCAGTTTCCAATTTCTGCAGTAGATTCTCTTTCGTCCAGTTTGCATCTTGTTCACTGTAGGAAACGAAGGCATCAAAGGGCTTGTTTTCTGTCCTCTTCTCGTACTGCTTCCTCTTTGCCATACACCAGTACCAACCCATTCTCACGTACCAGAGCCCATCGAACTGCCAGCACAAGCCTGTTAACACCAAAACAACCAGGATGGCGACGCAAGCGGTAATAGCCATCTGGATGCCCAGGGAGCAGTGCAGAAGCGTGAGGTTACTGCTGTCCACCAACAAGCCCCTTCTGTCTGGTGGAAAGCTGCACCTGAGGTTTCCTCTGCCATTTATCTGCAGGTGGGGGTGGTGGATATAGACATTCACGAACCAGTACAAGTCACAATTACAAAAAAAATGTTTACCTTGAACAGTCAAAACGCTCAAACTTGTTAACTGGCTAAAAGTGTCCTCCACGATGGTCGTAATGGCGTTGTCACTAATGTCCAACTCAATCAGAGAAGCTGGGAGAGCGCCACGCTGTAGAAAGGAGATCTTATTCCCTGATAAATTAAAATATTTCAGCATTGGAAGAGATTTCCCAAAGTGATCAGGGAGTTCTGAAATTAGGTTGTGACTACTGTCCAGGTTAGCGAGGGCAGAAAGGCGGCTGGCGGGTTCCAGTCTGGTGATCAGGTTTCCAGAAACATTGAGATATTCGAGTCTCTCCAGGGCGTCAGTTAATGACAATGTGTTCAACTTATTTTTACTAATATCACATTTTGTTAAAGTCAATGGGAAATGCTCAGGATGCATATCCGTAATTTTATTATTTTGAATATTAAATATTGTTAAGTTGGAGACAGATTTAAAACTAGGGGGTATTACTTTAATATCACTGTTGCTTACGTCGAGGTGCTGCAGGGAGATGGGTAAGTCAGGAAGCACAGAAATCCGGTTGCTGCTGAGATCCAAATATAATAATTCTTCCATTGTGTCAGCGAACCACTCTGGCAGTTCTACAATGGAGCAGTTGGACATTTTCAGGTGTCTCACTTTCTTTGGAAGGCTTTCGATGGGTGTCCCAGCCTCGTTCCTGACAAATGAAATGGCATTAATATGTACTGTTCCGGGGGGAAGTTTTGGAGCTGCATTAGTGATTTCTGGATGTGCGCTATATATGAAGTGATTTCCTTGAACATACATGTTTTCTAAGTTAATCATTTTTTTAGCAAAATTTTGGGGTATTTGACTTATGTTGGTGAAGGACAAATCAATTACTTTGATGGTTGAAGGGAGACACAGCGTATCCAAGCTGTTTATGGGATTGTTGCTAATATTCAAAACCAAAAGCTTGCTGAAGGGGAAGCTACAGAGCGCCTCAACATCTAGAATGTTAATTGTTAATTTGTTGTAACTGGCGTCAACGGACCGCACATTTTTCATTGGCAAAAACAGCATGAACAGCGACAGAAGATCCATTTCCAGGTCACTGTGACTAATGTCAAGCTCCAAAATACTGTCCAGCTGAGCTTGGCAGAGATCCGGATCCAGTTTTAACATCAGCTCGTCCTCGGAGAGTTTGCTGTTTGACAGCTCGAGTATCCCATTTATTGGTGCTGCGCAGAGATTAGGCCTTAATGTGGCTGTTGGAGAGACCGTTACGTTTTTCTCTGCTCTTCGAAGAAGATTCTCAGTGCTTCGTCTGAGTCTTGGATTAACATTTTGCAGGACAGAGGGACCTCCCGCGTGTGGCGGCTCCTCGGCGGATGCAGAAGGCTCCAGAGCAGCCTCTGAGGATTTGTCAAAATACTTATAAAGCTGCAAAGACCCTGAGGCTTTGCTCGCAGGCGAGAGCTTCAGGTGGGGTGGAAGACCTGATACAAGAAGTTTCTTATCATTAAATGATAAATTCACAGAAACCAGGCTGAGCAGGTTCTCAAACGCACCGGGTTCTATGTCCTTAATCTGATTGTAGGAAAGGTCTAAAACTTCCAGCGCCTCAAAACCTTCCAGGTCTCTCTTGGTTATTTTTTCAATTACATTATGTGAGAAATTGAGAGATCTTGCTGGTTTTGGAGCTTGTGCTTCCGATACAGAAGAGAGGTTTAAATAGGAGTAGTTATAAAATGGGAAGGCATGGGCTGTAGGTGTTCTCGGAGTTAGGAATCCATTTGCTCTACTGAATAAGAAAGAAATGAAGTAGAAATGAAGGCTTCCAGTAAGGATCCTCATCCTGGAGAAAAGAAATGGAAAATCCATCATTATAATATGCTCTATGTTAATGAATACCCTTAAAAAAATGAATTCCTAGTTTACTTGCAAGTAAATTAAACAGAAATTGTTTCATTAGTTCTATCTATGAATCCCTTTTTATCTACATAAAAAAATACATCTTGCTTCATTATTATTTTCAAGAGGCAGTGATAAAAGATGGTGTCGGAGAACGATCTGAGGGAGAGCACTATTCATTTCAGATCATTGTAGATAAAGTCAGCATGATATTTTTTTTTTTTTTCCCCCCACCGCAGGCAGGTAGTGAGCAGCCTTTGCAGTAGCATCTTTCCATTGCATAATCTGAAATGCACTTTCGTAACAGCTGCTTGGGACTTGGCTTTCACATCTCTCCTCCTGGCACCCAGCAACCGGGTAAGTCTGACCCCTCCGAACCCTGTTCTGCCACTTAAGTGGTGTATTCAAGAGTAACGTCTCAGGGAGCTCCGTGGAATTGTGCGACTACGTAACTTCTTGTGATCCCATCCCCTCAGTGGTTTGCTCTCTGCCGAGAATTTACCAGTGACCCCATTTATTTAGCCCTACCTGTCAGAGTAAGGGAAAGAGTAAATTGCTTCAAAGTATGATATCAGAGGTTTGTATGAGGCAGCCTGCGCCAGGAGAGGTCACTGCCTGTGCATCATTCATCTTCGGAGACTTTCTATTGCCTGGTGGCATCCCTGCCCAGCCCCTCTCCTGCCCCGGCTCTGTCTGTCACCAGTTTCCTGACACCTACGGTCTGTGTCTTGCGTTTATTACCTGAAAACGCAGGTGCAGACCTTCGGGTGAGCGACCTGGCGTAACCGCTGTCCCCTTTGCTGCCCACCAGACGTGGACCATCAAGTTTAACTGAAGAGAAGGGACCCCAGCGACTTCCCAGCTCCATCCCCCGGACCCTCCGCTGCCAGCAGGACCCCACCGCCGGACCACCCGCATCCTCCCGCCTCGCACCCAGCAGGAATAACCTGCAGCCGCTGCGCCATGGGGGTAAGCAAGCCCCCGGGCTGTTAAAAGCGTTGCAGATTTAAGGCTGGAAGACAGCTAATAGCTCACCCGTGCTTCCAGCGACCTTCTCCGTCCCCCTGACCCCTCTTTCACCTGCTCTCCTTGGCGCTGCTCCACCGCCACGAGTACCCGCTGCTGCCACCACCACCGCCGCTGCCTTTTGTAGCCCCGGGAGCGGGGCGGGACGGTCCGGGACGCCCCCAGGAACCTCCCGTCACCGCAGGGACCAGCAGCTTCTGCAGCTCCACTCCCCTTCGCCGGAGATGCTTCTCCCCAGTGAAATCTGTAAAGTTTTCCCCACCGCACAGGTGCCAGCAGCGGCTCAGCCCCTTGCCCAGGGGAAGGATCGAGGGTGGAAGTTTCTTGGTTTAACGCTTCGGCGCTGTGAGGGTTGTCGTCCCAAGGTATCTGCTGGCTTCGCTCCTACCCGAGCATCGCGGGGAAGGTCTGGAAGCACCAAGCGCGACTACGGGGTTATGAAACTGATTTATCCCCGTAACGTGATGTGTTGTGGGGTGCGTTTCCTAAGGTGGGGAGGTTTTTGTGTTGGGCCCTCTTATGTGCGAATACGAGGTCTTGCGTGCCAGAAGCGCTCCTGCAAAGTGAGCAATGGTACCTTTTGCGCACTTTAATTAGGGGAAAAAAGTAACAAGGGGTTTTCTGGGTTTATGTAGTGCTGCTTTGAAAGATGCACTCCGTTTGCAGCTAGTTCGGTTCAGGATACCAACAGAAGGGGGGGGGGTCAACAGATTGCACAAGGTGTAGAGGTCTGTCATCTGCTCTGCTTCTTCCGCTATTGATGGGTTTTTTCCACTCTTTTGTAACTGCCAGTGACTGGAAACTCCTGCGGCAGCCCAGAGGCTCCCCTGTCCAGTCATGGGGGGCTGGAAAACCCCAAGGTTGTTTGTGTTCCCTTTCTAGGCTGACCAGGCACTTTCCTGCTCCCGCAGGTTCTGGGAATTGCCCTGAAGTCATCCATTCTTCAGACAGATCCTAACTTGCTTTAATAGACGAGACAGGAAATTAAGAGCGTTTTGGACATGTCAGGAAAGATTCTTGCTCCTTCTTTCAACTTGGGGTGACCCCATGTAGACAGCCTTTCTCCCCGATGAGCCTGCCTTCCTTCATGTTAAATACAGCTGTGCTGCTCTTGAAACTCAGGCTGTAGTTCACTCTTTGGGAAGATGGAGCAGCTATGTTCTAGCACGGGGCCCATCAAACCACATCTCTTTGGCCGGCCGTGAGAGTAAATCATGGGTAGTAGTGATAAAGTGAAAAAGAATATTTTTCGGTACAAGAATGGTTATTCTACTGACATGCTGTGCTGGCGTTACCCTAACTTGTTTCATCCAGCATGCGTTCTGCGTGTTCAGTTATTCTCTATTTTTTTGTTTTTTGTTTTTGAAGGCAGCCTCTTATTTTGGGGATTGCGGAGGAAGAGCAGCACACGAAAAAGGTCTGTGTGAGCGAGCGGGCAAAGTGCACGCAACGCGGCTGAGAGCAGAACCAAGGCAGGGTTGTGGTTCCCCACAAGGACTCAATAAAGAGATTTCATTCCTAAAACAGGTGATCTTCCGTTTGTTCGCTGTCTCTCTGCAGGGGATAGGGGTGTTTTTTGTGCTGGAAATGTAATTTAAGGGAGGAGAGCTGAACCTGTGCAAGACCTGCTCAAATCCAGGGAGGATGAGCACCAGCCTTCAGGAGACCAGACCTCAAAGGAGCTTCTCTTATTAAGGTGGGCTTAGACTTGGGTGCTGGGTGAAAACTGTAAGTCGTATCTGTGTAGCTGTACAAGTGAGTGAGTTATGACCTGGGAATGCACTTGTCTGCCTCTGCGCAGGGAGAGGGAATAATACCCCGCATTTCTTTACCACTTGAGAAAGTCTTTCCGAGACCGATTATCTTACTTCACCCCTTCACTTCCCAGGGACTGTCTTGCCTCGCACATTGAGCCACCGACTCCTCTCAGCCGTGTCTATCAGCTGTGCAGATGTCTTACTTAAATATTCTCTCTGCTTTTTAATCAGTCTTGCAGCTAATTAATAATTTGTGGGTTTAAATGACAATTAAAAATGAGCTCTTGAATGAATCCCTATTGTCCGTAGTCTAACGGCTGCTGTGTTTGAGGAGTGTCTTTGAGTGGAAATGCAAATAAAGACATAGCAATAATGACATGACTCTTATCTTCTATAGAAAATTCTAATTTAATTTCCTGATATTCAGTCAGTAGGTCTTGGCAAGGAGCGAGCGCAGACGTTCTTACACTGGTTTGGGTTGTGTAGGAGGAGCCCACAAGTGAGTTTTAAGCATTCCTGTGCAGGTAAGTTGGGGGGTTTCTTAAGTGCTCTTTACTGATATTTTGTTCTTTCTGTGCGGATAAATCCTGTGCTTTGGGACCCAAACCAGCTCATTCTTTGAACTCTTCTCATAGCAGTAAGTATCTTAGTCAAGTGGCACGTTTCACTTTCCCAAATCTACTTTCCTTTGATGTGATTTCCTTTGACTAATTGCAGATGATATCAGTACCACTGCTGCAAATTTGCCATCTGCCATTCACATTATTTTCCACATTGATGATTCTTAAATGAGCATGGAAACAGCTACACCTCCCAGGCTGAGAAGCAAACCTGCATAATATCTCAGGCGTAAATCTGAGCAGACCAGCACAGAAACCTGCAGCCCTCCAGTTCTGCTTTGTGCTTTCCGCGTGCCAGAAGAGTCTTGTTTTTCCCCATTTTTGGTACTGACAGGTTCCCGCACCTCAGGGCTTGTCTGGGAGAGGGTTGAAGCTGCAAGTTACTCTCAGTTGCACATTTCTTCTAGATTCAAATGTGTTAGAACATGTTTGATTTAATTATTTCTAGCAGTATCAACTCATGGTCTATCGTACCCTTTGGGTTTTTTGTGTGCATCTTTCCTGCTTCCCTCACCTCCGCCTCGGTGGTTCTCTCCCAAATCGGCTGTTGGTCAGGGAGAGATGGGAGAGGGTGGAAGAGAAAAGCGCATTCTTTATTTTTGTGGACTTGTGTGCTTGTGTGTAGCTCAGACACAGGGTAGGGACATCCGTGAGCATGTTGCTTCCTGTGCAAGGGGAAGTAGAGGCTGAGGAATATGGAGAACTGGGTGCAGATTTCATGGGTTTGGCAACAGCGTGGTTTGCTCATAAAATGGCAAAAGTTGGCATTAGTGGCGCACTGAGGTGCTGCGGCTGCTTCGTCAAAGAGTTTATGCTTCCCTGTCGCGCTGGGGACTTCCCTCCTCTGCAGGGAAGTGAGATTTTTTACATTCTACAAAACAACTATTCTTATCTTTTCCTCTGGTCTAATTACCGCAACAGAGGGGTTTAGTATGTGGTTTCTCTTCCCTTTATTATGACCTTGCCCGACGCATGCTGAGGAAGTCTGACACCATCCCAACCCATGCCATCTGTCTGCGTTCTGCAGTGGGGCACCGTGGCACATCCGTCCACGTCAAACCTGGGGCTTGGGCGCTCAGCCCAGCACCAAGCCTGGGTCTGTCCTGCCTCTCCTCTGTCACATTGCGAAGCCATCAGAAAGAAGGATGTGATCGGGAACAATGACTTTGAATTTAAAGGCTGTATCATCCTGCTGCTGCTTTGGTGTTCTACTCTATGAGACAATAAAATGGTTCTTACATTGCAACAGTCTAGCAGTTTAACTTGGTATTTTGGGTGATATTCAACTAGTCATATGCCAAATGGTTGGTGGATTTCCGTTTGACGTGGTTATGAAATTCCTACACCTTGCACAATAGCTTTAGAAAAGAGGGAACTCAGTGGGCTTATATTGCATTATGAAGATACTGAGCGTACACCGTTGCTGCAGCCCAAAACGCTGCCCGGCTTTTGCCCCTTCCAGCACACGCATCATTACAGACCCTACACAGCGCTCTCAAGCTGTGATGGAACTTAGCTTACGGAATGCTCTCTCTTAGTTTTCTCAGCTGTGCATTCGCTATTTCTGGACTTCTTCCACTGTGTGCTCAGATGCTGACACTGTGACTGAAGGACACACACATGTAATCCAGTCTGTGATTTGGAGGAACTCAGCCACAAAACAAGCCATCAGCGTCACACCTGGTAAAAGCACTGAAGTGGCTTCCAGCCACCCCTACAATGTTCTCCTGATGGAAGGAAAGCCTTGAGTGTATGGTGGGTGTTGGCTAGAAACAAGTGATTTGCAACCTTTTCTTACCTATTTGAAAACTACTATTTTAGACGTATAATGGAAATCTACTTGAGATACTCCTGTTTAGTAATATTTCAGTTATCTTCTGGGGATGTATATTGCCAGCAGACTAAAGCTTCACCTGCCTGCACCAAAAAAATCTTATTTGCAAGATAAGTATGCTACCAGAAAACAGCCTTCCAGCCTGGTATTGTCCATGAAGAGGCAGGTGGATGTACTGAGTCTTTGTCACTGAAAAGGAAACACGCGTGGTGGAATACAGACAAGCGGGAGTCTAGAGGTCTAGCTAATATTGACCACGCTGCCCCAGAAAATGCTGCCTGTATATCACTAGTATCACATCCTAGTGTCCTGAGAAGCAAAACAGCAAGTCTGACTGATGTCAGTAAGAATGACCAACAAAATAAATATATTAAGATGAACCCTACAGCATTAATATAAAAAAAAAAAAAACCCAACCACAAAAACCAGTCCTGGAAAGCAGCCCAGGCTGGGAGAAGAAATAACAGTTGAAGGAAGGAAAGTAAGAGGAGGGAGGACTGTGATACTAATACAGTTCCAAGCAAACTGAAGTAACGTTTGTTTTTGTCCAAAGTAAGTTACGGCAGTAGAACAATTCTCAGTGTTGTAGTGGCTGCGGAAGGCTCCTGAGCAAGAAGTGTTGGTTCACTTTTTCATTCCGTTGGCAGATAAACTCCTCACTTGAAGCTGGACCTCGTTTATTTTGCCTTTTTATAATTGATAATTCATACCTTAATGATGACAACTGCAGAACGTGTCAAACACAAGTCAAAGAGGAAGTGCAAGACAAGATTTTAATCATTAAAAGTTTATCAATAACCTCTTATATACACATAGTTATACACAAAGTGGTTCACGAGTCCCTCATGTTATCGAGTTCCGCTGGTGAGGCTGGTGGGCTGAAAGCTTCTCTCTGCCTTTGTCATCTCACAGACGGGATACTGATGTGGAAAACGCCAGCGGGGTTGTTGACGATGGGTATGGCTTGCTTCACGGGCTTTAGCTGGGCACTGAAAGGAGCCCGTATTCATCTGCTGTATCCAGAATTTTACAGATGACTGGAGACTCCACCTTGAACATGAGAGATCAAAACATTAAAAGACTATGAAATCACTGATAAACTCTTACATGAGGTTGCAAGAGGCATCATGAGATTAATGACAACAGATTGCACGAGGCACAGTACTCGAGCAGTGCTTTGTAAAATTTAGTAAGCGCTTTTTACGTTTGGGTATGACCTCTGTAGCTTATTAACAATGTAACTACTGTAATTAATAACGACCCTCCTCTCTCTAAGCAAATGCAGTTGCAGAAAAGGCAGTGCTTGGTTAGCAGCTACGTATATATGGGCTAAAGTACACTACAGGAATCTTTTGTGACGAGTCACTGGAAGGAAGGGGCAAGTTTAAACATGCAGCTGGAGAGTCCTCTGCTGGGTGGCACCTGCCCTTAGGGAATTCAAGGATGTCTTTACATACCCCGAGGATGTATTGGCAAGAATGTGGCTCTAGCATGTATATGGTCACAGCGTGAGGGGAATCAGATTCTTTACATCTGAAAACAGAAGAGAAATGTTGTCATGTTTGGCATGTAGTAAGCACAAAACTAAAACATGCCTTTCCCTAGTATGTGTAGTGGTTTTACTAAGCTAACAGTCATTGTTTTCTGGGACATAAAAGATCAGTTTACTAGAAAAGTTAACTTACTTCAATTTCACAGTCACCTGCCTTGGCTTGTCAGTTAAGTCGCAAACATCTCCATTTCCATAGAAATGAGACACCATCCTGCCATGAAAAGATTGGAATGAAAGAGTTTGGAAATATTTCCAAAATGTTTAAGCACACAGCTAACTTGTGTGGCACAGGATCTCGTCATTCTTCAAATACTTAACTCGAACATACAAAACAAAGCAGTAACGTGCTGTGTTTCAGTTATTGCAGAAGCAAGTAGTTGTTTGCTATGAGAAGATTTTTTTCTCTGCATCATATGCAGAGTGTTGAATTCCTTCCTCTGATGTTGCATGTTGATTAGGGGAAATAAAAAAATAAGAAAAATCTATACAACAAACTGTCAGGAGCGGTATGTATCTGTTTGTAAACTGAATATGCACACGCACTGCAGAATAATTATTTAGTCTTTGCTATGGCAAGTATGAGACCAATTCAGCAACACAGAGGCAGAGCAGTAATCATGGTGACTGTAACCGTACCTAACTGTCTGTGTGCCGTCTTCTCTCAGGTAGAAGGTTCTAGCAGCGTTCTTCCTGGACCATTCAATGTGTTCCTCCTTGCTCCAGGTACCCACAACCACAGAAGTCTTGCCACTTTCCTTGTCCTAAAAAAGGAAAAGCTGATAATTACACCTTGTATTACAGGCTTAGCAGTGAGAATATTTTAACGATGTGTGGAACATCATTTCTAAAGCAAATTTGCTGCTATCAGCATAACAGGTTCTTGCATTTGGGTTAAACTATGACTGATCTTGTTTTAGGGACAAGAGTCAAGTTGACGGTCTCTTGAGAAGAGCCACCCAGGCTGTGTGAGCTGATAAAAGCGGTTCAGTGACCAGAAGAGCATTCCCACAAATGCACCCACATTTTTTCAGCTTTGATTATCACTGTGCTGTGACATGGTACCTACATCCCCCTGCATAAACTTAGGCAGCACACGGAGGATTTCTTTTCCGAAATCTAACTACTACTTAAACCCAAACTATTGATCAGCCAAGGAAAGGATGATGCTTTTTTCAAATTGTAGACAGATTCTCCAGCCCTTTTTCCCCCTCACACCCACAGCCATCTAGCGGCAGAACATAAAACTATTTAAACATACCTCGTGATACTGATGAACGTATTTGCCGTAGCAGAATTCGTACTTCCACCAACCAACACCCTAGGGAGAGGTATAATCTCAGCGTTAAATCCAAACAAGACCCCCAAAACAACCACATCCATTTCCCTCCAGACCCTAAACCACTGGCAATTTTAGCTGTAAAATTCCATACTTATTAATTAGATATGTTAATTCAAGGTTTGCACTGAGAGAGAGTCTATTAGACTAATTAGAATTAATGAGTTTAAGCAAAGACTCTTTGAAGAGCTGCGTAGGACTAAATTCCTTAAACTATCTGTATACTATTTGCATCTTTTAAAGAAATACTTTCCTCTTTCAAAGACAGGGAATGTGTACAAGAATGCAACTATCAGAGTTCATTGAAAAACTAAAACAAATACATAAACCAGTATGTGCAATTAAGGAGCAGCTATTTTATTATGCGTAGTTTTATTTCTCACCCCGTGGAAGCAGTAGGAACCACTAAGAAATTCCTTTATTAGTTGGTCATCGGTCAATTTGGAGATGTGGGTCGTTCCTACAGTTAATAGCTGATGGCTTCCAACAGCAACAGGCTTATGAATGGAAGAAAATTTCTCTTCTTTTGTTGAATGCATTTCTTCCTGAAATTAAAGTATACACAAATACACCCATTTAGATTTTATATGTCCCTTGCAAAGTCTTACAAGTTATATGAAGTTCCTTAATACTAAGCGAAGTAGGCTGTAGGAAAAAGTACGAAAGCATTTTGTCATTGTTTCCACTGTGTTCAGCATAGCTGAAAAAAAAAAGAAAGATCAAAAGTCAGGAACTTAGCACGTTTCTAAACTGTAGGCGACAAAGGCTACACAGGTTTCAGATTAGTAGCCCAAACTTACTCACTTTGTTTTCCTTCCAAATAAGGCAAGGCACAGATGATTTCAACAAGCCTAAAGATTGTCTGAAAGACTGACACGGTCTTAGAAAGCTGGGTAAGAGAACTTATTCCACAGAACTGAAAGCTGTATGGGTTACAGCATGGAAAATAAGTATTTTTCTACTTAAAATTAAACAAATCTTACCTCCTTAACCCTTCTAAAAGGCATCTTCATCATTTCTTGCTGTTTCTCCAGCTGTTCCAGATTATGGGGTTTAAGTGGGGATCCTGGCAGAGACTGGCAAAAGATGTCATTCACAGGGGAAGCCCTGAACCTGTCCAAACGAGTGAGCAACACATCACTTATTACGCCTTAAAGACATACTTTTTTATCGCTGTAAGTTTCTGACTGAGCTAGGCTGAGGCACATATTCTTTTTCTTCTACCTGCACCATCTCAGCCAAAGTTACGCTGTTCTTACAACTGCTGTAAATACGCTGTTAACAGTGAAAACACTGAACAGCTTTTCCAGCCTGCCAGCTCCACCTACCTTTATTTACTGAGATGACGTAAGTGAGAGAATAAAGATCTTGTTTGTTTATTTTAAGTATTTTCCTGCTAGCGGCCATGAAGCCTTCCATGCCTTCCCTTTGGAAGGAGGTGGCAGCTCAAGATTTTATTCTTATCAAAGGATAAAACACTTTGCCTGTGCACTTTCTGTTTTTCTACTGATACAGAGGCTTAAAAGACTCATATAGTAAACAGATAATAGTGCAATAGATAAGTGCAACAGATAACACAGAATTACCAAGCCCATCTACATGAGAGAATTTATAATTGGTACTAAATACTGAACAATAGCATAACTTATTTACTCCAGCTGGCAAGTGTTTATAAAATGCACAATTGAGGATTTTGTCCTTTAGACTTTGTTGCCTATTTCAGAACAGTGATTAAATACTCATTGTTCTGATGTCTGTGTACATGGGAAATTCAGAACTCCCGTCCATTATTTCCCCCTTCACTTGTATGTCATGTGCACTTCGCAATTCTGTTTACACCTCTTGAAAGGTCAAAATTCTGTATTATTGAGACTAAGGGTCACGCAGCCCTTAGATGCACGGTACAATTCAGGGTGGGGGGAAGAATCCTCAACATGATTTTTTGGAAAATAACACTGATATCGTGAATTCTTCATATGAATATTACTTACACAGCTGAAGGTAAGGCAATAAAGCAGACAGATAGGAGCTCCTTAAGTTGGGAGTATTGCTAAAATAAACGTTAAGGTCATGGCTGAAGACCACACTTTTGTTTTCTGAAATTAGAGAAGCTGAAGTCTATGCATACATATAACACATATATGCAATCTGCAGTCTTTGAATACCATGAAAATGATCCCCCAAGACTTGACAATGATAAACTAAGAGGAGACAGGGTGTTTTTAATCTGCCTGCTGCCTTAATGTCCTAGTTTGTGTTTCGCCAGAATGCCAGGGCCAGAAACTTACCTGTTGAAAATCAAGTTATACTTCCCATCTGCTTCTCATATGGGCTCAATCACTCGAGACTTACAAAATGAAAATATTGCGCAACAACATGAAAACTTAAGACATGGCAAAACTACACATGCCAAACTAAGTACATACAAGCATCACAGCTCTGTAGCAGAAACCACAGTTGGACATACAACCCATATAAACACAGACACGCATGAAAACCGATAAACATCTGAAGTGACCATGTTAGCCAAAATTTGAATACCGTACCTGTATTTCGGATGGTTGCATAACAGAGGCGTCAATATAACCACTTCATATTCACAGGTTGTAACTTCTGCTACTGAAAGAATCTCATGTTTAGCTTCTGGATGACAGATGTACATCACTGTACTTGATCTGGGTAGGTTTTGTCTCAAGCTACAAGGTGTGCCATTTCCCATTTCTACAGGATAGTATGGGGTCATCTGCCCTTCTATATTTTTTGTAGGTATCTAGGTGAAAGAAAGTAAAAGTTAAGAATCACAGTGAAGCTCCTTCCACTCTTCTGAAACAAAAAACGCTATTACTTTGTGCAGAGCCAGCATTACTGGATTAAAACCAGCCCCTGTGGAGTTACTTGGTGTTTCTGCAACATC
The DNA here is from genome assembly GCA_003993805.1 of Himantopus leucocephalus. NCBI lineage: Eukaryota > Metazoa > Chordata > Aves > Charadriiformes > Recurvirostridae > Himantopus > Himantopus leucocephalus. The sequence continues at coordinate 3,183,449 of RSEF01000003.1, forward strand.
CAAACGCATTCTGGTTTATCACCTCCAGCACAGCACTGCACCAATGCACTGAGCCACACGAGGTCTCACTACAAAGCCCAGCCGTATCCGACGGCGAAAGCAGCTGGTTTCTCTGCACAGGCTGCCTGGTATTTCAGTTCGAAGAAAGTTTGCCAGCTGGGTGCAGTGTTTTGGAAGAGCACCAAGCCAGCTGTGTTCACCTTGTAGTCTAGGAGACAGGGAGATGCGAGTAGCTCTGCCAGACTCAGCTCAGGTCTGGCCAGGCACGTTACCTTCACTTCAAGTGCCAGGCCACGAAGAACCTAAAAATGCCCCCGCAAAGTCCTGCCGAGACCTGCGCTACACCTCTCAGCATAACCAGCCTGGGTTGTTCCTTATCCAGAGTATCCCACACCACCCGTTATTGTGGCTAACAAAGTTAATGATGTATACCAAGTAAATCCCACTTTTGTACACACTTTAAGGAAGCTCTCTTCAGACTTGTTCCTTCACATATTTCATCCAGCTTCCACTGTAAGAAATTAATTCCCCAGTCTGGCAAAAGCCCCTCTCCTGGCTCCTATCTTGGAAGCAGCTAAAGTTCCTGGGTACCAAAAATTCTGTTTGTGCAAAAGCCGTGCTGGAACTCACAAACTAGGCCTTTTTCTGCCCGTGTTGCTTGAGCTAGTAAAGAGTTTTGGTGCATAACAAATCAGGCTGTGCTAAAATGCGGTGGTGCCTTCTGTGGTGAGGACACTAACTTGGGGACCTGAGACCTTTCTATATCTCACCTACTTTGGTTTTCAAACCATGTTACCCTGTCACAGGCCACGGACTCTCTCCTCCTGACAACTGTCCCATCATGAATGAAGCGATGAGACATTCATGAGGTTAAAGAATGAACATGCTGGTAGCTTAATTACTTGGGCGCTCCTTGACTTCCAGTCACTTACCCACTCTATGCTTCAACATTCAGTCAAAGGTGGGAAACAAAGACATATTTTGGTTGTGTACAAAAGAGCTGACAAAACGGGTACCAGTGCCTTCCCCTTCTATCTTCCTGAATGAAACAACTGATTTTTCCTTAAAAATTGAAAAATTATGCCTACGCATTTCACAGAAGGTAACTATTTGAGAAATCTAAATGGAGATAGCTGTTGTCTGCACAAAACTGGAAGGCACCCTGGTAGGACTTAAGATAAGTCTCTAGTCACAGCAGGTTTTGGTTACTTTAAGCAGCACCCAGCTGTGTTACACATTCCTTCCCTTTCATGGCTAGAGATTCCACTCAAATTGCAAGTCTAAATTCTTTACGGACACTGTCAAAAAAAGAGTCAGTTAAAGACTTAACTTCCTCTGAAATAAAGAATAAAAAAAAAGTTACACTACAAAGAACCTAGTTTTCTTTAATTTCAAAGAGGCATAACTGCCACTAGATTGGGCCACATTCTCACTTGGGTCTGCTCCCCCAACTACCTCCCAAGCATGTCTATTTTCTGAGATCCACTGCAGAAGAACCACTCTGTGCTATGTAAATCAGCATTACAAAGAACACGTAGACAAAAATTTCATTTCAGAATTAAAATTAAGGGTAACTGGAAATAAGGTAGGTGCGTGTCTGTCCACAGGTCAAATCTGCTATTGCTAATTCCAAACTCCAACGTGCTTCAGGTACTTCCATTGTTTTGCTATGAAGTTATAACTCAGAGTTGAATTTTGGGACTTAAACAAACAGAAACGTTCTCTAATGGAAAAGGGAAGCACAGAGTTTTATGGGATGGGTCATCAAGTCAGCTAAGAAACCTTGTAGGGATTTTGTGCTGTGGAATTTCGTTAAGCATTTCTCCTTACCCAAAATGCACGAAAGTGTCACTAAGGGAATTGGGATCTCTGATGTAGCTGGAAAAATAACTGTTGCTAGAACACAATGTGACTTTGTGGTTATGTGTATTGTCTTCATAGAGGAGCAGTATATAATTCATCTCGATTAAGATTAGCGTAAATAAGTAGAAGGGCAAGAAATTTGACTAGCTAGACTAAATAAGCTTTCTGAGCTGGGACTGATAATCAAAAGCGAGAAGAGTGCAGCTCAGGAAGACAGCTTCATTTTTTGATACTCATTTTGGTAGGGAACTAATTACATAATCTCATCATATATAAATTGCCTTCACTATTGACGGCAAAAGTTAAAACAGATGTTTTTCACTTGCCTCTTTTGCACTTTCTTTTGGATTTTCCTTCTCTTCTTGATCTAGGGAATAATTAAGAATGAGGTAAGCATAAAGTCTGTGAACTTGAAATAAAATGAAATTATATACAGAGAAGTTTGTATGTTTTGTGTATTTGCTAGTACTTTCGGTATAAACTGCAAAGAGTCAATTTCATGAACTTGCAGGTGCAAAAGAGGAAAGGCAGGCAATACACAGTGATCCGGGGTCCAGAGCAAACAGCACAAAGTATGAGTTAGCATCGTCTTAAAATAAATTGGAGTTTGTAGGACAGGCCAAATCCAACCCTAGCACCACAGGAAGGCCCTCGGGGCAGAAGAACACGTCACTACCACTGTTCTTCGAGAGGTAGCTGACTACTTTTCTCCAAGTGAGTGAATTACAGGTCGGGACAGTAAACAGGCAAGTACTTCAGCCCACCCACTAGCCAGCCTCGGAGGGTACGCTTGTTGTAGGAAGAAGTGAGGCCAGACTGCATGCCATACTAATGATCATGAGAGTAAACATGGCAACGGGGCAGGGGTTGCAGGCTGACACAGGTGAGAGCTATCCTTAGCCTTCCCAACTGTTGCAGGAGATAGTCTGGACTCCATTCAGAATTCAGTGAGCGAAAGGCCAATTTTTTTTTTTCTGTCACCCATTCAGCTGTTCCAAGTCTACCATATCACACTCGTGGATTCAGCTCGCAGTGGTTTCAGAAACCACCTATGTTATTTTTTAAGAGAAGCAGAGTGAATTGCTGTATAGGAAGCACAGAAAGAATAGTCTGCCACCTAAGCAGAAAGGACAGAGGGTCAACATCCTAAAAGACTCAGATATGATGACTTCAAGTATCATCACATGTAACTTCAGCATTTATAACCACAAAAGAATTGTTAACTCAAATTAAACATTTTGTTTTCTGTACAGCAGCATCGAGGGAGAATTAGGCATCTCTGCACAGGACTGATGACAGCACAAACAAGCACTGTAACTCACTAATAAAGAAATGCCAAACAACGCAGTTTCTGAAGCCATGTTTCTTTTCAGGACTAAGATACCTAACTGAAGGCTACAGGTAGGAATTCAAAAGGAATGCAATTAATAGTGCTAAATCCCCTCCAAGACTGAGGTGTTCAAGTTAATCACTTTCAGGAAGCGAAAAACGGTAGTGCCCACCTTTTACATACTAGCCTGGAATTAAAAAAAACCCCAAACAACTGGATTATGGTTTTTTCTATTGTTTCTATTAACTCTGATGAATGAACACTTAAGCCTGTGGATTTTTGGACTTCTTTGGAATAATACACTGCCAGAGTGCTCACCCAGGGAAGCAGATTTTAGCAGGTACAACCACAGAATTTCCAGCATCTACAAAAATTTACAGGCAAAAAATTGAAGTTCTCAGAAAATGAGCTACTCTAAATTGCAGTTTGAGTTTAGGGCTCAGCTACCTAATTTCCACCAAAGTCCAGCTTTAGGCACCTCAGTATTTCTGAAGATCTGCACCAGGATCCCTAAAAAAAGACTCTCAAACAGCTCCAAGGATCAAATCTACCTACAAAGGCTATAAGTGTTTGGGTTTGCAGACTACCTTTTATTACAGAATAGTAGAGCGCAAGATGTGCTACACACTCTGCCCTCTGCTCACAGTTTGAAAGTCTCTCCTCTCCACCCAGAGAAGAGCGGCAACAGGCTACATTACCAAAGTCCAGTCTGGCATATATTGGTTCTATTTCTTATACTATGTGTTTTCTTCCCCTGACACTAATTCATTATGACAGATCAGTTACTCTACTCAGACAGACAGCAAGGCAAAACTGACAGGATGGAGGCAGTGTAAAATGCCGAAAAGGAATTCACTGAAAACAATACATCTCGTAAAACAAAAGGAATCTACAAAATTCTATTCTATTAGACTGGGTATCAGTTTTCCACAGCCTATTTCTTAGACAGTAATAAATAAAAACCAAATAATTAAATTAGCATCAGCAAAATAAAATAATCTAAGACAAACCTGGTTCTGATAATGGGTTCTTTATCATCATATTCCCCAGATAGTATTCTTGGATGTTAATTTTCTACAATCAAAAGAAGTTAAAACAAATTTCAGTTACCTTTTTCCATATTTTTTTCAAGTGTAGAGGAATTCAAGTCATCTAGAGCAGTTAAGCATGAACATGCCAGTGGAAAAGGGGGTTAAGACTACTAAATTGTAAGAAGCCTACCTGTCCCGTTTCCTTCTCCTCATGATATTGACGGATGTGTTTTCCGTGGCAGACCTCGTAAGTCCAGTAAGATTCAATCTTAAAAATAAAAAAAAAAATAATTTGAAAAATATCTGTTTAAATACATTACCACTGTCGTCCCCCCCCCAATTCCCCCCAGATTTTGGCTTTCGCAGCAATGAAACACAGCCCAAGCAGGTGGGCTTGGGCACCCTCAGGAGTAATGGTCTCAGTGTTACCTAAGCATTTTGATGATGTTCCAAATAAACACAACAGGCAGTTTCCTTAACTTCCACACAGATAAAGCAAAGGAAGAAAAATAAATAAGATGTAAAGACTAAATTTGCCCCCACACCACTGGGGCTAAGCTGTAGCGACTCGGCACAGACCGGTTTTGGCAACTGCTGTAGATAAGGGCTGTTTACCAATTGTGCTTGACTCACTCTTCCTTCCTCAAGGACTTGTGTGGGAGGTTGCATAGGTATAATACTCGGCCACTTTCGCTCTCTCTGGTTCTCGTTACCAGCTTGTTTGGTATTAGGCTTGTTCTTGTAATGCAAGACATGAGTCTTTGAACCGGGACTACAGTTGATGAAAAACTGGAAAACTTTCAGAACATCTAGAAGTATGTTTGTTTCGGTCTTCTAACACTTTCTGAGAAATGCTTTTCATTAGACTGTCACACATTATACCTTGACTTCTGGAAGTAAATATTTTAAATCCACATTTTTAAATTGCTACTATAGCAACCCAATTTATTTGAATCCTGACATCTTCAATTATACCGAACTTTATCAGCAATATTAAGATATAATCATAAAGCTGTACAGACCTTATTTTGGATTGACTTAGTACCTGAAGTTTGGGACATATTTATCCAAAGTTTATTACACTAAACCTTGAAAAGGACTAGATTGTAAACTTTTGATTAGCATTTAAACTATCAACACAGAAGTAACATACTCTATATGAACAGCTACTTTGCTTAAAAAGGGGTTCCAGCAATTCTCCTGGAGTAGGACCTTTATAGTCCTTTTCTTCTTCCTAGAATAGAAGGATATTTCATTACATTAAAACTAATAGTAGTTTGGTTAGTTAATATTAATTTGCAATAGTAAAAAAAATATTAAAAGAATCGTATCACAAAATTAAAAGGTACAAAACCTCATCAATTCCTGCCCTGAAGGAGCTGTGTGGTGATTAGATAGAAAAAAAAATATAGTTTAGTAAGAAGGGGCAAATAAAAGCCACAAATAAAGTAGTAAAACCAGAGAAGTTTTGTGGTTTAAAAAAACACACACGTGGCAAAAGAGTAGGAGCTCACAACTTGATCGTGTCCAGAGCGGCAGCTTGGGGTGTGAACAGGGAAACAGCATCACCAATCTTTTCATTTGTTAGTCAATGCTGATACTGTGCTGATACAGTATAATTGGAACATCACCCAGCTCTTACATAATTTAAAAGAAGGATCAAAAAAAGCATACATATTACTGTGGAAGTTTATTTCTGTGTATTTTTTGCTCTATAAAAATGCACGCTATTGAAGAGATTTCCACACAAAGTTCTCAGTACTAAAGATTCCTCACCTCCACTAAAGCACTCTGTGCTTAAAGGATGAGGGCTACGTCAAAAGGAGGTCCCTAACACAGGAGTACACCTTGTCTGTGCAAGTTCTCACGGCACGAGAAAAATGAACCGCTGGAGGAACAAATGACCAATGATAAACCTCACCAAAGGCCTCCTCGATCTGTCTTACCTTGTACAAACAAATGTATTTACATACTTCTGTTTTTTCATTTTAACCCCACAGTGTGCATTCAGATTTCCCATTGAGGAAGTGATGATGGAGAATAAAAAATACTGGTGGCAGAAGCACTACTGGGGTAGTATTTTCAGATACAGTGATCATGACAGCAGTGTTAACCTTCACAGCTGTTAACTGGCCTAGAATTAGACAACGCTACTTAAAATACAAGAATTTCCCAATCAGTAATAGACTTAGCAATAAACAGAACATTAGAGCAATCGTTTGTTGCCAAATAAGGACTTCAAGGTTGTTCAGACAGGCCCCACTTAGTATAGAGCTAGTATGTAATACAGAGTGAAGGCATCTACTCTGAACTGTGAAAACGTGAAGCATTCTACAGATGCGTTTTCCTTTTACAGGAAAAAAAAAAAAAGTATTTTGAAAAAAAAAAGTAACTGAAAAGATACTGTAAAGACTCGCCTACAGCTTATAATTACAAAAAAAGACTTGACTGAACTTACCTCATTGCCACTTGCTATCAGTGGAAGTATACATTTATATTTTTCTTTATCCACAGTGGTCATTATAATGTAGTTATCCTCTTTGTACAGGACACCAGTTGTAGGCTAAGAAAACAACCAACCTAGGGATTAGTCAGGCGGGTTTTTTCTAATGCTACTTGTTAGAAGTATTCCTGAACTCGTGACCGTTAGTTAATTCACAGGGCAGGTGGTCCAGAGTATTTTCTGGGTCTCAGTTATACGACAAGACAGAGCGCTGGCATTTAAGCTCGCTAGCGTTTGCTCGCCTCCTCCTTTGCTTCGATCCTTCCACCTCCAGCCGCACCCCTGCTCTCCTCCACGCTCCTCTTACCCCTGCTTGAATATTTCCAGCTCTTATCAAAGACCATTAGTAAAGAAACAGCCCNCCCCCCCCCCCCCCCCCCCCGCCATAACACTGCCCGTGAGGGCCGGTTTCCCCGGGCTTTCCCCAGCCGCCAGGCTCAGGCCCCGGCCTAAACTCCCGCCTCCCGGGCCACCCCGTAACAGCCATAACCGCCCACCCCCTCCGCTGAGGGAGCCTCCGAGGAAGAAGCGAGACCCCCACCACCACCACCCCCCCTCACGGCCCGGTACCGACCAGGCTGAACTCAGTGCCGGGCCAGTTCACCCTGAAGGGGATGTCGTCGCTGAGCTGAGGGAGAGGGCGGCCGCCTTCCGCCACCGCTACCACCGCCAAGAGCCCGCAGAGCAGCGCCCGCGGGGTGGGCGCCCGGTGCCGGCAGCCCCTCATGCCGGCCGGCGGCTCCGGGGAGGGCGGGCGGGCGGGCAGCGCCGCCGCCACGTCTGCTTCCGGCGGGGCGGGGCGGGGCGCGGCGCATCAACATCCGGGGCAGCCGCCGCGCGCCGCCTGGGCCCTTGGCGGGAGGCGGTCGGTGAGTGAGCGCGAGCGGGCGGGCGGGGCGGGCGTGAGGAGACGCCGTTTCTGTGTGGAAACTCCCGTTTCTGTGTGGAAACCCGCGCAAAGCGGTGGGGCGGCGGTGCCGCCGGGCTCGTTAACGGCTGCGGTGGGGTCGGAGAGCGCTTTAAGGGACACACACACACCCCCTCCCGCCGGCCGGCAGGTGCTGTGCGTTAGCCCTCGGCTGGCTGAGGGGGAGAAGTCGTCTCTGGGGGGTAACGGCTGCAGTCGCGCTAAGTTGTGCTGGTTTGCCGCAGAAAGGTACTGGGTGTTGTGTTTCAGGCCGTTCTTCATCACTGTTTTGCCAGCAGGGTGATGTGTGTGCGCACTTTCGTGTTTATAGAATCATAGAATGGTTTGGGTTGGAGGAGCCATTTAAGGGCCATCTAGGCCAACCTCCTGCAGCGAGCAGGGGCATCTTCAACTCGAGCAGGTCCCTCAGAGCCCCGTCCAGCCTGACCTCAGGTGTTTCCGGGGATGGGGCATCTACTGCCTCTCTGGGCAACGTGTTCCGCTGTTTCACCACCCTTATTGTAAATTTATTTCCAGTTAAGACTGAACTGTAAGTTGAGGCGCTGGAGCGTGTCCAGAGAAGGGCAACAAAACTGGT